>CM036754.1:41315983-42515983 GCA_020796225.1 Arion vulgaris
ACCTGGTGTCAACATCAATGCAGCCCATTATAAAGACACTTTAGACAAGCTGCATAAGGCCATCAAGGCTAAGCGACTTCATCAAGGCAAACTTTCTCAAGGTGTGATTCTTCCCCACGACAACGCTCGTCCGCAGTCGGACATGCAAGAATTGGGAAGTTCATCACCCAGCCTATAGTCTCGATTTGTCCCCGTGTGATTACCATTTGTTCGGACCGTTGGAAAGCACTAAAGGGAAGCGATTCAACAGCGACGCAGACGTGAAGACAGCGGTGACCACATGGTTCAGTGAGTAGCCACGCACCTTTTTCTCGGACGGCATTCGACGTCTACCTAAACAGTGGGATGCTTGCCTAAATGCATACGGAGATTTTTCTGATGAACCCAGGTGCATTCTTATTCACAAGTGGTTGCTTTGTTTAATTCCGTTGAAACTGTTAATTTGCGTATGATACTTTTTAAATAAATCCACAAGTCCCGTTTTCATTTGAACACGCCTCGTACAACTCTCTCTCTCTTTCTTTCTCTCTCTCTCTCTCTTCCTCTCTCTGTCTCTCTTTCTCTCTCTCTCTCTCTCTCTCTCACCCACACACACACATTCTCTCTTATTCCGTTTTCGTTTCCAATAAAGCAACTACAGTTTCAATATATTGTTTTCAACTCAGTTTGTCTAATAAAATAATTATGAAATTGTTCCTAACACTATGTCCGTTTTTTTCCTCATTTTCTGCCAGGTTCTGCCATCATCATCATCACCATTATCATCATCACCATCATCATCATCAGCAACACCACCATCATCACCATCAGCAACATCACCATCATCACCATCAGCAACATCACCATCATCATCATTATCAACATTATCATCATCAGGTGTCATTTCCGCGTTGAACGTTGATTGCAATAGACTCCAAAAATGACCTCTCTTGTCTATATGTTGCCCTCTGCGAGGTCAAAGGCTAACGGGACTCTGACGACGCTTGTCTACAAAAATTAACTCTCATGTATCAGGTTTTTCTTTCCGTTACTTAGAAAGGCGAACCGAATAAAATCATGCAGAAACCGATTATGCTGGTCTACGTGTTGGGTAAGCCCCAAACTAGCACAACACATTCATTCTCCAAGGGAAATCACATACAGCCCCCTCCTAAGAGTAGCTTAACAAGTGACTGATGAGAGCGAGCGAAGAAGAAGAAGAAGGCGTAAGGGAGAAACCTCAATAGGTGTTGGGTCATGGTATTGTAAGAAAATTACGCACATAACGCGTCAGTAAAAACCACATTCAATCACAAAAATGATTTCTATAAAATGATACAGTACATGTCTGTGGCGTAGAGGCTATGTGCTCGTCTCTCGTGTCGAAGGTACCAGGTTCGCTCCACGTGGAACCATCTGGATATTTTCCAGAGATCCCTGATCTCAGTGTAGGTGTGATCGAGTTCCTAGTCTTATCGGAGACGGACGGTAAAACGTAGGTCCCGTGTTCAATTTGAGCACGTAAAAGAATCATTGGCAGTTCAAAAAAAAAAGAAGAGCAGGCTGAAAAGCTGCTGCCCGGGCAAAATTCCTTAGAAAATATAAAAAATAAAATTTCTATAAAATCTTCTCAATCTTCAAAATTACATCGGGGACCCTCACCTGTGCTACGGCGTTCGTGCACTGCAGTTGAGATCTTCATATGTAAGAAAGAGATCGGAGCACACATGGCCACTCACCGAAATACAATGATGATGGTCATATAAAATCAATCAATCAATCTTTGAATAATTCACCAACTTATTTTTTTAAATAGGTTAATAATAGCTGGTTCTATCCCGTTAAATCTGGTGTTGGTGTCACGATCACTGACGCCTCGTTTCAGATATCTCAAGCAGCATGCGCCAGCTTACACGAGCTTCCATTGATCAATCACCAACTTGGCCAACAGCCTTGAGACCGTCTGAAGGACGAGCCGACATTTTGAATGGACCAGTCGATAATTGGATTTATATCGATCGGTGAAATATGTGCGTGGGCGGTAGCTGTTCTAATAATACACATCTTGCCCGTGCGCATGTCTGTATTGTTTTTTAACTGCTAGTTCTCGCTTTTAGAACGAACCATTGTAAACTATTTGTAGTTCGATGACATGGGTGAATTAACCTTGAAAACTATTGAGTTCAGACTGGTAATTAACCACTTAAAACTATTTTAGTTCATGACGGTGAATTAACCCTTGAAACATTAGTTCGATGCTGGTAATTAACCACTTGCAAACTTTGAGTTCGATGACATGGGTAAATTAACCCTTGTAAACTTTTGTAGTTCGATGACATGGGTGAATTAACCCTTGAAACTATTGTAGTTCGATGACATGGTGAATTAACCACTTGAAAACTTGTAGTTCGATACATGGGGAATTAACCCTTGAAAACTATTTGTAGTTCGATGACATGGGCGGATTAACCCTGAAAACTATTTGTAGTTCGATGACATGGGCGGAATAACCACTTGAAAACTATTTGTAGTTCGATGACATGGGCGATTAACCCTGAAAACTATTTGTAGTTCATGACATGGGCGATTAACCACTTGAAACTTTGTAGTTCGATGACATGGGCGGAATAACCCGAAAACTATTTGTAGTTGATGACATGGGCGGAATAACCCTGAAACTATTGGTTGATGACATGGGGGATAACCACTTGAACTATTTGTAGTTCGATGACATGGGCGAATAACCCTGAAAACTATTTGTAGTTCGATGACATGGCGATTAACCCTTGAAACTTTTGTAGTTCGATGACATGGGCGGATTAACCACTTGAAAACTATTTGTAGTTCGATGACATGGGCGGATTAACCACTTGAAACTTTTGTAGTTCGATGACATGGGCGAATAAACTTGAATAACTATTTGTAGTTCGATGACATGGGCTGAATTAACCCTTGAAAACTATTGTAGTTCGATGACATGGGGATAACCACTTGAAAACTATTTGTAGTTCGATGACATGGGCGGATTAACCACTTGAAAACTATTTGTAGTTCGATGACATGGGTGGAATAACCACTTGAAAACTATTTGTAGTTCGATGACATGGGCGGAATAACCACTTGAAAACTATTTGTAGTTCGATGACATGGGCGGATTAACCACTTGAAAACTATTTGTAGTTCGATGACATGGGCGGAATAACCACTTGAAAACTATTTGTAGTTCGATGACATGGGCGGATTAGCGTAAGGCATAAGCGTTCGCTTATCGACTCGGACACAAGAGGGTTGGAGGTTCAATCCCACATTCGAAGTTCCACATGTGAGGAAAGGAATTGGTCCTCCTACCTCCTGCACACTAGTACCTAGAAATGTGAGGTCCCTGGGCACGCAGGAGTCAGTGGTGATGAACGAGCTGATAGATTGGCTGGCATGGCTTCGATATCAGAGGGAGCTGCAATCGATCAAAATGACATTCTTAACGAATTGGAAGTATTTCCAAACAGAGGAGTTTCAGTGTTGTGAATCTCACTCGCTGGCCAGATTGAGAGAGATGGGTGTCAATATTGGTGCAGCCCGAAAGAACGACATACTAAATATGTAAAGAGACTTCTTCTTCTTTGCGCTCGTTCTTTACGACCAATTTTAATCACTCTTTGTGATATGTTTGATCTTTACCAAGAACGTGTATGCGTTGCACATTGGTTTGGTAGGCCCTAAACGCATAGACTTCTACACGTTTAGGACACATGCATCCGATTTCAGCCAAACCTCCTTAGTCGCCTCTTACGACATGCGTGGCAGGTAACAGTGGTTCTATTCTTTACACCCCAAATTTGGGCCCCGGTAACCACTCAGGGCGATGTAAAGAGACTGATTAATCAACATCGAACTAGCGTGTTAGTCCCATGTCGTTTAGCAATATATATTAACCTCATCATTACCAGGGGCGTCACAATCGCGGTGGTCTGTCTGGCGTGTAGGTAATGTGCTCGACTCTCGCTCCAAAAGTACTCGATTCGTTTCTCGCATATTTTCTTCAGAGATCGTTAATCTCAGTGTAGGTGAGATCGAGTTTCTGGTCCTATCGGGCAAAAGACGGACGATATAATGAAGGCCTTGTGTTCAAGTTGAGCACGTCATAAAACCCGTGGCAGGTGAAAAATGATAAAAGTGTGATAGAAAGCCGCTGCACTGGCAAAATCCATAAAAAATAAAATTCCTTCAAAATAATGTATCAATTATGTCGGATACCTTCTTTAGTGCTACGGATTTCGTGCACTGTCGCTGAGATCTTTCTGTGTAAGACATAAATATTAGCACACAGGGTTATTCATCGATGTCTAGTGATGGTGGTTATATCAATCAATAAATCAATCAATGACAAACGTGGCCCTTATATAACACATTTAGCATTGGCCACGGCCACAAAGAGATGGGATCCACTGTCTCAGTCTCTCTCCACGCCCGTGTGGTGCCGGGGCCCGCAAGGGAAGCAAAGAATAGTACGACTACGACCTACAAGGCATGTCGAAAGACCGGTAAGATGCGACTGATGTAGGCCCTAGGGATGCTACCTAGTAAATAAAAAGCATCGCAGAAATCGGATGTGTTGGCCTACTTGTAAGCGCATAACTGACAGAACGTAAAATCGCTCTTACCCTCAAATTATATACAAATCAAACAGAATGGTTAGCAAGTGGAGCGTTCAAAGAAGAATAAGTCTTTCTACAAATTCACCCATTTACTCAGTATTACCGCAGCCTCCTCGCGGTTATCTCCAGATCTGATCTGATCGGGTCTGACCACCTCAGATTTGTGAGTTTCTGTACATCGCCTTGTACCAGGTTCTGTGTAGTAAAATCGAATCTGACCAGTTTGGCCTCCATTCAAGCCGACGGCTCATTTTTTGAATTGCGTGGGCGCGTGAGAGTATTGATCTGGCTTGTGTAAAGACACAGACCAGGAATACGACCTTCAGAGTTGTCATTTGCGTCCATGAATGGCAGCGAGAATGAAGCCATTAAGAGATTCAGAATGAAATTACTGATATTGGTTTGGTTTTTTTGTGGTTTTTCTTTAATAAATATTTCAGGTTCAATTTTTTTCCCTCACTTCCAATGAGGCCAGTAAAGAATTCGCTGTTGGGTACTTCACTACTTTCTGTGAAGTGTTTTTAGTACAGAATAAAGTAACTATGTGTTTGTAAAGTGTTTGTAGTGTAAGATAAAGTGTTTGTAAAGTGTTTGTAGTGTAAGATAAAGTGTTTGTAAAGTGTTTGTAGTGTACGATAAAGTAATTGTTTGTAAAGTGCTTGTAGTGTAAGATAAAGTAAGTGTTTGTAAAGTGTTTGTAGCACAATATTGACTTATTGATAGGACTATCATCATTGCACTTCGGTGAGTAAGCTCTGATCTCTTTCTTACACCGGAAGAGTTGCAGTGAACGAACTCTGTAGCACCGGCGATGGTCCTCGGTGTAATTTTGAAAGATGGTGAAAATATTTTGTAGGAATTTTATTTTAAATATTTTCTAATGAATTTTAATGTGTTTGTAAAATGTTTATAGCATAGGATGAAGTAATTATATGTTTGTAAAATGTTTGTAGCATAGGATGAAGTAATTATGTATTTGTAAAATGTTTGTAGCACAGGAATGATTATTCGTTATTGGTTACTGAACTGACGTCACAGCACTTCCAGCAGACCCATAGGTGCTCAGTCTTCTCTAACAGATGTTGAAGAATATACATACGGATGGTTCTTGTGGCTTGCTGGGTTAAAGACATTCATCTCTCTGCCCCTCAAGTATCCAGATCTACGTGTACAACATAGAATTCAGGATATAATTCAATTCAAAACGTGTAATAAAGGATATAGTAACTATGTGTTTAAAACATCGCTTACATTTTATGGCTGAGAGACTGCGTTATAGAAACGAAGAGAGGTTTTCTTTATCAAATAGTAGCTATGCTTTGGCGATGTGTTCAGCTTACATGGTCCTTTAGATGGGAGTATGAATACAATCAACAATATTATCAATACTGAGATCATCTTCTTCTTCTTCTTTGTGATTGGTTTTATATGCTCAGTCTACAATGTGAGGTGGGGTTGTGTTTCTGTGAAGCTTGTATATCAGTTGGAGTTTCTTATTGTTTCCCAATAGCTTGCTCTCTCTCTCTCTCTCTTTCTCTCTCTCTCTCGCGATCACGGCCTAGACTGATGAACCAACACTTATCATGAATTGTACCGTGTTTTTAAGGGACTCCGTTCCTCCGTACAGCTTCTCGCGTAGCTCTGTGTTATGGGGCCAGGTTTCTTTTCTTATACCTGCTATCATTTGACAATCTTGCAGAACGTGTTCTGTCGTCATGTCCGCCTTTTTGCAGGGGCACAGGCTAGTTGTGCCAATTTTAAATTTGTGAAACATGTGGGCGCGGAGGTTGTTGTGGCCGGTACGGAGGCGAAGTATGGCAACTTGTTCACTACGAGACAGACCATAGTACCCGTCGCTGTTGTTGTGTTGAGGATGGTCTTTTGACCATTTGTCTCTGTAGTACCAGCCGATGTTTGTTCTGGCTTCCTCATAACTGATCTCGAGATCGGTCTGAGGTAGTCGCCCGCCTTCTTTAGCTAACTTGTCGGCATATTCATTTCCGCTTATATTGCAGTGTGATTGTATCCACTGAATGACGGTGCGTTTGAGTGTGCACATTAATGCGTCGAGGATCGCTTTGAGCTCGCTTAGCTCTGTTTTGCCAATAGCTTGCTCTGTAAGCTTTGTTCATGGCGCCATGTTTCGTTTCAGTGGTGTAGGCAGGATGTGCTCTAAAGTCTGTGTTTCAGTCTGACATACACACTGTGCAGTCTGAGCATGCTTTATTCTATGTATGTGATGGTTGAGCCCTCAGTGACCTGTTTATCTGACGGTAGATTGTTGTGTGCTGTTTTCTGTTTAGTCTGATGATGGGATCTTGGGGGTCTGTTGCCTCCACAACTCATTGTAGTTGTGTTTGATATGTGACTTGATCTCTGGTAGTGACACTGGATGTTTGGGTTGTATGAACTTTGTTTCCTTCTTGACCAGCTTGTTTGTTCTCTCATTTCCTGATATGTCACAATAATCTGATATCCACTGGAGAATAATATTCTTGTGATCTGTGAGCTTGTTTAACTGTAATGTCAGTTCTGTGTTCATATTATCTCGTGAGTCCCTGCGACTATAGGGATTAGAGCTTTTTCTTCTTCTTCGAGTGCTCCATATTGACTATTCTTTGTTAACCACTCTTTGTGAATTGTATGTGATCTGAGCCTATGTGCAATTGTAGGTTGTGCCAGTTATGCTCCTAAAAGTAGGCCAGCACATCCAATTTCTGCGTCGCTTTTTATTTAATAGGGTAGTTTCCCTAAGCCCATACATCAGTCGCCTCTTACGACATGCATTGTAGGTCGCAGTGGTACTATTCTTTGCTCCCCTTGCGGGCCCCGGCTCCACACGGGCGTGTAATCAAACAAATATATACAAGACAATCGATGTTCATTGGGCACATAATACAAAGAATTAAAATGACAATTGACAAATGTAGTTAGTAGTAACGAATATCTGGCAATCTCAAGACTTTAGTATATGCACACAAGTTACATTATTGAGGTCATGTGTGATTCCTGTACTGACCTTGGTTGTGAAAGTTAGAAATCAACACAGAAAATTGATAAGAAACTGGACAGCTTTGAGAATAAATGTCTACGAAAATTATTAAAAGTAAAATGTAGTGATTTCGTTTCTAACAACATAGTGAGAGATAGAACACACCAACAACCCATATCAAATATTATAAGGAAACGAAGGTGGAAATATTTAGGTCATGTTCTTAGATCAGACGAAAAGAGACTAAATCGACAAGTCCTTATGTGGTCACCAGTTGGGAAAGAAAACGTGGAAGACCAAAGACCACTCTTCGAAGAACCATCCAACAAGAAAGTAAACTATTGGGATGTAAAACCATACAAGATCTCCAACTGCTAGCAAAGAACCGTATCACATGGAGATCTAAAACCTCTGCCCTATGTGCCGCCTTTGGCGCGAAAGGAACAAACTAACTAAGTTAGTAGTTTACCTACGCTAAAATGGAGACCATCATCATCAAATAGTTTGTCCTGAGCAGAACTTTGCCACCCCAACAGTCCCTTGTAATTTCTCTCTCTCATAGGCCAGATGTCCTGCCTCTGCAGCTGTCATGCTCAAACTATCAGTTACATTCTGAATCCATCTTCTCCGTGGTCTTCCTCTTCTTTTCTTTGCGGGTATGCCTTCTTCCATGAAGGTCTTCTCCAGCCCTTCATGTCTTTTTATATGTCCAAAATACTTCAATTTTCTCTTTCTTATTTGTAGATGGAGACCAGATTCTCATAAAACTGTGGAGGAAGGGGGTGTTGCGTTGGTTCCTTACCCGCTAGTGCTGCAGTCGGTGAACAAAGTTATGGATGAACGTGTAAAACCTCCAAGTATCGTCATTCTTTTAAATGCTAACTGCTTGGAATTTGTTTAAATTGAATATTTGCTCTATCAAGACGCCCACGATTTGGCCGTGATTATTGTTTTTTTATTTGGGTGGGTAGGGGCGGGGAGGAGGTGGTGGAGTCCTACCGGAAAGTGCGACAACAGTACGAGTGGATCCAGTACGAGTGGACCCAGAACGAGTGAACGTGTAAACTCCGAGCGTAATCACTCTTTCGAATGTGAGCACACGGAGCTGGTTTAAGTGGTTTTATTTTGCCATTTGGCCACCACAATTTGATTTTATCAAAGAGGCAATTTCCGGGGTAAAACGCGTGGAAGCCCATGCATATATCATACGGTAAGAAAAGGGTTCAAAACCATTTATTTACACACTAGACGGACACATAAACAACCATAAAGACACAAACCATGTGTGAAAAAAACAGGAAACATACTCCAACACATAAACTCGGGCCAATAAACGCGCAGACACATCAGAATAATTGTGACCAAAACAAAACAATTAAGGGACACAATCTGACGAGTATCTCTTACATTGAGTTTAACTCCCTTTGATGTAATTTTTATGATTTGATGTAACAATTTCTTGTTCATTCTGTTGCGTTGTTTCCTCTCTCGCTCTCTCTGCCTCTCTATGTCTGTCCCTCTCTGTTCTCTCTCTGTCTGTCCCTTTATATCTCTCCCTCTCTGTCTCTGCTCTGTCTGTCCTCTCTCTCTCTCTGATACACTAAATGTGTACGCTAAGAATACATTATCAAACTTCAATGTCATTTTCTTTAGAGCCGCGAGAGCATAGCAGTTAGTTCACTTCCTTCGTAGGCTCATGGTTGTATGATCAAATCACACGTTAAAGTTAGATTTGTTCCAGAACATAATGGATCACAGTAGTTCGTCCACAATAGATACATCCACAATTAGGTACTAGTCGACTTATCCACAGTTGGGTACTAGTCGACCGATCCAGAGTTGGGTACTAGTCGACCCATCCAGAGTTGGGTACCAGTCGACCCATCCCCAATTGGGTACCAGTCGAACCATTCACAGTTGGGTACCAGTCGAACCATTCACAGTTGGTACCAGTCGACCATCCACAGTGGGTACAGTCAACCCATCCACAATAGGTACCAGTCTACCATCCACAGTTGGGTACCAGTCGACCATCCACAGTTGTGTACTAGTCGACCCATTCAGAGTGGGTACCAGGGAGACACTAGAAAGTAATAACTTCACACATCTTTCTATAACTCTACTCTACTTTCTATAACTCTACTCTACTTTCTATAACTCTACTCTAGTTTCTAAAACTCTACTCTACTCTACTTCTAAAACCTCTACTCTACTTTCTAAAACTCTACTCTACTTTCTAAAACTCTACTCTACTTTCTAAAACTCTAGTTTCTAAAACTCTAGTCTACTTTCTAAAACTCTAGTTTCTAAAACTCTACTCTACTTTCTAAAACTCTACTCTAGTTTCTAAAACTCTACTCTAATTTCTATAACTCTACTCTAGTTTATATAACTCTCTCTCTCTCTCTCTCTTTGCCTTTTTACCCCGGATTGAGGCATAGACCCTCAACCAACTCATGCCAAGTCTTCCTATCTCTAGCTATCTCCTGCAGCTCCCTCCAGCTCTTCTTTATATTGTTGATCTCCGCCTCCAAATCTCGTCTCCATGTATTTCTTGGCCTCTCCTTCTTTCGCTGTCCCTGCGGGTTCCAGGCAAGGACTCTTCTTGTTATATTCCCCTCCGGTTTCGCAAAGTGTGTCCTATCCAGCGCCAGCGTCTTTTTTAACATGTTCGTTCACTGGAATCTGTCTTGTTCTCTCCATAAGTTCCTCATTTGTGACCCTATCATACCATCTTATTCCTCTATTCTGCGCAGACACCAGTTGATGAATGTTTGCAATTTATGCGCTATTGTTTTAGTTGTTCTCCATGTTTCTGACCCATACAGTAGAACTGCTTTAACATTAGAGTTAAATATCCGAATTTTAGTTCTAGATTTGATTTCTTTAGACTTCCAAATGTTTCCCAGTGCAATGAAAGCTCCTCTTGCCTTCTGTATTCTTATTTTAACAACTCTATCTGTTCCACCCTCTTTGTCTACGTTGCTGCCCAAATATGTGTATGATTCTACCTCTTGAAGTGGGATTTCACTCAGGGAGATCGAGTTGTCGTTTGCTTGGTTAATTTTCAATCTTTGTCTTTCCCTTATGAATGTTCAGCCCTAGTTGCTGGGACCTTAGATTCAATGTGTTTAGCTTATCCTGCATCTGATTTCGTGTATGTGACAGAAGGGCTATATCATCAGCGAAGTCCAGATCATCTAATTGCTCTGTCAGAGTCCATTGGATTCCATTTCTGGTGTTAGTTCAGTAAGAACAACAAAGGTGATAGAAGACATCACTGACGCACTCCTGTTTCTATTCCAAAAGTGTCTGTTAGTTTACATTCATGAAGAACTCTACATTTCATATCTGTAAACGTTGCTTTTATTAGGTTAATAATTTTCTGTGGGATTCCATAATGCCTCATTAATTTTCAAAGGGTTTCCCTATCAATACTGTCAAAAGCCTTCTCATAATCCACAAATCCGATATAAAGTGGGGATTTCCAATCAATACTTTGCTCTATTATTATGCGTAATGTGGTTATCTGGTCAGCACAGGATCTATTTGGTCGGAAGCCTGCCTGTTCATCTCTTAGCTTTGTATCGATGGCATCTCTCAGTCTCTCCAGAATGACTCTGCTTAGTATTTTCCCAGGTACTGACAACAGCATTATTCCCTATAGTTTTCACACTTCTGAAGGTCCCTTTCTTTGGTAGCTTCACCAGGTATCCTTCTCTACAGTTTGCTGGTATTTCTTCAGTCTCCCAGATTCTGCTAAATAATTTATACAGTATTTCTGTGGATGTGTTTATGTTGGCTTTAACCGCCTCCGCTGGAATACCATCTGGACCGGCCGCTTTATCATCTTTTAAAAGTTTAATGGCTTTACTAATCTCCTCCTTGGATGGTTTCTCACAGTTGATGTCCAAGTCAATTTCTGCCGGTTGGATATCTAGGGGGTGTTAGGTGCTGGTCTGTCCAGGAGTTCCTTGAAGTATTCCATCCATCTTTCCATTTGGTCTCTAACATTAGTGATAGTTTCCCCACTACTATTTTTGATCAACCAATTTGATGGACTGTATTTTCCTGCTAGCTTTCTAGTGATGTTGTAAAGATCCCTAAGGTTTCCTTTTCCTGCAGCTACCTCTGCTTCTCTTGCTAGATCTTCTACGTATTGTCTTTATCTAACTTTATTTGTTTCTTCACTTTCTTGCTAGCTTCTGTGTACTTTTCCTGGGCTATGGCTTTGGCAGTTCTAGTTTTGCTATTATTTAAATCTGCTTTCCTCTTTTTCCTTTCTTCTATTTCCTTGAGAGTTTCTGGAGTTATCCATGCTTTATGATTCCGCTCCTTCTTTCCTAATATCTCTGTGCATGTTTCATTCCAAATATTTTTGGCTTGCTGCCAGCATTCTTCCGCACTCACCTCATCTTCTAATTGCTGCAACACCTCATACTTATTAGAGACTGTGACCGTGAACTGTTCCTTTGTTTCTTGACTTCTGAGGTATCCTACATTATATTGGTGTCTATGTTCATGAGATGTTACGTATCGCTTAAGCTTCAATTTAATTTTACTTATCAGCAAATGGTGATCCGAATCTACATCTGCCCCCTTAGAACCCTTACATCTTGTAGAGATGACCTGAATTTCTTGTTTATGCATATGTGGTCAATTTGATTTTCTGTTCTGTGGTCTGGTGATACCCAGGTTGCTTTATGTATTCTTTTATGTGGAAAGACACTTCCACCTATGACATATTGATTCGCTGCACAGAAATTAGTGAATAGTTCTCCATTTTCGTTCATTATCCCTAGTCCGTGTTTCCCCATGATCTCCTCGTAGCCTATGTTGTCCGAACCTATTTTGGCATTGAGGTCACCATCAGAATTTTGATGTTCCCATTTCTCTAATTACCTATATTATTTTGAAGTTTTATGTAAAATTCCTCTTTTACTTTTCCTCTTTATCATTGGTAGGTGCATAACACTGGGTCACATTCAAGAATACTTTCTTTTTGGTGGTTCTGAATGTTGCTGTGATTATCCTAGGACTCACTGCTTCCCATTTTATTAGTGCCTTCTCCGCTTCTTTAGATAGCATTAAAGCCACTCCTTCACTATGGGGGCATTTTCTTCCATATGGCCTAAGAACAGCATTGTTTCTCCTGTGTTTAGACGTTGTTTGCCTGCACTATTCCTCCTAGTTTCACATAATCCCAAGATGTCAATATCGTGAAATTTCATCTCATTTACAACCTGTGCTGTCTTTCCCATTTCATACATACTTCTAACATTCCAGGTGCCAATTCTGGAGCTTTTCCTAGGTGAAAGGAAGATAATCTGTGGTGTAGACTCCTTGTGGCTTTCTCTGCATCGTTTCATACCTCTTCTAGAAGAGCTTCCTTTCCTCTTGGTTGGCACAGTTTTTATTTTATTTTTATGTAACTTGTTCATGGTTGGTTGGATTTTGTGGCTAAAATTTTTTACTGGATAGGGTAGCCAGCCCTACGCCAAACCCCACCTTAGTCGTCTCTTACGACATGCCTTGTAGGTCGCAGTGCCGCTACTCTTTGCGGCAACACACGGGCGTTATATAACTCTACTCTAGTTTATATAACTCTACACTAGTTTATATAACTCTACACTAGTTTATATAACTCTACACTAGTTTATATAACTCTACACTAGTTTATATAACTCTACACTAGTTTATATAACTCTACACTAGTTTATATAACTCTACACTAGTTTATATAACTCTACACTAGTTTATATAACTCTACACTAGTTTATGTAACTCTACTTTCTATAACTATACTCTTCTTTCTATAATTCTACTCTACTTTCTATAACTCTACTCTACTTTCTATAATTTTACTTTCTATCAATCTACTCTACTTTCTATAACTCTACTCTAGTTTCTATCAATCTACTCTACTTTCTATAACTCTACTCTAGTTTCTATCAATCTACTCTACTTTCTATAACTCTACTCTAGTTTCTATCAATCTACTCTACTTTCTATAACTCTACTCTAGTTTCTATCAATCTACTCTACTTTCTATAACTCTACTCTAGTTTCTATGACTCTACTCTAGTTTCTATGACTCTACTCTAGTTTCTATAACTCTTCTCTAGTTTCTATAACTCTACTCTAGTTTCTATGACTCTACTCTAGTTTCTATAACTCTATTCTAGTTTCTATAACTCTACTCTAGTTTCTATAACTCTAGTTTCTATAATTCTACTCTAGTTTTATAACTCTACTCTAGTTTCTATAACTCTATTCTAGTTTCTATAACTCTCTCTCAGTTTCTATAACTCTAGTTTCTATAATTCTACTCTACTTTTTATAATTCTACTCTAGTTTCTATAACTCTACTCTAGTTTCTAGTGAAACACGTACAAACAAAGTACTATAGTTTTACAAAATACAAAACTATAAAACTATAAGTACTTTGTTTGTACGTGTTTCACTATTTACCAAGTTTTACTGCAGTTTTCCCCCTATTTCGACTCTAGTTTCTATAACTCTACTCTAGTTTCTATAACTCTACTTTTTATAATTCTACTCTAGTTTCTATAACTCTACTCTAGTTTCTATAACTCTACTCTAGTTTCTATAACTCTACTCTAGTTTCTATAACTCTACTCTAGTTTCTATAACTCTACTCTAGTTTCTATAATTCTACTCTACTTTCTATAACTCTACTCTAGTTTCTATAGCTCCATCCGCTTTTGTCTCAAACTCAACCTGCTTTTCTCTATCAGTTCACACATCTTCCTCTCTATCACACCATCCGTCTATCTATATATCTATCTATTATCTATCTATCTATCGTCTCACCAACCATTCTCTGTATATCCATATCTGTCAGTTTTACTCAACATGTGTCCAATATCTCTCCTTCTTTACTCTTACTTTAGTCTATCCCTCCATTTACCATCTCTCTTTCTCTCTCATATTACATAGTAGCATCTCACCCATTTATCAATGAACGAAAGCAGTGAAGGTCTGCCCATTCATAATTTGCCTTCAGCTTCGATGAATGGCATGACCCTATGACGTTGCCCGCGTCACATCGCCAGTCACTCACATATTGATTAGCCCACTTTCCCGACATTGTAGTCTATATTTAGAACATCGAATCACACGTCATTACCGAAAGTGAGTCGAGAATATCCTCCACAATAGCCCACACACATTTCTGAAATTAGAGCAATTATGCGCTAGAGTTACCCCACACTCATCCACATAATAAACTCACACATATTTCTGAAATTAGAGCATACACACACACTAGAGTTCCCCACACTTACCCACACAATAAACCCACATATATTTCTGAAATTGTTATATTCAGAGCACTTACACGCAGAGTTCCCCACTCACACACACAATAACCAACAAACATTTCTAAAATTAGAGCCCTAACACGCTAGAGCTTTCCCACACAATAAATCCACACACATTCGCAAAATTAAAATGAGAGCACTTACACAATAGATTTCCCTCACTCACCCACTCTTCTTCTTCCAACACTCCAGGTCGACTACTTGTTAACCACTCTTTGTGATTTGCATGTGATCCGAGCCTAAGAGCGATTGAACGTTGTGCCAATTATGCACCTACAAATAGGCCAGCACATCCGATTTTTGTGCCGCTTTTTATTTACTTGGGTAGCTTCCCTAGGCCCCTACCTCAGTCGCTCTTACGACATGCCTTGTAGGTCGCAGTGTTACTATTTGTTGCTCCCTTGTGAGCCCCCGGAAACACACGGGTGTCTGACCCACACACACCACACAATAGCATATACATTTCTGAAATTATTACAATAAGAAAACTGACAAAGTTACGTACTCAAAGTTTAAAAATGACATCCACAATTCAAAGAAAACAGCACACATCAATCTCTCACCTAAGAACAGGTCGCTATAGGCTCAGCAATCACATGCACAGAATAAGGCCTGCTCACACTGTTCACACTTCTCAAGGCTGGTGGTCTGGGTTCAGCTCCCGCAATGTGGAATTTTTCCCGACCGCGACGGCTCTCATGTCGACCCAGCCTCAACTGGGTACCAGACATGCTCTGGGAAAAGAAAGGCGGCCGGTGTGATGCTGAGATCCTAGTCCTATCGAAGACAGCAGGAACTAAATAAACTGTCGTTATAAAATTCAACTAACCATGAACGCTCAGGAGTTAGTCAAGGGTATATGCCCCAACTGAGAGCTGCAGTAGCGTAGTTGTTAGTAAACTTGTGTCTTAGACTAGTGTTCAGGAGTTAGTCAAGGATATATGTCCCAACTGAGAGCTGCAGTAGCGTAGTTGTTAGTAAACTCGTTCTTAGGCTAGTGTTTAGAGTTTTAGGTATATGCAATGAGCTGCAGTATCTAGTTGTTAGTAACTGTGTCTTAGGCTAGTGTTCAGGAGTTAGTCAGTATATGTCCCAACTGAGAGCCGTAGTGTGCAGTAACTGTGTCTTGCTAGGGCGGTAGTCAGATATGTACTAGCGTACTATGTAGTAAACTCGTGTCTTAGGCTAGTGTTCAGGAGTTAGTCAAGAGTATATGCCCCAATTGAGAGCTGCAGTAGCATAGTTGTTAGTAAACTCGTGTCTTAGGCTAGTGTTCAGGGTTCAATTCTGCATTTAGCGTGGAATATTTGTCCGACCGTAACCGCTCTCAGGTCGACCCAGTCTCAATTGAGTACCAGGAAAAGCTTTGGGAAGTAAAAGTGGCCGGAGTGATGTTGACCACATCACCCATCGTGTGCCGACGGTCAATGAAAAATACGTACATAACACCATATTACCCAATATACCTCGCGGTATGAAAAATGGTTTCCGTTTTTATCGAAGACGGACGATAAAACGTAGGTCACGTGTTCAAGATGAGCGTGTAAAAGTACCACTTCTCTTCTTTTTCTCTTCACCACTTACTTCGTTATAGAAGTGTTTGGGGGAGTAGTGATCTTCTATACGCTTGTTTTAGGACATTTTGTAACTATATTCATTTTCCTAAGGCTGTTCTTGATGCTGTCGCTCCATCTTTTGTGTGGTCTTCATCTTGCTTTGTACTCATTACACTTTTTCTGTGAGGCTCTCTATGGTAGACGATACGATACCAAGGCATTCTTGTCAGATGTTCAAACCATTTAATCTGTTGTTCTTTTTGTTCTTCTTCTGATTTCTTCATTTCTAATTTTGTTCTTATTTTTACACCTGCAGTTTCTTCTAAGACATCTCATCTCTGTCGTAATGATTTGCCGCTCATTAGCTGCTGTTATTGGCCATGTTTGACACTGGTAACATAGTGTTGGCCAGAAAATCGTTATTGTCAGATTTTCTTTAGTTTTAGCGGTATCTCTTTATGTGACAACAGTGGTGTTAACTGCGCGGTTTAACGTACTAATGGCAGTTTAAAATAGATAACAGTTACTGCAAAGCTGCTTTGCAGGAAATATTAATTCTTTTTCTTTCTTTCTTTGTCCTTCTCTGCTTTTTTGCCGCTAGGCGTAGCAGGTTTAACTGATGATCGGTTCCGAGATAATGCACGCTCGGTCGCTTGATATGTTGTGGTATTGTAGAGTTTTAAGATGTTGTACCTCCATCAACCATCTTTTCTTGGTCTGCCCTTCCTCTTGATGATTCCATTTTCAGGTTGTACGCTCTTGCAACTGGTGTATTCTGGTTTATTCTGACCAAGTGGCCAAACCATTTGAGTCTCTGTTTTCAATAAATCTAATAGCAGGTGTTGTTCCGACTGTTCTTCTAATTTCCTCATTTCTTATATGGTCTCTTCTTGTTTTATTTACTGCTTTCCTCAAGCATCTCATTTCGCATGTGGTAATTTTCCTTTCTTGTTCTTTTGTCAGTGCCCATGTTTGGCACTGGTAGCACAGTGTTGGTATAAAGATTGCATTTATAATCTGTCTTTTAGTCTCTACTGGAATTGCTGGTGTTTCAAAATTGGGGTAAGCTGGTATGTAATGTTGTTGGCTTGCTGGATTCTAGTTTCGATCTCTCTGTCCAGTCTGTTATCAGATGTGAAGATACTTCCAAGGTATTTGAATTCTCTCACCTCTTTAGCGTTTGGTCATTTATTTGTATGTTGATATCTTTATGTTCTCTGTTTATAGTCATGACTTCTGTCTTTTGAATATTGATCTTCATGTTGTATTTGAGGCAGCTATTGTTGAGTAAGTTTATGTGTTCTTGAAGCTGTTCAATATTATTATGGAATAAACACTGGTCGTCAGCAAAGAGCAGTTCATTTTGTTGGTCTACGTCTCGTTATGTTTCATCTATTTTGGTGATACTATCCATGTATATATAATAAAGAGGAGAGGTGATAAAGCACATCCTTGCCGTACTCCTGATGATACTGTAAACCAATTTGTGAGTCAAGCGCGTGTTCGTATGGTACTTTCACTTTTTATAAATATGGCTCTGTTTCAGTTCAGTTTAGAATATCTGCATTGCACTCCGGACATGTCCATATGTGCTCCGATCTCCTTCGCAATATCTCCAACAGCGCCCAGCGACTGACCGTACCAGTTCTATTTTGATTGATGAGCCGACTCGTATACCTGTTGTACCGTTCTTTTCTTGCCACACCAATCTTCAAACCCAGTTCTCGTAATCTAGTAGTTGACGTGGATTGGTTTAGATGAAGGTCTTCTCTGCAGCCACGCTCTATGAGGGCGTTCACGATGTCAGCTCTGTCCATTGGCTGGCCCTCTGATAGAGCAGCAGAGCCAGCCAGTCTGTCTGCTCTCTCATTGCCAACGACACCCATGTGCTCCGGAACAAAGACAAGTGCAATTCTGCAAATTGTTGGCGCCTGCAGTGACTCAGTTCATTGCCTGCGCACCGAACTGGCCTCCACCTTTCGGATCATACTCAATGAGTCACTCAGAATGCACGCATGAGTGTAGTTTTGTGACTCTAGCCAGAGTAGTGCATTTGTCACCGCCAGTACCTCCATTGTCATCTGGTTTTGTCATACTAAATGCACCACTGGCTTCCTTGACCATTCTGCCACATGAGCTTGCAGAGAAGGCCCATGCAGATTTTTCGTGACTCTAATATATGGCGTTCCTTTTATTCCGTAGTTTTCGAGAACATCCCATAATATGTCTCTGTTAACCCTATCAAAGGTCTTAAAATATTAATTAAACTATTACTGTTGGCGCGGAAGTCCAGTAAAAATATCACTGTTGGAGCGGCAGTCCAGTAAAATATCACTGTTGGAGTGCAGTCCAGTAATAATATTACTGTTGGAGGGCAGTCCAGTAAGAAAATCACTGTTGGAGTGGCAGTCCAGTAATAATATCACTGTTGGAGTGGCAGTCCAGTAATAATATCACTGTTGGAGTGGCAGTCCAGTAATAATTCACTGTTGGAGGGCAGTCCAGTAATAATATCACTGTTGGAGTGGCAATCCAGTAATAATATCACTGTTGGAGTGGCAGTCCAGTAATAATATCACTATTGGAGGGCAGTCCAGTAATAATATCACTGTTGGAGGGCAGTCCAGTAAGAAACGAATCGTTGATCACCAAAAAACATTGTTGTATAAGTAATAAAATGTTAGGGAATCTAATATACCACGTTGGTATATAGATATACGTGGACAGCCGACTATAAACTCATGTTGAGCGGACTCAGGTAAAATATTTGAGGAACAGCCACAAGAAATCACGTTGACTGCATTGCAGTTTTTGTATGAGCAGACGAATTCATTTATGCAGTCAACAAACAAGTAACATCAGTAATAATATTATTTGGAGTTAGTCTAATAATAAATTAGGCAGTATTATAATACTTTGTCATCGATAATAAATCACTGTTGACAGAGTAAAATTCAGCTTGGAGTAGTCCTATCAAATCATATTGAGCAGTCCATAATATCACTTTGGTCAGGAGTTCCTATGAATTCATGTGGACCAGTCAGTTAGATATATGTTGAGTGTCAGATCCAGTAATATTCATTGGGCGTCAGCTACACGTTGAGTGATCAGTAAATATCACTGTTGGTGACAGTTATATCACTTGCTCCGTATATCAAATTGAGTGGGTCCAGTAAACATTGAGAGCCGTTAATTCCCGAAAATGGCAGTCCAGTAGAAAATCACTTGGATGAGCCTAAGAAATATTTACGTAGGCAGTCCAGCTAAATCACTGTTGTGGAGTAGTAACAATTCGTGAAAATCATAATAACTAATCACTGCGATCCAGTATAAACACTATTATCAGTCGTAGAAATCACTTTCTCCAAATAAACACTGAGGGCAGTAGTAAAATTCAATGTGGCTCCAACATTATCACTGTTGAGGTCGTCCAGAATCTACACGGAGGAAAGTCTAGAACAATTATTTGGACTGGCAGTATAACACTCACTGTTGGGTGCAGCCAAAACCTGTTTGCGTCATTATATTTAGAAACCAATCATTCACTTGGAGCCAGTCCAGTAAGCATCGACCGGAAGTCAGCAAGAATATACTGTTGCATCGTTATTTTTGGGCAGCCAGAAAAACAGAATCGTTGAATACCAAAAACAACTCATCAAAAAAAAACGGAAAAGAATCTTTTTTATCCGTTGGTATTTGTAATATGTTTCAGCCGACTATAACTCTGGACAGGACTCAGGTAAATTTCTGAAAGACCACAATCGTCACTGACTCGCATTGCAGTTTTGTTGTATAAGACGAATTCTTTAACATCAACACAAAATGTTAAATCAAAGTTATATTATGTAACAAGTTAAGTTTAACAATAAGGAATAGCAGTATTATGAATATTTTTTCATCGATAAATAACCATAGACTCGTATAATTGAATAAAATTGCAAAAAAGCTTGCAGTGTTCTATCAAACATATATAAACCCAGTCCCCAAACCAAACTTGGTCAGGGTTCCCCCAGTGAATTATGTGGCCCAATATTAGAGTTGGTTGTGCACGGTGTTAGATCCGTATTTTTCATTGACCGTCAGCACACGATTGGTGATATGGTCAACATCACGTCGGCTGACATTACTTCCCAGTGCTTTTCCTGGTACCAAATTGAGGCTGGGTCAACCTAAGAGCCGTTACGGTCTGAAAAAATTCAACGCCCACTGTAGATTTGACCCTGGACTACTAGCCTAAGAAACTAGTTCACTAACAACTACGCTACACATTACTGTGTGGTTAGTAACAATTCGGTGAACAATCATAACATAACATAACTCACTCGATCACATAAACAACATCAATGTGAAATCATTTCTCCAAACTAGCAACACGAACGACGTGTCAAAACTTCAATGTCTCAACATCTTTACGTACGTGGTCTTCAGAATCTCACAACAGGAAAGGAAAATGTTCTGTAAACAATTATTTGGTTACCTGGTAGTACTAACACTCCGCGTGCTAATTGTGTGTGTTCAAGCCAGCAACGTGCTTTGCTGTATCTATATTTAGAAACCAATCATACATTGAGCAAGTCACCAGGCATCGACCGGAAATGCGCAACTTATTTTTTTTTTCATTCGTTATTTTTGTGCAGAAGCAAATAACAGACTCCCATTAATGACTGTTTTTCTTATAACAAAACTCATCGAAAAATACAACGGAAGAATTAATCTGTTTA
This sequence comes from Arion vulgaris, assembly GCA_020796225.1. Taxonomy (NCBI): domain Eukaryota; kingdom Metazoa; phylum Mollusca; class Gastropoda; order Stylommatophora; family Arionidae; genus Arion; species Arion vulgaris. The sequence continues at coordinate 41,337,230 of CM036754.1, forward strand.
TTTTGTTTTGTTTTGGTTTATCTTTAAATCCATGTTTTTGTTTTGCTTCTTTGATGTGAGAGATTACGTGCGGTCGAACTTTTGTCTTCGAATCAGTCTGTCTCTTTGTTTATATTTTGCTAATGTTTTCGTTGTGTATAAATTCGACATTTCAACATGAACAATAAATGAATAAATATTTATATGAACAATCGAGGTGTGAATAAAATGGCTTAACGTATTACACAATGTTGTGTTTGTGTTTTAGGATTAAGTGAAATTTGAAAAAAAACATAACAATGTGTCATTATTCTTCAGCGATCTCTGGTCATACGCTTAATTTACTGTGGAACACAAACTGGGCGGCCAGCTTCAGGTCTGTCAGGTTTCCCCGAAGCTTAGTTTTCAGGTCGACTGGATGTGGCCACGTGTTGCTTCTCAGCTCACCCAGAAGAGGTCAGTCCTGTGGGACATGTTCCGGTGTCGCATTATTCAATATTCGGGGGTTTCTGTAGCGTAGAGGCTAAGTGCTAGCCTCTCGTGCCAAAGGTCACCGGTTCGCTCCCTTTGGAGCCATCTGGATATTTTCCAGAGATCTCTGATCTCAGTGTAGATGAGATCGAGTTCCAAGTCATATCGGAGACGGACGATACAACGCAGGTCAATTTGTGCACGTAAAAGAACCATTGGCAGTTCATAATCGAGAACATCTGGTTTTTCTGGCAATGTTTTCTGTGCCCGCTCCGATCTTCAAAGCTGCTACCCTGGCAAAATTCATTAAAAAGAAATAAAATAAAATTCTCACAAAATTTCTTCACCATCTTCAAAATTACATGAGGCCCCTCGTCAGTGCTACGGAGTTCATGCACTGCAGCTGAGGTCTTCCTGTGTAAGAAAGAAATTTCTTATGGGTACTGGCAGCAAATGGACTTTAAGATGGTAGCGGAGAACAGAAAGCGCATGGGAATGCATAAAGGGTGCATTGGCTTCGATCGCAAAATATAACAATACCAAGGACAGCAAAAGATCATTATGGAAGAAGGCATCCCGGCAAAGACAGGAAGAGGACGACCACGGAGAAGATGGATTCACGATGTAACTGATGATTTGATCATGACGTCTGCAGATGCGAGACATCTGAACCATGACATCTGGCCCAAGTAGTAGATAGATAGATAGAGAGAGAGATAGATAGAGAGAGAGAGATAGATAGATAGAGAGAGAGATAGATAGATAGATAGAGAGAGAGATCTAAGGGTTGTTAGGATGGCAGGGTAATAGAGGTAAGAAAAGACACAGGAACACCTGGAAGCCGGAGTTGGAGACGGAATACAAGAAAATTGAGGGATTTGAAAAAGAGAGCCTTTGATAAGAGGGTTTGGAAGGCCTTGGTTGCGGACCTATGCCTTCCTAGGGTTAAAAGGTGAAGAAGAAGAAGAAGAAGCTAATCTAGCAAAGTTCGGTTAATGACAATCTATTAAATAATCACTGATTGATTAAATGATTGATTGATTGATATGAACATCATCATTGCACTTCGGTGAGTAACCATGTGTGCTCCGATCTCTTTCTTGCACAGGAAGATCTCAGCTACAGTGCACGGACCTCGTAGCACCGGCGATGGTCCCTAATGTAATTTTGAAGATAGTGCAAATATTTTGTAGGAATTTTATTTTTAATCTTTTCTAATGAATTTCGCCCGGGCAGCGACTTTCCGGCCTGCTCTTTTCGCTTTTGAACTGCCAAGGGTTCTTTTACGTGCTCGAATTTAACATGGAACCTACGTTTTATCATCCGTCTCCGATAGGACTAGGAACCCGATTTCACCTACACTGAGATCAAGGATCTCTGGAAAAATAACTAGATGGCTCCACGAGGAAACGAACCGAGTACTTATGGAACGAGATTCGAACACCTAACCTCTACACCACATAGAGAGTTGCGTTATTGGTTATTGGTTAGAGAGTTGCGTTATTGGTTATTGGTTAGAGAGTTGCGTTATTGGTTATTGGTTAGAGAGTTGCGTAAAACATAAAAGTGATATCTATTTTTAGAAATCGGGAATATCGCGATACATTGGAACACATTATTTGGTTTTCTTATTTAGAAAGACCTGAGTAACATCGGAACTTACAGCAGCTTCTAACACGAGAGTAACATCGGAAGTTATAGCAGCTTCTAACACAAGAAGAAGAGAAAAAAAGATTTGAAAAGAAAGAGAACTAAACCAAACCAGATGACCTATTTGATTTAGTTATTCCTGCTTCCTGTTCTGAAACACGGCTTCAACTGCCACTCTCAACCCATGTCTGTGTGTTAGGCATATGAACATCTGGTTTATCTGGCAACGTTTTCTGTGACCTCTCCGCTCTTCACTTCCGTTGCGGGTTCAAGTGAATTACATTTTTTAGTTTGATGCACAGTGTCTTGATGACTTGCAGGTCCATTTTGCATACTTTTTTTTAATGTAGTTAGAGAAGAAATAGATCTATTCAGAAAGAACTCAAATTCAAAGAAAACTGGTTGATGCTACAAATAGGGATGCGAAAATTGAAGTATTTTGGACATATAAAGATACCACCAATAACAGCATACAATAAAAAGAGATCGGGTACTAGAGCTAAGGGAAGATGGATCAGATCAAGAAAAAGATGGATAGACAATATCAAGACCACACTACATAAACACGGATACAACACAACACGGGCGACTCATCTAGCCCTAGAACGAAATAAAGCTCCCATCCCTACGCTTAACAGGCAAGAGTGGACAGCCAACTACATCTTCCACCTGGGAATAGACAAAAGAGACATGAAAAGGTTGGAGAAGATCATTAAGGAAGAAGGTATTCCTGCAAAGAGAAGAAGTGGAAGTACACGGAGAAGATCATTAAGGAAGGAGGTGTTCCTGCAAAGAGAAGAAGTGGAAGTACACGGAGAAGATCATTAAGGAAGGAGGCATTCCTGCAAAGAGAAGAAGTGGAAGTACACGGAGAAGATCATTAAGGAAGAAGGTATTCCTGCAAAGAGAAGAAGTGGTAGTACACGGAGAAGATCATTAAGGAAGAAGGTATTCCTGCAAAGAGAAGAAGGGAAGTACAGGAGAAGATCATTAAGGAAGAAGGTATTCCTGCAAAGAGAAGAAGTGGAAGTACACGGAGAAGATCATTAAGGAAGGAGGTATTCCTGCAAAGAGAAGAAGTGGAAGTACACGGAGAAGATCATTAAGGAAGGAGGCATTCCTGCAAAGAGAAGAAGTGGAAGTACACGGAGAAGATCATTAAGGAAGGAGGCATTCCTGCAAAGAGAAGAAGTGGAAGTACACGGAGAAGATCATTAAGGAAGAAGGCATTCCTGCAAAGAGAAGAAGTGGAAGTAACTGGAGAAGATCATTAAGGAAGGAGGCATTCCTGCAAAGAGAAGAAGTGGAAGTACACGGAGAAGATCATTAAGGAAGGAGGCATTCCTGCAAAGAGAAGAAGTGGAAGTACACGGAGAAGATCATTAAGGAAGAAGGTATTCCTGCAAAGAGAAGAAGTGGAAGTACACGGAGAAGATCATTAAGGAAGAAGGTATTCCTGCAAAGAGAAGAAGTGGTAGTACACGGAGAAGATCATTAAGGAAGAAGGTATTCCTGCAAAGAGAAGAAGTGGAAGTACACGGAGAAGATCATTAAGGAAGGAGGTGTTCCTGCAAAGAGAAGAAGTGGAAGTACACGGAGAAGATCATTAAGGAAGGAGGCATTCCTGCAAAGAGAAGAAGTGGAAGTACACGGAGAAGATCATTAAGGAAGAAGGTATTCCTGCAAAGAGAAGAAGTGGTAGTACACGGAGAAGATCATTAAGGAAGAAGGTATTCCTGCAAAGAGAAGAAGTGGAAGTACACGGAGAAGATCATTAAGGAAGAAGGTATTCCTGCAAAGAGAAGAAGTGGAAGTACACGGAGAAGATCATTAAGGAAGGAGGTATTCCTGCAAAGAGAAGAAGTGGAAGTACACGGAGAAGATCATTAAGGAAGGAGGCATTCCTGCAAAGAGAAGAAGTGGAAGTACACGGAGAAGATCATTAAGGAAGGAGGCATTCCTGCAAAGAGAAGAAGTGGAAGTACACGGAGAAGATCATTAGGGAAGGCATTCCTGCAAAGAGAAGAAGTGGAAGTACACGGAGAAGATCATTAAGGAAGGAGGCATTCCTGCAAAGAGAAGAAGTGGAAGTACACGGAGAAGATCATTAAGGAAGGAGGCATTCCTGCAAAGAGAAGAAGTGGAAGTACACGGAGAAGATCATTAAGGAAGAAGGTATTCCTGCAAAGAGAAGAAGTGGAAGTACACGGAGAAGATCATTAAGGAAGAAGGTATTCCTGCAAAGAGAAGAAGTGGTAGTACACGGAGAAGATCATTAAGGAAGAAGGTATTCCTGCAAAGAGAAGAAGTGGAAGTACACGGAGAAGATCATTAAGGAAGGAGGTGTTCCTGCAAAGAGAAGAAGTGGAAGTACACGGAGAAGATCATTAAGGAAGGAGGCATTCCTGCAAAGAGAAGAAGTGGAAGTACACGGAGAAGATCATTAAGGAAGAAGGTATTCCTGCAAAGAGAAGAAGTGGTAGTACACGGAGAAGATCATTAAGGAAGAAGGTATTCCTGCAAAGAGAAGAAGTGGAAGTACACGGAGAAGATCATTAAGGAAGAAGGTATTCCTGCAAAGAGAAGAAGTGGAAGTACACGGAGAAGATCATTAAGGAAAGAGGTATTCCTGCAAAGAGAAGAAGTGGAAGTACACGGAGAAGATCATTAAGGAAGGAGGCATTCCTGCAAAGAGAAGAAGTGGAAGTACACGGAGAAGATCATTAAGGAAGGAGGCATTCCTGCAAAGAGAAGAAGTGGAAGTACACGGAGAAGATCATTAAGGAAGAAGGCATTCCTGCAAAGAGAAGAAGTGGAAGTACACGGAGAAGATCATTAAGGAAGGAGGCATTCCTGCAAAGAGAAGAAGTGGAAGTACACGGAGAAGATCATTAAGGAAGGAGGCATTCCTGCAAAGAGAAGAAGTGGAAGTACACGGAGAAGATCATTAAGGAAGAAGGTATTCCTGCAAAGAGAAGAAGTGGAAGTACACGGAGAAGATCATTAAGGAAGAAGGTATTCCTGCAAAGAGAAGAAGTGGTAGTACACGGAGAAGATCATTAAGGAAGAAGGTATTCCTGCAAAGAGAAGAAGTGGAAGTACACGGAGAAGATCATTAAGGAAGAAGGTATTCCTGCAAAGAGAAGAAGTGGAAGTACACGGAGAAGATCATTAAGGAAGGAGGCATTCCTGCAAAGAGAAGAAGTGGAAGTACACGGAGAAGATCATTAATGAAGGAGGCATTCCTGCAAAGAGAAGAAGTGGAAGTACACGGAGAAGATCATTAAGGAAGAAGGTATTCCTGCAAAGAGAAGAAGTGGAAGTACACGGAGAAGATCATTAATGAAGGAGGCATTCCTGCAAAGAGAAGAAGTGGAAGTACACGGAGAAGATCATTAATGAAGGAGGCATTCCTGCAAAGAGAAGAAGTGGAAGTACACGGAGAAGATCATTAAGGAAGGAGGCATTCCTGCAAAGAGAAGAAGTGGAAGTACACGGAGAAGATCATTAAGGAAGAAGGTATTCCTGCAAAGAGAAGAAGTGGAAGTACACGGAGAAGATCATTAATGAAGGAGGCATTCCTGCAAAGAGAAGAAGTGGAAGTACACGGAGAAGATCATTAAGGAAGGAGGCATTCCTGCAAAGAGAAGAAGTGGAAGTACACGGAGAAGATCATTAAGGAAGGAGGCATTCCTGCAAAGAGAAGAAGTGGAAGTACACGGAGAAGATCATTAAGGAAGGAGGCATTCCTGCAAAGAGAAGAAGTGGAAGTACACGGAGAAGATCATTAAGGAAGAAGGTATTCCTGCAAAGAGAAGAAGTGGAAGTACACGGAGAAGATCATTAATGAAGGAGGCATTCCTGCAAAGAGAAGAAGTGGAAGTACACGGAGAAGATCATTAATGAAGGAGGTGTTCCTGCAAAGAGAAGAAGTGGAAGTACACGGAGAAGATCATTAATGAAGGAGGTGTTCCTGCAAAGAGAAGAAGTGGTAGTACAGGAGAAGATCATTAAGGAAGGAGGCATTCCTGCAAAGAGAAGAAGTGGAAGTACACGGAGAAGATCATTAAGGAAGAAGGTATTCCTGCAAAGAGAAGAAGTGGAAGTACACGGAGAAGATCATTAAGGAAGGAGGCATTCCTGCAAAGAGAAGAAGTGGTAGTACACGGAGAAGATCATTAAGGAAGAAGGTATTCCTGCAAAGAGAAGAAGTGGAAGTACACGGAGAAGATCATTAAGGAAGAAGGTATTCCTGCAAAGAGAAGAAGTGGAAGTACACGGAGAAGATCATTAAGGAAGGAGGCATTCCTGCAAAGAGAAGAAGTGGTAGTACACGGAGAAGATCATTAAGGAAGAAGGTATTCCTGCAAAGAGAAGAAGTGGAAGTACACGGAGAAGATCATTAAGGAAGAAGGTATTCCTGCAAAGAGAAGAAGTGGAAGTACACGAGAAGATCATTAGGAAGGAGGCATTCCTGCGAAGAGAAGAAGTGGAAGTACACGGAGAAGATCATTAAGGAAGGAGGTATTCCTGCAAAGAGAAGAAGTGGTAGTACACGGAGAAGATCATTAATGAAGGAGACATTCCTGCAAAGAGAAGGAGTGGAAGTACACGGAGAAGATGAATTCGGGATGTAACATTATTTGAACATGACGACTACAGAGGCGGAACATCTGGCCTAAGAGATAGAGAAATTCCGAAGGAATGTTAGGGTTGCAAAGTTCTGCGCAGGAAGCGCTATTTGATGATGATGAGCAGCGGCGGCTCGTGATCATTTTTGTTGGTGGGGCCAGACAGATATTTTCGGAAAAAACATGGTTTCGGTTAGGATATATTTTAATGTATAAAATAATAAATACACGTTACACCTTATTTTTGGTGGTCCCCGGCCCCACTGGCCCTTAATGACGAGCCGCCACTGATGATGAGTATTCCTATGTTTTTTTCTCATGCCTGCATGGTCTCCATTTATATCGAAGTCAAGACATTCCAAGTTTATAACATTTGTTAATGTCCTCATTATTTCTAGTAAGATTTTTGTGTGAATATTAATAGAAAGTATAGATCGATAAAACTATCATCATTGCACTTCGGTGAACAACCATGACTGCTCCGATCTCTTCTTTTGTTTTTTTATACAGTAAGATCCTAGCCTTCGAAACTAAATGCTACAGAAAGATCCTACGAATACCATGGACATGAAAAAGAAAGAACACTGATGTCCTGAAAGAACTAAATGTTAAAGAGAATTGGCTGATAAACAACATACTATACAGAAAAATTACATACATTGGTTACATCAAGCGTCACGATGGCCTGGAAAGAACAATACTAGAGGGCAGGGTCCCAGAACGCAGAGGCAGACCAAGAAGAAGATGGCTACAAGATATTAAAGAAACCATGAACATGACCATCGACGAAGTGGGTGAACTGGCAAGAGACAGAGTGAATTTCAGATGTGCTGCAAAGAGAGCAACGTCATATAAAGGATATGCACCTTGACAGAGCCGGATTAGACCAGCGCGGGGCCTGTAGCAAATTTTAGCGCGGGGCCCTAAGTTTTGTATGATAATAAATAATAAAACATAAATTTTACAAACAAACTTGTCTCGATTTAATGTGAGCAAATTTAGAGATAATACTAGACAAATCAATTTCTCAAGTAAATTACATTCAATGTTCATTAAGGTGAGGTTATTTAGACGATCTTGTCCCATCATGTTTCTTAACTCACTTTTATACGCTTTAATGTTGAAAAGAACGTTCTCCGCTGCAGTTAGTAATCATTAAAGACAAGTAAATTCGTAAGACTATTTCTACATTTGGGAAACACGACTCTAATGAATTTTCCATTATAAGTTTATAAAATTGCAGTTCAAGGGCCTCATTCTTTTCGTTGCTAATAGCAGCAGCTACATTAGTTTTAAGAGTTCAGCGAACTGCACAAGTTCGTCGCCTAGGCTTTCTTCCAAATCCTCTTGGTAAGAGCTGACAATATTTGGAGTTCTTTTCAAGATCTCTTCTGCTGTAAGAGATTTTAACTGCCGAAATGTTCCAAATACATCAGTCACTCTATGGTACGCTTCCATGCGTTTAGCTAAGGCAGAGAGTACATTATCAATTATGACAATAAACACCTGACTTTCAAATTTTTGTTTGGGTGTTTGATTTTCTACAACTTCATCGAGCGTAGTAGAGCCACTAAAATCGTCGTACTTAGTATTTCGCTTGCGTCGTCGTGAAGTTTGTTGCTGATATTCTTGACAGTGAGTCAGGATTTTGGCTTTGGCCTCAATATCTGAAAATGTAGGCCGCATTTGTTGAACGTACCCGTGTAACGATTCATAAAGAGCATATCCCGTGTTAAGGTCTTGATCAGGTGACTGTAATGAAGCGCTAGACGCTTGCAAGCGTTCTAGAATTCCGTTCCATAAAATGCTAACTATTCCCGTTTCCAACTTACTCATCTCCAAAACTAGCCCATACGCTTGATTACGACACTCTACCTTTGATCCATGTTATTTGAGATGTCATCCAAAACTTGTTTGATAATGGTAAAACCACATAAAAGTGCTTTTGTCGCATCAGCTCGGGAAGACCACCTGGTGTCCGACAGTCTCTTCAAAGTCGGGAGTTTTGAACCTGTATCTTCCAGTGCTTTTGTAAGAATGCCCCATCGATAGGTAGAAGCGGAAAAGAATGTATAGAGACTTTCAACAAAATCGAAAAAATGGATGCTTCTATACAACATTCTGCAGCACACTTCGCAACCAAATTCAGTGAATGTGCAAAGCAGGAATGTATTCTGCGTACTTATTTATCTCCTTAATGTGTGCTTGTAAGCCATTGTATTTCCCACTCATGTTGCTGGCATTGTCATAGCTTTGACCGCGACAGTCTTTGATATCAATGCCATTTTCCTTTAAAAATCAAGTAAACTTTGGGCGAGTTGTTCAGCAGTATGACCTTCCATATCCAAGAACTTCACAAACCTTTCCACTGGTCCAGATGGTAACACATAGCGCACTATTAGAGTGAGTTGGTCCACATGCGAAATGTCTGGAGTAGAGTCCAGTGCCCAGATCTGCTCATGTCTTAGAACAATATTTCATACGCCCACTTGCATTTATTTTAAACTAAGTTTCGCGCGCAAAACTACTGAACGAACAGAGACTTGAACTGGGTTATGAGTCAAATTTAATTGTTCTTTTGTTCAAGCTTTCAAGTTTTCGTTTATTAGAAGCGTGTCACACAAGAGACACTCCTATACAAAAAGTAAAAAAACTGTTACGTTGTTAATGAGCTCAGTGTGACCGCCCAATTAAGTCCGAAATTGAGTAAACATGACCTTGCCCTAACCTCAATAAAAAAAAATGAAAAGGGGAAATTATTACCCACCTCCCAAACTTGGTTCCTTGTTTATGACTAGTGACAACTTAGCTCCAGAGGCGCGGAGCCCCCCCCAAAGCGCGGGGCCGTAGCATTTGCTACTTCTGCTACTATGCTAATCCGGCTCTGCACCTTGATGAAAGAGTGACCCAGAGAACGCCAAGCAGAGACCGAGATAGACAGAGAGGAAATAGCGAGAGAGACAGATAGAGTGCTGAAATCCTGATATAAATCGTTAATGGTAACACTCCCCCTAAATCCACCCCACCACCGGTTTCCAAATTACACGCGTGTAACACTGACACGCATAATATAAAATAACAACTTCCGTTACAGACTATCCATGTTAGGTGGGTAGCAAGGAAGATTACTTAGGTGCAACATTTCATATACAACTGCAACACCTTTGTTATTGTTATTGTTGTTGTTGCTGGTGCTGTTGTTGTAAGAGTAACAAATGTATACGAGGTGTTCTCAGACTGAGATGGTATGACAGAGTAGCAAACACATACTATTGGATTAGAACACGACAGGAACCATGGGCGTCCACAGAAATTAGGAGTGGCAACATGAATAAAATGAATGTTATTTCTTAGTTTACTATTCCGCCCCTGTGGTGCCGGTGCCCGCAAGGGAACCAACAAAATAGTACCCCTATGACCGACAAGGCGACTGATGTAGGACATAGGGAAGCTACCCTAGTAAAGAAAAATCGGTGCAGAAATCGGATGTGCTGGTCTACTTGTAGGCGTATAACTGGCTCAACGTACAATCGCTCTGAGGATGAGATCACATACAAATCACGCAGAGATTAACAAGTGGTCGATATGGAGCGTTCGAGGATGAAGAAAGAAGAAGAAGAAGAAGTTTACTATTCAGAAATTAAGAAGATCAGATTCGCATCAAACGTTTATCAACAGGCAATTTTTCGGGGATTGGTGACGATAGGTGGGGGAGATGTATTTTACCTTTCATTAACGTAGGGACGCCCATGGTAGGTACCCGTAATGACCAAGGTCATGAGAAGAAAATGACGGTTTGTCAGGCCGTGGCATTCGATAACATAAGGCCGACGGGCTTAGGTAAAAATTATAGGAAATAAGACCCCAACCGTCGCGTGACCTCGCATTCCAGTATTGTTGTATAAAGACGAATTCATGTTAAAAACAACACAATATGTTAAATCAAGATTATATTATGTTACAATTTAAGTTTAACAATAAGAAATATCAGTATTATTAACATTTTTCATCAAATAACCATGGACTCATAGAACTGAGTCAAATTACAAACAAGAATTTCCGATTTGTCGGCTAAGCTATTCGGTCTTCTGTTACCGGAGGCTGCCATTATGCATACCCTGCGGAAGACGCAGTTGAGTGTCACTAGACAAACACCTGCGTGGAGCCACCTACTGTGGCACTACCGGGTAAAGGCCCAAATACAACAACAAGAAAAACATAGAAAACTAGAAAAATAAGGAACATTGGTTCATAAACACTATCATGTCTCGGAAGCTATAATATTTCGGTTACATTAAACGACACACATTAACATACAGAAAATAAAAACTATGGTAATCAACAAAGAAATGTAAAAACCTAAAATGAATATAAAAATACATGGAGAATTACTACATCAAGTAAAAGCTTCTATATCTTGGTCAGATGATAACAGATGATGGCAGATGTATAACAGAAATTAAAAAGAGATTAGGAATGGCCAAGGATAATTTCAACAGTATGAGAAAGTTACTGACATCCAAACAAATTACAAACAGGCTAAATAGGAGAATGATCAAATGCTATATATATCCTATATTAATGTATGGCCCAGAAACATGGACAATGAACAAGCAGTTAGAAGACAGAATTGATGCATTTGAGATGTGGGTATATAGAAGAATAGGCAGAGTTTAATAGACAGAAAACAGACAAATAAACAAGTTTTAGGAAAACTAGGCATGAAGAAACAATTATTAAGAGAAATAAAATTCAGACAAGTAAAGTATTTTGGACACATAAAAAGACAAAACACCATGATAAAATATTTACTAGAGGGGAAAGTTGAGGGGGAAGAGCAAGAGGAAGACCGAGAGATAAGTGGGTGGAAACTTTAAGAAATAGACAGGTTACAGTCTGGCAGTGTGCAACACCAAGGCAAAAGACAAAGGATGCTGGAGATTCATTGTAGCCAACCTTCGATGTGGAGACGGCACCTGATGATGCTGAAACGACTGGATGACGTATGGTGATGAGCATGGTTATTTATCCGTACGTGTAGTGCCGGGGCTCGCAAGGGAGCAAAGAATAGTAACACTGCAACCTACAAGACATGTCGTAATAGGCGACTGAGGTATGGGACTAGGGAAGCTACCCTAGTAAATAAAAAGCATCGTAGAAATCGGATGTGCTGGTCTACTTGTAGGCGTATAACTGGCACAACGTACAATCGCTCTTAGGCTCAGGTCACAATACAATTACAAAGAGTGGTTTAACAAGTTGTCGATATGGAAAGTTCGAAGAAGAAGAAGAAGAAGAAGGCACTGAAAAAATATATGTCTGCTTTTGAATACAAGAGAGCCGCTGTAGCGTAGTTGTTAGTGAACTCGCTTCGCAAGGCTGGTGGTCTGGGTTCAGCTCCGCAATGCGCGTGGAATTTTTCCCGACCGCGACGGCTCTCAGGTCGACCCAGCCTCAACTGGGTACCAGACATGCTCTGGGAAAGTAAAGGCGGCCGGCGTGATGCTGACCACATCACCCATCATGTGCCGACGGTCAATGAAAAATACAGGCCTAACACTGTATTGACCATATACCACGAGGTATGAAAGGGTTCCTTTACTTTTACTTTTTTTTACTTTTGAATACAAGTGTTACAGAAGAACCCTCCCTATATCATCGATAGGGAAGAGAACAAATAGATCTATACAGAAAGAACTCAGAATCAAAGAAAACTGGCTGATGCTACAAATAAGAAGGAGAAAATTGAAGTATTTTGGACATATACAGAGACACGAAGGGTTGGAGAAGACCATTATGGAAGAAGACATCCCGGTAAAGAAGAGAAGAGGAAGACCCAGGAGAAGATAGATTCAAGATGTAACTGATGGTTTGTGCATGACGACTGCGAGGCTGGATATCTGGTCTATGAGAGTGAGAGAGGAATTAAGAAGGAATGTTAGAATGGCAAAGTTCTGCCCAGTAAAGCTATTTGATGAACAATGGAGGGCATTGTTCCTGGAAGACGGCAGGGAACGACCGAAGATGACAGTGGTAACTGGATATTAAAGAAACCCTGAACATGACGATAGGTTGGGGGAGGGGAAGGTGAACAGGCCGAAGACTTAAAGTCTTTCATTCAGGAAGCAATGATGAGCATGCAACGTTTTGCAAGGACATGCTCCCGTGTGGTGCCGGGCCCACAGGGAAGCAAATAATAGTACCAATGCAACCTACAATGTTGTAAGAGGCAACTAATGTAGGCCCTAGGGATGCTACCTAGTAAATAAAAAGCAGCGCAGAAATCGGATGTGCTGACCTACTTGTAGGCGCATAACTGGCACAATGTACAATCACTCTTAGACTCAGATCACATACAAATCACACAGAGTGGTTGACAAGTGGTCGATATGGTGCGTTCGAGGAAGAAGAATAAGAAGAAGAAGAAGCAAGGACATGACTTACTTGACTTATTCCTCTCCGCTCCTCGTGGAGTATAGGGCTTCAACAGTTGTTTACAACTCGTCTCGGTCTCTGGCTGTTTTATTTATGGTCTCCCAGGACATGCTATATGATTAACAAGTATATGGAATTCTGGGAGAAAAGAATGGCCGTAGGATCGATAATGATTATATCACCAACATAACAGGAATCGTAACTCGTCGTGTTGTTTACGTTACTAATGTTTTGCCCTGAATTTGTTTATTTTTGTTTCAATTTGACTTCCATGCTCACAGTTTAATTAGCAATGTTGCGAGGCTCCCATTTTTTCCTGTTTTAACGATTTCTCCCGTGCTGACGTCATACGGGAGCAGCTCTTCGTAGTTCGAGATTTCAAAAGTCGATAATGGTGTCGCCTGCTCTCATTTCTTATTTTCCAACATTTATCGATAATATTTCAAATATAAACTGAAATCTTCAGCGTTTGTTAGCCATTGTTCTTTCACAGACGACAATGGATCATTCATTTAGTCTGTAGTAGCTATTCGTGTCTTCATTACGTCTCCGTTCATTGATAGACTTAGGTGAGTCTTTCCTAGTCTAGGTCTAGTCTATGTGTTTCTAGCTCATTGAATTTACATCCATTCAAGGAAAATGTGTTCGGAATATATTTTCGTTTACATTATTATATTTAAACTTAATGGCGTACTGTGATTTTTTACAATAATTTCATACAAGTATTTTATCATTTTCGAGATAGAAATGGCCAAATAATGTTAAGTTGTTATGGCATTTCTGAAAAATTGGTGCATATTTCTTAATCGTAAAACTATTCGACTATTGTACTAAGTTATATGGATGTATTCCGGATAACATAAACAAAATGCTGAACTGCTGAAGGTAAGTTTATTTTTTCAGTTCAATAATTTTAAAATCTTGATATTCACTTTTTTATTTGATCCTTTTGAAGATATTAAATATGAACATTGCATTATTATACAGGGTTGCGCCCGTGTCGTGCCGTGGTCCGCAATGGAAGCAAAGAATAGTACCACTACAACGTACGAGACATGTCGTTAGAGACGAGTAATGTAGGCCCTATTGATGCTATCCTAGTAAATAAAAAGCAGCGCACAAATCGGATGTGCTGGTCTACTTGTAGGCACATAACTGGCACAACGTACAATCGCTCTTAGGCTCAGATCACATACAAATCACACGAGTGGTTTAACAAGTTGTCGATATGGAGCGTTCGAAGAAGACGTAGATTCAGGATTGAAGAAAGAATTACTGCATGAATTATTTCGGACACATAAAGACACATACCACATTGATCAAAACATTATTAGATAGGAAAGGAAGGAAGACAAGTAAGAGGAATACGAGACACAAGTGGAGGGAAATATCAAAACATTATTAGATAGGAAAGGAAGGAAGACAAGTAAGAGGAATACCGAAACACAAGTGGGAGGGAAATATCAAAACATTATTAGATAGGAAAGGAGGGAAGACAAGTAAGAGGAATACCAAGACACAAGTGGGAGGAAATATCAAAACATTATTAGATAGGAAAGGAAGGAAGACAAGTAAGAGGAATACCAAGACACAAGTGGGAGGGAAATATCAAAACATTATTAGATAGGAAAGGAAGGAAGACAAGTAAGAGGAATACCAAGACACAAGTGGGAGGGAAATATCAAAACATTATTAGATAGGAAAGGAAGGAAGACAAGTAAGAGGAATACCAAGACACAAGTGGGAGGGAAATATCAAAACATTATTAGATAGGAAAGGAAGGAAGACAAGTAAGAGGAATACCGAGACACAAGTGGGAGGGAAATATCAAAACATTATTAGATAGGAAAGGAAGGAAGACAAGTAAGAGGAATACCGAGACACAAGTGGGAGGGAAATATCAAGAGATGGACAAATTACAGCCTGGCAGAGTGTAACATCTAGATAAAAGACGGGAGATGTTGAAGGTCTATTACAGTCAACCTTCGATGTGGAGACGGCACGTGATTATTATTATTATTATCTCAGTCTTATTAAAATACTAAATATATTCTAAAACGACTACTTAAAAAAAAGTTACAACAGAAAGCTCATGATATCAAAAGAAACTAAAGAAATAGACAGTAAACAACTATCTAGTGCCTCCAGTAAAAACAATTACCAAACACAGAATTCGAGCCACAAACCTTTATTTTATCTTGGTACCAGTCGCCTAATTCCTGCAGATTTGCCAAGCTCCACAGATTTGCCAAGCTAATTGTTAAGCAAAGATAAATAATCAAACTTTACATAAGACCTACAAGCAATTTCTCCATACCGCTCTATCCCGGTCAACTAGCCCCATGGAACTAAGACCGATATTTCTTGCCTCTCTCAGCAAATTTCGTTTCATTGTCTCCTTAGGTCGTTCTCTCTTTCTTGAACCATCTGCATCCCACTTCAATGCCTTTGATATTCTTTGATCATTTCTTTTCAAGGTGTGTCCAACATATCTCCATCTTCTTCTTCTTATAACCGTTGTTACTAGTATTTAACCAGACATTTCTTTGATTTCATCACTTCTCCTGAATTCGTCCAATTTTATGTTCATAATTTTTCGCAGACATCTATTTAGGATTGATACAACATTTGAATTGAAGATTCGTAATTTAGTTTTATTACTATATAACTTGCAGTTCCATATTTTGTTTAGACTAATTTATGTAAGAACAATAAAAATGGAAAACAACGATCGATGAAAATATTTTTTTTTAATATTGAAAAATATTATATTTTCATAAATATAATCAGTGATAAATTATCTAAACTTGTCACACCATTAACAAAATTAATATACTAAAACATCAAAAGCACTATGTCATATGGCCATGGAACCTCTTTCTTATACCCCATGTATATTTAGTAATACGGTGTTAGACCCGTATTTTTCATTGACAGTCGGCACGTGATAGGGGAATGTGGTCAACAAAGTACTACCCAGTGCTTTTCCTGGTACCCAATTAAGGCTGGGTCGACCTGAGAGTCTTTACGGTCGGAAAAATATTCCGAGTCCAGTGTAGAATTGAACACAGACCACTAGCATAAGAAGTGAGTGCATAAACAACGACGCTACTGTGTCTCTTCATATGGCCATTGAGTTATTCGCATGTGTCGTCGATTTCTCCCCGTCAAATGACTGACACATTCCCTTACTGTGAACGTCTTTTGTTTTACATTGTTCTTTAGACAGTTGCAGTTCCCTGCTGACTAGATATTTCGTTATAGAACTTTATCATATATAACCTCAATAAAGACCCAAATCATCGCATGCAACACCAACATTGGATATTTATTAGCACAAATAATGACCATTGAGAAGCGTCTGGCTGAATGGATTAGAGCGCGGTCTCCCATTCCGGAGACCCGGGTTCGATACCCGGTAAGGTCAAGGTGTTTTGTTTCTGTCGGGGGCATAAAGATAAAATCATAACCTGAACAGTTTCGCGATGACTGCACTAGCCATGCGACCATTAAATTCATCAGGCTCATTCCCCCTTAAGAAGCGGTATTACACAGGCAGTATAATTTCTTGTTGTTTTTCAATAGCCTCTATTTTTCGTATGCCTGTGAGACTTTAACATGACTATACACATCGAGAAGAAAATATCAGCAATGGAAATTGGGTCCTTCCCCAAGGTACTAAGTATTTACAGAAGATAATAAGAAGTTTTGAGAACCCCAGGGGAAGCAACGGAGCCAGTGACTATGATCAATAAATAAACAGTGTACAAGAGCCCTAGAGCCTACATCAGTCGCCTCTTACGACATGCATTGCAGTTTGCAGTGGTACTATTCTTTGCTTCCTTGCGGGCCCCGGCACCACACAGGCGAAACAGTAATATTAGTCAGACACAGCATCGATGTCATTAAATCGAGAGCGATCACCATTAGTGAAGTTGATAACACGCTGCTTTAGTGACCACGTACCGTGAAAAGTTCCGAGTTCAAAACCAATTTGGGTCAAAGATAATCCGTGTGCACACGGTACGCTGTTGGACTACATGAAAAAATGATTATTTACTTCGCACGTGTGTTACCGGGCCTCGCAAGGGGAGCAAAGAATAGTAACATTTCTACCTACGAGGAATGTTGTTAGAGCCGTCTAAGGTAGGGGACATGGAAAGCTACTCTAGTAAAAAAAAGCGTCGCAGAAATCGGATGTGCTGACCTACATGTAGGCGTATAACTAGTGCAACGTACACTTGCTATTATGCTCAGATCACATACACATCACAAACAAGTGGTTAACAGGTAGTCAACATGGAGCGTTTGAAGAAGAAGACAAATATTCTTTACTTGAGAATCTAAATTAAAAGTACTTCTGAAGTCGGAGTAAGACTCGCCTGAATGACGACGGATATTGGTGATACAAAAAGCAAGCTTTTACGCAAAAAAATAAGTCAGCGACGTTTTATTATGCGGCATGACTACACCTGCATTAGGGCATATAAACAAATACTTGAAGCAAGTATTAAGGCCCTCCGGAAAAACAATTAATCAAACACATGATTCGAAGCACTTTATTTCTTACGGCACCTATTGCCTAGCCCTGCAGACGATAGTTTTTCAGAGCACACTCAGCTAGCTCTCCAAAAAAAAAGAGCTTTACTTAGTCATGTCTTTTTCAAACAGCGTCGTCTGCAGAACACCGACAGATCAGAGATCAGGTCAGATTCGATTAAACAGTTCTTACACAAATATATATAATAAGCTTGTTGTTATTTCTTTTGATGTGTTCATAAAACATCATTCATAATAGACCTTGAATACATTATATGTATATTTGAAAATCGTAGCATATCCTTTGCAGGACGTCACCATCAATCACAGTCAAACAGTCGTCGATTTTCTAGGCACCACTTATATTTCGGTAGTTTGCCATGGCTTTCTATTTTTTGCCGTTCGTAAAAATCCACTGGAGCAAATTTGCTTCCAACGCGACCGCCGCGGTGTTTGAACCTGGTACACTTGGGTTGTGATCGAGCTCACTACCGCTTAAGCTACAGATGCTCATATATATATATTCCTCTCGTACAGTTACACGTTACATAGGTCCTGCAAGTAATTTATCCATACTGCTCTACCCTGATCATTTAACTCAATCTCTTCCATGGAATTGAGTTCGATATATTACTTGCTTCTCTCAGTAAAGTTCGTTTCAGGGTTCCTTTGGGTGTCCTATCTTTCTTGAACCATTTGCCTCCTATTTCAATGCCTGCTTTTCTTATTCTTCTATCATTTCTTCTCATGGTATGCTCAACGTATCTCCGTCTTTCTTTTCTCTTATAACAGTTGTTACTAGTGATTGACTAGACATATCTCTGATTTCATCACTTCTCCTGAATTCATTCCATTTTATATTCATTATTTTTCGCAGACATCTATTTTCAAATGCATTCAACTTGCTTTCTATATCTTTAGTCATTTTCCAACTCTCGCTGGCATATGTTAGGATTAATACAACATTTGAATTGAAAATTCGTAATTTAGTTTCTTACTATATAACTTGCAGTTCCATATTTTATTTAGACTTTTAAATGCTGATGTTGTGTTTACAATTCGTAACGTAATTTCATTTTAAACATTTCTGATGCAATAAAAATTGCTACCCAACTAGGTGAATTGTTCTATTATATTTGTCATTTAGATTCCATGATAATATCTGCGTTACTTGCCATATGCGTCTTCATTATATTTGTCTTTTCATAGCTTATTTGCAATCCAACTTTTGATGCTATAGATGACAAGGTATCTGTTTTTCTTTGCATATCTTAGTTTTTTGTACTTAACAAGGCAAACAAATCTGCAAAATCCAAATCTTCCGGTTTACTATTTTCTACCCAATCGATGTCAGTTTCGTCCCTGCAACATTTTCTCATCACCCAGTCAATGGTCACTCCAAACAATATCGGAGATTAATACAGTTTGCTCACGACCGACTCTTATAAATATAGTCGGTCGTGCCTTGCTTTACTCCGGTTTCAACCATAAACCAGTCGCTGTAGCCATCATCAGTGCGGATTGCACATTGTGAACCATCATACAGGCTTTTGATAATGTTTATTATTGTAGCTGGTATTCCATAGCATCTCAGAATATTCTACAGGGATATTATGTGTAGACTATCAAAGGCATTTTAAAATAAAATGATGAAGCTTAATATATGTGGTTGTTGCTTCCTTGATGTTCCTCCAAGATTAGTCTTTTGTAATTATTTGAACTATTAAAACATTATATAGAATAGACCAAATAATACAGTACCTCTTCTTCGGCGATCTCTGGTCGTGCGCTTAGTTTACTGTAACTGAGCAGTCAGCTTCAGGTCTCTCAGGTCATGCGCTTGTTACTGGACCACAAACTGAGCAGTCAGCTTCAGGTCTCTCAGGTCATGCGCTTGGTTTACTGTGGACCACAAACTGAGCAGTCAGCTTCAGGTCTCTCAGGTCATGCGCTTAGTTTACTGTGGACCACAAACTGAGCAGTCAGCTTCAGGTCTCTCAGGTTTCCCCAAAGCTTAGTTTTTTGGTCGACTGGATGTGACCACGTGTTGGTTCTCAGCTCACACAGGAGAGGACAGTCTTGCAGGACATGCTTCGGTGTCTGTTCCACCTACTGACACTGACAGAGAGCTGTTTGACTTATTTCTAGTCTATAAAAGTGTTTGTCGAGTCTACAGTGTCCGGTACGTGGTCGAAATATAATGACCTGGTCTGTTTTGCTTAGGTCTTTGAGGAAGTCTTTTCCATAATCATATCCAGTGTTTGTCTTTCAGTCTGCTGCAGATTTTCTCTGTATGAGGGTTTTGACCTCCTGAAAAGACAGGGGTTAGTAAATTTGCTCTTTGGCACTGCCTTCCTTAGTCAATATAATCAGCACTCTCATTGCCTGCAATGCCACAGTGAGTTGGAATCCACTGCAAGTGACTTTCTGCCTTTTCCGAAAGCTGTGCATGTTCTCTTTTTAGGTTCTGTCCTAATGTGCTGTCAGCGGAATTAGCCTCCAGGGCTTGTATAGCTACCAGTGAGTCTGTAAGAAATACCATCTTGCCTGCAGGTGCTTTCATCTTATTTATGTCACGTGCTGCATCAGAAGAGCTACAAGTTCTGCTTTGTAGTTGGGACATATTTGTCTAGTAGGGGCCACTAGACACACAGTAGTGGCCTCTGAATCTCGCTCTCTGTCCTTCTAACTCGAATCGAGGCATATGCCCTCAACCAACTCATGCCAAGTCTTTCTATCTCTAGCTATCTCCTGCAGCTCCCTCAAATTCTCTTTATAGTGTTGATCTCTGCCTCCAAATCCCATCTCCATATACTTCTCGGCCTCCCCTTCTTTCGCTGTCTCTGTGGGTTCCACGAAAGGACCCTTCTTGTTATATTCCTCTCAGGTTTTCGCAAAGTGTGTTCTACCCAGCGCCAGCGTATTTTTTTAACCTCTTACTTCACTGGAATCTGTCTTGTTCTTTCCATAGGTTTCTCATTTGTGACCCTATCATACCATTTCTCCACCATTCATAGTTGCTTCTATTGCTGATAAATCTGTCTAAATTTGTGTCCAACTGTCTTCTGGAAACATGTAATGAAGATGTTCAATGAACAGTCCATTCATGAATTGCATAGTATACATTATATTCCCATAATGCACCACACTGTATAACTTCATTGAACATCTATTAATAGATTATTTTTTTCTTGTTTACAGGAAATTGAATACTTAAAGTTTGGAGATTACACCTGAAACCCAACATAAAGGATTACTCATTTATAATGTGCGTTCCCAGGTAAGTGGCCTCACGAGTTCTCACCTGAAATCATCATCAAGTAGCTTGTCCTGATCAGAACTTTGCCACTCCAACAGTCCTTCGGAATTTCTCTCTCTCTCTCATAGGCTAGATTTCCGCCTCTGCAACCGTCATGTTCAAACCATCAGTTACATCCTGAATCCATCTTCTCCGTGGTCTTCTCTTCTTCTCTTTGCCGGTATGCCTCCTTCTATGATGGCCCTCTCCAGCCCTTCCTGTCTTTTTATATGTCTCTCTCGCGATCCCCGCCTAGACTGATGAACCAAACTTTATCATAAATTTTACTGTTGCTTTTAGGGACTCTGTCCCTCCGTACAGCTTTTCGCGAAGCTTTGTGTTATCGGATCAAGTTTATTTTCTCAGGGCTGCTAACAGCTGTCAGTCTTGCAGTATGTGCTCTGCCGCCTTTTCACAGTGGCACAGGCTAGTTGTGATAATTCTAAATTTGTTAAACATGTGGGCTAGGAGTCTGTTATGGCCTTTTTATATGTCCAAAATACCTCAACTTTCTCTTTATTATTTGTAGCATCAGCCAGTTTTCTTTGATATTGAGTTATTTCTGGATAGATCTATTTGTTCTCTTCTCTGTCCATGATATACGAAGAACTCTTCTATAACACTTCTATTCAAAAGCACATATATGTTTTTCTACTGCCTTATTAAATGTCTATGTTTCACACCCATATGTTGCCACTGGGAATATGCATGCTCTCAGTATTCTGATCTTTGTTTTCATATCAGTTCCGTTCCATATTGTTCATAGTTGTTTAGTTTTTTACAAGCTGGTTGGTCGTACCAGAATTACCCGGTGCTGTTTACTCTGTTAATTGCTGATGTTTATGTACTGACCTAAACATCAAACCAGTAATATGAAGCAATGATACTGATATAAACATATATGTCTTGAGACTTTCATCTAAACCAGCGTTTCCCAAACTGGGGTTCGTGAGGTACTCACATGGGTCATCATGCACTTGAAGAAATATTATCATCTTTAACATTTCAAACCAAAAAAAAAAAAAAATTTAAAACATATAAAAACAGTTGTAGACTAGTTCTGTTGCGAAATCAAAGGACCCGTACTAGACCGGAGTTTAAATGTCTGACATGGCAAAATGAAAGATCATTTGAAGTTTCCCGAGTCTGAAAAATGTAGCCAGCTTGACTGTTGGTGTGGTGTAATAATAATTCCATCGCTAGAAGATTTTCTTATATAGAAACTGTTGGGGTTCATGGCTGCAAAATATATTTAAAAGGGGGCCCGGTAATGTAAAGTTTGAGAACCGCTGATTTAAACCAATCAACACCAACTTCTAGCTTGCAAGAGCTTGAATTGTAGATTGGAATGATCAGTAAAGGCAGCACAACATACGTATAAGTAGGCTCACCATTAAACATCGAACTGATTCGGTGAGTCGCTGGTGAAGATATTGCGAAGAAGATCAGAGCACATATGGACATGTCCGGAGTGCAATGAAGCTATTTCAAACTGAGACCATGAATATGGAGACCTGGTATTGTAGGGACATCGAAAAATTGCAACAAAAATTCGTAGAACGTGTTTAGAAGAAGAATCGGAAATATATAGACATCATGCAAGAACTGTGAGCGTATGTAGCTTAAGCGGTAGTAAGCTCGATCACAACCCAAGCGTACCTGGTCCAAACTCACCGGCAAGCAGTTTGGAAACAAATTCGTTTCTGTGGGATTTTTACGAAAGGTAAAATTAGACATCACCGTTCAGAAAGCAATGGTAAACTACTGACAGTATAAGTGGTGCCTAGAAAATTAACGACTCATTTACTGTGGTTGATGGCTACGTCTTGTAAAGGATATACCACGATTTTCATTCATACAAGACCTGAATATATAACCATGATAATGGTTTTGTTATGCGATCCACGTCATTGCACATTTGGGCATTCCCATGCGTGCTCCATCCTCCTCTGCAGCAGCCATCCCAAAGTCCACTTGCTCACTGTACCCATGAGAAGTTGATTAATATATCTTCTTCTCTCTACCACGAAGACGACACTGTCTGGCATGTCCAAACCTAACTTTTAATTCTCGCACTTGTTCCAGTGTTTGAGACTCGCCCTATCGCATAAATGAGAGCGTACCGTATTGATGACACCGGCTCTGTCCATACTTCTGCCAGCTCGAGTTGGGATATTGTTTGCAAGAAAGTCAGCACGTTCGTTACGCAACATGCCCAGGTGTGTACAGCCAAGTCATTTTCTTGAGATGTGATCTCCGAATGCTGTTCACCCATTCCGCGCGCAGACTTCCAGATTCAATCATTTGAAGCATATACTGATTAAGACATCCTTGTTAGTCTGGTGAGATAATTAATATAGCTAGTGACCATTCTTCTTCTTCACATTTCAACTCACAACGGAGTTATGTCTTGAGCACATTTCTTCTAGACGTGTTCTTGTCTTGGAAGGCAATTCTGTCCATGTCTTGCCTATCTTTTTAATATCAGCCTCCAGCTCTCTTCTCCGGGTATTTCTATGTCTTCCCCTATTCCTATTTCCCTGCGGGTTCAATAAAAACAGTGTTTGTCTTGCAATGTTTCGGGTCGGTCTTCTCAACGTGTGTCCTATCCAGCGCTAGTGTCTCTTCCTTAGATTTTTTCTCACTGGTATCTGCTTAGTTCTTTCTGTGAGTTCATCGTTCGTAATCTTATCAGATCTCAGCCTCCCTATTCTACGTGGGCAACCATTTACGAAGGTCTGTAGTTTTCTGGTGGTTTCTTTTGTTGTCCTCTATTTTTCCGAGCCATACAACAGCATTATCACATGGTAGCTGCTATTTCTGCTTTCTCCTGACACTTTTTATATCAATAAGGTGCCGGAGTCTGGCCTAGTTAGTTCACACACCCGTTTTCACAGCCTGTCTCCAGTTGGACCTGTTCCTGTCGATCTCCTCCCACTCTTGTGTAGTCATGTATAGCACTTTGAAGTCGTGCTTGCATATTTTTTACTAACGAATGAATGGTCGCCCCACAGCAATTTTCACAGAAGCCATCTCCCAGTATAAAATATATTTTGTGATATTCCTAGAGCGAACGACGAAGAGGTTAAAAAAAAAATTAAGAATAAATATTTGACCAAAACAAAACAACCAGACATTCTCTTAACTGGAACCCACAACTCAAGAGAAAATTGGGGAGGCGAAACAATACATGGCGGAAAAAAAGTAGAAGAAACGGTAATAGAGATATACAGAGCTGAAGAAGACGGCGGAGAATGATAGTTGCATTCATGTACTCCACTGGGAGCTAGAATGTTTAGTTATTGTTGTATATTAACAAATAGTTGTTTTTAAAAAATAAAATGATATAAGTCACAGTTAAACAAATGAGGTATATATAGTATGCTTCGTTGGAGCAATTCGGCCGCTGATCAAATCGTCTCAGCCAGCCTCTAGCCTGTGTCGTCTGCCTGACTCGAATAAATGAATGAGTGGAAAGCCTGACACGTTTGTTGAGCGTCGAGGGTTATGAATGAACAAGTAAAGCTAGAAAATCAATACTTTTATACAACACACGCCCTCGACGCTGTGTCATTCACAAGGCTTCCCCCATCCCGACCCCACCACACGGTGTTTGTTTACGTTGTGTAGGGGGCGACAACAACCCAGGCAGGACTCACGTAATCTAGACGTTGGGGGCGGGAAGACTTCATACGATCGGCTGATGTAACAGCACCGACTGCTGTCTTGGTATAGATCGTTGAGGCCTTCAGATGATTGGCAGAGCCGGCTGGGGTTTCTGTGAAACAGATTCATTTGCTTTTGTCGCTGGCTCCGTGGCGTTGTTGTACAGAGTCATATTGTTTACACGTAGATGTACTAGAACTTGATCCATGTTTCAACAAGTCTTTCTAATAAATATTCATTTATTTTTATCATTGCTACAAGTGCTTGTCATTTCAATATTTTTTCCAATTCGAATAATACAACTTTGAATTGGTTTACCAACAACTTTTTTGTTTACTTTTGTACTATTTACCAAAATCAAGTTGGAGTATTTTTTAAAATATAAGTTCTAAAGTTGATTGAATATTTTTCCATAGAAATTCTAAAGTTGATTAAGTATTTTTCCATAGAAATTCTAAAGTTGATTGAATATTTTTCCAAAGAAATTCTAAAGTTGATTGAATATTTGTCCACAGAAGTTCTAAAGTTGATCAAATTTTAATTTAATCATTATTCGGTAGTTTGTACTGTGCTGTGCGTTTTCATCATAACTGTCCATCGAATAGTCTCTCTATCATGTCCTGCCTATATTGTTAAGTTCCATCCATCTGTCTCTTCTTCGTCGATTCCCCGGAATGTCTTCCTTAATAATTGTCGTTATGAAACTTTCATTTCTGTTTTTTTTTTCTAAAATACTTCACTTTCTTCAATCTTATTTTCCCCATTAATCAAATTTTCTTTAATTCTAAATTCTTGCAAGATTAGTTTGTTATTTTCTTTGTTCATATAATTTTCTGAACTCTTCTATAAACACTTGTATTCAAAAACACGTCAGCAAATTAACGAAATGTCCAAGCCTCACACACAAGTCCGTATTTGCTACTAGAAATAAACATTGAGTACTTTTCATTTTAATAAAGAATGGGGGAAATAAATTAACTTTCGTGTACTTTTAAAATACTTCTTAACACGTTGTTTTGTTCTTCCCACAATACGATTAATGTATTAGGATTGTATTCCTGTAAAGTGTGTGTGTATATTATGTCCTCCCACATCCTTCCACCCCCTTTCCTTACACGCGTCTCATAATGACAGGAGGGTATTTCCTGAGATGGGGAGGAGGAGGTAGGACTATTTGAAAGCTACGCTTTTTTTCTCTTATTTTTAAAGCTCTATATTATTGCGCACAAAAAAAAGTTTGCGATTATTTCGCGATATAGTTCTAAAATGTCTCAACAGTGTTAACAATATAATTTTAATCTAAAATATTAAAGTAAATGTGTTAGTTAGTATGAAATGTGTAGAAGAAGCTGTTAAAATGTGGGACTATATTGTTTAGTTCATTGATATTCTACCACTGTGTGCTCGCGTTTCCTGTCTTTTTGGTAAACTTGAAGTGAGAGGTTTCTTCTTCTTCCACTATATTTTGATGTGGTGGAGTAGCAATAACCGGTTAATTCATAAAATGAGCCGACGAAGATGATAAAAGGGTTGGTTGAAAAGTAAGTATGGATGTTTGTGATTTCCAGGAGCGTGTAATTTTCTGCTGTAATCAGGCTAAAATAGGAAAGGTGACCGACTCCGTGTGTGTGTCTGCATGCAGACTTGAAACTTCTGAAAAGACCATGGATGTAGACCAGTCTTCAAACTTCGATATGTGAACTAAACAAGACACTAATGCTTTTTATTCATCGAAACACTCGTATTAATAGTTGTAAACATTATTTCACTTCTGTTTAGTTTTGAGAAAAGTTTTATTTCGATTTATACTGATTAACTTTTCTGCTGCAAAGGCATTTCGACACGGGATGTGATGTATTAGTCCGCGATTGTTCATTCATAAACTGCTGTGAATGATAAAGGTCACGGCTCAGAGCGTGGAAAAAAAAAAGCTGAGCCTAGTGGTCATTAATGATTGTTGAAAGGTAGCTGTACTTTTATTCACAATGTTATCAGTCCTAAATGTTTTGACTAGTCATTTTGTCACATTCACTTAGTTTTGTTTCGTGTGTTTGTTGCTAACTTAAAAACACACAAAAGCTGATGGGATTGAAAGTAGGTCATGGAAAACCAGCCTATACCCTTATCTTAAGGAGTGTATGTAACATTTTCAGGGAATGACTGAATGAAACTTTAAACAAACATGCCTAGATCTTGTTTACTTTTTAAATGGACGCTTGTCTAGCGCATACATGCACTAATATGAAAGACTTCTTTGTGGTGCTTTACTATATATGTACCATTCTCATGAAATTAAAACAAAGTATATATTTACAAATTTATTTATTTAATTATAAATTAATTAATTAATAATGAACGGGATTCCAAAATGTAATTTTCCCAAATTAATATCACACTACCACATTCATACAATATTTCAAATAGAAAATACATTAATGTATATATAAACCAGCATTTTAACGGCAGTTATTATTACTCTGACTACAGTAGAGGATTAAATAAGCTATCTTTTTCTTTATTTCTCATCTAATTTGCTTCACAAAATGATCACATAATATAAAAATCATTAACTCTTGTCTCCAAGCACATTATCATGATTACTTACAATGTATTTGTTACAAATATAAATTATAGTTTGCTGTTTTTGTTTCTTGACATGAATTTATTAGTTACAATTGTAGGTCTTTGTGGAGACGAGTAGTGTCTGTGTGTGTATATCCAACATCCGAGTATATTTATATATGTTGTAGTTTCCTGACATTCTTTGGCTGAACTCTTACATTCTTGACAAATTTTTTTTTAAAAATACACGTGTGTGTGTGTGTGTGTGTGCTGTTTAACTTTGTATTTCACATCCTTCTGGTGGGGCAGTATAATTTTTTGGGGGGTGAAAAATTATGTGTGTGATCAATTTTCTGTACATAAGTATTTGTTAATTTCCATTGTTGTGATTGCTTCTACCCCACATCTTAATCTTAGATTTCATCAGTGTGCTTTAATAAAAAATACATGTATATGCTGTTTGACTACTTTACATCCTTCTGTGAATTACTATTAATCTTTTTGGGAAAAATACTGTATGTGATTATTAATTTTTTCTGTACATAAGTATTTGGTGATTTCCATTGCTCCTACGCCCCACATCTCATTCTTAGATCTCATCTGTGTTGCCGCCCCCCATTTCTTTTGTTAGTTCTGTAAGTACTACTTCCTGCATGTTCTTGTGTTAATTGTTTATGTTGTCACTCGCCCACTTTTAGTTCTTTATGTTGTTCTCCCCCAAAATTCTTTTGTTACAGTTTTGTGTATTGTTAATGTTATTCTTCCCACACATTCTTTTGTTAATACTCTATTTTGTTATTCCCCCACATTATTTTGTTATATGTGTTGTTCTTTCTCCCACATTCTTCTGTTCTATAGTTCTATATGTTATTCTACCAAATCCTTCTGTTAGTTATGATGTTCTTCTCTCACATTCCATTGTTCTATATGTTGTTCTTTTCTCCACATCTCTTTATTAGTTGTATATGTTGTTCTTTCCCTACATCCTATTATTAGTTGTATATGTTGTTCTGCCCCTACATCCTATTCTTAGTTGTATATGTTGTTCTGCCCCTACATCCTATTCTTAGTTGTATATGTTGTTCTGCCCCTACATTCTATTCTTAGTTGTATATGTTGTTCTTCCCCTACATCCTATTCTTAGTTGGATATGTTGTTCTGCCCCTACATCCTATTCTTAGTTGTATATGTTGTTCTGCCCCTACATCCTATTCTTAGTTGTATATGTTGTTCTGCCCCTACATCCTATTCTTAGTTGTATATGTTGTTCTTCCCTAATCCTATTCTTAGTTGATATGTTGTCCTTCCACAATCCTATTCTTAGTTGAATGTTCTTCCACTAAATCCTATTCTTAGTTGGATATGTTGTTCTTCCACTAAATCCTATTCTTAGTTGGATATGTTGTCCTTCCACTAAATCCTATTCTTAGTTGGATATGTTGTCCTTCCACTAAATCCTATTCTTAGTTGGATATGTTGTCCTTCCACTAAATCCTATTCTTAGTTGGATATGTTGTCCTTCCACTAAATCCTATTCTTAGTTGGATATGTTGTTCTTCCCCTAAATCCTATTCTTAGTTGGATATGTTGTTCTTCCACTAAATCCTATTCTTAGTTGTATATGTTGCTTCTGCCCTAATCCTATTCTTAGTTGGATATGTGTTCCTTCCCTACATCCTATTCTTAGTTGTATATGTTGTTCTGCCCCTACATCCTATTCTTAGTTGGATATGTTTCTTCCCTAAATCCTATTCTTAGTTGGATATGTTGTTCTTCCACTAAATCCTATTCTTAGTTGGATATGTTGTCCTTCCACTAAATCCTATTCTTAGTTGGATATGTTGTCCTTCCACAAATCCTATTCTTAGTTGATATGTTGTCCCTTCCACTAAATCCTATTCTTAGTTGGATATGTTGTTCTTCCACTAAATCCTATTCTTAGTTGGATATGTTGTTCTTCCACTAAATCCTATTCTTAGTTGGATATGTTCTTCCACTAAATCCTATTCTTAGTTGGATATGTTGTTCTTCCACTAAATCCTATTCTTAGTTGGATATGTTGTTCTTCCACTAAATCCTATTCTTAGTTGGATATGTTCTTCCCCTACATCATATTCTTAGTTGGATATGTTGTTCTGCCCCTCACATCCTATAGTCACTGTTCTTCTTTGAACACTCCATTTCAACCACTTGTAAACCACTCTTTTGTCATTTGTATGTGATTCAGATTTGGGCCTAAGAACGATTTTACCTTGTACCTGTTATGGGCCTACAACTAGGACAGCACATTCGATTTCTGTGACACTTTTTATTTACTAGGGTGGCTTCCTAGGTCCCTACCTCAGTCACCTCTTACAACATGCCTTGTAGGTTGCAGTGTTACTATTCTTTGCCCCCTTGAGAGCACCGGCAACACACTGGCGGTAGTCACTATTAATTCTATATGTTCTTCTCTCATATCATTTTCGTTCTGTTTATTGATCCTGGCCGCCCCCTTCCTCACCCCATACATCCTTCTGTAAGTGTTGCATATGTTACTTTCTCTAACATATTAATGTGTCAATTATTCATTTATATTAGGAATTTCACTTCTCTCTCCTTCCCATCACATCTCTTTTCTTCCCACCACTTACCTCTTCCTCCCACTACTTCTCTCTTCCTCCTTCTCTCTTCTTCCCACCACATCCCTGTTCTTCCATAAATCAAACCTATTCCCTGTTTGGAGTGGGTTTTTTTTTAAAAAAACGAATATGGTTCAGAATGACTTGTTATATGAATCACATCTGTTGTGTCTGTGTGCAGTTTATGGTGACATTGTCAGAATGATGTGTGACATGTTTGTTAAGAAGTGTTACCTCATTTAGATATGATGTCACCTTTGCCTTGCGTTCCAGCGGTTGTAGGTTCGAATCTGGACTGCACAGCACTGTTCATGGGTGCATTTTTTCCAGAGATCCCTAGAGTTGTTGTTGGAGCTGCGGAGGTTGTGCTTTTTGCAATACTTTCGGCAAGTGGCAGGCCATTTCTGAAGAGAGGGACCGAGCCATATAGGGGTTAAAATCCGGTACAGTGAAGTCAATTCTTTGTCTTTAGACCTTTTTTTCTGGACACAGACTGAAAAAGTCGTCAGTGGCCTTGTAGCGTTTTCTAGGGTAATGATAAAATCTCTCCATCATTCCCGGTCAGTGGTATTTTGTCTTGTACCATTGTGTACATTTCCTTCTTGAATTGTACCTTTCAGTCTTTTTGATGTGTCAAAGTTATTTTATTTCTATAATTCTTTCTATCTAGATTGAACTTGATATATTCCATCTGCTTGTATGTGATCACAACTGTGAACCTCTTTATTCTATTTATTTATTGGTATGAATCAGCTTTCTGATAGTCTCATAAGACGAATTAAATCTAATAACATACTACGGTATAACTCAGTAGATGCAGTACTACATTGTGGGGTTTTCTGTTTGGAAAATATTTCCAGTGAACTCATCAGTACAAATGTGTATCATATTAGACAAATATTCATGCACTCTCTTTCTCTCTCTCTCTCTCTCTCTCTCTCTCTGTGTGTTTGGAAAGAAGTCGGACTAATACTGACTAGACTTGAGGATAGAGAATCCAATATGTGCAGCTTTATGTCGATTGACACTCATCGTAAAAGTACAGGGACTATGATTGTAGTTTTCCTCTTACCTTTGACCCAACCTAGGATATAGTGGAACTCACATTTGACCTAAAATATAGTGGAACTCATCACCTTTGATTTAGAATAAAGTGGAACTCACTTTTGACCTACAATTTTGACCTACAATATAATGGAACTCGCCTTTGACCTAGGATATAGTGGAAATCACCTTTGACCTAGAATATAGGGGGAAGTTGACCTAGAATGTAGTGGAACTGGTCATGATGACAAGCAGACCATAATTTTTTCTGGCAATGTGCACAGTGACTACTACATTGAGAAGCAGCAAGTTTACTACTTCTACCCTTATTCCTTCATAATTCCAAGTCTGGTTCCTGTCAGGGATTGGTAGAGAATCCACAGACATCCTCAGTTCTTCAATTCTGTCTCTACATGACATTAGTGTCTACGTCTACATGACATTGTGTCTACATGACATTGGTGTCTACGTCTGCATGACGTTGGTGTCTACGTGGCATTGGTGTCTGCGTCTACATGACGATGTGTCTATGTCTACATGACATTGGGTCTACGTCTACATGACGTTGGGTCTGTGTGTTTCAGTATTTCACTTCTCATGTCTAATTGTGTAGGTCGCCGATATCGAGGTTGATAACACGATGTGCTAGTGGCTTCTCTGTCTCTCTCTCTCTCTCTCTCTCTCTCTCTCTCTCTCTGCACCTTTTTAACCGGATTGGTGGCATGGGCCCTCAACCAACTTATGCCATCTTCCTATATCTAGCTATCTCATGCAGCCCCCTCCGGCCCTTCTTTATATTGTTGATCTCTGCCTCCAGTCTCCATTTATTTCTAGGTCTCCCTTTCTTTTGCTGTCCCTGTGGGCTCCAGGAAAAGACACTTTCAGTTATATTCCCCTCTGGTTTTCCCAAAGTGTTTCCTATCCAGCGCCAGCGTCTTTTTTTTAAACTCTTGGTTCTCTGGAATCTATTTTGTTCTCTCCATAAGTTCCTCATTTGTGACCTTATCATATCATCTCAGTTCCCTCTATTCTGCTCAGACACCAGTTGTTGAATGTTTGCAATTTATGAGCTATTGTTTTAGTTATTCTCCATGTTTCTGACCCATACAGCAGAACTGCTTTAACATTGGAGTTAGAGATCATAATTTTAGTTCTAGACTTGATTTCTTTAAACTTCCATATATTTCCCAGTGCAATGAAAGCTCCTCTTGCCTTCTGTATTCTTATTTTAACATATCTATCTGTTCCATCCTATTTATCTACATTGCTACCCAAGTATGTGTATGATTCTTCCTCTTGAAGTGGGATTTCACCCAGGGAGATCGAGTTGTCGTTTGCTTGGTTAATTCTCATTATATTTGCTAGTGATGCGTGCCGTGAAAATTCCGGGTTTAAGGCTAGAAAGGGCTAAAAATTATCCGTGTGCACACGGTCGGACAACAGGCTCCCTGATCTTGGGGATCCTAAATTACAAGTACCTCTGAAGTCCGAGTAAGGCTCTCCTGAATGTCGAGTGAGACACTGGTGATAAGGAAAACAAGCCTTAATACAAAAATCATTCAGAGTCGCAATGACTACGTCTGGATTCATAGCGGACGAACGGGAATTTTTTAATTTTTTTGTCCACTTAATTATTTGTTTTTCTTTGGTTTCACTGGAATGATGTTCCTTCTTATGTCTCCATCGTGGCCTCCGACAACACTATGCCTATGGTGCTCCATTATATTAATAACTTTGTTTTGTCTCACTATAATTATGTTCATTCTTATTGATATTGGTAACTTTTTGTTGTGATTTTTCTAACTTTATATTTTTAACATTATTTTATAGTGCGGACTACCTTGTGCAAGTTTCTGCACAGGTGATGACACGCGATGACTCAACAGGCGGTTGGGTACCAATGGGTGGTGGCGGGCTCAGTAAGGTCAGACTATGCAAGTTGTCTCCACTGGATATCAGCAATAATAGCTGTGTTGAGAGTAACAATACTGGAGATATACAACAAATATCAACAGACAGTTATCGAATAAAACCGGAGTATAGAATTCATGGAGAAAGGATAGCAGACAATGCGGTGAGTATCACAGTTTAAAAAAACAAAAATTACCGACCTTGACTTATTTAAACTGTACCAGCACAGAACATCTATGAAAATGGCACTATTTTTCTTCTTAACAACTAATTCTTGAAGTTGCTGTGAGCTTTCTGTGTCCCAAATAGGTTTCTCCGTTTATAATAATAGTACTATTTGAAGTTCATTTCATTTGATATTTCTCCCTTTAGTAATTTTTTTTTCTTCATTTTTATCATTAAAAAAAAAGCTCGTTACTGCATGTAGTAGGCTACTGTTTTTTAGGGTGGTGTACGACAGTGGGGGATGGGAACCTGAGGAATTTAATGACCTCATGGCTATTACGACAGAGTTAATACAACAGAGAAGAGAGAACAAGGCACAAGTAATAGCAAAGGAATAAATTAGGCCAGCCTACAAAAATATAACAAAAGAAATAAGGAAGAACATAAGAGATAAAAAGCAATACCTACAAAGAAAGGGAGAGAGCAGGAAATGTTCAAAGCAGTAAAATCAATGACTATAACGTTTAAATCAAAACTAAATGCAATAAAAGATAGTATGGGAACAAACCTAACAGAACAAGCATAAACTCTCAACAGATGGAAAGAATATTGCAGCAAAATGTATATGAACAGAGGTGAAAAGGACAATAGAGCAAACACTGAAATAATCAGAGAAAGAGCCAGAACCATCGCTAGAGGAAGTTGACTGGGCAATAAAAAGCTTGAAGATGGGAAAATCAACAGGATGTGATAATATTTCAGCAGTTTATCAAAGCAGATGGGGAACAAAGCATAAAAATATATCATGCAATATGCAAAAATGTATGGGAAACAGGAAAATGGCCAAATTAATGGAAAAGGGCCAAATTAATGGAAAAGATAAATATTTATCCCAATACCTAAAAAGGAGACACCAAATTATGTACCAACTATAGAACAGTGGCATTGATTAGCCATGCAAGTGAAATCTTTTTAAAAATTATTATGGGAAGACGGTATAGGAAAATGGAAGAAAATATCAACGTAACACAAGCTGGGTTAAGACGGAACAGAGGTACACATGGCCATATATTTAACATGAAAACAATCAGAAAAATCTAGAGAGTATAATTTAGATCTATACTCATGCTTTATTGACTACTCAAAGGCAATTGATTGTGTAGAACATCAGGAATTGTAGAAAATAATGGAAGAAATGGGATTTCCATTACATTTAATACAGATCATTACAGAACTTTATAGTGATAAAATGACAGCTGTAAGAACGTGTGATGATACATCAGATTGGTTTGACATAAGGCAGGGAGTCAGACAAGGCTGCATTTTGTCGCCTTGTCTGTTTAACATATATGCAGAAAACGTCATGAGGAATGTTACAGAAGATAGCAGAAAAGAACAATACGATCCTTTTATAATCGAAGGAAGAGAAGTACCTGAACTACGATACAGTTTAGTTTAGTTTAGTCGTCGGATCACCATCACTGCACGTCGAACAAATTAGTCCATAAGTGCTCCGATCTCTCCCTCAGTATGTCCATCAGCGTGTGGCATCAACGACACCGGTTCTTTGTTGGTTTACAATTCTTCTTTGTCTGCCAGCATAGCATTTTTGTCGAGCTACACCACACTTAACTTTGAGTTCTTGCAGTCTGTTAGTGTGTGATGCAGCATTCGTGAATCATGTACTCTCTCCTTAAGGAATTTATAATATCAGCCTGGTCCATTGCTCGTCCGCTTGGACAGCCATACCTGCAAGCCTATCCGCGTTCATTCCCTTACACCTGCATGCCCTGGTACAAAATAAAACTGATCTTTGTCAGCAGACCTCCCAGCATTCTATCAATGTCTCTAGCCCATCCTGTTTCATCTTCAGACATACTCATTGAGTCACTGAGAAAACAT
Organism: Arion vulgaris; assembly: GCA_020796225.1. Lineage (NCBI taxonomy): Eukaryota > Metazoa > Mollusca > Gastropoda > Stylommatophora > Arionidae > Arion > Arion vulgaris. Next base: position 41,372,104 of record CM036754.1, read on the forward strand.
GCATGGATACAGTGTTACTGTCAACATCACAAGACGTTGAGAAATTATTGGAAGTGAAGATAAAGCAAAAACAAAATCTATATTTCAATGTGACAAAACAAAATAATGAAACAGATAAAACAAAGATGACAGAAAGGTATTTTTATCAATGGAGAAAAAGTAGAAAATGTGAACAGTTTTGAATATCTTGGTTCACTGCTAACAACAGATGGAAATGGGATGAAGGAAATTAAAAGAACAAACATGACTTTACAAAAAATTAAACAACTCAAAACAGTATGGAACGGAACTGATAAGAAAACAAAGATCAGAATACTAATAGCATGCAAATTCCCAGTGGCAACGTATGGGTGTGAAGCATGGACATTTAATAAAGCAGTGGAAAAACATAAAGGGTTTTAAAGCCGAAGGATTGACTTCATTGCAACGGGTTTTACCCCATATGGCTCGGTCCCTCTCCACAGAAATGGCACGCCACCTGCCTAGAGTATTGCACAAAGCACGAACTCCGTAGCTCCGGCAACAATCCTAGGGTCTCTGGAAAAAACTGCACTCATGAACAGAAGGCCGCGGTCCGGATTCGAACCCACGATCTTCGACTTGCAAGGCAAAGGGCTTAACCACTCAGCCACAGAGACCCCCAGTGGAAAAACATATATGTGCTTTCGAATATAAGTGTTACAGAAGAGTCCTTCGTATATCTTGGACAGAGAAGAGAACAAATAGATCTTTCCAGAAAGAACTCAAAATTAAAAAAAACTGGCTGATGCTACAGATAAGAAAGAGAAAATTGAGATATTTTGGACATATAAAAAGACATGAAGGGCTGGAGAAGACCATCATGGAAGGAGGCATACCGGCAAATAGAAAAGGAAGACCACGGAGAAGATGGATTCGGGATGTAACTGATGGTTTGAATAGGACGGCTGCAGCTGCAGAACATCTGGCCTATGAGAGAGAGAGAAATTCCAGAGGACTCTTGGGCTGGCAAAGTTCTGCTCAGGACAAGCTATTTGATAATTATGTCTAGTGTAATTGCCGTGAAACTGTTTAGGTTATGATTATTCTTTTATGCCCTGACACAAAAAATATATTTGATGACAGTATGTGGTGAATATTATATCTTCTTCTTCTTCAATGATCCAGCGGCACTTGAGCTTTGGCCCAATGCTATGTAGTGGTATCTGCATGTGTTTGTAAGTTGTTCTTTTGTTCCATATAATGTGTTCCATTTATCTGGCCTTGGAGGAAGGAGGGTCTTTCTGATGTCTTCTAGTGCTTGACACTTGAAGAGGTGGTGGTGAACGGTTTCATGATGATGTGAGCACAGTTGGCACTCTGGAGTGTGTTGTGGATGAATTCTGTTCAAGTGATTATTAAGTGTTATGTGTTGGGTTCGAGTCTAAAAATGGTGCTCTGATCTCTTCTTGTAAGGTGGTTGATGTTGTCATTAAGGTTAGGGCTGGCCATATGGCTGTACACCTCTCTTCCTGTGTTTCCCATGGCCCATCTGTTCAGCCAAATTTCTTTATTTGTTGTCATTAGGATTTGCTTTGCTGTATGGAGAGTTGTTGCTGTGATTGGTTGTTCCTGTGTTGACCCTTTCTTGGCTAGCCTATCTGCTTTGTCATTTCCAGGTGTGTTTGAATGTCCAGGGATCCACTGCATGGTTATTTTGATGTCATGTGATGTAATAAGTCTGTCAATATCTAGGGCTATATGGGATAGTTCAGATTTACAATGTCCACCATCTTCTAGAGATTGAAGGGCAGACATTGAATCTGTGAAGATAATTATGTTTTGTGCCTTTGATGGAAAGGCATCGAAAACATTCTTCAGGTGGTACAAAGCTGCTTCTATCGCATGAATTTCAGCCTCATAATTGGAGCATATCTCCCCGCATGCACCAAACAGCTCTTCGGATTATCTGTCTGGGTATTGTATATATGCTCTGTAACCTGCTTTGATGGTGGCTTTAAATGCAGATCCATCAGTATAGACATGTACCCATTCTTGGGGATAGGCATCAATGGTTCTTTGAGATGCTATCATAAGGCTGACTGGGTCGGAGCATTTAGTTGCTTCATCTATCAATTTTGTTCTAATTTCAGGTGTATTCAGAGTGTATGTGGTGGTAAGTTTGCTATTACTCTCTGCAGCTGCTGTCTTGTTTCTGGAAGGTGGTATCTGTCTTTGATTTCACTGACGTGGTGGAGGATTGACTTGTTTAATTCTGTTTCTCTGTTGCCACTTCTCAACAAGTAGTTTATTGGGGTGATATTGATTCATTCTTTTGCTCCTTTCATAAGCTTCAACCGCAGCTTTGTCCCTATGCAACCCAAGAGGTTCCACATTTGTGTGTATTTCACATGCAGCGGTTGGTGTTGACCTCATTGCTCCGTTAAAGGATTCAAGAAAGAAAAAAAACACCCTAGGGAAACCCTGAAAGGAACTTTAATTAGAGAGGATAGAATATTGGACTCAATTCCATAAAGGAGATTGAATGAGTTGCCCAGGACAGAGCGGTATGGAGAAATTACTTGCAAACTTTATGTAACATATAATGGTACAAGAGGAATATAATCTTCTTTGCGTTCATTCTTTACCACCAATTTCAGTCACTCTTTGTGATATGTTTGATCTTTGCCAAGAACGTGTTATACGTTGTACATTGGTTTAGTAGACCCCTAAACGCATAGACTTCTACACGCTTAGGACACATGCATCTGATTTTAGCCAAACCTCCTTAGTCACCTCTTACGACATGCGTGGCAGGTAACTGGTTCTATTCTTTACACCCCAAATTTGGGCCCCAGTAACCACTCGGGTGAGGAAAATAATAATATGAATAAATCAAACCAGCTAAAAACTTAAAGGATAATTTATCAATCAGAAAGTCAACAATACCAACACAAACGACTACTATAATATTAGCAGATTAGAACAAGTTGTCATTCTGTGCCTTAGAACAGGACACATTCAACTCCGCAGCCACATGTATACAAAATTCAAAATTGACAATTCAGCCATGTGTACATGTGGACAGGCACATCAGACTGCAGAGCACATGCTTCAAGACTGCCCCAAATATGATATACTGAGGCAAACTCACTGGCCTAACAAAACAACACTGGACATAAAACTACACAGACCTCTGTGTGAGCTACAAAAGACAGGAAAGTTTATACAAGAGACAATATTGAATATATAGACACTATTTCAAGCGAACGGAAGGAAGGAAGGATACAAAGGCAACAGAATATATAGACAATATTTAAAGCAAACGGAAAGAAGGAAGGAAGGATACAAGAGGCAACATTGAATATATAGACAATATTTCAAGTGAACGAAAGGAAGGTAGGAGAAGCTCAAACTTGGTCAGATATGTCAACAGGACTATGAGTCACTTACATGAATACAATCATTAGTAGGAAGTACTCGTGGGTGCCCCACAGTTGTTCATTCTAGTCTCCTAGGACCAGGTTTGACACAATTCATTGAAGGGAGGATCAAGAAAAACAAAAACAGTATAACTACACAATTAGGAAAGATCATAATGTTATATTGGTATGACAGAGTTGCAAACACAGACCTGTGGATAACAACAGGACAGAAACCCATGATGACCAAGGTTAAGAGGAGGCAATGGGTCGGGCATACCTACAGAAGACACAGTCTAGTGTCACTAGATGTGCACTTCAGTGGAACTCGTGAGGGAAACTGGAAAAGGGGACCATCGATAGTGAATGTTGGACATCTATTACAGTTAATCTTCCAGGCTGAGAGAACACTTGCTTTAATAAGACCAGTAAACAAAAATATTTTTGAGTGGAACCCACAAGGGAAATGGAATGACCTAAACAGACCTGGAGATTGAGTCTCCTTGAGGAACTAAGGAGTGCTGGACTATCCTGGGAGACCATAAAGACAACAGTCAGAGACCAGGAAAAGTGGCTACCAACTGTTGAAACCCTATGCTTCATTATTTCTGTACTGTTTCAGAAGAATTTGACTAACTGAATTAAGGTAGAATTAAACCAGTTAAAAATAGAAATGGCTGTCTCACCTCAAATGCTAAGACATAAGTGTTTGAAATCTCTAGCACTAAAACTGCTACTGCTTTCTTCAAATATTAGGTCAGTGGTTCCCAACCATTTTCATGGGGTACCACTACATATGCAAGACCCTCTTAACCCACACCATGTTATCTTCTCTGCTCATGTTCAGTTAACAATTTTATTATTACAGTCTTCCAACAGATCTCTCTTAAAAATTATCATAGCCTATTCAGACCTTGATGTATGAAGTCACTTCATGTTTCTATACCCTAGTGTGCATGAGGTATGAGTGTCAATTCATTTCTTGCGTGTGAACGTTGAGTGTGGTGTGGGATTGAACCCACAGCACTCTTGTCCAAGTTGACAGGTGAACGCCTCTGCACTACGCTAATCTGTGCCTGCCTCTCCTTCCCCTCCACATCCCCATCATTGTGGACCATATCACAAACATTAAAGGACTGAATTGAAGCTATCGAAACAAGGTGTTACAGAAAATTTCTTAGAACATCCTGGACAGAAGAGAGAAAAAAACAAAGACATCCTACAAGACCTGCATATCAAGGAGTATTGACTCATAAATAACATCATGTGCCGGAAGATGATATCAGCACAGTGGTTTGGAGAGAACGGTAATAGAAGGCATGGTTCCTGGAGTACGAGGTAGGGATAACCAAGACGAAGGTAGCAGTAAGACATCAAATAAGCCTTGGAGAAGGCGAGAGAACTTGGAGGAGACAAGAGTTTTTCAGGTGGGCAATGATGAAAATGACATTCTGCAAAGGGCGTGCTACTACTTGACTACCCTGTCTACCACTCAAACTGAAAAACCCCATCCTGGTATCCCTGCATGTAGTACAGATCCATCACTGTATGTATGAAATCATCATCTCCTATTCCCCAGTTATTTATCTTCTCAAATGTGTCCATGTTCTCTTGTTCTTCAAATTTACCCTTTCTCATTTGTTTAATTTTGCATTCTCCCAGGTTATTCTTGACTGCAGGTTAAAAAAAGATATACAATACACAAAAGCTAATCCTAAGTGGCACCACTGGAAAACAGATGAGAAGAGGTACGGTCTGACATTTGAACGTTCTGAAGATGCCAAAGCTTTCGATCAAGGCATTAGAATAGCTGTTGCTGATCTTATAGGAGGTATGTTGGAACACAATGAAATCTGAAGTGATGCGTTGTGTGATTGTTATGTTTTTATTGTACATTTAATCTATGGATAGTACATGTTTTAGATGGGAGCTTCTATTGTCTGCTTCTTTAGATCATTTGTCATGTTACAACTTATTCACTCAGCTTATTTTTATGTTGGTTTAGCTGGTCTGTACAGTACTTTTCTATGATAGTTATAATAGCAAGATGGTGACCATATGCCATAAAAACTCCTCGGTTCGAGTCCATTTTAAGCCACACAAAAATTATGGGAACTGTACATGATTGTACTATTGAAAACCCTGATCCTTTACATAGAGATCTAAATGTTAATCTATGTGGTTAATGACCACTTAGTTAAGGGGGATTCGGGTCTTGAAAATCAAGAATCTATTTTCGTTGTTTTCATATTGATATAAAATTTATATAAGCATTTTGAAAGAGTATGACTTAGAATAGTAGAAAAAAATTAGTATTAAAAAAAATGTCAAAGTGTTGCCATGGAAACAATGCAAAATGGCAGCCAAAAACAAAATTTCAAATCCCTAAGGCTCTGAATATAATGAATATAAAATGAATTCTGTTTTCACTCTAAGGTGCGCAATTGTAATATCTAAAATATTACACATGATTTTTAGGATATATTAAATATTTAATTTTTATAAATTTTTGGGTAAAAATTCCCTCAAAATTTGGTTTAAAAAGCTGTTTTTGGGGTGTGTGTTTACACAAGAATGCATAAAAAATGTAATATTTAATATATCCTTAAAAGGATGTGTAATTTTGTAGATATTACAATTGCTCACCTTAGAGTGAAAACAGAATTCATTTATATTCATTAACTTCAGAGCCTTAGGGATTTGAAATTCTGTGTTTGGTGGCCATTTTGTATTGTTTCCATGGCAACGTGTTGATTTTTTTTTTTACAATATTTTTCTACTATTCTAAGTCATAATCTTCAAAATTGTTATACAAATTCTACATTAATACCAAAGCAACGAAAAAAGTTTCAAGACCAGAATCCCCCCTTAATCTATGTAAGAGCTTAGATTCATCACATATATCGATTAAATCAGCTAACACCAGCTGACTAGCTAACACCAGCTAAAGGAAACAACCTTGGGAACTCTTAAACAAATAACTTTTGCCGGATTCAGACAGACAATCATATCAACAACAGAACAGCAACACATTAACAGACTCCAGTTAACATGCAATGAATACATGATGAGAATAAACATTGCCAAAACCAAAGTAATGACATTCGCTAGAGAGGAAAACATTACCAATATATCTATCGACAATCGCCTATTAGAACAAGTCAAAGACTTTACATAACTAGGGAGCATTTTTCAGCAAACTGAAGAATAACTAACAAAATCCAACACAGAAACAACAAAGCAAATCAAATAATAGAACAAATGGCGCCAATTTTAAAATACAAACATGTCACCATGAACACAATAAAAGCAATGTTCAACACAATCTTTCTCCCCACATTATGCTATCAGTGCCAAACCTGGACGCTGACATCAAATGATGAAGAAAACTAGTCACGACAGAGACGGAAGTGTCTACACAGGTGGACCTCAGAGATAACAGAGGTGACGAAAGACACTGTTTATGAAGTGAAAACAAAAGCCTGTTTTAGAAACCTCTTCTTATCCTGACGCTGTGAAGCAAAACAGGATTGGAGAAAAGAAAGAAATGACAAGTACCTCTGAAGTTCAAGTAAGGCTTGTCTGAATGGCGAGGGACACTAGTGATAGGAAAAGCAAGCCTTCACTCAAAAATCAGTCAGAGGTACCATATTAAGTGCCATGACTGCATCTGAATTGACAGCGGACAAATAAAAAAGGCTATAGGTCTTACATCTAAAAGCTAATATATTTTCTAATCATTCTTATTTCTTACCAATGTTTTTAATTGTCTTTGTACTAATGAAGTTCTTATATGTTTATTTTTATGTCATTTCTGACTTTATTGTTATGTTTTTGTTGTTTGTTGCAGGGTTGAGCGATGGCATTGAAACTGCTGACACACCGGATGGAATGTTTCCGGTAATTTTACATATTGATTTCTTACACAGGGCCAAACGCTCTGTTCCCTTTGGGGACTACACACAAGCTGCATGGGATTGTAGCAAACAGCGACTCATAGCTGATTGTCAGGGTCAGCATAAGAACAAAGCTGACCAAGACTCTACTCCACCTCCTGTGGTTGCCCGGGAGCAGATGACTACCAAGAAGTTGTCTGGCTAAGTTTGTGGAGATCGAAGAGGGAGATGCTAACCTGGTACCCAAAAAAGTCTATGCTGAAGTCAGTTGTGTTGGACCAAAAGGTGTGGATACCACAGTTCACACTGAAAACTGCAACACAATGGTCTGCTTCCTGCTATAACCAGCGGGAGTATAAGAATGAACGAGGAAGAAGAAAAAGATTTGTCACCCATGCATGTTGTGATGTGGGGTACAGTTCCATCTCTCGTTCCAAAAGTATTTGGTATACTTTGTGGATCTAGCTATTTTGCCAGTGATATAAAATCCCAATGTTAATGAAATCTAGTTCTAGTCCTATCAGAGACGGACAATAAAACATAGGTCCTGCGTTCAAGTTAAGCACATAAAGGAACCTGTTGCATGTGAAAATCAATCGAGAGTAGGCTGACAAACCACTGCCATTGTTAAATTCATTACAAGTGATACAAATTTCAAATTTTTGCAATCTTTAAAATGACATCAAGGCCCACACCAGTGGGAAAGAGTTTGTGCACTCCCACTGAGACCTTTCTGTGTAAAACAAGAGCGGAGCACATATGCTTATTCACCCAAACGTAGTACAAACTAATTTTTCAGTTTTTTCTATCACTCCCATAAATACAATATTCTAACTTGTGCATTCATGTTTCATTGCTCTTTACTGCTCCCTAACCCTCACCCTGCGCTTTATCACTGGAGAAAGCCCTCTGCATCTTAACGATATTAATATTTCTATTGTTATTATTAGTAATATTGCATACTTCTCATGGTTCCCACATCTCTATAGCCATCAGTTAGATGCACCCCAATATATAAAAACTTTGGATAGCACTGCTGTATAGGGTATTAACAATTGTTAGAGCACTTGACAATACCTTTTATCTTTCTGTGATGAGACCTGGACATATGAGCAGTACGTGCTTTGCTATTTCATACAGATAAGCGCAGTTACGGATAACCTGTTAAGTCTGGTGTATCCTGTTTTTAGTTGGAAGACTGCGTTGAGCACGCACTCCGGTTATGAAATATGGGCGAGTCTCTCTCCGCAGAAATGGCACACTATGTGCAGAGAGTATTGCACAAAGCATGAACTCTGTAGCTCCGCAACAATCCTAGGGATCTCTGAAAAAATGCACATGTAAACAGAGCGGCACGTTCGTTCAAACCCGCTGCCTTCGGATCGCAAGGCAAGGGCTTAGCCACAGAGACCCAGAATAATATGAGATAAAAGAAATAGTTACAGCTAGCACTAATGTTTGTAAACCTAATGTATTGTGGTTGCTGTTTGTACAATTACCATCTAGGAATAAATCCTAACTTGTTTCATTACTTTCAGTACATGCCACTCAATCTGATGAGAAAAGACAGTTTATCTAGATCAGCCTCTACCACATCTACCACTACCAGCAGCCCTGGGACCAACTCACCCCAATCTCCTAACAACGATCCTTTCAACTTTACAAACCCTCACAACCATTTGAACCGAGTGCATTATATCTCCAGCCAGTGTGTTCCACCACGTAACATTCATACAAATTTCAGGGGGAGTAATGAACATCAGCAAGTGTTGCATCCTCCGCCACAACATCAGAGTCAATATCAGGCAGGATCACCAATCAGCGAAAAAAGTAGTCAACAAAGATCTAGTTTTGACAGTATATCTGGTCAAGATGAAGTCTGGGTTCGTACCTCAATTAGTGGTAAATCAGAACAAGGGTTGATAGTCAGCGATTCAACTGAAAGGCAACACAGAGAGTTGTATAAGGAAGAGTCTTATGTTGTATTCAATAAAAACAAGGTTGGTGCCCCACATGAGTACAGCTATCCAAACTTAGAGCCTACACAAAGGCCTCATGCTCCTCGAAACAGCACCAAAGTGGAAGCTTCAAGTTCACCGTTGACTCACACATCACAGCCTTATCCCCCGTTGCCAATCAAAAACAAATCTAGGAGTAAAAGTAGTAGTACTGGTAGTGGGGACGCAGGGAAACCGGGACGAGGAGGGACACAGTGTCGTCTAGTCACTTCTCAAGGGCAGTGCAAACATTGCAGAGAAGTTTTCTCATTAGACGATAACCAACGGGGATCATGTGAGGATGCCCCAGACTCTGTGGAACATTGCATCGAATGTGTGTCCTGTGTCTCCTGCACAAAGTGCCTGATGTACCACTGTTGGGCAGATGCAGACGGGGAGTTTCATCATCCCTGTTCTTGTGATTCTGGAGACACTAAGCTATGTAAGAGGTGGACTACATTAACTTTCTTGTCGCTGCTTCTCCCATGTTTATGGTGCTATCTTCCCCTCAAAGCTTGCCACCGCTGCGGGATCATGTGCCATCTCTGCGGTGGCCGTCACAAGGCAGCATAGCATGATCGTTGATCGTGCTTTTAACTCGCCACACAATTGTTTACGTCACTCCTCATCACATCATGTTAACCAGATTAGCATTTACCACCAACAATCTGGCACTATATGCATCTTCATGCTGACTGCTTTGACTGCATGCAGGAAGAGCAAGCTGATTTCCCATGGTGCTTTGTGTGTTTCTGAAAATGGAAATTGCCTCATTTACCAAGTTTATTTACATCATCAATCATTTCAAATTTGTAATCTTACAGAATCTCTTATGTAATCAATTTGAGTTTAATGATATGACAAGTCTGTAGGACATTATAAGGAAATATATGTATTTCCGATGTCAGTATCTCTCTTTCTTATGCCTTTTTTTTTAAAACCCAGGTTGGGACATAGGTACACTAACTCATGATGTCTTTATTTATCTCTTTCATCTCTTACCATGTCTTCTTCACATTTCAACTCCCAACGGAGCACAGGTCTTCAACAAACTTCTTTCAGCTCTTCCTCTCTCTTGCCATCCCTTCCAATTCTTTCCATGTTTTACCTATCCTTTTAATATCAGCCTCCAGCTCTCTTCTCCAGGTATGTCTAGGCCTTCCCTACTCCTCTTTCCCTACAGATTCCAAAACAGTGCCTGTCTTGCAATACTTCTCAATGTGTGTCCTATCCAGCACCAGTGTCTCTTCCTTAGCTCTTTTTCCACTGGTATCTGATAACTTCTTTCTCAGAGTTTCTCGTTTGTAATCTTATCCACCGTATAAACAGACTGTCGATGTTATGCAGAATTATTTATGAACACTGGGTGTTTATATTTTGTTGATGTATTAATCATCCTTAATCATTGATGTACTAATCATCTTCGGTTATTGAATGCTAGGTGTACCAAGAAGAAACCGGTTTGGAAAGACAGGAAAAAAGTGGATACAACACCAGTACTGAACTTCATCAAGAAACAACAAATTAAATGGCTCGGCCTCATAAACAGATTACCAACAGGCAGGACACCTTAAAAAGCTATGTTACTCTGATATAGTGTGTGCAAAGCAGAAGGTTGTCCATGCAAAAGATGGACCTCAGAGACAACGAGAAACACTGTTTATGAAGCGCACACAAAACCCCATTCTAGAAATCTTCTTATCCTGATGCTATGAGGCAAACCAGGATTAGAGAGAAGAAAGAAGACATATATTAATCATCTTCAGTCATTTGTGTATTATTCATTTTCGATCGTTGATCAAGCTCAGTAGGTTGTTAATTAGAGGAACTAGATTAATTTATGAGGGTAAAACAAAAATGTGGAAGACTCAAAAAGACCTGGAGGAGAACAGTAGAACAAGAAATGAATCATAGCTGGAACACAATACAGCGGACTGCCAAAAATAAATCGGAATGATGTGCATTTGTTGATGCCCTAAATGCCAGGGACGTCATATGCTAGAGAGAGAGATAGATGTATTATTATGTATTTTGGTTGCTCATTAGCAGCGTGAGACTTCCACTCAAGTTGGTCCTCCCCATCTTTACCAGATGCCAGCACCCAATTATTTGATATGTCAACATTACAGTACTGTTTAACATAATGTTCTTGATATGACCTCTACATACAGTTCTGTTTGACATAATGTGCTTGATATGGCATCTACATACAGTTCTGTTTGACATGATGTGCTTGATATGGCATCTACATACAGTTCTGTTTGACATGATGTGCTTGATATGGCATCTACATACAGTTCTGTTTGACATGATGTGCTTGATATGGCATCTACACTATACAGCTCTACATACAGTTCTGTTTGACATGATATTTTGTTTGTTTGATATGGCCATCTACATACAGTTCTGTTTGACATGATGTGCTTGATATGGCATCTACATACAGTTCTGTTTGACATGATGTGCTTGATGCATCTTACGTTCGTTGACATAGTGCTAATGGCTCTACATCAGTTCTGTTTGACATGATGTGCTTGATATGGCATCTACATACAGTTCTGTTTGACATGATGTGCTTGATATGGCATCTACATACAGTTCTGTTTGACATGATGTGCTTGATATCACCTCTACATACAGTTCTGTTTGACATGATGTGCTTGATATGGCATCTACATACAGTTCTGTTTGACATGATGTGCTTGATATGGCATCTACATACAGTTCTGTTTGACATGATGTGCTTGATATGGCATCTACATACACAATAACAGCACTCTATTCATTGATTCTCAACGGTTGAAATTTATTTATATTTTTTATGTATTACGTTAACTTATTTTATTTACATGGTCGTAAATATGTCAGGTTGTGCGTAAGATACGGTACTATTCATTTCTATGCATTTTTTTTTTTATTTCTCCTGTAAAGGCTGTTGTGAATTTTTGTTAAAAATATTTTTTGTTTCTTCCTGTAAAGGCTGTTGTGAAAATATTCTCCTTGTAAATGGAGGGAAGTACTAATGTTGTGAAAACTTTATCACTGCTGATCATTGAAGTTTAGTTGTAATTATGTAAAAACTTCTACATTTCTTAAATCACTGAAATGAAGTAATTATGTGAAAACTTCTACTGTTCTTAAATCACTGAAGTGTACTAGTAGCAAAATAGTGAAAATTTCCAGCACTCCTGGTTATTGAATTAGTAAATTTGTGATGCATGCGTAAATGTTCATCCTTTCTGTATTCATAGAATTTGTTTGATTTATTTATTTTGTATGTCTTTTGAAACTATTTGTTTTGTTGTTTTAATGCATGTTTCACTTCCTACCGCACCAGAACAACAGGCTTATGTACTGTCATTATTTATTGTAACTTTTTTTTAAATTAGCTGTATACAAATAAAACAGAACAAATGCTTCTGTTCTACAACAGCTTGATATTAAAGAGAGTTGGCTTTTAAAGAGCATACATTTTAGGAAATTAAATATTTGGACACATCAAGCGACATGAGTGCCTAGAGAAGATAATTTTGGAGGGAATGTGGACTGGAAGAAGAATGAGAGGGAGATCTAGAAGATGATAGATGCAAGATGTTATTACCGATCTGAGAATGACTGCTGCTGACGCTGGTCAACTTGCTCAGAACAGAAGAGTTTTTTAGGACTGCTGTCATGGGAGCCAAGTTCTGGAAGGGACAAGCTACTTGATGATGATACAAATAAGGGAGCTTTTGGTCGAATAGATTAGATTGCAGGTTCCCATTTGGAAGAACATAGTTTAAGGGGACCCTTGGTATGACCAAGGAGTTTTTTATGTCTGTGGCATAAAGAAAAATCTTAAACTGAACAGTTTCGCAGCGACTACACTAGCCATGCAGTCATTAAATTTTACAGTCTCATGCAGCAGCCCCCCACCACCACCTCCCCAACACCCACCTCTCTCTATAGTTCCTGCAGCAATCCTTGGGGTCCCTGGCAAAAATGCGCTCGTGAACAGAACCACACTGTCCGGATTCGAACTCAGGACTTTTGTAAAGCAATGCAAGTTTATAACAGAATACGGTTGTGAACAATTGCAATTTATGGCTTAGATAATGTGAAATATACCTGATAAATGAAAGTTTATATTCACGGTGAAAGAATATTATCTCTGCTTCTATGTATAACGTTCAATATTTTAGGACATCCATTGAAATGTATTCTTATCTGTCGTTTACCATAAATTCTTTTGTTGCATACAACAATTATTGTTGTCATTGTGTTGTTTTAAGGAGTTATATTTGATGATGCTACTGTCGATTCTATTTGTGACTGTTTTTTTAATGGTATCATTGAGCGTCTGGCCGAATGGATTAGAGCGCTGCTCCCATGTGGAAGATCCATGGTAAGGCCAAGGATTTTCTCTGTTGGGGTATAAAAGAAAAATCCTAACCTGAACAGTTTCGCAGCGACTGCACTAGCCATGCAGCCATTCAATTCCTCGGGATCTCATGCCCCCGTGGGCGTCTGTAGCTTAAGCGGTAGTGAGCTCGATCACAACCCAAGTGTACCTGGTTCAAACTCTGCGGCAGGCAATTTGGAAGAAATGCATTTCCATGGGATTTTTACACACAGTATAACTAGAGTTCACCGTTCAGAAAGCAATGGCAAACTACTGAGAGTAAAAGTAGTGTCTAGAAAATCAACGACTCGTTTACTGTGGTTGATGGCTACATCCTGTAAAGAATATTCCATGATTTTCATTTATCGTGCCCCCTTTCCTACGCTGCACTAAAAGCGGTACTATGGGCAGTAGTGACAGTTTTTTATTTTTATATTGCAGCTTTTTATAGATTACGTGTGAATGGGAGAGAAATGTGTTTATGGATAGTTGAGTTTGGTGGAAGGTGTGTTTTTGTTTTGTGTGGGAAAGAATGGTTGATGAATAAATTGTGTCTGTTTGGTTCCTGTAAGTTACTACAAATCTAGTCATTGTGATAGTTTTCCTACATTTTGTGCCTAAACTGTTCACTTTTTATATAGTCTACAGTACATATTTGAGTGTTTTGCCGAATGAATTAGAGCACTGGAGGCTTGGATTCAATCTCTGGTACGTTTCACCTGTGGCCCACAAGGGGAACAAAGAATAGTAACACTGCGACCTACAAGGCTATCGTAAGAGGCGACTGAGGTAGGGGCCTAGGGAAGGTACCCTAGTAAATAAAAAGCATCACAGAAATCAGACCGGCTGTGCTGGCCGCCTACTTGTAGACGCATAACTAGCACAACATGCCATAAAGAAAAATTTGAACTGAAACAGTTTCGCGATGACAACACTAGCCATGCTGCCTTTAATTTCCACAGGCACATGTCCCCCTGTGCTACACCTGCTTAATAATCAGTATTCCAGGCAGAAATGACAAGTAGTTTTTGTTTTTTTATTAACACTACACATTTTATACCAAAACTGCTAAGTTTTTGCATAGTTACATATTATTAGCACATCATTTTTCTTCACAGCTAACACACAATTTGTCCTTCATGTGCATATTTTCTGACAGCTTTGTTTGTTTGTATACTGTGTACTACAGACAGAATATACAATAATTGATGTACAGTTTACAATAATTGGTGGGTTTATTTTTTGCTCTTCACATTTGAAAAATATTCAGTAAAATTGAAACAACTACCTACACACACTCATACATTCCCTGTATAGACTTACTTCAGTTTAGGATTAACGATTGGAGTAGCAAGAAAAGAACCGCACAACAGGTATTTGAGTAGGCTCATCAATCAAAAACTGTCTGGTGGGAATTTGTATTTTACATATTGTTGGCCTGCATGCTCTGATATAAGCAATAAAAGCTTCATCCTTAGGTTGAAAGAGGTATGCCTCTGTGTAAAGTGGCTTTAATCCCCTACATAACAAAGAAACAATCAAATTATAGGCCTTCTTGTGGGACTGCAGGTTTGTTCTCCAGGATTTCTTAAAAGTATCTAAAACCAAAGGATTGACTTCATTGCACTAGGTTTTAAACCCATATGGCTCGGTTCCCTTCTCTGTAGAAATGGCATGCCACCTGCCGAAAGTATTGTACAAAGAACTTCTTCTTAGAACGCTCCATATCGACCACTTGTCAACCACTCTGTGTGATTTGTCTGTGATCTGAGCCTAAGAGCGATTGTATGTTGTGCCTGTTATGAGTCTACAAGTAGGCCAGCACATCCGATTTCTGCGCTGCTTTTTATTTACTAGGGTAGCATCCCTAGGGCCTACATCAGTCACCTCTTATGGCATGCATTGTAGGTTGCAGTGGTATTATTCTTTGCTTCCCTTGCGGGCACCACGCAGGCGCACAAAGAACTAATTCCGTAGTTCCTGCAACAATCCTAGGAGGATGTGGAAAATATGCTCTCACAAACAGAATGGTGCGGTCTGGATTCGAACCCATGATCTTCGGAGCACACTTCAAGTACTGCTATTGAAAGCCTAAATCACCTGTCTGCCAACAACAAAGTTTCACTGTAATGAATTTTCGCATAGTGTGGTATTGCAGGAAATGAGACCTGATGAAAGCAGACATCAGAAGGGAACAATTTCACCATAAAATCTCACTGAGGAAAGTCTTCTTCTGCGATAAACTTCTGCCTGCTGTGCGACTACTCCGGTATGTGTCATAAACAGGGTGGTGTGCTTGAGGTCTTCATCGGTCCTCCATAGTTTGTTCTGAAGGGTTGTTCCTGTCATGTTTGGAGGAACCCTTCCCTTTCGCAACTGGGGGGCCCCGTGTTGTACCTACCAGGCTTTGCCCTGTAAGAATGACACCATACCAGAGTAGTGTTTGTTGCATAGGTTCGTTGTAGTGTGGAGATACCCATCTTCAATGGACCTCCATAGTTTGTTCTGAAGGGTTGTTCCAGTCATATTTGAAGAACCCCTTCCTTTTTCGCGGCTGGGCCTGTTGCTTTCCCTATCTGGCTTTGGCCTGTAAGAATTACACCATACCTTAATGTTTGTTGCATAGCTTAGGTTATAGTGCATAGATGCCTGTCTTCACCAGCCCCCATAGTTTGTTGTGAAGGGTTGTTTCTGTTGTGTTTGGAGAACCCCCTTCCATTTCGCAGCTGGGGGCACAGTGTTGTACCTACCTGGCTTCACCCTGTAAGAATAACACCATAACGGAGTAATGTTTATTGCATAGCTTGAGTTGTAGTGTGTAGATGCATGTCCCCATAGATTGTTCAGAAGGGTTGTTCCTGTCGTGTTTGGGGGACCCATTTGCGGCTGGAGGCCCGGTGTTGTACCTAAATGGCTTCACCCTGTAAGAATAACACCATACCAGAGTAGTGTTTATTGCATAGCTTGGGTTGTGGTGCTTAGATGCCTGTCCCCATAGGTTGTTCTGAAGAGTTGTTCCTGTCTTGTTTGGGGGACCCTTTCGCGGCTGGAGGCCCGCTGTTGTACCTAAATGGCTTCACTCTGTAAGAATGACACCATACCGGAGTAGTGTTTGTTGCATAGGTTCGTTTGTAGTGCGTAGATGCCTCGTGGGCATTCATCTACCGACTTTGACGGTCACTGACGGAAGAAAAAACACTTATCAAAGTGAAGTACAGGGAGTCATAGAACATGCAACAATTACCTGCAAGAAACCATCCTTTAGCTAAAAGTCAACAAACCATTATCTTTAGGCTCTGCACAGGACACTGTAGACTCCTAAATGCATCCATCAAATATGCTATTACATGATTTATCAAGCTTTGCCCTGTGAGACAAGTTTAAGGCACACATGACTATCTCCTGCTGACGACTGGTTTCATGAAGACAACTAGTTTCACTGTTTAGACTTCTATGGTTTCGAAATGAAATCATGGGAAAAATGAGCACAACGTTGATACTGAACTTCATCAAGAAACAAGTTAAAGGGTTCGGCTCCATAAACAGATTACCAACAGACAGTGCACCTCAAAGAGCAACGTTAATCCGATATAGGAAAAGGCAGGCCACGCAAAAGGTGGACCTCGGAGATAACAGGGGTGGCGAAAGACACTATTTAGGAAGTGCATACAAGGGCTCGTTCTAGAAATCTCTTCTTATCCTGACACTGTGAGGGAAAACAAGATTAGAGAAAAGAAAGTAAGAAAGGAAACTGATTGCAGAAGAAGTAAAGACCACAGAGTGTCAACTGTGTACAACACTATCATCAAACTGCTGATCCCCACTTTTTTAGCATGCCAAGCAAGCAATAAATTATTATTCTACCTCCAATGCCAGTAGAATCGAACAAACCACCAACTTACAAACACATCCAGATACCACAGTAGAATACAACAAACCAACAACTTACAAACACATGCAGATACCACAGTAGAATCGAACAAACCAACAACTTACAAACAAACACATCCAGATACCACAGTAGAATCCAACAACTTACAACATCAGATACCACAGTAGAATCCAACAACTTACACATCCAGATACCACAGTAGAATCCAACAACTTACACATCCAGATACCACAGTAGAATCCAACAACTTACACATCTAGATACCACAGTAGAATCCAACAACTTACACATCTAGATACCACAGTAGAATCCAACAACTTACACATCTAGATACCACAGTAGAATCCAACAACACCACATCCCAGATACCACAGTAGAATCCAACAACTTACAACAACACATCCAGATACCACAGTAGAATCCAACAACTTACACATCCAGATACCACAGTAGAATCCAACAACTTACACATCCAGATACCACAGTAGAACCAACAACTTACACATCCAGATACCACAGTAGAATCAACAACACAAACAAACACATCCAGATACCACAGTAGAATCCAACAACTTACACATCTAGATACCACAGTAGAATCCAACAACTTACACATCCAGATACCACAGTAGAAACCAACAACTTACACATCCAGATACCACAGTAGAATTCAACAACTTACAAACACATCCAGATACCACAGAATGACACAGATTGAGCTTCTTCGTCTCGCATTTGCCCGTTATGAATTCAGGAGTAGTCAGGGCACTTCTGACAGTTTTTGCACCAATGCCTGCTTTCCTTTTTTATCAATGTTCCCTGCCATACAGGTGTGCCTTCTCCTACTTCAGAGTTTAAACATTTGAAGATTATTGACAACAACAGAAGATCAGTGTGATGTATGCACGAATAACTCAAGTCCCAACAATTCTCTTTCTCTCCTTGCCCCCAAAACTATTGTTTTATCATTACTTTGTACTTACAAAAGATGTATATGAGCTTGGTTGTAAACAAATTAATTAACACGCAGAACGATGTCCATAATTTCTTCTGTGTACGCCTTATGCATAATTACTCTTTGAAATACCCAATATACACACATTTTGTGGAAGTGTACACCAAACGGATGCATGTACAAATAACGATCACTTTTCATCACCAGCTCTTTAAATGTCTTGTTATTTTTGTACAATATTATCTATTGTCTTTATCAAACTTGCACTTGTATCAAATTAGTTTGGAAGATGTTGGATATCTCTGTGTGGTTGATGTGAACTGATCACATCCATTTTGTTGTACAAATAGTGTATAAAATGTACAGTTAATTAATATTATATGATACTTTTTTTTACTGTACGCTTGATACGTGGCCTCCAATAACATACGGCCGACGGGCTGAGGTAAAAATTTTAGGAAATAATACATCAACTGTTATGTGATACTCGCATTCCAGTATTGTTGTATAAAGATGAATGCATTTTACAAACAACACAACATGCTAAATCAAGGTCCCTAAGTTTAAAGCTAATGAATATCAGTATTATTAATAGTTTTCATCAATAAATAACTATAAACGCATAGAATTGAGTAAAATTGCAAAAAAAGCTTACAGTGTTCTATAAGACATACAAAAACCAGCCCCCATTAAACAGGAATGTTCCTTCTTAGCTAGTCGGCCTTATGCTGCAGGTGGCCATAGCTTGATGTATTGGAAGTAAACCTGAAAGTTATCAGTTATTTGTTGATATTCATGTCTGTGCTCGTTTGATATCTTGTTGATGTGATATTTTTTACTGTACGATTGATGTATTGGCAGTATATCTGGCAGTCTTCTTCACCTTCCAACGGAGCACAGGTCTTCAACAATCTTCTTCCTCTCGCTTGCCATCCTTTCCAATTCTTTTCATGTTTTATCTATCCTTTTAATATCAGTCTCCAGCTCTCTTCTCCAAATAAGTCTAGGCCTTCCCCTACTCCTCTTTCTCTTCGGGTTCCAAAACAGTGCCTGTTTACCTGAAAGTCATTTGTTGATATTAATGTCTTTGCTCATTGTCTGGTATTTTGTTGATATGATATTTTTTACTGTATGCTTGATGTATCAGAAGTATCTATTCTATCAATATCCTCTTCGTGTCCCGATTGGCACAAGAAACTTCCACTGTTGCCGTTGTGCTGCCTTTCTGCCAACATCTCCCACATCAGGCCACACTCCATCAACTCTCACCAGTTCTTCTCCATGTTTCCTTTGGATGCCCATCCTTCTCTTCCCATCTGCTATCCATCTGAGAACTGTCCCAGCCAATGCCCCCACTGGCATACAACATACATGTCCAATCCACCTCCATCTTCGTCATTTAATGATGGTCTCCAAAGATACATCACAGTTCATTCGTTTCAAAAGCTCCTCACTTGTTATGGTAATCGGAAGTATACCTGAAAGTTATTTGTTGTTATTAATGTCTGTGCTCGTTATCTAATATCTTGTTATCTAGATCATGTGTTATTTTTATTCATTTGATGATTTCATCTGGTCTTCTTTTTAACAATTATTATTGTTTTCATTTTTTTGGGAAATGTTTTTGTTTAGTTACTTCAGGGTTGTTGATGTATTGTTTTTTTTTCATGTTGATGTGTTTGTTACTATGTTATTTTGTTTATCTGTTTCATTGAATAGATATTTATATACTGTGTCAGCAAGAGAATATGAACACTATCATCCAATGGAGATGCTCGAGATGGATCGGATATGTGGTACGCATTGAGACAACCTATGTCACGAAAACTGCACTAAGATGGACACCAGAGGATAAACGAAAACATGAAAGACACAAAATGACCTGGAGGAGAATAGTAGAACTAGAACTGAAAATAATGAATTATAGCTGGAACACAATACAGAGGACTGCCAAGAATAGATAAGAATGGTGTACATTTATTGCTGACCTAAACGCTAGGGCATCATACACTAGAGAGATATGCTATATATTTTTAGTTTTGTTTTTTGGTCATCCATTTATTTTCCAGATTAGTTTTACAACAACTAATGGTTAATTATTTTAATCCATGTTAAACTTCTATTTGTTAAATGATACATCCAGTTTATTGTCCTGTACCTTGCTATTACATTTGTTGTTTAGACTAACTTGTTACTCAGCTATTTTGTTGACTTCAACTATTATCTAGAAGTCTGGAGGAGAAGTTTCCAGTAATATTACTAGTAGTCATAAAGTGTCTAATCTTTCTCTCTCTCTGCCTTTTTAACCCGGATTGGGGCATAGGTCCTCAACCAACTCATGTTCAAGTCTTCCTATCTCTAGCTATCTCCTGCAGCTTCCTCCAGCTCTTCTTTATATTGTTGATCTCTATCTCCAAATCCAGTCTCCATGTATTTCTCAGCCTCCCCTTCTTTCACTGTCCCTGCGGGTTCCAGAAAAGAACCCTTCTTGTTATATTCCCCTCAGGTTTTCGTAAAGTGTGTCCTATCCAGAGCCAGCGTCTTTTTTTTTAACCTGTTGGTTCACAGGAATCTATTTTAAAGGGTCTAATAAAGCTGAAGTATTTTACTGTCTCTGAAACAAAATTATAAACTGTATATACCTTGTAAGTAAGTAGATCTTCTTCCGCTCTATATCGACCACTTGTTAAAACAATCTTTGTGATTTGTATGTGATCTGAGCCTAAGAGTGAGTGTACGCTGTGCCAGTTACCTACAAGTAGGCCAGCACATCGGATTTCTACTACACTTTTTATTTACTAGGTTATCTTCCTTAAGTCCCTACCTTAGACGCCTCTTACGGCATATCTTGTAGGTCGCAGTGTTAGCATTCTTTTCTCCCCTTGCGAACCTCTGTAAGTAGGTAGATAGGTAGACAAATCTACATGAGCTAGACAAAATACAGGACTCTGAACCATCACAGACGGTCTGAGAGGTACACCAATCAAAGATCAGGAGGCATCTAAAGCCAAAGGATTGACTACATTACACCAGGTTTTACCCCATATATCTCAATCTCTCTGCAGGAATAATAACCCCACTTTAAAGTAGCACATCTGGAGTTATACTGTCAAATTGTCAGCTTACCTAGAATGTAACATTTAGTTTGTGTAACTAACTAGGCCGGCATATTTGTGTGTTTCAAGTCTTCCTTGTGTGACACGGTGTGTACCATATGTGTATTATGTGTGTGTGTTTGTACAGAGTTGGTGTGTATCTCAAGTTATACTACTTTTATAATGAAGCATATTGATATATATATATATATATATATGCAATATGCAAGTATGAAAACACATGTACAGAGACAACTAGAAGAAGAAAAAAACACAGAAGAAATAAACTACAAATATATGAGGATGAAAGATCTTGTAACTTTATACATGGAATACTAAAACCCTGTGCTTGAAAGGTGGCATCAATAAAGCTATTTGAATATATCAACTTGTCATTTCATATGTGTTATCGTTTGGTGTTGTTGTATGATGAGTTTTTATGTTGCTGGGGCTCATAAGAGGAGCAAAGAATAGCAACACTCGCCCAACAAGATGTAGAGCGACTGGTAAGGGCTTAAGAAAGCTAACCTAGTAAATAAAAAGCAGAGTAGAAATGCATGTGCTGGCCTACTTGTAGGGCATAAATGGTAGAACGTACAATTGTTCTTAGGCTCAGATCACATAAAAATTGCACAGAGTGGTTAACAAGTGGTCGATATGAAGCATTCGAAGAAGTATTATCTCTCTGATATATCATCTTTTGTAACTTATTTCTTTTCAGGAGGGGTCTGTGGTTAAGCCATTGCCTTGCTTTCCGAAGGTTGTGGGTGCGAATCTGGACTGCGATAAGTTCTGTTCGCGAGTGCATTTCTTCCAGTGATCCCATAGAATTGTTGCCAGTGCATTTCTTCCAGAGATCCCATAGAATTGTTGCCAGAGCATTTCTTCCAGTGATCCCATAGAATTGTTGCCAGTGCATTTCTTCCAGAGATCCCATAGAATTGTTGCCAGTGCATTTCTTCCAGAGATCCCTAGAATTGTTGCAGTGCATTTCTTCCAGTGATCCCATAGAATTGTTGCCAGTGCATTTCTTCCAGAGATCCCATAGAATTGTTGCCAGTGCATTTCTTCCAGTGATCCCATAGAATTGTTGCCAGTGCATTTCTTCCAGAGATCCCATAGAATTGTTGCCAGAGCATTTCTTCCAGAGATCCCATAGAATTGTTGCCAGTGCATTTCTTCCAGAGATCCCATAGAATTGTTGCCAGTGCATTTCTTCCAGAGATCCCATAGAATTGTTGCCAGTGCATTTCTTCCAGAGATCCCATAGAATTGTTGCCAGTGCATTTCTTCCAGAGATCCCATAGAATTGTTGCCAGTGCATTTCTTCCAGAGATCCCATAGAATTGTTGCCAGTGCATTTCTTCCAGAGATCCCGTAGAATTGTTGCCAGTGCTATGGAGTTGGTGCGAATCTGGACCGTGATAAGTTCTGTTCATGAGTGCATTTCTTCCAGAGATCCCATAGAATTGTTGCCAGTGCATTTCTTCCAGAGATCCCGTAGAATTGTTGCCAGTGCTATGGAGTTGGTTCGAATCTGGACCGCGATAAGTTCTGTTCGCGAGTGCATTTCTTCCAGAGATCCCATAGAATTGTTGCCAGTGCTATGGAGTTGGTTCGAATCTGGACCGCGATAAGTTCTGTTCGCGAGTGCATTTCTTCAGAGATCCATAGAATTGTTGCCAGTGCTATGGAGTTGGTTCGAATCTGGACCGTGATAAGTTCTGTTCGCGAGTGCATTTCTTCCAGAGATCCCATAGAATTGTTGCCAGTGCTATGGAGTTGGTGCGAATCTGGACCGTGATAAGTTCTGTTCGCGAGTGCATTTCTTCCAGAGATCACGTAGAATTGTTGCCAGTGCTATGGAGTTGGTTCGAATCTGGACCGCGATAAGTTCTGTTCGCGAGTGCATTTCTTCCAGAGATCCCATAGAATTGTTGCCAGTGCTATGGAGTTGGTTCGAATCTGGACCGTGATAAGTTCTGTTCGAGTGCATTTCTTCCAGAGATCCCTAAATTGTTGCCAGTGCTATGGAGTTGGTGCGAATCTGGACCGTGATAAGTTCTGTTCGCGAGTGCATTTCTTCCAGAGATCACGTAGAATTGTTGCCAGTGCTATGGAGTTGGTTCGAATCTGGACCGCGATAAGTTCTGTTGCAGTGCATTTCTTCCAGAGATCACGTAGAATTGTTGCCAGTGCTATGGAGTTGGTGCGAATCTGGACCGCGATAAGTTCTGTTCGCCAGTGCATTTCTTCCAGAGATCCCATAGAATTGTTGCCAGTGCTATGGAGTTGGTGCTTTGTGCAATACTTTCGGCAGATGGCTTGCCATTTCTGCGACGACTGAGCCATATGGGGTAAATCCCAGTGCAATGAAGTCAATCCTTCAGCTTTCTCTGAAACACTGACGCCAGAGCACATTCTGCAGTCCTACCCATCATACCTCATCATCATCAGGTGCCGTCTCCACATCAAAGGTTGGCTGCAATGAATCTCCAACATCCTCTGTCTTTCGCCTTGGTGTTGCAGACTGTAATCTGTCCATTTCTTAAAGTTTCCCTCCCACTTATCTCTCGGTCTTCCGCTTGCTCTTCGCCCTTCAACTTTCACCTCTAGTAAAGTTTTATCAAGGTGTCATGTCTTTTATGTGCCCAAAATACTTTACTTGTCTGAATTTTATTTCTCTTAATAATTGTTTCTTCATGCCTAGTTTTCCTAAAACGAGTTTATTTGTCTGTTTTTCTGTCCATGAAACTCTTCTATATATCCACATCTCAAATGCATCAATTCTGTCTTCTAACTGCTTGTTCATTGTCCATGTCTCCGAGCCATACATTAATATAGGATAGATATAGCATTTGATCATTCTCATTTTAGCCTGTTTGTAATTTGTTTGGATGTCAGTAACCTTCTCATACTGTTGAAATTATCCTTGGCAATGAAATAGGGTCTCGTCAGTGAAGCTTACAGAGCAAGCTGTGGGTGATCCTTGAAGGTTGGCTGCTGAACTGACGACACAGCACTCGGGCAGACCCATAGATGCTCAGTCTAACCCAACAGACGTCAAAGGTTATGCATACTGATGGTTCCTGTGGCTCGTTGGTTTTGTTTTCGATCCAGAAGCACTTGAACTGAAAGCTCTTCGGCTCGGTGTCATGGACATCGTAACCTTTCGGCTCGGTGCCACGAACACCGTAAATCTGGGGAACCTGTAGCTTTTCTGCCAGTCCGCGGAGTTGAACCCGCACTTACAGAGGACTAGTCACCCGTAGTCCAACGCGCTACGAACAGGCTGGGCACGCGGGCTGGCTCGTTGGTTAAACACACTTGTCTCTCTAAACTCTCAAGCATCTATCTCTACTTGTACTTCTATTTTAGTGTCCACATCCAACAGTAGGTCGTCAAGAGACTGAAGAACATCCCCTTATCTATCCTAAACTCTCCAACAATCGATGCAAGCTTGTCCGCTCTCTCGTTGTGCTTTTTCACCAGTGTGATGCCGGGCCCGAAAGGGAAGTAAAGAATAGTATCACTGCGACCTACAAGGCTTGTCGGAAGAGTCGACTGATGTAGGGGCCCAGAGAAGATACCTAGTAAATAAAAGCATCGCAGAAATCGGATGTGCTGGCCTTCTTGTAGGCGCGTAACCGGCACACGGTACAATCGTTCTTATGCTCAGATCACATACAAGTCAAACAGAGTGGCTAACAAATGATCCATATGGAGCGTTCGAGGGCGAAAAAGAAGTTGAGCTTTTCACCACCTCTGTTATTTCTGAGGCCCACTTTTTTCGGGACGAATGTTTGCTTTGTATCCACTGTATCGGAGTAGCATTGCCCTGTGATGCGCACTGTCTTTTGATATTCTGCTTATGTGGGCGAATCATTTAACTTGTTTTTTTAGTTCAGTACTAACTTTTTTCTGATGTTTTCATTTCTAAACTGGTCTCTTCTTTCTTGATACTGCCAGTATTCTGCGTAGACACTTCATCTCTGTCGTGGCTAGATTTTTACTATCGTTTGATGTCAGAGTCCATATTTGGCACTGGTATCGTAATGTTGGGAGAAAGAGCGTGCGGAACAATGTTCTGTTGGTGTACATGGCGACATGTTTGCATATTAAAGTTGCTGTATTTGTCATTTGATTTGATTTATTTCATCTATATTGATTTTCGTTAGTTATTCTTTCATGACTATAAGTCTGACATGGATTCCCAAGTGGTGGTACGACCCAGTGGACTAGCCTTCAGGAGCGTAGTGGTTGAAAACATTTTGGGAAGTCTTTGTGATTTTGCGATTGAATAACCATTACAAATTTGAATTCTGCATTTTAATTCATCTTATGTCCATCTTAAACGATCCATTTTTTCATCAATTTTCTATTTCATGTACAAAATCATTTGAAAATTGACCATGTGACAGAAATATGTCAATTTTCTATCTCAAGTGAAAATAGAGCATGTATTATATATATATAGGATGGACGTTGACAAACTGTTATAATGGGGGGGCGTTGCAAAGTTTATTTCGTACAAAGCGGGCGGTGGGCGAAAGTTTGGGAATCTGAGATCTAGACAAACACAAATTGAAATTTTCAACAGATCAAAAGTGACTAATTTGTGATGACTATCATAACAACACCCGGACAGGTTCTATGGACTGATCTCTCTCAGTTCTTCTTGACCTTTACGACCAGAGTGCGTCTGGCTCAACCATCATGCATTCTTCGTGTTCAGTATCGCCTAAGTAGCTCCTCATCTGCATGCTTTTCTTTATAGTTAGTTCGTCCTACATGGTGCCAACATCTCCATGTTCTGCAGTGCTACTATTTTGCTTCCTGGGTCCGGCACAAGGCCACATCTTGTGGATTATTCCCCTGTTTCACAAATGTGTCCAGTCAGCCCAAGCCATCTTGTGTCCTGTTGTACTGAATCACCTCTTGTGTCCAGTCAGCACAATCCTCTTGTGTCCAGTCGAAGCACAACCCTCTTGTGTCAGTCGAGACACCCCTCTTGATCGAAGCCTCTTGTCAAGTCGAAGGCACAACCTCTTGTGTCAAGTCAGCACACCTCTTGTGTCCAAGTCAGAAGGCACACCCTCTTGTGTCCAAGTCGAGGCACAACCCTCTTGTGTCCAAGTCGAAGCACAACCCTCTTGTGTCCAAGTCAGAATGGCACAACCCTCTTGTGTCAAGTCGAAGGCACAACCTCTTGTGTCCAGTCGGCAACTCTGTAAGTCAAGCACCCTCTTGTGTCCAAGTCGAAAGACAACCCTCTTGTGTCAAGTCGAAGGCACACCTCTTGTGTCAGTCAGGCACAACCCTCTTGTGTCCAAGTCGAGGCACAACCCTCTTGTGTCAGTCGAAGGCACAACCTCTTGAGTCAGAGTCGAAGGCACAACCTCTCTTGTGTCCAAGTCGAAGACTCAACCCTCTTTGTCAAGTCAGAAGCAAGCCCTCTTGTGTCAAGTCGAAGGACAACCTCTTGTGTCAAGTCGAAAGCACAACCCTCTTGTGTCCAAGTCAGAAGGCACAACCCTCTTGTGTCCAAGTCAGGACAACCTCTTGTGTCAAGTCAAGGCCAACCTCTTGTGTCCAAGTCGAAGGCACAACCCTCTTGTGTCAAGTCGAAAGCCAACCTCTTGTGTCAGTCGAAGGCACAACCCTCTTGTGTCAAGTCGAAGACACTGACCGCATCTTGTGTCCAAGTCGAACACAACCTCTTGTGTTCAAGTCAGAAGGCACAACCTCTTTGTCAAGTCAAAGGCACACCCTCTTGTGTCAAGTCGAAGGCACACCCTCTTGTTCCAAGTCGAAGGCACAACCTCTTGTTCCAAGTCTAAAGGCACAACCCTCTTGTTCCAAGTCAGAAGGCACAACCTCTTGTGTCCAAGTCAGAAGGACAACCCTCTTGTGTCCAAGTCGAAGGCACAACCTCTTGTGTCAAGTCGAAAGGCACAACCTCTTGTGTCCAAGTCGAGGCACAACCCTCTTTGTCAAGTCGAAGGCACAACCTCTTTGTCAAGTCGAAGGCACAACCTCTTTGTCCAAGTCGAAGGCACAACCCTCTTGTGTCCAGTCAGAGGCACAACCCTCTTGTGTCCAAGTCGAAGGCACAACCTCTTGTGCATCAGCATTTTTCCAGTCGAAGGCACAACCTCTTGTGTCAAGTCGAAGGCCACCTCTTGGTCAAGTCAAGGCACAACCCTCTTGTGCCCAAAGTGAAGGCACAACCTCTTGTGTCCAAGTCGAAAGGCACAACCTCTTGTCAAGTCGAAGGCACAACCTCTTGTGCAAGTCGAAGCACAACCCTCTTGTGTCAGTCGAAGCACACCTCTTGTGTCCAAGTCGAAGCACAACCCTCTTTGTCAAGTCGAAGGCACAACCCTCTTGTGTCCAAGTCAAGGCACAGCTCTTGTGTCCAAGTCGAGGCAACCCTCTTGTGTCCAGGTCGAAGCACAACCCTCTTGTGTCCAAGTCGAAGGCACAACCCTCTTGTGTCCAAGTCGAAGGCACCTCTTGTGTCAAGTCGAAGGCAACCTCTTTGTCAAGTCGAAGACACAACCCTCTTGTGTCCAAGTCGAAAGGCACAACCCTCTTGTGTCAAGTCAGGCACACTCTTGTGTCAGTCGAAGGCACAACCCTTTGTGGTCGAAGGCACAACCTCTTTGCCCAAGTCGAAGGCACAACCTCTGTGTCCAAGTCAAGGCACCTCTTGTGTCCAAGTCGAGGGCACACCTTTTGTGTCAAGTCGAAAGGCAAAACCTTTATGCAAATCCATTTAACGATCAATATACCTTTGCAAAATTTGTTAGTTCACTATTATCAGCGTTCGCTGGCATTTCTGCTGTCCTTTGTGTTCTTTCTTAAGTACAGTATTATGACTTAATCTGGGCTTATGATAATCCCTGACACCAATCCTTTGTTCCTCACTGTTTGACCTTCGAGTGTCTTTCTATCACATCTTTGGCAAGCCATTCGTTACATCAACAAACGCATTGTCTATCTGGTATTCTATCGGTATATATTGGTTCTTGCAAACATATAAAAATGAGGAAATTAGAAGAACAGTCAGAACAACACCTGCTATAGATTTATTGAAAAACAGAGACTCAAATGGTTTGGCCACTTGGTCAGAATGAACCCGAATACACCAGTTGCAGAGCGTACAACCTGAAAATGGAATCATCAAGAGAAAGGGCAGACCAAGAAAAAGATGGGTTGATGGAGTTACAGACATCTTAAAACCTCACAATACCACACCATATCAAGCGACCGAGCGTGCATTATCTCGAAACCGATCATCGGTTAAACCTGCTACCCTAGCGGCAAAAGCGAGAAGGACAAAGAAAGAAGAAGAAAGAACCTGTCTAATCTACGTTAATCTTGAGACGTAAACAAATAATCAATTTCTCTGTTTTCTGAGCGTATTTAAACAGTTTTTTGCCGCGTGTTGCAGGGCCCGCAGAAAGAAAGAATAGTACCACTGTGACCTACAAGGCAGTGACTGATTAGAGGTGACTGATGTATGATATAGGAAGCTACTTATAAATAAAGCATCCTGAAATCAGATGCCCTGACCTACTTGCGACCTACGATACATTATGGCAGCAGGCTTCTAATTTTACTTTTTCCATTCCCAAGACAGACTAGCTGACCCGAACTCTGCTGGTTTGATTGATCTATAGATCTATACCATCATCATTGCACTTCACTGAAGTAACCATATGTGTTCCCGATCTCTTTCTTACACAGAAAGATCTCAGCAGCAGTGCACAAACTTGGTAGCACCGTGAGTCCCTAGATATAATTTAGAAGATGATGAAAATATTGTGTAGAATTTTATTATTTAATCTTCAAAAGAATTCAGCTTTCCATAATCCTATGACTTTCAAGATTTTCTATCTGGTTGTTTATTGTCCATGACTAGCATCCTTGTCAGTAATGACTCTATATAACACTGAATAACTCTCATTCTGACATCAATTGACAGTAATCTGTTGCATATAATGCTTTTCATTTTCTGAAACGCAGCTTATGGAACCGGTAAATGTCATGTCCCATGTTTTAAACCATTTGATGTTCAGGTGCAAGATGGAAAATAGAAATATAATTGGAAGGAGTTCACTCCTCGTGAGCCATCAAATACTTTTTCCTGAGATCTTTGATCTCGTGTAGTGAATCGAGTTCCTAGTCCTATCGGCGACGGACAATAACACGTCTAGTTTTCCATTTGACATTTTTTAAAACAAACCTGACAGTTCAAGCTGGAAAGCCGCTGCACAGTTAAAATTCATTAGAAAGATTAAAATAAAATTTTCCTACAAAATCTTTTCACAGCTTCAAAACTACACCGGGCCACCCGTGCTACGGAACTAGATCACTGCCGCTGATATAATCCTGTGTAAGTAGAAGATCGGAGCACACGTGGTTATTCACCGAAGTGTAATGATGATGGTCCTATCAATCACTCAATCTTTTCTATGTGCCCTTAGAATAAAAAATAATCCACCAACTATTTATTCTTCTTCTCTGAACGCTCCATATCGACCACTTGTTAACCACTATGTGTAATTTGTATGTGATCTGAGCCTAAGAGCGATTGTACGTTGTACCAGTTATGAGCCTGTAAGTAGGCCAGCACATCATATTTCTGCGATGCTTTTTATTTACTATGGTAGCTTTCCTAGGTTCTACATCAGTCGCTTCTTACGACATGCCTTGTAGGTCACAGTGGTGTTATTCTTTGCTTCCCTTGCGGGCCCCGGCACCACACGGGTGGTATTTATTCGAGCTCCATTACATACGATCTTCAATGTGAAGATCTCACGAGCTCATCCGTATATTCAACATCACCTCCCAGACGTTATATGCTATCGTCTGAATGATTTCGAGCTATGTTATCATGTTATGTTATGCGATCGACGTCATGGCACATTTGGGCATTCCTATTCGTGCTTTGTCCTCCGCTACAGCAGCCATCCCAAAGTCCATTTGCTCACCGTACTCATGAGAAGTTGATTACTATATCTTCTCTCTCTACCACGAAGACGATACTGTCTGGCATCAACTTAACGCCTAATTCTCGAACTCTATTATTACCATTGTCCCCATGTCTACGTTCCCTTGAAGTGTAACGATGGCGTTATGGAAGTTTGCCCTGCTCTGATCATGGGATTCAACTTTCCAATTTTGGGAGGGTTGCAAGTATGGTCATTTGTCCAATCTTCTCATTAGTTTGTGATATCTATGATATTTAATATGCAATTAATACAATACGAGAATAAATATCGACAAACCCGAAGTAATGACATTTGCTAGAAAGGAAAACTTCATCTACAAACATCAATTAACGCAAGTCAAAGACTTTACATACAAAGTGAGCATTTCTTTCAGCAAATGGCATAGTACCTAACGAAATCCAACATAGATGCAATAAAGCAAATCAAATCATAGAACAAATGGCACTAATTTTGAAATGCAAGCATGTCACCATGAACACTAAAAGAGCATTGTACAACACAAAGAAAGCTAGCCACGATAAAGATGAAGTGTCTACGCAGAATGCTGGGAGTATCAAGAGGAGACCGGTTTAGAAATGAAGACATCGGTAAAAAAAAGTGGATGCAACATCAGTTCTGAACTCATCAAGAAACAAAAGAATTAATGGTTTTTTTTTTACCACTGTGGGCACAGAAAAGAAATACAGCAACAGTGTCAGTTAACGAACAACCGGTCAAGATTGGTACTAATACAAGATTTTACAAAGACTACGTCTGAGCCTAATACTAGCCATCTGGTCATGCAAGTAACAACAGCAAACTTTCATCGGCTGGGCACGCGATGATGATGATGCTTACATTTGATTGGATGATTCACGCTATTAAAACCAGAAATCAATATCAGTTAGAGTTAGTTCCCTTACAAGGAAGAAACGATGGCGGTCATGCAAACTTCGGGGAAAAACAAACTTAAAACTAAGCAATTTTCTCACGACATTTTCTTTGATGGAGCTTTGTTGTCTAATACAAGAGCATCTCTAGTTGTAGAGCTAATTAAATATTTCTTATATGAGCGCCAACAGATTCCACTACCAGTGGATGAATTAAGAGAAAAATTGCACAAAAAGGGGAACATTCGAACCTGCGAGTTATCAACAACAACGACTTTACTGACCAAGATGTATTCCACTTAAAACATAAATCTCATCATGTACCAGAATATGAAAGTAAAACACAAGCACGTTCATTTGATTTCTGCAAATCAAGTGTTAATTCTGATTTTCCTTTGAGTGATCTTACTAATATTGATGCGACCAACCATGATGATCTGAAGTTCTACCCAGACCACAATCACAGACAAAATGCCGTTTATTCAGTTATCAATGGAACTGGTAATCGTCATCATGCAATGGTAAGTGGCCACGTTTTAAAATGTACAGCCATTAGAATAGAAACTTGTTTTAAATATTGATTGTAGTGTGAATGGCATTGACTATACTATTGTATTGTTAATAATTAATATTTAATTGTTTGGTTCTTCGAATATTAATCTTTAGATGACTCACTGCAGTATGTGAGTGGGTTGGCAGAAAATGCAGTAACGTTAGAATGGAGGAGCACAAGTGTACATATAATTCATAAACAAAGTTAGAGATATGATCAAAGTACCAATCTTCATCAAATAGCTTGTCCTGAGCAGAACTTTGCCACCCCAACAGTCCTCCTGAATTTCTCTCTCATATGCCAGATGTCCTGCCTCTGCAGCCATCATGTTCAAACCATCAGTTACATCCTGAATCCATCTTCTCCATGGTCTTCCTCATCTTCTCTTTGCCGGTATGCCTCCTTCCATGATGGTCTTCTCCAGCCCTTCATGAAAGTACCAATGAGAAAGATAATTATGTCTTAACTGATGCAGAAATGTATTCAATCCGCTGTGAGTTGCCGGGACCCAAGGAAGCAAAGAATAGTAACACTGCAACCTAAAAAGGATGTCATAAGAGACAACTAAGGTAGGGGCCTATGGAAGCTACCTTAGTAAATAAAAAGCATTGCAGAAATTGGATGTGCTGGCCTACTTGTAGGGACATAACTCCCACAACGTACAGTTGCTCTTGGGCTCAAATCACATGCAAATCAGAAAGAGTGGTTAACAAGTTGTCGATATGGAGCATTCAAAAAAGAAGAAAAGAATCAAGGTGGCAATTGAGACACTGTTGAACACCACTCTTGATCCAAACATGTGCTATTTTTGACAGATGCAAGATCATGACTCCAAGCATTTCAGTCTAGAAATTGTCATGGCATACATACCCTGCTGTCTGAATTAAAAACTAATGCAAGGTTATCATGCAGTGGATACCATCTCACTGTGAAATACCAGTGATGAGACCACAGACTGTCAAGAAAGCTACTTCCAGAGAGAAACTGAATGTACCAGTTAAGTATCATCAAAAGAAAAGTCTTCTTAAAAGAGACACTAGTGCCGGATCAAAGATGTGTTGCACATGGGGTCTAACTCTGTCATAAAAACTGCAATACAACGAACACCAGAAGATAAAGGAAAATATGGAAGACCCAAAGCCACCTGGAAGAGAACAGAAAAGCTGAAAGGACAGCTGAAACACAATGTAGTGCAATGTCATGAACATAGAAGAATGGTGTGCATTTGTTCCTGTCCTAAGCTTTACAGGCTAAAGAAGAAGCATATAATTTTATACATAAATTAATGTACTTTTATCAAAAGCTAACAACCTGTGAAAGAATAAATTATGCTAGTAATTAGATTGCATAACTTAAACTTAGAGAAAATTTTACAGTGACCCAAATCATGATGCCAAACTGGTACACAACCAAACGGTGTAAACTGAAGCATTGGTAATTAATATCTTAATAGAATAGGTACCCATCCGAGTGGTTCTCTCTCTCTTTGCCTTTTTACCCGGGTTGGGGCATAGGCCCTCAACCAACTCATGCCAAGTCTTCCTATCTCCAGCAGCTCTTTCCAGCTCTTCTTTATATTGTTGATCTCCGCCTCCAAATCTCGTCTCCATGTATTTCTTGGCCTCTCCTTCTTTCGCTGTCCCTGCAGGTTCCAGGCAAGGACCCTTCTTGTTATATTCCCTCCGGTTTTCGCAAAGTGTGTCCTATCCAGTGCCAGCGTCTTTTTTTAATCCGAGTGGTTATCGGGGCCCAAATTATGGGTGTAAAGAATAGAACCACGGTTACCTGCCACACATGTTGTAAGAGGCGACTAAGTAGGATGGAAATGTGACTAGCTAACCCACCCCATAAAAACACTTGATAGCTACAGAAATCACAACCAAGGAAATTTATAGCAAGGAAGGCGGGAGTTGGAGACGGAATGCAAGAAAATGTGGAGAGATCTGGAAAAGATGGCCTTGGATAGGAAGGTCTTGGTTGCGGACCTATGCCTCCCTAGGGGTGAAGAAGATGATTAGGTACAGATAGCATGTACACTAATATTATTGTTATGGGATTCATTGTATCATTTCTATTTTATCTGACATTTACTTGAATTCTACTTTCCTCAGTCTAAAGCACCAGCATCCAAACATGTTCAAGACAAAAAGGGGAAAGTTCTTATTCGTGAGATCACACAGTTATTTGAGAGCTTACAAAAAGCTTTTGAATTATGTCCAGAAATTGAGCAGGTACAGTTTGATAATCAATTTTTGTACTTTTTTTGAATTCTCTAAATCTGTGCTATCCAATGTTTTTATATATTATTGGGTGCCATATGACAATTGTCTTCTTCAAACGCTCCATATCGACCACTTGTTAACCACTCTGTGTGATTTGTATGTTATCTGAGCCTTCTACGAAAACATGAGAATATCTTCTTCTGCATTCTCACTAAATTGGGATTTCGGATTCTCGAAGAAAGACAGCTGTCTGCCTCAGATTATCAGCCACGCCATACAGTTTGTTTTGGACGCTGGTGTAAGTGGGCCACATCTTTCTTCTCAGGTCTGCATACTGGGGGCAGTTCTGTAGGATATGTTCTGTTGTCATACTTGCCAAGCCACAAGGGCACAGGTCGTTGGTGCCTATCTTGAATTTAGTGTACAGGTGGTGTCTCATTCTGTTGTGACCCGTCCGGAGGCGAAGTATGGCTGTCTGGTCCCTTCTGGACAATTGGTAATATCCATCATTCTTGTTGTGTGTTTTGGGTGTTCTTTATCCCATTTTGCTTTGTAGTGCCCTTTGGTGATGGTTTTTGCTTCTTCATAGTTAACCAGGTTGTCATCTTGGTGCATTCCTGCTCCCTCTTTAGCCAGTCTGTCAGCATCTTCATTCTTCTTGATCTTGCAGTGTGAGGGTATCCACTGGATTGCTACCCTCTCAGATTCATGGGATAACTGGACTAAGGTTGACCTGAGATCACTTAGTTCTGTGTTCCTTTCAGATTTCAGTGCTGAGATAGTGGACAATGCATCAGTCAAGAGCACAATTTTTCCATGTATTTGGTTAGTATTTTGTAGTGCCATTTTTGCAGCTGCACTGAGGGCCTCTACCTCAGCCCTGAAATTGGTTGAGAACTTGCCGGTGGCTAGAGCTAAGTTTAGTCTGAGGACAACTCCCCCTCCTTCATTGTGAGTAGCATCTGTAGCCGAGCCATCCGTGTATGCATGAGTCCATTGGGTAGTTTTCGTTTATGTGTTTTTCTGCGATGAGCCTTCTCTCCAGGTCTGTCTGTGTTCCTTTCTTGCCAGTGCCACTTATTTCTTCTGAGAGCTCTGGGAGACTGCAAGCCCAGGAGGGAGGTGCTGGCAGGTTGAATATCTGAGCCTAAGAGCAATTGTATGTTGTGCCAATTATAAACCTACAAGTAGGCCAGCATATACAGTTTCTACGTGGCTTTTTATTTAATAGGGTTCTCTAGGCCCCTACCTGTCGCCTCTTATGACATGCCTTATAGGTCGCAGTGGTACTATTGTTGGGTCCCAGCAACACATCAGGGCGAGGAGTTTTGGTAATCAAATATTGCAGTAAATATCTTCTTCTTGCGTTTGCTCACTATGAATTAAGTCGTAGTCAGGGTGCCTCTGACTGATTTTTGCGTTCAGGCATACTTTCCTTTTTTATCGGTGTCCCTCACCATACAGGCGTTCCTTCTCCTACTTCAGAGGTACTTGATGTTTAGATCTGTGGTCGGGGACTGCCTAGAGTAGTTGATAGTAGCTCGGCCTGCTACCTGTGAGACGCCTCATAGCTCGGGTTCGAACCTACTGTCCGGCATTTGTTCGAGTCCCTGGTCTTACTCAGGACGATAACGTGAGTACCTCTGAAGTCGGAGAAAATCTGCCTGTATGGCGAGGAATACTAATTACGAGTACATTGAGCACACGGCTGCCAGTGTAAGTAATTTACAAGTGCCTCTGCTGCCATTGTAAATTGGAAAAGCAGATTTTCACGCAAAAATCAGTTTCCAAAGATGGCGTTCCTCTGAGTTGAAGGACGAAAGAAAAAAAAAAATTAGATCTGTGGTCCAGAAACCTATAGTGCAAACCACTTGCCTTGACATTACAGGAAATTCATGGTCCACGCCTTGGAACTTCTGGGGACAATAAATATAACCTTTGATGTATGATGTTTCTATTTTAGTATTTTTAAATATTTTTTGGTAAAAAAGGTAATCCTGTATCAGATATTTCCACAGTTGGGCTGAGAAGTAGGAATTTGCATAGTACTTATTCCTCTCCTTGTGGAGCATAGTATCTCAACAGTTGTTCACCACTTTTCCAGGTCTCTGTCTGTTTTATTTATGGCATCCCAGGATAGTCTACCATCTCTCAGTTCTTCAAAAAGGCTTCGTCTCCAGGTCTGTTTAGGATGTCCCCTTTTCTGTTGTCCTTGCGGATTCTACTCAAGTGCTTGTCTGGTGACACTAGACTGTATCTTCCGTAGGATGTGCCCCGCCCATTTCAATTTCTTTTAACATGGGACATCATGGGGTCTTGTTCTTATCCAAAGGTCCGTGTTTGCAAAACTCTTATCATACCATGTCAGTCCACAAAGACATCCGCTGACAAAGGTCTGAATCTTATTTGTATTTAACTTGGTGACTTGCCATGTACTTGCATAGTACTAGTCTGTAAATTACGAAAACTGCCATGTTTAGTACTCTGGAGGGGACAAAAGTTGAAATAGGTGCATACCAAAGACATACCTCTTATGACATGCCTTATAGGTCGCAGTGTTGCTATTATTTGCTCCCCTTGCGAGCTCGGCAAAGCACTGGCGACTGAAAGCTATTGACCTTGTGATTATTTTGATAAATAAATAATAAATATGTTTTGTTTCGTTTAGGTTGCTGTTATACTGGGAGGCACAGTTATGAACCCAAAGGAATCATACCTGATCACATTTCCCCCTCCATCTCCAGAGGCAGATAGCATACCTCTTCTATCCTGCAAACGAACACTTTTTCAACAAGTATGTATAGTTCTTTGGTATCAATGACTTTATTTGATTTGTAGTTAACATAGATTTGGAAATACAAATTTTGGAATTCTCAGAATAAAGAAGATATGGAATATAGACAATAATACTACTGAGATAACGTGTTGGGATCTGTGATTTACTAGACTCCTGTATGACCGGGCATAGTTGGTCTGACTAAGCTGTATGAGGCATATGAAGTTTTAGTTGTATTATCTAACCGGGCACAAGTTTCTACAGAATGGTAACTAATATTTTACAAACAGAAAAACCTCATTTTAAAGTACCACATCAAACCTCTGAAGTTGGAGAAGGCCTGTATGTCAAGGGACACAGATCATAAGGAAAGCAGTCCTTCATGGGAAAATCAGTCAGAAGCGTCATATCAGGCGCCTGACTATGCCTGAATTCATAGCACAAGAGGTACCACACCTGGAGTTCTGTAGCATTGCATCTCTCTGATTGGTCATAGGGATACTGTCTTGCAAAATCTGCACTCCAGTCCAGAAAAATTGCCAGATCTACAGGCCCTACTGTCTAAACTGTGCAAGCAGCACAATGTCGTCTTGCAGTGGATACAGTCTCCCTGTGTTATACCAGGAAATGAAACAGCAGATCCACTGGCCAAGGAAGGAGCAACCAGATGTGCCAGCTACCTACCACCAAAAGAAAAGGATGAGTAAATCAACCAGAAAGCCACCAATACCACACAAGACGACTAATATATTATGAGCAGATCGACTATGATTATGACACAATCGACTCTGCAGCCACATATATACAAAATTCAAGATTGACTATTCAGCCATGTGGACAGGCAGACACATCAGACTGCAGAGCACATACTCCAAGACTGCTCTGAATATGATATACAGAGGCAAACTCACTGACATAGCGAAACAACACTCAACATAAAACTACATGGACCTCTGTGTGAGATACAAAATACAGTAAAGTTTATACAAGGACAACATTGAATATATAGACAATATTTCAAGCAAACGAAAGGAAGAAAGAGATACTGTCCCAGCTGACTCATAGTGTATCCAGTCATCTTACGAAATTGGCTGAAATCGGATGCATGTGTCCTAAACGTGTAGCATTTAGGGGCCTACCAAACCAATGTGCAACATATATATGTTCTTGGCAAAGATCAAACATATCAGAGTGATTAAAATTGGTTGTAAAGAACAAACGCAAAGAAGAAGAAGAAGATCTTATGAAACATTGGCAGCTCAGAGTGGCCATGCTAAACTTACAGTAATTAGGCACAGGGAAAGATGTTAGTATTTAAGGCATATTAAAAGATGTACGGTTTAGCGCTTTTGAAAGATGTATGGTTGCGGAAATGAGTACTCCAGCGATATATTGAACCAATGCTTATGTATGGCAGCGAATCATGGACAATGAACAAACAATCAATAAGATCACTGGAACCCACAGAGATGTGGTTTTACAGAAGAATGCTAAAGTTCATGACAAAAATTATGAGTTTTAAAACAGGCCTGCACACAAAGAAACCTTATCAAAAGGATAAGAATCAGACAATAAAGGTTCTTTTGGCATATAATGCGAAGAGGAGGTTTAGAACATTTGTTGACAATGGGTAAAGTTCAAGGAAGGAGAGATCGTGGAAGACAAGAGAGAGAAGATGTTGGGTGGTCTGACATTGTGGTTCGACATCAGAACTGATTACTTGCACCAAGCAGAGAGAGTTGTGGAGAGACATGATCACCTACGCCGGCAGGCATTGCACTTGATTGAGGGTTTAGTGTTTTTTTAAGATGTGCGATTTAGTCCTTTTTTTTAAAGATGTGCAATTTAATGCTTTTTTATAAAGATGTAGAGTCTCATACTTGTTATTTTTCTGTAGCACTTTGTTTCAAATGAATACAATTTTGAATCTAAATAACTTAATTTATTTGCAGATAATTAGCGAAGACATGCTTGGGACGATGAGTGCTAATATAACTCCAACAAGTCTGATGGTACTTATTTCAGCACCTCGTTCATGCCCACTGGAAGGATTTCTACCAAAACTTTTTTACGCTGCCCAGAACTGGATCAGTCATATCGTTTAATTTCCACTGCAATTATCTCATACCTGTTTGCTACGATCTCACAATTGGGGATGGAGATTTTGAACTGTCTGGGCTCGATCCGTTCGATTTACATGGGAAAGACAGATCTGTGCTTGGTGATTTAGTCGTTCATGGAAAAAACGAAACTGCTTTATCGGAGAATATAAAAGTGCCTCAAAGTTGGGAATGTGGCACAAATCAAAGAAAAGTTCAAGACAAGGAAAATTTTGAAGAAGAGATTCAAAATGGTGACTTTCTTATTCAGTGTGAGTTAAGCAGTTTGAAAATCTCAGCAGATAAAGGGAATTTGTATTGTCTTGGAGGTAACGATATACAGAAGATAAGGCAAAATGATAAATTTCTGAACATGAAGACAGAAAGTCCTATTGTTGATGGTGGCAGTCCTAGAACTGATCAGATAGATTGTATATGGTATCAAAGTCCATTTGTAATCAAAGGTTACAGCATTCGAGACCCATCACACAATCGTTTCTTGAATTCCTGATCTTAAACAAATAATTTTAATCTTATATTAGTAATTTTATAATTTTATTTATGTTCGTAATTATCAACCAACTTAACCACTCTCTGTATAATCTGTGTGGTTTGCACAGAGAATGTGAGTAGGTTGCACCTCCTTTAAGCGCCCCCACCCCCTCCCTACCCAATGGCTGGTACTTCTGATTTTCAGCTAAAGTGTATGCATCTCTGTCATGACTAGTTTTCTCTATCATTTGATGTCATTATGCTATCAGTACCAAATCTGGACGCTGACATCAGATGATAGAAGAAAACAAATCAGGACAGAGATGAAGTGTCTATGCAGAATGATGGGAGTAACAAGAAGAGACTGATTGAGAAATGAAGACATCAGGGAAAAAGTGGATACATCAGCAGCACTAAACTTCATCAAGAAACAACAAATTAATCCTCAAAGGGATTAAAGAATAGTATCACTGCTACCTACAAGGCATGTCGTAAGAGCGACTGTTGTAGGACCTAGGAAGGTACCTAGTAAATAAAGAGCGTTGCGGAAATTGGATGTGCTGACCTACTTGCAGGCACATAACTGGCACAATGTACGATCGCTCTTAGCTTACATACAAATCACATACAAATCACAAAGTGGTTAACATGGAGCGTTCAAAGAAGAAGAAGGATGTGCCTGTCCCACTTGCATAGGGGTCTATAAACCTAAATGCAACATATTCTCATTATTGGGCACAAAGAGTGATTAAACTGGTTGATAAGAATGAACTCAAACAAAAATACCACATCTGGAGTTATACTGTAACATGGTATCAGATCTGATTGGTCTTAGGGTGGCCGTCAGAGCTGACTCGTACTATTTAGTTTGATTAATGTATGATGACGTATTTTCAAAACCACATGTATATAACACAACAAGGCGACTCTCTCGCCCTGGAATGCAAATTAAAGTTAATGACAACAAGAGTGGACAACCAAGTCCATCAACCACCGGGAGAAAGACAATAGACTTACTTTAATTATTATTTTAATTTGTTTGTGTTGTGCTGTATTTGGTGTTCATGGTTATCACAGAACTAGCTTATTTCTTTCTCTAATGCATCCCTGACGTGTAAGCAATGAAAATCGTGGCATATTCTTTACAGGACGTAGCCATCAACCACAGTAAGCGAGTCGTTGATTTTCTAGGCACCACTTATATGTTCAGTAGTTGTGTAAGCAATACATGTTTAGTAATCCCAGATAGATAAATACAATTGCAATGAATTTTTATTATAAAACACATGCACTAAGTAACAATCTGAAAGGTCTTTATTTCTCAGTCTCTTCTTTTTCTACAAGCGATCCATATCAACCACTTGTTGAACCACTCTATGTGATCCAAGCCTGATCGATTGTACACTGTGCCAGTTATACGCCTACAGGTAGGCCAGTACATCCAATTTCTGAGACACTTTTTATTTACTAGGTTAGCTCCCCTATCTTACGAAATGCCTTGTGGGTCACAGTGTTACTATTCTTTACTCCCTTGTAAGCCGGGTAACACATGGGTGATTCATTTTAAATATCCCACATAGTGTGTTTCAAGTTGTAGTTTTTTTAAAGAAGCCATGAAGTCAATTATTTGATGCAATTGTACATATTAATGCATATCTTTGTTGATTTCATTTGATTTTAATGTGACACTGAATTTAATGTCTTCTTTACCTTTCAACTACCAACGGCTCACAGGTCTTCAACAAACTTCTTCCAGCTCATCCTCTTTCCTGCCATCCCTTCCAGTTCTTTCCATCTTTTACCTATCCTTTTAATATCAGTCTCCAGCTCTCTTCCCCAGGGATGTCTAGGCCTTCCCCAACTCCTCTTTCCCTGCGGGTTCCAAAACAGTGCCTGTCTTGCATTGCTTCCAGTCAGTCTTCTCAATGTGTGTCCTTATCCATCGCCTGCGTCTCTTTCTCCACTGGTATCTGCTTGGTTCTTTCTCTGAGTTCCTCATTTGTAATCTTATCATACCATTTCAGTCCCTCTAATCTATGTAAACATCCATTTATGAAGGTCTGTAGTATTCTGATGGTTTCTTTTGTTGTTCTCCATGTTTCCAAGCCATAGAACAGCACTGACTTCACATTTGATTGAAAGATTCTCAAGCTTTATGTTTGTTTTGATTCTTTTGACTTCCATATCTTACTCAATGCAATAAAGTTTGCACTTGCTTTAGTTGTATTCTTATTGTGTATATTTATCTTCAACAAAAACAAACAAGTTTAATTTGAAATGCATTTTTTGTGTGTCTACTGCGGTTATGTTGTGAGATGTATATTCAAAAAAGTGTGGGCAGCTATTCGCTTGCAATCTAGCTGTTGCCTTATGCTCTGCATTTAATGCATTATGCAAACTGCTTGTTTTTGCCCACTATAAATTCAGGTGTAATCATGACGATTGTGATTTTTGTGTGTGTGAAGGTCTGCTTTTCTTATTATCAGTGCTTTCTCCAACTTCAGAGGTAATGTACTTCTGTGTATATACTTCTGTTTTATTCACGGTTCCCATAAGACAACGATGTACATTTTCAGTGGTGTTCATTGACACATGAATTTGAACAATTATGGAGCAACTCGTTTGCCCTGAAGTTGAAACCATGACTGCCAACCTGACTCTTGTTTGATAGAAGTCTGTATCAGTACAGACTTCAGACTAATTTCTCTTAGGGAATAATAAATGTTTAATATATTCGTATACATGTTTGGGGAAGCTGGTTTCTTTTTCCATACATTTCATAATGTATTTGGTTTACTATTGACTTTTAAATTGTAAATAATAAGAGATCTGCGGATGAATGAAATGTCATCAAATCAGAACTTGCTAAACTCTGCAAATTGTGATGCTGGTATCAGAGTGCTTCATTGCAGTAAGACTAAACTAGTGGAAATCGAATACTGATGACACAGTCCTCAAAATAGTGTGCTTAAAACATATGCCAGACCATAAGACACAGATATGAATGTAATTATATTCTAGAGCAGCTGTTCCCAAACTTTGCATTACCATGGACCTCCTATTAAATACATTTTGCTGCTGCTAACCTGAAATATTTCGATATATGAAAGTGGACAGGAATGAATTTATTTGTTTGTTACAGTAATAAACAATGTCTGCAATTTAACATTTTAATAAACATTAGGCCTATAATTAGGCTTCAAATTTATTTTACTGTTTGAAATGTCAAAGATCGTAATATTTCTTCAAGTACTTGAGAACCCTCTGCGAGTACCTCACGGACACCAGTTTGGGAAATGCTGTTCTAGAGAATTATTTTTAAACAGAAAATGACAGTGTTACTGTACAATGTTTATGTTCCAACTTTTAGCTTGTATAGTTTCTGACCATCTTTATATCA
This sequence comes from Arion vulgaris, assembly GCA_020796225.1. Classification (NCBI taxonomy): domain Eukaryota; kingdom Metazoa; phylum Mollusca; class Gastropoda; order Stylommatophora; family Arionidae; genus Arion; species Arion vulgaris. The sequence continues at coordinate 41,415,131 of CM036754.1, forward strand.
AACCAAGATTTTACTGTATACACACTATTATTTTGTATCTCTGTAAATTGATAATTTTGAATATAGACCTATTTTTGTTAATTTAATAAGTGTAAAAAATCAAAAAGAAATGCTCTATTTACTTTGTGCACATTATGTCAACCTGTAAGATATTGAATAATGAACAAATGTTGACATATATTTTGGTCTTTCTTTGTTTCCATTTTTTAAAAATAATAATTTTATTTAGCTGTTGAACACACACATATATGGATGTGAATCGTGGACCATAACACAAACATTAATGAACAAGACTGAACCTTTTCTTCTTTGAACGCTCTATATCAACCACTATTTGTGTTGTATGTGATCCGAGCCTAAGAGCAATTATATGTTGTGCCAGTTATGCGCCTACACAAGAAGGCCTGGACATCCGATTTCTGCAACACTTTTTATTTACTAGGGTAGCTTCCATAGACCCCTACCTCAATCGCCTCTTACGACTGCTCCCAATAGGCAGACTTGAGAAGAAAGAGGTGGCCCACTTACACTAGCGTCCAAGACAAACTGTATGGTGTGGCTGCTAATCTGAGGCAGAAGGCTACCTTTATTAGAGAATCCGAAATCCCAATCTAGTGAGAAAGAAGAAGAAATGATGAGCACACATTTGTCATGTTATAGTTCATACCAAAGACATAACTGATTATTGCACATATAATAAGACCATCATCATTGCACTTCAGTGAATAACCATATGCACGTTTATGCCCAGGATTACCTCATAATATTGATATAAGGGAAGACTGCAGTAAACTATGTAGCAATGGTGAAACACGTAAAAACAATATACAGTGAAGTTTTGGCTAAAATCCCTAAAAGACATTTTTATTTTAGGGCAGTTATGGATTTATTGTTTGACTGTACATATTATGTCTGACATTTAGGAAGTTTGAATTTCTTTCCTTATTTTGTATCCATTGCTTGAGAAAGGTCTTTTCGTCAAAACGTCGCTGTATATTATTTTTGTACTTTTTAAAACGACAGTACTTTGTTTTTTACGTGTTTCGCCAGGATTACCACAGCAAAATTCAGCCAACATGGTTGGTTTTGACATTGCAGATTGGATCAGACAGATAAGAATCCGATCTAAGGCATTCAGGAAATATTGCACACCATCTAGTGTTGGTGTAGGAAGTCTCACTCTCAGGTCAATCCTGAGAAGGCGTGTATATCGTGGTTCTCTTTAAATAATTCCATAGTAAAATACCTAACTAAAATATAGTGAAACATGTACAAACAAAGTACTATAGTTTTACAAAATACATAAATAGTGACGATAAACAGCAACGTTTCGACCAACAAGGCCTTTATCAAGCAAGCGAACAAACAGGAGTGACAAATTAAAATGAAACACAAATGGACGACCACATACCAACGTATCTAAGGAAAATCTGGAATAAAAACGAATAACGAAATAAATGTAATACAAAAACACACATAAAAACTAGAAATAGAACGGAAAAGAAACAATGAAACATCTAGTAAATATATAACTTGAATACATGCAACATATACCCATATAGATTATAAAGCATGGGAAGAGAAAGTACTAAGGAGCATAAGAATGTAATACATGCAACATATACCCATAGAGATTTCAAAGCATGGGAAGAGAAAGTACTAAGAAGCATAAGAATGTAATACGTTGAGCCCGTGTGGTCGCAAGGTACCATACAAAGAAATCAACCGATTCTCCAGAGCAGATCTAAAATATAGCAAATACACACCATACGCGTCCCTAGAGACCGCTTAATTTCAACAATAGACAGCTACTCTATAAATATTTTATAGTAAATATTGCTGTGAATACTTACCATGCAACACACCTAGCATGCATGGAGAATACGCTATTGGCAGCTTCCCTAGGTTCTACCTCAGTCGCCTCTTACGACATTCCTTGTAGGTCACAGTGGTACTGTTCTTTGCTCCCCTTACAAGCCGCGGCAACACACGGACGTGAGAAGGCTTAACGTGGCAGGTTGCGGAATGAGTGCATGCCATCCACTGAGTTTCTAGCCAGCGAGCCACATGAAACATCAGTATGCATACCCTTTGATTTCTGACGGGGGAGACTGAGCATCTATAGGTCTGCCCGGTGTGCTGTGACATCGGTTTAGTAAACAATAACGCGATGTGTCTTTAGGTCTAGAACATAGATTCCCAACTTTTTCTGCCCACTTTGCACAACATAAACTTTGTAACACCCCCCCCCTCCACATTATAGTTTGCCAACGCCCCCTCCCACGTATATACATGCTCTATTATCTCTTTGACATTTTCAAATCAGTATATACATGAAGAAGAAAATTGATGAAAAAATGGATCGTATAAGACGGGCATAAGATGAATTCTTCTGCGTTCTCACTAGATTGGGATTTCGGATTCTCTAATAAAGGCAGCCGTCTGTCTCAGATTATCAGCCACACCACACAGTTTGTCTTCTGCGTTCTCACTAGATTGGGACTTCGTATTCTCTAATAAAGGCAGACGTCTGTCTCAGATTATCAGCCACGCCACACATTTTGTCTTTTGCGTTCTCACTAGATTGGGATTTCGGATTCTCTAATAAAGGCAGCCGTCTGCCTCAGATTATCAGCCACGCCATACAGTTTGTCTTGGATGCTGGTGTTAGTGGGCCACCTCTTTCTTCTCAAGTCTGCATACTGGGGGCAGTTCTGTAGGATATAATTCCTATGATTTCTGCTTCCCCGTTTGTACCGACCTCTTCCCGCAGTAAGTTTTGGTCACCCTCGTGATGGTAGGTCTGACATTCTTACTGCGTGGCTAAATCCCGAGGCAGATTGGCGACCGTAGAATCCGTTATCCCATTCCTCATTGTGAGGGTCGTTGCACCATGTTATGCGCCTTACGGCCTGGTGCATTCGTTTTCTGCAAGCATTTGTTTCGGGTTAGCATTCCCTAGTGGACACGTGCATCCGATTTTAGCCTAACCTCCTTAGTCGCCTCTTACGACATGCGTGACAGGTAACAGTGGTTTCATTCTTTACACCCCAAATTTGGGCCCTGGTAACCACCCGAGCGATAAGATAAATTAAAATGCAGAATTCAAATTTGTAATGATTATTCAATCGCAAAATCACGAAAATAATTTATTTTAAAATATATTTATTATTAAATTCTTCTTTAAGGAGCTGTCGACCCTAATCGCCTGAACACCCTCCGCCCATACTGCCTTGTAATTTGATTGGAGACAATCAAAGGCTAGTGGAGTAAACCGTACACAAAACTGGACGGCAGGCAAACCAAGTAGTCCAAATAAAGACTGGTAACCTGGGTAGATGACGCTCGGCAACCCGGAAGGGTAGGTCGTCTAAGGGTTGATACCCTAAAAGAAAATAGCTGCCTTGCAGGTTGGCTGGGGACAGTCAAAGGCTAACGGAGAGCGAACCCAGTAAACGCTGGTTGAAATCGGACACGTCGCCGAAGGACAAGCACCGGAGCACCAAATGGAACTGGAGATGTGACGTAAAACAAACGTTCTTGGCAAAGGCTGTTATATTACAATAAGAATGATCAAGAGAGACCCCCAATTCTTCTGAACCCACTATCGCCCCCTATAACGCTTCAGTGCCCACTGGGGGCGTATCGCCCACTTTGGGAAACTCTGGCCTAGAACATTCCATTTCAGCATGTTTTTAGCTTTCCTTTTCCGGTTCATCATCATCAAGGTGCGTATCCTTTATAGGACGTTGCTCTCTTTGCAGCGCATCTGAAATTCACTGTCTCTAGCCAGTTCACCCACTTCGTCGATGGTCATATTCATGGTTTCTTTAATATTTTGTAGTCATCTTCTTTTTGGTCTGCCTTTGCATCCTGGGGCCCTGCCCTCTAATATTGTTCTCTCCAGGCCATCGTGACGCTTGATGTGACCAAAATATATAATTTTTCTGTATAGTATATTGTTTATCAGCCAATTCTCTTTAACATTCAGTTCTTTCAGGACATCAGTGTTCTACATTTTTTCTGTCCATAATATTAGTAGGAGCTGTCTGTAGCATTTCGTTTCGAAGGACTGGATTTTCGTTCTTGTAGTTTGTGTAATAGTCCATGATTCACAACCATAAGTAGCCACTGGAAAAATGCATGTTCTCAGTATTTTTAATTTTAATATTTTGCTGGTGTTTTGCCACGTGTTCTTCATAGTGTTTAGCTTCCTGATTGCTATTACCAATCTTCTTGAGATCTCTTTGGAGCAGTCGCCGTTATTGTTGACTATTGATCCCAGGTATTCTCTCTCTCGCGATCTTAGGCCGCTTTTATCATTCTATTGTGATATATAAACAGCCAAACATCAAGAACGGATGTACGTGCACAACCTTCAGTACCTATTGGAGCTCAGGTGATTATCCTTCGGTGGTGTGTTCGATTTCAACCAGCGTGAGCCCAGGTATTCGTAGCTCTCTACACGTTGGAGGTCTTCATTGTTTATTTGAATGTTAGATGAGCCTTTTTTCAGTTACTTTATGATTTATATATATATACCTCCAGACTCAGTAGATTCACTGTCCTGGGCATGCGGTGTTCGCGACAACGAGAGAGCAGACATGCTTGCATCGATTATTGGTGAGTTTGAGGGTATGTTCTTCGGTCTCTTGGTGACCTACTGTTGGATGAGGACACTAAAATTGACGTTGTATTTACCCAACGATCTTCTTCTTCTTTGCGTTCGTTCTTTACGACCAATTTTAATCACTCTTTGTGATATGTTTGATCTTTGCCAAGAACGTGTATACGTTGCACATTGGTTTGGTAGGCCCCTAAACGCATAGACTTCTACACATTTAGGACATGTGCATCCGATTTCAGCCAAACCTCCTTAGTCGCCTCTTACGACATGCGTGGCAGGTAACAGTGATTCCATTCTTTACACCCCAAATTTTGGCCCCGGTAACCACTCGGGCGATCCAACGATCTAAGTAGTTTTGAGTTATCCGTTGTATAAGTAGAGATTGAGGGGCAGAGAGGGGAGTATGTTTGCCAGCGATCCACAAGAAACATCAGTGTGCATACCCCTTCAACATTTGGTGAGGGAGACTGAGCACCTATGGGTATGTTGCGACGCCAGTTCAGTAACCAATCATAATATATTTAGAAGAAATTAAATGTTCACTTCCAATATCTAATTTTTTTCTCTCTGTAGAACACACTCTGCTGTTAGAAGACACCCCTCTCTCATACCCAGTGGGACATTCGACTGAAAGGAATTTGACAAAGGTGTTGTCTCACCACCTATGGTTGGGGAGGTGTTGTCTCACACATGGTTGGGGGCAGGGGCGGTTTTGTTGTATCACCTAGGGTGGGTGTGGGGTGCTGTCGGCTGGACACAATAAAGTTTAACTTATTAACAACTGGACTGATGTACATATAATTTGATAGAGCCAAACATGAACAACGAGCAAAGAGCAGTCACAAAAAATAACTACATGTGAAATGCGTTGCCAGAGAAACGTTACCAACAACACAGAATAGACAGTCAGCAACATCAGCATTAGAAAGAAAGTTGGCACAGGACCTTGCTTGAATTGCATTGAGAAATAAAGAATGAAGTAGTTCAGCCACTTAATAAGAATGCATCAAAACTTCACAGTATACAGATTCTTCTACAACAGAACACCAGGGAAGAAGGCAAGAGGAAGATGGTTAGATGGCATAGCAGAATCCTGTCAAAGAGTAAAAATAACAAGCACCTAAGCCACCAGAATAGCATAAGACAAAAACAGAAAACCACGACACTGTGACGACAAAAGAAGATATTTTGTCTATCAAGATAGTTGTACTTCTATGCGCACTTCTGTACATCAGATTACTTTAAAAAAAATGAAAACAAATACCGGCATAAGACTGCCGATACATTGCACACACAATATCACCACGGAAAGGTCATTCCACTGTACCTGCACGCAGCTCCTGGCGTGGTCAACCGTGCTAATTCGGATGCAAAATCGTGATGTTTTGTTTCGTTAACTTCTCGTTCATTGACACACATTTTATATTGTGCACAAACCATTAATAATCGATCCTATTGAATTTGAATCTAACGCGGACTTGCAGTTGTTGTTGGGAAAACGTTTAACGAGGTTAGTAGTAGATGACTGATTATTTATAATAATTATTAAGTTATACTTATATAGTGTATGTACTAAGTTACTTATTAAGTTATTAGTCATTATTGTTTACATAATTATAATAATTAAATATAATATTATTATACTAATTTAATTATAGTCTATATCACAATAATCACATGCAGATAATAATTGAGATAAGTCATTCAGTAGTTCAGTAGTGAGTGTACAAATTGTATTGTTCATTGACACAACTTCACAAGATTCACCTGAGGTTGAAGATTAAGAAAGGAGTCGAGAATTTCAAATTTCTGTTGACACTAACTACCCACACTCTGTCATGATTATTATAGTGTGCCGATGAACTCAATGAATGACAGTCAGTGTGAGTGTAAAGACTCGAGTAATTGGTATTATTAGTGCTAATTTAAGTAAGTTTAGTTTAGTATACTAGTTAGTCATCTTGACCAAGTCTAAGTCTTCAAATCATCATAATCATCATAATGATAATCAATCATATCAATCATCACTGAATTCACTGTCACTACTCACTAATATCAAGTTACTATCAACTATCACTCCCATGATCACTCAAAGTCATAGTCATACTCATCACCACTCACTACTCACTGCAAATCGAACCAACTACTGAATTAGTATTACTAGTCTACTATTATTATTAGTTACTTAAAATTACTATACCAGCCAGCATAGGACCACTAACTCTGACAGAGTAAAACTTATATTAACTTTCCACCCCCATAGTTCACTGGTGAAAATGTTTTATTCTGTCATCTGTCTATCCTTAAGTCAGATCCTGAGACCCATTCTGTCTTCCCCAACTATCTTTTGGTGGCTTACAGACGGGACAGAAGTCTTAAGGATATGTTGGTACACAGTTACCTTAAGTCCAATATCCAGACTCATTTTGGTACTGTCCAGTGTGGCTGTCGGCGTTGCAACATGTGTGCTTATGTGATACAGACGCGTACTGTATCTTGTCGTTTAGCCACGTTTCTTATTGACGATGGTTTCACATACAAGTCCCGTAATCGTATCTATGCCATTATCTGTAAGCGGTGTAACAAGACTTATATCGGCGAGACAGGCAAGAGGCTCAGTGACCGATTCGCCCAACACTTGCGCTACATACGCCAATGCTCTGTGACCCCTGTAGTCACCCATTTCAGTGATACTGGCCATTTAGGAGCTCACGATGTCAGGTCACAGCCATCCGATCATGTTCCTCGGATGATCGCATTTGATTTGCTCTGGAGAATCGGTTGATTTCTTGGTATGGTACCTTGCGACCACATGGGCTCAACGTATTACATTCCTATGCTTCTTAGTACTTTCTCTTCCCATGCCTTGTAATCTATATGGGTATATGTTGCATGTATTCAAGTTATATATTTACTAGATTTTTCATTGTTTCTCTTCCGTTCTATTTGTGTTTTTGTGTTACATTTATTTCGTTATTCGTTTTTATTCCCAGATTTTCATTAGAAACGTTTGTATTTGGTCGTCCATTTGTTTTTTAAATTTGTCACTCCTGTTGTTCGTTTGCTTGATAAAGGCCTTGTTGGTCGAAACGTTGCTGTATTTTGTCATTGTTTTTGTAATTTGTAAAACTACAGTACTTTGTGATTACGTGTTTTAGTAATAAACTAAGGAGGTTTGGCTGAAATTGGATGCACGTGTTCACTAGGAATGCTAACCAGAACAAATGCTTGCAGAAAATGGATGCACCAGGCCGTAAGGCGCATAACATGGTGCAACGACACCTCTCAATGAGGAATGGGATGACGGATTCTACAGTCGCCAATTTGCCTCAGAGATTTAGCCACGAAGTAAGAATGTCAGACCTACCATCACGGGGGTGGCCAAAACTTACTGCAGGAAGAGGTTGGCACAAATGAGGAAGCAGAAATCATAGGAATTATATCCTACAAAACTGCCCCCAGTATGCAGACTTGAGAAGAAAGAGGTGGCCCACTTACAGCAGCGTCCAAGACAAGCTATGGTGTGGCTGATAATCTGAGGCAGACGGCTGCCTTTATTAGAGAATCCAAAATCCCAATCTAGTGAGAATGCAGAAGAAGAAGAAAGAAGAATTTCATCTCCTGTTAGCAATGAACCGAGATACTAAAAATTGTTCATATTTTTTGTTTTATCAGTCATTTTTTTTTTATCTACACTAGACTACACCGATTTTGTTTTTGCTCTTCTCTTAAGTTATACTGGCATTCATCTGTGTGTTTCTGGAGCCACAAGGGAAGCAAAGAATAGTACCACTACAACCTGCACGGCATGTCATAAGAGGTTGCTGATGTAGTACCTAGGAAGCTACCTAGTAAATAAAAATCATTGCAGAAATCTGATGTGCTGACCTACTTGTAGGTGCATAACTGGCACAACGTACAATCACTCTTAGGCTCAGATCACATACAAATCACACATAGTGGGGAACAAGGGATTGATATGGAGTGTTCAAGGAAGAAGATACTGGCATTATTAATTTCTTTATCTTGTTTTGTGATGTTTTGTTCTTTTCTGTAACATTTCTCCGGATGTTCTCACCATTGATGTTAGTTAAACAGACACGGCTACAGAATTCCATATTCTAATTGTCTGTTGTCTATTCTCAGGTGGAAGATGTAGTTGGCTGTCCACTCTTGCTGCTAAGCATAGGGATGGGAGCTTTAATTTGCGTTCTAAGGCTAGATGAGTCGCCCTTATTGTGTTGTATCCATGTTTATGTAATGTGGTCTTGATATTGTCTATCCATCTTTTTCTTGGTCTTCCCTTAGTTCTAGTACCCGATATCTTTTTATTGTATGCTGTTATTGGTGGTTGGTTGTATTTCATTCTCATTAAATGTCCAAACCACTGCATTTGTTGTAGTTCGATGTATTCGGTGCATGAAGTTATGCCCAACCTGCTTCTGATGTCCTCATTTCGTAGTCTGTCTTTCCTGGTGACTCCCACTGCCTTCCTCAAGCATTTCTTTTCATACTTGGTGAGCTTTCTGTGATGTGTTGCTGTAAGAGACCAAGTTTGGCACTGGTAACAAAGTGTTGGTAGGAAAATACTTTTATCATCTGTCTTTTCACTTCCATCTTGATCTTTGGGTGTTGTAGTAATGGTGCCAGCTGGTAGATCACTGCATTTGCTTTTTGACACCTTGTCTCTATTTCTCTATCGAGTTTTCCGTTCTCTGTGAAAATGCTGCCTACATATTTGAATTCAGAATATTCTAATACTAAATATTATGTAACTTTTTTTATTTTATGCTACCAAAAACTTGCTGTCATTGTCTTTATTATGAAGTACAAGTTATGCTTGCATATGTTTCTCCCTTGCCTTATTTTGCAGCTCTTCTGTCAAAATTTGCCAGAGTCCAGGACCATGAAACGTGTTTCAGCATTCACTGTATTTCAAGCCAAAAAGAAGGTATGGTTTTATTTTGTTTTTACGATTGTGTTCACCTGTTATGATTCTTATTTTTCTTTGCGTTTGTTCTTTACGACCAATTTTAATCACTCTTTGTGATATGTTTGATCTTTGCCAGAATGTGTATACGCTGCACGTTGGTTTGGTAGGCCCCTAAACGCATAGACTTCTACACGTTTAGGACACATGCATCCGATTTCAACCAAACCTCCTATTCTTTACACCCCAGATTTGGGCCTCGGTAACCACTCGGGCAACCTGTTATGATTTAGAAATGCAGTGATGGCCATCCTTCTCTTTTTCTTCTTTGCGTTCAATTCCATATGCTCATCTAAACCGTTTCGTTTCGTTGGTGTGTGTATGATGGACATGACTGCAGGATGTGCTCTGGAGTCTGTGTTTCAGTCTGACATGCAAACTGTGCAGTCTGAGCAGGCTTTATTCTGTGCAAGTGATAGTTGAGCCTGCTGTGACTTGTTCTTAGGTGAAAGATTGTTGTGTGCAGTTTTCTATTTCGCCTGCTGATGGGATATTGTGGGTGTTTGTTGTTGGTTTGTTGCCTACACAACTCTGTATTTTCGCTTGATATGTCTTGATTTCTGGTAGTGACACTGGGTGTTTGTGTTGTATCAGTTTTGTTTCCTCCTTAGCCAACCTGTTTGCTCTCTAATTTCCTGGTATGCCACAGTGGGCCGGTATCCACTGGAGAATAATTTGGTTGTGATGATGGAGTCCAATGTTTCGCCACTGACTTGTTAAGATGCCATATTTGTTCTAGCTTGAATAAGGAGGTTCAGGGACAAGTTCTCTCTCCTTCTGAAAAGGTGCTGAAGTCTGCTATACTAGAAACCATACACGCAGCAGAAACCATAGTATTACACATTTCACGCTTATACATGATGATTATAATACCATCAGATAAAATGTATGCTGTTGATCGACCTACCAAGCCTCACATAGTTGGTTTTCCTCAAGCGAACTGAAGGATGAAACAAACAGGCCTAGCAAGCAGACTGGTTTAATTTAATTTATATTCATAGAATCACACAGAGATTTCAAGAACCGACTAGCAGGGACATAACCTAAAAATAATGCCATAATATTGACTGTTAAAAAAGCAAATTTATGAACATTGTTGATATTTACAGAATAAAGAAGACACTGTTCCATACAGGCCACCATCAAAATCTGGTGAGAAAAAACCCGTTAACTATAACCAGTGCACACAGTTTCCAATCTGTAGAAAAAATTGGGAAGTTGAAGGATCCAGGAACTGACAGTGGATCAAGGGGCAAGAGATTCCTGGTAAGCACCTGCATTCCATCTTTTGATAAATAAATGTTGATGAATCTATCTATTCTCTATCCCTGTTTTGCCTTTCAGCATCAGGTCGTAAGAGAGGCACCTGGAGCGAGCCTCGTTATACGCTTTGTACAATGTGAAATTTAGTGCCTTGAATATTCTATCATTTACGTGGTCATCCTCTGGGTCTGTTGGTAGTGAATATCAATTAGAAATTAAAAAATGGTCCACTTGCCTAAGGAGCGAGTTCACTAACTACTGCGCGGTTCTCTGTTTAATGATAATAATAATGCCTCTTGTACCGTTATACTTTCCATAGGGCCTGCAAGCAAGCAATTTTTTCATACCGTTCTATCCTGGACAACTCGCTTAATCTCCTCCATGGAACTGAGACCGATATTTTTTGCTTTTGCAAGTTTCTGTAGCTCTTTAAATTTCTTTTGCTGAGGTAGCTGGCCTCACGCGCAAGTCCTCCTCCTTTTTCATCCGGACTTGGAAGTGGCATTGGGTGAGTTTAATAGTGGTTGTAACAACGGTTGTAGTAGTAATGATGGCAATAGCAGCTGTTGATGTATTATTGATTAAATACTCTATACCATGTCTTTCAGAATGCATTACGAAGTGGGAACATTAGAGAAAGTATACGTCTGTCATCTGGCAAAAAGATAAGACCTACCTCTCTGACATCTACTGAGAGCCCATTTATGGGACTTGGTCCACTCACAATTAAAGGTAAATTTTTAAGTCAGTAGAATGGATGAATGTAAGAGTCTAAAAATGTTGGACTAAAACACCCCTCATAAGTGTAATTTACCCTAGTCATAGAAAAATTTATTATGTATTATTAATTGGGGTATGCGCTGGAGACTTATCACATCATACGCAAGCTGAAGATATTCCACAATAAATTGTTTCAGTAGAATGCTGCAAATATTCTGATCAAATACAATAGCAAATGTAGAGCTTTTGAAACAAACAATATACACAGTTTGATTGTTTCAGAAGCTCGTCATTGGAGATCATTGTTAAAAGAAGAAGATGGAGGTGGATTGGTCATGTATGTTGTATGCCAGTAGACATTGAACAGCTCTTCGATGGACCTGCAGATGGGAAAATAAGGCATGGACGTACATTGGAAACACAGAAGAACTGTGGAGAGAGATAAAATATTGTGGCCTGATATGGGAAACAATTGGTAGAAAGGCAGCAGAACGGCAATAATGGAAATCTCTTGTGGAAGCTAAATATGTCAAAGGGAACACAAAGAGGAAGACTCATCTTTCTTAGTCATTATCAAAATGCATACCATTCGACATCTGTTTTGAGAGTCTGAACACCTATTGGTCTGCCCGTAGTGCTATGACGTCAGTTCAGTAACCAATCTTCTTCTTCGAATGCTCCATATCGACCAATTGTTAAACCACTCTTTGTGATTTATATGTGATCTGAGCCTAAGAGCGATTGTACATTGTGCCAGTTATGTACCTACAAGTAGGCCAGCACATCCGATTTCTGTGTTGCTTTTTATTTACTAAGGTAGCTTCTCTAGGCACTTACCTCAGTCGCCTCTTAAGACACACCTTGTAAATTGAAGTGTTACTATTCTTTGCTCCCCTTGCGAGCCCTGGCAACACAAGAGAGAAAATAACCATTCCTAGCCATTACTGTCTTGCGCTGTTCTAGTAGCTTGGGTACTTTTACTTTTATACACTTTATATATTTTTATATTATATATACTTTTACTTTTAACAGGATTCTGCTATCCCATCTATCTTTTCTTGGTCTTCCTCTCGCCTTCTTTCCTGATGTTCTCTTGTAGAAGACTGTATACAGTATAGTTGCAAACCTGTTGCATTGAAGTCAATCCTTCACATTTAGACATTTATTTCATACTTCTCTCTAACCACTTGACTGTTACATATGTTGTTACTATATATAAATGGGGGACTGCCTAGAGTAAGTTGATAGTAGCTCAGCCTGCTAGCTGTGAGATCCCTCATAGCTCGGTTCGAACCTACTGTCCGGCATTTGTTCGAGTCCCCTGGTCTTACTCAGGACGATAACGTGAGTACCTCGAAGTCGCTGGGAAAATCTGCCTGTATGGCGAGGAATAAAATTACAAGTATCGTGTGCACAGGTGCCATTGTAAGTAATTTACAATGTTCACGCTGCTGCCATTGTAAGAAATTGGAAAAACGGATTTTCACGCAAAAACCAGTTTCAGAGACGAAACTTCGTCTGAGTTGAAAGCGGACGGAAAAAAAAAAAAACTATATATAAATATTCATTGTCATTTACTTAAATAATTAAGTTGATATCTCTTATCTCAGCTGAATCATCAAACATAGTAACTACTCCAGTTACCAGAAAGAGCCCAAGAGATCTCACATTGCACAAAGAAGTGAAAGGAACCCCTGTCCTGCCTAGAATCTCAACACAAACATCAAATACATTGCTGGGTTTAAATCGTAAGATATCAACAGCTTCAATAAAATCTACAAAAGTATCTGAAGTAGAACCAGTACAAAATGGAGATCAACATAATAATGATGAAAAGAAGAACTTGAGACAGGACAAGGGACAAAAAAGAAAGCCAGAGTCAGAGACATCACAGACACCTCATAAAAAACAGAAAGTTGGAAGTGGGAAGAATCAATTTAAAATTTCAAAGGTAAGTCACATATAAAGATCATTTTAATGAAAGTATTTGTTAATAGTTCAACAATTTAATCGCCTGTGTGGTGCCGGGGCCTGTAAGGGAAACAAAGAATAGTACAACTATGACCTACAAGGCATGTCGTAAGAGGCGACTGATGAAGGACCTAGGAAGGTACCTAGTAAATAAAAAGCATCGCATAAATTGGATGAGCTGGCCTACTACTGCCTTGTAGTTTGATTGGGGACAATCAAAGGCTAGCGGAGCAAATCGTACACAAAACTGGACAGCAGGCAAACCTAGAATGTAAAAAAAAAAGACTGGTAAGCTGGGCAGATGATGCTCAACAACCTGGGGGGGAAGGTTGTCTAAGGGTAGCTACCCTAAAAGAAAATATCTACCTGCTGCCTTGCAGGTCGGCTGGGACAGCCAAAGGCTGACGGAGAGCGAACCCAGTAAACGCTGGCTAAAACTGGACACATCGCCGAAGGATAAGCACCAGAGCTCCAAATGACGCTGAAGATGTGACGAACCACACCAATGCTAAGGCTGCATGAATCAGATTTCCACATGAATCAGATTTATGGGGAAATCTGGTACACCAGTCTAAGCAGTGATGCGCGAGAAAGAGAGGATGTGCTGGCCCTACTTGTAGGCGCATAACTGGCACAACATACAATCGTTCTTAGGCTCAGATCACATACAAATCACACACAGTGGTTAACAAGTGGTCGATATGGAGCGTTCGAAGAAGATAGAACAACAATTGACTTATATGTGCAATGTGATGTCTACGAAAAGTTACCGGCAGCACCAGTAAAGACAAGAATCACCAACATCAGCGTAAGAAAGAAAGTTTGGACAGAACCTTGCTTGAATTACATTGTGCCCGTGTGGTGCCAGGACCCAAGGGAAGCAAAGAATAGTACCACTGCAACCTACAATGCATGTTGTAAGAGGCGACTGATGTAGGCCCTAGGGATGCTACGATAGTAAATTAAAAGCGGCGCAGAAATCCGGAGGCACAACGTACAATCGCTCTTAGGCTCAGATCACATACAAATCACACAAGAGTGGTTGACAAGTGGTCGATATGGAGCGTTCGAAAAAGAAGAAGAATTACATTGAGAAACAAAATATTAACTGGTTCGCCACTTAACTCTTAAACGTTCATGGGTTTTAAGGATTTTTGTTATTTTTGATGACCTGCTCTATTACTAACAGCCATATATATTCCTTGCATTAAAAATAGGCATGTTATATATGGTTGGAATGCTCATTGAATAGACTATCATGATATGTGGTTTTAATATCAGTGTGATGTAATATCTGATATCAGTGACCTAGTTTTGGTGATGCTAAAAATAGACTTTTCTACAAATTTCAATTAATTATACAGTCACAAAGAAGGGGAGAAAAAATAAATATGAAATATATCATGAAAACTAATAACGCAGTCTCTTAGTACCTTCATATTTACACAATATATCCAAAAATGATGTGTGGACAACATATAAGGCAGTAATCAGGAATTTGTAACTTCTAAATATTTCCATATTTTGAGAACACAAATTAATAAATAATAAATAAATAAAAGAAAATGATGCAGAAATGGTCTAGTAAGCAGCCCATAAAGAACTAACGCTTATAGTTTTCATCAGGACAGTAATCTGAGTCATTAGATGCCATTTTATAAGCATATGTGTGGTTTTTGACCAGAGCAAGTGAAAGCACATCTGCAGAGATTATTCAAAATGGCGGCTCGATCGGAAATGCCGGTGTAATAAAAGCATGCTCTGAAGTCTGAGAAGGTTCATCGAGATGGAGGTGTCCCTAGACAGAAATGGCTAGGGACACCGTAGAATCGGTAAGAAGCGCCATACCAGGCTCCTGGACTATGCACGAATTCATAGCGAGCAAACACAGAAGAACAAAAAAAAAAGCATGCTTTTGTCAACGAGATTAGACATCTTAAAAATAAATAATATATGTTTTGCATTATGTAACATATATTATATCCATTTAAATGCATAAATAACACACAAATATGGCTAGTTCCTGGAGTCATATAGCACCTCATTCATAAATGAGATTTTCTATATACCCGAACGTTGCAGGGTTAATAAAAATGCAACCATATTCCACAGTATACAGTCTTTTACAACAGAACACCAGGAAAGAAGGCGAGAGGAAGACCATGAAAAAGATGGTTACATGGCAAAGCAGAATCCTGTTAAAAAGCAAAAATAACTATCACCTAAGCCACTAGAGCAGCGGGGACTGCCTAGAGTAGTTGATAGTAGCTCAGGCCTGCTAGCTGTGAGACGCCTCATAGCTCGGGTTCGATCCTACTGTCCGGCATTTGTTCGAGTCCCTGGTCTTACTCAGGACGATAACGTGAGTACCTCTGAAGTCGAGAAAATCTGCCTGTATGGGAATACTAATTACAAGTACATTGAGCACATGGCTGCCAGTGTAAAGTAATTTACAATGTGCATGCTGCTGCCATTGTAAGATATTGGAAAAACAGATTTTCACGCAAAAATCAGTTTCAGAGATGAAACTTCATCTGAGTTGAAAGCGGATGGAAAAAAAAAAAAAAAAAAAAAAAACTAGAGCAGCATAAGACAAAAATTGAAAACCATGGCACTTGGCAACAGCCCTGTAACAGTGTGACAAGAAAAGAAAGAAAGAAGTTAAACAGTTTAATTATATGTTGACAAAGAAAAAGACTGCTCAGAAAGAAATTAGTTTGAGTAATGACTGATCTCCTATATTCCATTGGGAACATGACAGTTTAAGTTCACTGATTGATTGATTGATATGACCATCATCATTACACTTCGGTAACTATGTGTGTTCCTATCTCTTTCTTACACAGAAAGATCTCAGCGGCAGTGCATGAACTCCGTAGCACCAACAAGGGTCTCTGATGTTATTTTGAAGAGGGTTAAAATATTTTGTAGGAATTTTTTTTTTTTTAAAATCTTTTAAATAAATTTTGCACAGGCAGCGGATTTCCAGCATGCTCTTATCAATTTTGAACTGCCAAGGGTTCTTTTTTTGTGCTAAACTTGAACACCAGACCTACATTTTATCAGTCTTCGATGGGACTAGGAACTCGATCTCACCTACAGTAAGATGAGAGATCTCTGAAAATTATCCTGATATCTCCACGAGGAGCGAACAGTACCTTTGGAACAAGCTGCGAGTGCCTAACGTCTATGCCACAGAGATCCTCCAAAATGCCATGTCTCATTCATTTCAGTGTTGCTGTTACACACATCTGCAAATTTTCTTTCAGATAAGACCAAGTGGTGGAGCTTCAGAGTTGTCCTACATGTTTGATAGTACAGCAGAGGCTTGCAAGTTATTTGATTGTATGATTCATCCCGTCAAACCAGACAGATTCTTCTCGTGAGTTCTGTTATTTACTCAAGCGTGTTTATTTTTACTGAATTGTGACATGATTTTTACATTCCTTCCTTTGTTTGCTTGAAATATTGTCTATATATTCAACGTTGTCTCTTGTATAAACGTCAATGTCTTTTGTAGCTCACACAGAGGTCCAGTACAATTTTACATTCAAATTTTATTTGTAAATGTTTCCATATCGTCTTTTATCCTGTCTTCTTTCATATGTTGTCTTTTTTCATGCTGTCTTGTTTATGTTGTCTTTTTGATGCTGTCTTGTTTATGTCGTCCTTTTTCATACTGTCTTGTTTATTTGTCTTTTCATGCCGTCTTGTTTATGTTGTCCTTTTTCATGCTGTCTTTATGTTGTCCTTTTCATGCTGTCTTTATGCTGTCTTTTTATGTTGTCTTCTTTCATGTTGTCTTCTTTTATCCTGTTGTCTTTCATCCTGTCATCTTCTTTCATGCTATAAATAGGATTGTATGCCTCAGTAGAAATCTGAAAGTCATCAATAGGTTTATAACGAGTATTACAGTAGGAGGAGCGTAGGACCCAATTGATTATAGCATGGCCCCATGTAGGAGACCCGTGTTTAATCCACGGTAAGGCCAAGGATTTTATTTCTGTTGAGGGCATAAAAGAAAAATCCTAACCTGAACATTATTGTGGCAACTGTACTAGCTATGCAGCCATTCAATTCCTCAGACTCATGTCCCCCCTGTCCTACACCACTCTAAAATGCTGTATTACAGGCAGTAGTGACTGTTTTTGTGGGTTTTTTTTTTATTACATGTGGGCTTTTATGAAAGAAAATAGCAGATTTCTCACAGATTTTAAAAAAAAAAGGAGACTACAAGATGTGACATAAGAAAACAGTTAAATTTCTGTTTGTTTATGTTGTTCTTCTCAATGTGTTTTTCAAGGGAATTATGGGAAATGTTTTGCTCTTCTCAATGTGTTTTTCAAGGGAATTATGGGAAAAGAAGCCATTACTGGTCAAGCGTCATACTCTGGATTATAACAGAGGATGGTTCTCTACTTCAGAGTTTGATAGAATTCTCAGACAGGTAAGAGATACTTTCTTTCACCTGTTGTATCTGCTTAACTGATTGCCTACTGAATTGAAAAAACAGTTTGTGGCTGAATTAAATTTATGTCCTATTTTCCCATTGCAGGTGTATGTACAAATTCAGTTGCAGTTGTCTTAATTATTAACCAATTTTTATGAATAATATATCATTTTGTAGGTAAATTAATTTTCTTTAAGGTAAATCTAAAATAAATACTCAGTGCGTACCAGCGGCTTATGGAGTCAATCAGTTAAAGGGACTAAAGCCGAAGGATTGACTTCATTGCACCGGGTTTTATCCGCTATGGCTTGGTCCCTCTCTGCAGAAATGGCACGCCACTTGCCGAAAGTATTGCACAAAGTACAAACTCCATAACTCCGGCAACATTCATAGGAGTCTCTGGAACGAAACATTCCATAGTACCTGACAGAAACAATTTTCAGCTATTCACACAGAGCAGTGACGAATTTCACTTCCTTTGGACCAGAAGGCTGTTTTCTCATCATATTCTTGACAAAAGATGTCTAGATTTTCTACTACCCTGAGCAGAAGAGCTGAATTTTCTATTCACCCTGGACAGAAGAGCTGAATTTTCTACTTACCCTGGACAGAAGAGCTGAATTTTCTATTCACCCTGGACAGAAGAGCTGAATTTTCATTACCTGGACAGAAGAGCTGAATTTTCTCTACCCTGAGCAGAAGAGCTGAATTTTCTACTTACCCTGGACAGAAGAGCTGAATTTTCTACTTACCCTGGACAGAAGAGCTGAATTTTCTACTCACCCTGGACAGAAGAGCTGAATTTTCTACTACCCTGAGGAGACAGAAGAGGGTGAATTTTCTACTTACCCTGGACAGAAGAGCTGAATTTTCTATTCACCCTGGACAGAAGAGCTGAATTTTCTACTCACCCTGGACAGAAGAGCTGAATTTTCTACTTACCCTGGACAGAAGAGCTGAATTTTCTACTCACCCTGGACAGAAGAGCTGAATTGTATGGATTTTCTACCCACTCCAGACAGATTGAACATCTCTAGCACCATAATGAAGATTCTCCCTGGGCTGTTCACTGATTTGTCATTTGCACGCTATGAATTCAGCACGCTATGCTTCTGACTGATTTTTATGTGAGAGCCTGCTTTCCTTATTATCACTGTCCCCCGCCATACAGGCATGCCGTTTCCAACTTGAAACTCAATGATACAGCTGGCCACTGTGTTCATCTTACTCCACCAGGTTGCTATTGTGGCCATGCCAGGTTCTGTTATACACATGTATCCTTTGTGAGAATCCTGCCAACATTTTGGCTAGTAAGGATCTCCAATGAGAAACTAGAAGACAACTAATTGCAGATCATTGGCATGAGCCAGCTTTGTTGATTTTCCTATGACTAATCAGATCTGATACCATGCTACAGTATTATAACTCCAGATGTGGTGATTGGAAATGGGGTTCATAGGCGGGACATCTCTGCAGACTGAAAAACAAATAATAAGAACAAAAAGGAAGAGTGGCTGAATGAATGGGCAAAACAGACAGAGCCATCTTTAAACACATGACCACTCCAAACTCAAAAGATGCCATAAATCACCTCACAAGACAAGAACAAGTCATTATTTTCTGCCTTAGGACACCTGAATGCTCACCTACATCACATCCAACCAAAGATTGCCACACAATGTCAACTGTGTGACTATTCAGAAGAAACTTCTTCTTTGCGTTCAATCTTTACGACCAATTTTAATCACTCTTTTTGATCTTTGACAAGAACATGTATATGTTGCACATTGGTTTGGTAGGCCCCTAAACGCGTAGACTTCTACATGTTTAGGATACATGCATCCGATTTCAGCCAAACCTCCTTAGTCGCCTATTATGACATGCGTGGCAGTAATCGTGGTTCTATTCTTTACACCCCAAATTTGGGCCCGGTAACCACTCAGGCGATAGAAGAAACTGTCGCACACCATCTCTTCCAGTGCCCTGCACTCAGTGACCTACACCACAAGTACCTACCCCCATATTTAAATGCTGAAAACACTATCTATGCTAACATACCTAAACTCAGACCTGTAAATTCACTGCCATGGCCTCAAGTCGAAGGGCAAATGCTCAGATGACTACTCGATCGGAAAAGTAAAATAAGGCAGGACATCTAGCTTATGATAGAGAGAAATTCTGAAGGACTATTAAGGTTCGCAAAGTTCTGCTCAAGACAAGTTATTTGATGATGATAGTAAAATATAATAAAGTTATTAAATTTTAATGAAACTGTGAGAGAAATGAAAGAAATGAGGAAACTGGCTAAAATTCAAAGTACATTTTTGTGGAAAGTTTGACTTTCTGCAACAGGACCTATTACAAGATGAATAGTAAAATACTGATGATAAAATGTTTGTTGTTTTATTGTAGGAAAATATCCAGTGGGGTGTCAACCTTGATGCAACATCTTTCATTGGTGACAAGAGGGAAACTCACAACCAGACCGGCCGAGCACACGCGTCAGTGGTTTGGGACATGTACCAGGTGAGTGACTAATGAAATCCAACATAAATATAATAAATCTAATCATATAGGAATAATGGCATCAATTTTAAAATGCAAAAATGTCACCATGAACACGAAAAGAGCATTGTACAGGGTGTTCAAGATTAAAGCAGCCCCATTGACAAATCGAAAGTTGCCAGATAATCTATCGCGTTATGTTTATGTACTATTTAAACCGGTTCTGACTAGCTCGTTTACGTCACATTTGTTCATCAGAACT
This sequence comes from Arion vulgaris, assembly GCA_020796225.1. Classification (NCBI taxonomy): domain Eukaryota; kingdom Metazoa; phylum Mollusca; class Gastropoda; order Stylommatophora; family Arionidae; genus Arion; species Arion vulgaris. The sequence continues at coordinate 41,435,919 of CM036754.1, forward strand.
CTTTCTAGTTTTACTTCTATTATTTTACTTCTACTATTTTTTAATCTTGTTATTCTAATAGGTTGTCCAGTTTTCTTCAAATTAGTGTATAATAGTATACATATGTGTTTATTTATTAACGAGTAATGATTTTAAAAAAAAATTTTAACCTCCCTTGAATTAACTGTTAAAAGTTGAGAAAATAACTATGCGTGAAAAGAGTTACGCACTCTTTGTGATTTGAATATGATCTGAGTCTAAGAGCAATTGTGCACTGTGCCAGCTATGCACCTACAAGTATGCAAGCACATCCAATTTCTGTGACACTTTTTATTTACTAGGGTAGCTTCCCTAGGCTCCTTCCTCTTATAACAAGCCTTGCAGGTCGCAGTGTTACTATTCTTTGCTCCCCTTTGAGGCCCTGGTAACACACTGGCTTATGTGGAGCGTTCTAAGAAGAAGAATTGATTGTGTTACATTACATTGCAGTTGTTGTTTTCCTTTGATTGTTCTTAATTTCTCTTTTGGTTTTATTTTAGGCTGGCTGCAGTCTGAGGTTGTTGAATCCACAGACCTACAGTAGAAATGTTTGGAAAGTTCTTAGTGTCTTGCAGGAGTACTTTGGCTGCTGTGTTGGGGCTAATATGTGAGTTTTATGGTGGGGAACAATGTGTGTGTTAAGGCAGGCATGTGAGGTTGCATGTTGGGGCAGGCGTGTGGTTGCTGTGTTGGGTCAGACATGTGGGGGTTGTTTGTTGGGGCAGGCATGTGTGGTTGGACAAAGACGTAAGGTTGTGTGTTGACACAAACATGGGATCATAGAGCAGGTCTGGGTACATGCTACGGAGCAAGACTGGTTTTGTTACAAAATACAATACAACTATATCACATTACAAACAAAACATGGTTGTACAAATCTGTAATCACAGTACAATTATAAGTTATCATTGAGACAAGCCTTCAACTGTTAGGGTTCTTGATGATCTTTTGTTGGATTCCTGTTCCGTCTTCAGATACTTAACTCCTCCTGGCACTCAAGGGTTTGCACCTCACTATGATGATATTGAAGCATTCATTATTCAGCTGGAGGGCAAGAAACATTGGAAGTTGTACAGTCCCAGGTAAGTTGACAGTGATCTTGAAGTTTTATATTCAAATGTGAATTTAAAGAGATCTTGATGTTTTACATTTACAGGTAAGTTCAAAGTGAACTTGAAGTTTTACATTCACAGATAAGTTGATTAGATGATTTTTAAGTAATTTATCAAAATTGTAATATGTCACAATTATAAATTAGGGTACATAAACAAGTACACTCTTGGTAAGTTTCAATTCCAGCTTGAAGATTTTAACTCATTGTTGACCAAATGTCACACTACTTGGCTTTAGTTGAACACCTTTTTACCAGGAACCACACTAAAGGGCGTTTTTTATTCTAAAAACAAAAGGCTTGCAATAACATGACTTTTGTCCTGGTCCACTAGGAGTTAAAGCGCAAATCTGCAGTAGACTGGAAGACAAACACTGGATATGATTATGGAAAAGACTTTCTCAAAGACCTAAGCAGAACAGACCAGGTCATTATATTTCACCTATGTACCGAACACTGCAAACTCAACAATCACTTACATAGACTAGGAGTAAGTCAAGCATCTCTCTACCAGTGTCAACAGGCAGAACAGACACCAGGGCATGTCCTGCAAGACTGTCCTCTCCTGGATGTCCACACCCGGTCGCCGACCTGAAAACTAAACTTTGGGAAAAGTTGCCAGACATGGAGCTGACTACCCAGTTTGTAGTCCACTTTAGATTAAGCACATGACCAAAGATCTCAGAAGAAGATCTAACCATGGAATTCACACAACAGCCATCCATTCACTGACTATTCATTATAGAAAATTATTCATTGTATAAAATCAGTGAATTATTTGTTTTATTTATTTATTGTTTTGCAGAACTGAAGAGGAAGTGCTTGCCAGATTTTCCAGTGGTATGTATTCCGAAATAAGTTTGATTTAATAACTTACAGAAATTGTAACTTACAAATTTAGATCTGGTGCACTTATTGTGTGCATGCGGTGCACAGTTGGACTACTGGAGACTCTGATCCTTTACTTGGGGATCTGAATTACAGGTACCACTGAAATCAGAGTAAGTTTGGTCTGATATATATATATATCCTCTTCACGTCCCATTTGACATAGAAGGCTTTCACAAGAGATTTCCATTCTGCTGCATTTCTACTAATTGTTTCCCATATTTAACTCATTGGCTACTGAATTGAAAAACGGATTGTGGTGGAATTCAATTTATGTCCTATTTTCCCATTGCAGTTGGTTGTACAAATTCAGCTGCAGTTTCCTTAATTATTAACTGATTTTTATGAGTAATATACCATTTTATAGATAAATGAATTTTCTTTAAAATAGATCTAAAACAAATACACTTCAGCGGATTATGGGAGCCAATCAGTTAAGGAGTTTTGAATTACACATGCAATCAAAGCTAGATGTCTGAGTGGTAGAATGAGCAGTTTGTTTAATCACCGAACCATGGAAACCATCAGTATGCATACCCGTCGACATATGCCAAGGCAGACTGAGATCTATGGATCTATCTAGAATGCTGTGTTATCAGTTCAATAACCAATTAATAATAACTTCTATTTTCTTTTCTCCATTCCTGTTTTGCCTCACAGCTTCAGGATAAGAAGAGATTTCTAGAATGGACTTTAGTGTACGCTTCATAAATAACGTTTTTCACTGTCTCTGTTATCTATGAGGTCCACCTGTTGCGTGGACAGCCTTTTGCTTTGTATCCACTATATCAGAGTAACATTGCTCTTTGAGGCACACTGTCTGTTGGTAATCTACCGCTTATGTGGCAGATGTATGTTTATGAAGTTCAGTACTGATGTTGTACCCACTTTTTTCCGGATGTCTTTATTTCTAAACCGATCTCTTCTTGATACTCCCAGCATTCTGCGTATACACTTCATCTCTGTCGTGACTAGTTTCTTCTATCATTTGATGTCAGCGTCCAGGTTTGGCACTGATAGCATAATGTTGGGATAAATATTGTGTTGAATATTCAATGTTCATAGTGATATGTTTGCATTTCAAAATTGACACCATTTGCTCTATAATTTGATGGTGCTTTGTAGCATCTATGTTGGATTTTGTTAGTTATTTGCTGACAAAAATTCTCCCAATGTATGTTAACTATTTGACTTGTTTTAATTGATGTTTGTTGATGGAGATATTGGTTGAGTTTTCTTCTCTAGCGAATGTCATTACTTTGGTTATTGTATCAACAATAACAACATTTACAATAACAGTATTTGTTTTTCTTAAACAGAAAATTTGTCACAGGCTGACGTAGGGGAGCCTATACTTGATACAGTTTTAGAAGCAGGAGACCTACTTTACTTTCCAAGGGGAACAATACATCAGGTACTATTTTAAAATAAATCTGGTTATTTCATGCTTATCTTCGTCCAATCTTTGCACTTTATAAGTAAGGTTATATAAACCATTAGAGCAATGTTCTACACTTGTTTCCAGAGTGTGTGTCCAATCCATAGCCACATCCTCTCTTTAACCCCGGTTGAATTTTTTCTGTTCTTTTCCGCAAGTCTGTATTTATCAATCTGGTTTAATTTCTGAAGTCGGCGAAGGTAGGCCTTTATGGCAGGGGTACACTCATAATAATGTAGCATGGTATCATATCTGATTGGTTATATAGAGACAGTCAGAGCTGAGTCATTCTTCACCCCTAGGGAGGCATACATCCGCAACCAAGTCCTATCCAAGGCCATCTTTTCCAGATCTCTCCACTGTCTCCATTTTCTTGCATTCAGTCTGCCCTTCCTTGCTGGGCCATTCTTCCTTGGGTGGCCTATTCCTATCAATTCTTCCAATGAATTTCCTTGGTTATGGTTTCTGTAGCTATCTTGTGTTTTTTACAGGGTGGTGTAGCTAGCCCCACACCCAACCTCTGGAGTTACCTCTTACAACATGCGTGTAAGGTAACAATGGTTCTATTCCTTACATCCCTAATTTGGAGCCTCGGTAACCACTTGGGCTATTAAAGAACATAAAATCTAAAAAATTAAATATTTCTGACACATTAAACGACATGAGTGTCTAGATAAGATAATTTTGGAGGGAACGACGCCTGGAAGAAGAATAAGAGGAAGACGTCAGTGACGATCTGAGAATGACTGCTGTTCACGCCAGTCATCTTGCACAGAACAGATAGTTTTTCAGGACTGCTGTCATGGGAGCCAAGTTCCGGTTAGGACAAGCTACTTGATGATGAACCACTCGGGTGAGCTTACTCATGCCAAGTGTTATTTTTGAAAAATGTTCCTGTAAAACTTTGTTGTATTTTTATTTATGTTCCCAGGGTAATGCTACAGATGAACATTCTCTGCATATTACAGTGTCTTGTTACCAACTCAACACATGGGGAGATTTATTGATGAAGGTATGTTGGTGTCATATAAGTCTGGTCAACCACTAGTATAACAACTGTTAAAAGAAAGAGAAGATGGAAATATATTGGGCTTACTCTGAGAAGAAATCATTAAAGAATCACAAAGCAGGTATTGAAGTGGGAGACAAATGGTTGAAGAAAGAAGGGAAACCTTGAAATGAAATTTACCGAGAGAGGCGAGAAATATTGTACTCACTTTTATACATTGCGCAGGATAGAGTGAAATGGAGAAATTGCTTGCAGACCATAGGTAACATATAACTACAAGAGGGATATAGCACACCCATATGCACTCACACGTTCCTCTTTGTGGGCTTTTGTGTGCAATTTGTACATGGTGTCTTTTACTGTTTCTGTGGTTCACATATAGCTGTTTATATATTCTAAACTACAAATTCTAGTATTTCCTTCTTTGTCGTTCCGCTCCCCTTGAAGCACCTCATTGAGATTTACCTTCTTTCTTTTATTTTGTTCATCTCTGCTTTTGCCGTTAGGTGTAGCAGGTTTAACTGATGATCTGTTTCTGAGATAGTGCATGCTCGTTCAGCTGATATACTGTGTTATTTGTGGAGTTTTAAGATGCCTGTAACTCCATCAATCCATCTTTTCTTGGTCTGCCCCTTCCTCTTGATGATTCAATTTTCAGGTTGCACGTTCTTGCAAATAGTGTATTTGGGTTCGCACTAAAAAATGTATATCGAGTACAGAGAAAGAGGAAGGCCACACAGAAGATGGAGCGACAGCATAAAGAACAGCCTTAAGAAAATGAATAACAGCTTACAAAATACCTTAGAACAGGGGTGGGCAAACTGGGCCGCATGCGGCCCGCCATTGATATTTTGCGGCCTCAAACACATTTATCCATATTAGAAAGTATACTGTTATAGTGTAAGTCTGTTAGAAATATAATTTATTTCAGAAGTTATCTACATTATGTAAAACTACCTTTGTTTACAATGAAAATATTTAATTGATTACTTACCGAGAATTAAACAAAAATATACATAATATTATATGTGGCCCTCCAATAGCTTTATAATTTTCAATGTGGCCCTCTGCACAAAAAGTTTGCCCACCCCTGCCTTAGAACAAGCTCAGACGAAACACGTACAAACAAAGTACTGTAGTTTTACAAAGTACAAAAACAGTATACAGCTACGTTTCGACCAAAAGATATTGGTTTTGTAGTTTGTAAAACTACAGTTTTTGGTTACTAAACTGACGTCATTGCACTCCGGGCATACCCATAGGTGCTCAGTCTCCCCAAACAGATATTGAGGAGTGTGCATACTGATGGTTCCCGTGGCTCGCTGATTAAACACACGCCTCACTCTGCCCTTCAGGCATCCAGTTCTACTTGTACAACTGGTAACTCCAAACTGCTTAAATAGCTTGATCGATTCAACATCTATTTTAGTGTCCTCGTCCAACAGACAGTCGTGAAGAGACCGATATGGCCTATGAGCCTGTAGGTGCCTGACAGAATGAACTGGCCCTCTAAGACACAAATCACATACAAATCACAAAGAGTTGTTTAACAAATGGTTGATGTATACCAAACAAAGAAGGTGGTCTCAATGGTGAAGCGATTGCGACATCTGCATGCCTTTCGGAAGGTTGTGAGCTCGAATCCGGCCGTGAAATTTTTTTCATGATTTCCTAGGATTGTTGCCAGAGCTACAAAATAAAACCCTTGGCAGATGGCATGCCATCTCTGTCAACAGGGACAGAGCCATATGTGGAAACCCGGTGCAATGAAGTCAATTCTTCACCATTGGACTCTTCGGAACAAAGAAGAAGTAGATTGTAATAAAACAAAATGTTGATAATAAAAAAGTGTATGGGTAAAGCGGATTTAACTCAGAAAACGCCCATTTGTTGCCCGGGGAAAGAATTGTGACCTACAAGGCATGTCGTAAGAGACGACTGAGGTAGGGGCCTGCATACTGAGGTTTCTGCATACTTTGTGAGTTTGTCTCCATACTTAAATGGCAAAAAAAAAACACCCTGACCTAGGGGAGTGAGTCCTGTCCCCTAGACGAGCCAGAGCCTCGTTATCCCTTTACCGTGTGATCAAAGTTTCCTGGTCTACATCTCTAAGAAGTGGGGTTGGTTTGTGTGTTCTATGGGTCACCAACAGCTACTAATTTTCACTTTTGCCGTGCCTAAGAAAGACTAGCTAACCCCAACTCTGCTGGATGCAGAGCCAGGTACAGAACACAACTTGTAGACCTATTACATTCTAATATCGGTACATACTGTCTCCTCAGTTACTTCCAGCTGCATGTCAAGTTGCTATGGAGGAAAGCTCTGTGTTCAGAGAGGGTTTGCCAAGAAATTATCTGAACTACATGGGCATCGTTCATTCTGAAAAGGTTTGTCTGCAATTAGGGACTATTATAACTTCATTTAAGTAGTATAGTTATTTTTATTATTTGCCCTGTCTGTGTGTTGCCGGGGCCCACAACTGGAGCAAAGGCCTGCGTGCCCAGCGTGTTCGTAGTGCGCTGGACTACGCGTGACAAGTCCTCTGTATGTGCGGGTTCAAATCCGCGGACTGGCAAAAAAGTTACAGGTTTCCCAGATTTACGGTGTTCGTGGCCCCGAACCGAAGGGTTGCGATGTCCATGACACCGAGCCGAAGAGCTTTCAGCTCAAGTGCTTCTGGATCGAGAAAAAAAAACTGGAGCAAAGAATAGTAACACTGTGACCTACAAAACATGTCGTAGGCGACTGAGGTAGGTGTCTAGGAAGCTACCTAGTAAATAATAAGCGTAGCAGAAATCGGATGTGCTAGCCTATTTGTAGGCGCATAACTGGCACAACTTACAATCCCTTTTAGGCTTGGATCACATACAAAACACAAAGAGTGGTTTAACAAGTGGTCGATATGGAGCTTGAAGTAGAAGAACGCAAACTGCATGATGGCAGTAGGAAATCTACTGCTCTCCACTAAAACAAAACTCAGGATATTCAGCTCAAAAATGAAATCTGTGTTGCTATATGGCTCGGAAACATGGCTAGTCACCAAGTTAAATACAAATAAGATTCAGACCTTTGTCAACGGATGTCTTCGTGGATTCTCAGACTGAGAGATGGTTTTTAGAGTTGCAAACACAGACCTGTGGATAAGAACAGGGCAGGAACCCATGATGATCCAGGTTAAGAGGAGGCAATGGGTTGGGCATACCCTACGGAAGACACAGCCAAGTGTCACTAGACATGCACTGGAGTGGAGCCCGCAAGGAAGAAGGAAAAGAGGAAGTCCTAAACAGACCTGGAGACAAAATCTTCTTAAGGAACTGAAAAGTGCTCAACTATCCTGGGAGACCATAAAGAAAACAGCCAGTGACCGGGGAAAGTGGTGAACAACTGTTGAGGCCCTATGCTCCACAGGGAGCGGAATAAGTAAAAGTAAACTATGGGACACAAAACCTATTGTCTTCTGAGGCAAAGAGGCCAAGGATGATGATGAATGTTTTACCTATATAAGGGAAGACTGCAGTAAAACTACAGTACTTTGTTTTTACATGTTTCGCAATTTTTACCTAGTGAGACTTAATATATTGTGAACAATTTCTATATTGATGTCTTCAATAACAGAATCTTCCAGAAAGAAAAACTTTCATGGAGAAAACACAATCTCTGTTATCAACGCTGATGAAGTCTCTGCCCATTGATTCAGCCTGTGATCAAATGGGTAAACAGTTGATGTATGATTCCATGCCTCCAGTTCTGTCAGAAGGTTGGTCTATTTTTATACTTATCTCATTTAAATGCCATCCTTAAAATAGCAGATCAAAAAGAGCTCTAGAAATAAACTTTGTGATCAAACTGCTTGCCTTGCTTTATGAAAGTTGTAGGTTTTAATCCGAATTGCATTGTTCAGTTTACAAGTACATTTTTGTCCCAGAGATCCTTAGGATTGCTACAGGAGCTATGGAGTTTGTGCTTTGTGCAATACTCTCGACAGGTGTCATGCCATTTCTGCAAAGAGGGCCAGACAGAGCCATATGGAAGAAAAATCCTGATGCAATAAAGTCAATCCTTTGTCTTTATTTCATTTTTAATTGTGATTTGTGTGTGATCCAAGCCTAAGAGCGATTGTACATTGTGCCAGTTATTCGTCTACAAGTAGGCCAGCACATCCGATTTCTACAATGCTTTTTATGTACTAGGGTAGCTTCCCTAGGCCCTACCTCAGTCGCCTCTTATAACATGCCTTGTAGGTCGCGGTGTTACTGTTCTGTGCTCCCCTTGCGAGCCCCGGCAACACATGGGCGGTTCTGTTTTTAGAGAGTTGTAAATCCCCATAGGCTTTACCACTTCAGAGATCATGACCATCCTTGCTTTGTTAGTCAGATATCAGCTTCCAGCTCACAATAGAGAGGTGAAACATGGTCTTAACTAGCACATTTCCTGGTCCAAACTCTAAATGCAAAACATGGGAGTACTCTCACAGTCATCATATTTACCTCAATGAAAACTACAGAACTTTGTAAATTGATGTTTATGAAGAATAGAGAGACTGAGATGGTGGGATAAGATTATGAACGATAGAGAAAGAACTAAGCAGATACCAGAGTTAAGGAAGAGATGCTGCCAGTGAATAGGACACACATTGAGATCAACCGAAAGCATTGCAAAAAAAGGCATTGTTTTGAAACTTGTAGGGGAAGGCCTCTTGTGAGTGGTTCAATTCCACGGGCTGGCAGAAAAGCTACATGTTCTCCAGATTTACGGTGTTAATGGCATCGAACCGAAGGGTTATAATGTCGAAGACTCAAGTGCTTCTGGATCGAAAAAAAAGAATATATGTTGGGCATACCATGAGAAGAAAGAATCAAAGAATACCAAAGCAGGCATTGAAGTCGGAAGCAAAGGGTTCAAGAGAGAGAGGATGCCCTAGCAGACCATGAAATGAACTTTGCCGAGAGAGGCAAGAAATATCAGACTCAATTCCACGGAAGAGATTGAGCAAGTTGCCCAGGACAGAGTGAAATAGAGATATATATATATATATATGTGTGTGTTGTGATAGGGCCACGAACAAGAAACTATTAAATAGAACAGGACAACGGCAAGTGGAACACGAAATAAGGGACGGAAGGGGGCGATGGATAGGACACACCAGAGCCAACTATAAACTACTGGGCCTTCGGGCTCAGGTAAGAATTGTGGGAAATCAGACCCCAACTACACCACATGACCTCGCATTCCAGTATTGGTGTATATAGACGGATTCATTTTAAAATCAACACAAAATGCTAACTCGAAGTCATATTATGCAACAAGTTAAGTTTAACATTAAGGAATATCAATATTATAAATATTTTTCACCAATAAATAACCATAGACTCACCGAATTGACTAAAATTGTAAAAAGGCGTGCAGTATTCTATAAAACATCTGTAATTTCCAGATCCCTTTTCTTATCTAGGTCAGGGAATACCCGGCCAGTTGTCTGGCCTGTGCTGAAAGCCTGGCTGTGGACACACACTGATTAGACCCCCTGACAGCATCATGAGACAGGTCCTCAGATGGGACCCAATCCCCAGGTAATAGAGGTAAGGGAAGACCCAGGAACACCTGGAAGCAGGAGTTGGAGATGGAATGGGGGGAGATCTGGAAAAGATGGTCTTGGATGCGGACCTATGCTTCCCTAGGAGCAAAGAATGTATATATATATTCATTATAAAAGAGACATTTCAGCAAGTTTTGTGTTCAAATGTGACCAAATATATCATTCACAGCTGAAAGAAGTTGCAGTATTCATGGTGCAGGAGAGAGATGGGATTCTAGCCTCAGCAGAGTTGTAGGAGTCTCAGAACTAGTGCCAGACACAACTGTGAAACTGATCCGACGAGGTGCATTGAGGTAACAAACACTATTCTGTGTGATCTATTTCTATTGTCACTTATTTGTAGTTGATGTGGTCTACTTAATGTGATGTCTTTTCTCTATACAAATTGTCGAGTTTTGTTTGGATGATCTGTCTTGTTTTACTTTTTCCATTTCTCTAAAGTGTTACGGGGGGTTCTCTGTGACTAGGTGGTTGAGCCTTCGCTGTGTGTTTCGAAGGTCATGGGAGCATGTGCTCTAATCCTGTCGCCAGCACTGCAAACCAATTTAATTTGTAGTTTTCAAAGTAAAACAAATAGCAATAATAAACATAAAACACACAATCAGGCAGTGTAAACTTTAATAATAAAATATAAATATAGAAATCTACAAACTGAAATGTATCATTCAAAATAACATCGATTATAACGGATTGAAAATGTAATATGAAATTTAATAGAGGGTACCATCTTATTAACAAAATTGTATATTTCTACCAACTCTCTGTTATCTATGTCAAACATGATTCCTAACTAAATCCCAAGAAAGAAAGATCACAACATGTGAAATGAACTGTTTAAGAAAATTCATCAATGTTACAAGACGGGATAGATTGAGAAATGAGAACATTAGAAATGTTGTTATAATCACATCATGCATCCAGCATATTAGAAAACAATAAATAAAATGGTTCGGTCATCTAATGAGAATGAAATCAAATATACCACCATCTCGTGCCTATAACAACCAGGAATCCAGACGAGTGCTGGAGACTGATATTAAAAGGATAGTTAAGACATGGAAAGAATTGGAAGGGATGATAAGAGAGAGGACTAGCTGGAAGAATACCTGTGCTCCATTGGGAGTTGTTGAAAGATGAAGAAGAAGTGCTGATTAAATAGTAGGTAGTGTCTCAATAGAATACATTCATTTGAGATGCTTGTCAAAGAATGCATACATTCGGCTGAAACTGAGTTCATAAGCTTCTTTGTTGAAGCCAGGAGATGTTGTATTTGCAAAAGCATGTCCAGCATCGTATGTGTGGAGCTCTGCTGGCACTCCATGTTCTTTCAGTGTTTTATAGAAGGGTTCGTATTCTTCAGGAGAAGAAAATCCCTTGGCTTCATCCTTCTCACCAAAGTGAAGCTGAATAGGGACTTTGATCTGGCTGTAGTCATAGGTTTGTTGTGCTGCTCTTGGGATGCCGTAGAATGGTGCGGATGCATCGACACTGTCGTATTCAGTAACTACTGCAATAGCGATAGCACCACCGAGACAGAATCCTGTGACTCCAACTTTCTTGATTCCTAGTGATTTCAGGTGCCTGTCGACATACAATGCAATGAAATATTTCTAGTAATTCTCAAATAGTAAACATTGATAGAAACAATGACCTTGGGGGGTCTCTGTGGCATAGAGGTTATGTGCTCGCCTCTCATTCCAAAATACTCAGTTCGCTCCCTCATGGAGTCATCTGGATATTTTTCCAGAGATCCCTGATCTTATTGTAGGTACGATCGAGTTCCTAGTACTATCAGAGGCAGACAATAAAATGTAGGCCCGTGTTCAAAATCGAGAAGAGCAGCCCTGAAAGCCATTGTCCGTATAAAAATTCATTAGAAAAAAAATTTAATAACTTAAATACCTACAAAACATTGTCACCATCTTCTAAATTATATGGGAACTTTCACCGATGCTACGGAGCGCATGCACTTCCTGTGTGAGAGATTCAGCACAATCACTGAAGTGCAATAATAATAGTCCAATCAATCAATCAAACAATGACCTTTGAACCTGGCTATCTGCACCTTTAAAAATCCATGGTCCTTAGCTATTGACCAAAAACAGCACAAATCAGACTAATTTCTTCTTCTGCAATCTGACAAGATTGGGATTCCATATAAAGGCTGGCGTCGGCTTCAGATTATCAGCCACATCATACTGTGTGTCTTGGACGTTGGTGTAAGTGGGTTACCTCTTTCATCTCAGGCCTGCATACTATGGGCCAGTTCTGTAGGAGATGCTCCAATACCAATACTGGAAAATAAAGGATGACTGGTTGTCAGCATTCTTGAGGCTGGTTTTCATCATGGCTGCTGCTTCTTTCAAAACAAATTTCAAACCAAGTGACAGGTGGTTGTATTTGGTGGCTGTATCTGGTAGCTGCTTTTGTCTAGACTGATGATATCCTTTACAACTTCACCAGTAAATGATGAGCTTTTTGTGTGATTTTTTTGCTAATTCAGGAACAAACAAATTTAGGAGTGCCAGTGAAGTTGAAACTATGATTAATGACTTCTTATAACTAAAACCATATCCTCCTTACTGCAGCTCAGCACTATCACAAGAGGTACAGTATTGCAATAGATCCCTGACCACTGTGATATTATAGGAAATGAAAATGTTGATCTTCTGACAAGTGAGAGTGAATTACTCGAACAGGTTAAAAATAATGTCATGAAAAAAAAACTATGATAAAAGCTGAATGTGAGAAACAGCTTATTCGTCAGATCATCATCACTGCACATCGGACCAATTAGTCCATAATTGCTCCAATCTCTTTAGTTGTCGGATCATCATCACTGCACATCGAACCAATTAGTCCATAGGTGCTCCAATCTCCTTAGTTTAGTCGCCGGATCATCATCACTGCACATGAACCATAAGTGCTCCAATCTCTTTAGTTTAGTTGTCGGATCGTCATCACTGCACATCGAACCAATTAGTCTATAGGTGCTCCAATCTCCTTAGTTTAGTCGCCGGATCATCATCATCACTGCACATGAACCAATTAGTACATAATTGCTCCAATCTCTTTAGTTTAGTTGCCGGATCATCATCACTGCACATTGAACCTATTAGTCCATAAATGCTCCGATCTCCTCCTCAGTATGTTTCTCAACGTGTGGTGACTAGCAACACCGGTTCTTTGTTGGTTTACTATTCTTCTTTGGCTACCAGCATAGTATTCTTGTCTATCTACACCACACTTGACCTGGCATTCTTGCAGTCTGGTTAGGGTTGTAGATTCACCACTGTTAATTGACATTTTTGTGGAGAGTGATCAAGCCATATGCCAGAACTCTGCAATAATGTCAGTCCCCTGCATTGAAACCTATTTTAGAAAATCTCATTAAATATTAACCATGACATGTTCTATGTCAGTAAATGAACAACTAACATAACACACCTTGCAAAGGCATGGACATCCTGAACAGCTCCTTTCCAGTTCAGATCTTGGACATAGTGCCCGGCTGTTTCACGATCAACGGCCACCTTGCCTCTGTAGAGATCTGGAACAACAGTCACAAATTTGGTCTTCTCAGAAATCTGACGGGCTGTGTCCAGGATATGTTGGTTCATCCCCCACCATTCCTATGAAAAATAGGTACAACTTAATAAGCAATAAGTACAACTTAACAAGCAATGAGTACAACTTAACAAGCAATGAGTACAACTTAACAAGCAATGAGTACAACTTAATAAGCAATAAGTACAACTTAACAAGCAATGAGTACAACTTAACAAGTAATAAGTACAACTTAACAAGCAATAAGTACAACTTAACAAGCAATGAGTACAACTTAACAAGCAATGAGTACAACTTAACAAGCAATGAGTACAACTTAACAAGCAATGAGTATAACTTAACAAGCAATAAGTACAACTTAACAAATAGTAGGTCATCATCATCAAATAGCTTGTCCTGAGCAGAACTTTGCCACCCCAACAGTCCTCCGAATTTCTCTCTCTCATAGACCAGATGTCCTGCCTCTGCAGCCGTCATGTTCAAACCATCAGTTACATCCTGAATCCATCTTCTCCGTGGTCTTCCTCTTCTTCTCTTTGCCGGTATGCATCCTTCCATGATGGTCTCCAGCCCTTCATGTCTTTTTATATGTCCAAATATCTCAATTTTTTCTTTCTTATTTGTAGCATCAGCCAATTTTCTTTGATTTTGAGTTCTTTCTGGATAGATCTATTTGTTCTCTTCTCTGTCCAAGATATACGAAGGACTCTTCTAATAGTAGGTAGAACTCGTCAAATAATGATACAACTCAACAAATGATAGATACAACAAATAATGGATACAACTGTTATTCTCCACATTTGTTCTTTGTGACCAATTTGATCATTCTTATTGTGATTTATATTTATCTTTGACAAGAACGACTGTACGTTAAACCCCAGTTACTAGGCCCTATTTGTGTATGGTACTATACACATGTAGGGCAGGGCTAGGGGATACAACTTAACAAGCTTCTTATTTTGTCGTCACATTGTTACCAGGTTGTTGCCCAATGTCATGGTTTTCTGTTTTTGTCTTGCATTGCTCTAGTTATTATTTTTGTGAAAGATATTTTTGCTTTTTTTCTGGCAGGACTCTGCTATGCCATCTATCCATCTTTTTGTGGTCTTCCACTCATCTTTTTTCCTAATGTTCTGTTGTAGAAGACTGTATACAGTGAAGTTTGGTTGCATTCTTATTAAGTGGCTGAACCACTTCATTCTTTCGTTTTTAATGTAATTCAGTGTCATTCAAGATGTTGGTGGCTGTCCTGGTGTTGTTGGTAGCTTTTCGTAGACACTGTATTTCACATGTAATTTTTTTGCGAGTGTGCTTTGCTCATTGTTCAAGAATAGTTCTAGTAACACAGGGTAGACACTGCTGTACGATTATAATAAATACTTCTACCTGACACCGTGCTACAGTATAACCCAGTATATGTGGTAATGTAAAGTATAATTTTATGTTCAGAAAATCATAACAATAACTTGACTGTAGAATTTTGTGTCCTATGTTACAGACTTCCTTCAGTGATTGCCCTATGCTTTGTTTACTTACTTTTTACTTAGTCTGCTCCTCATGGAGCATAAAGCCTCAACAGTTGTTTGCCACTTATCACAGTCTCTGGCTGTTTTCTTTATGGTCTCCGAGGATAGTCAAGCACCCATCAGTTCCTCAAGAATACTTAGTCTCCAGGTCTGTTTAGTGTCCTCTTTTCTGTTTTTCTTGTGGGTTCCACTCAAGTGCTAGTCTACTGACACTCGACTGTGTCTTCCGTAGGGTATGCCTGAACCATCGCCATTTTTTCCTCTTAGTCTGGGTCATCGTGGGTTCTTATCCATAGGTCTGTATTTGCAACTCTGTCCTACCATCTCAGTCTGAGAATCTGCCGAAGACATCCGTTGACTAAGATCTGAATTTTATTTGTATTTAACTTGGTGACTCTCACGTTTCCAAGCCATACAACAACAGAGATTTCATATTTTACTATGCTTAGTAAGGAGAGGCAAAAGATAAAAATATGTTATTGCACGGACATGCACTATAAAGCACACATCTGCCTATTTTCACTATCACAAAGTTCTCCCTGCCTATCACAAAGTTCTCCCTGCCTATCACAAAGTTAGCGATGAGAAACCTGTTAACAAGCACTTGTCTGGCATTACTTATACTAAACACTCACTTGAATGACAATTATGGCTGAGGTTGCATTTTTGGGGTCTCCGTATCCGAACAATACTCCAGGGCAGGGTCCCAGTGGATTTTCAGATTGTACTTCAATTTTGGTTCCAGACATGTTTTTTACTTTCTGTGTAGAGAGGGGGGAACAGGAAATGAATCAATGAGTTATGTAATCATAGTTGACATGAGATTGTTGCAGGAGCTACAGAGCTTAGATCACTAACCTAAGAAGCGAGCTCACTAACAACTAGGCTACTGCGGCTGTCTCCTGCTTTATAGAGCCAAACTGAATTTTCTTTAGCATATTTATTGAGTCCAGCAATATCTCTGAAGTCGGAGAAATCATTACTGAATGGTGGGAAATATTGATAAGGAAAGCATGCCTTCACGCAAACATCTGTGAGCAGCGCCATACCAAGTGCCCTAACTACGCCTGAATTCATAGTGGGCAAACAAATTCTTATCGGGCAAACGCAAGAAGAGTCCAGGAATTTTGTATACGTGACGGAAGTGTGCGTCCTGGGCTGAGGTCCTCCCCATCTCTCGAAGAATGAATTATTCTAGTCTTGAAGTACATCACGGACAACATTAAACGTGAGAACTTTTGTTAATGATATTAGTACACGTCCAACCCATACACAAATAATTTACTAATAATAAGCATGAAGATTCATCTTCATTTTTATCCCTGGGCACGGAGTCGAGGATCATGAAAACGAGCAGATAGATTTGCTGGCACGGTTATATATCAAAGGGAGCTGTAATGAATCGCAATGACATTTTTAATTCATTGAACATTTTAAACAGTGATTTGGACATTTAATGAGAATGAAATACAACCAACCACCAATAAAATGAAATCAGACACTAGAGCTAAGGGAAGACCAAGAAAAAGATGGATAGACAATAACAAGACCATTCTAAATAAACACTGATATAACATAACAAGGCGACTCATCTGGCCCTAGAATGCAAATTAAAGCTCCCACCTATACACTTAATGACAAGAGTGGACAACCTGTTCCATCATCCACCTGGGGAAAGACAATAGAAAATCTTTAAGAACAGAGAAGTTTCAGGGTTGTGAATCCCTGTCGCAGACCAGATTGAGAGAGATGGGTGTCGATATTGGTACAGTTCGAAAAGAATGATATACCAAGTATGCAAAGAAATTGATTAATCAACATCGAACTGGCGTGTTACGCTGCTGGATTTGTTGAAGCGGAAATCAAAGCACCTATGGGTGTGTCTGGGGTGCTATGATGATAGCCCTGATATAACTGAAGCATGACCATTTCAATAAAGTTGGGATAACAATTGTACCTTGAATCACAACAAGGATGATGGATATTACCAACTGTCCAGACTGTCATACTTCGCCTCCGGGCAGGTCATAACAAAATGAGACTCCACCTGTACACTAGATTCAAGATAAGCACCAATAACCTGTGGCTTGGCAAGTATGACAACAGAGCATATCCCACAGAATTGCCCCCAGTATGCAGACCTGAGAAGAAAGAGGTGGCCACTTGCACCAGCGTCAAAGACAAACTGTCTGGCGTGGCTGACAATCCGAGGCAGACGACAGCCTTTATTAGAGAATCCGAAATTCCAATCTAGTGAGAACACAGAAGTACCTTGAACTTTTGGCAAGACAAAGGATGATATCTCCTGGTCGTTGAGAGTTATTGTAGATTTAAGTTTATCAACCTTGAGGGGAACAAGTGGTACTCTACACCCTTGACTTCTTCAAGTAGCACAGGTGTCTCTTATTATTGTGATCCCCCCCTCCCTCCCTATTTTTCTGTAAAGATACTTAATGTGCCATTAACAAAATGCCACCACTTCTTGATACACACACACATAGTCGGACTGATTAGCATAATGCATAGAGCTGTTGTTTATCGAATTGGACACGGGGTTAATTTTGGGGGGCTCTGGCTAAGTGGTTACGCACTCGCTTCACGCTCCGAAGGTCAAGGGTTTGAATCCGGGCCGCAACATTCTGTTCACAGGTGTATTTTTTTCAGAGACCCCTAGGGTTGTTGCCGGAGTTATGGGGTTTGTGCATTGTGCAATACTCTTGGCAGACGGCGTGCCATTTCTGCGGAGAGTAACAAAGCCATATGGGGTAGATCTTGGTGTAATGAAATCAAATCTTTTGGCTTAAACTGAAATGTGTCTGTCCTACATGCTGTAGGGGCCTAACGGATACGCACCATACCCTTGTTCTTGGAGAAAACCACACCTCATGAAGAGTGGTTTACTTGGTTGATAAGTGCGAATGTAAACAAGATGTTGTGTTTAGAAGTTTCTTCTGTGATCTCTGGTCATGCACTCTGGGCCATAAACTGGACAGTCAGCTTCATGTTTGTCAAGTTTTCCCAAAGCTTAGTTTTTAGGTTGACTGGGTGTGGGCACATGCTACTTCTCAGTAGAGGACAGTCCTTTCAGGACATGTACTGAAGAATTTTTTTTGGACTTCAATAGAAAATGACTTGTTGCATATTCTTTTTCTTTGAACGTTTCATATCAACCACTCTTTGTGATTTCTATGTGGTCTGAACCTAAGAGTGATTGTACGTTGTGCCAGTTATGCGCCTACAAGTAGGCCAGCACATCTGATTTCTGCGACTTTTTTTATTTACTAGGGTAGCTTCCCTATGCCCCTACCTCAGTCACCTCTTATGACATGCTTTGTAGGTCACAGTGTTACTATTCTTTGCTCCCTTTTGCGGGCCCCGACAACACACAGGCGACTTGTTGCATATAATAGCTTCTATTTTCTGGAATGCTGTTTTTGCTTAGTCTATTCTACTCTTTCGTTTCAAGTATCTGGGAATATTCCTAACATCTGATGGAAGATGTGAAACAGATTAGAAGTAGAATAGCAAAAGCAGCTTTTATGAAAATGAAAAACACAATACATTAATTCACTACCAATGAGTCCAGAAACTAGTACTTCCAGTACTATATTGAACCAATACTTATGTATTGCAGTGAATCATGGACAATGAACAGACACTCAATAAGATCATTGGAAGCCACAGAGATGTGATTTTACAGAAGAATGTTGAAAATTCCTTGGACGTTATAAATAAGGTTTTAAAACAGGCCTGCCACAAAGCAATCATCATAAGAATCAGACAATCAAGGTTCTATGGGCATATAATGCGAAGAGGAGGTTTAGAACATTTGGTGACAACAGGTCTGACAACAGACTACAGATAAAGAAATGTGTGTATTTCATTGCACTGATAAAGAAATTAGTGTATTTCATTGCACTAATGAAGAAATTAGTGTATTTCATTGCACTAATGAAGAAATGTGTATTTTATTGCACTAACGAAGACGTGTGTATTTTATTGCACTAACGAAGACGTGTGTATTTTATTGCATTAATGAAGACATGCAAGTTTTTCATTGCACTAATAAAGACATGCAAGTTTTTGATTGCAATAATAAAGACATGCAAGTTTTTCAGTGCACTAAATGAAATGTTTCAATGAAAAGAAACATAAGCTCTATTTATGTCTTACTTTGCCACTTGAACTTTTATAACACAATGTAAGACGTATGCATGAATTAACAAGAAAACTAACAAGACATTCACTAATATATTATATATATATATATATATATATATATATATATATATATATATATATATATATATATATATATATATATATATATATATATATATATATATATATATATATATATATATATAATTACTGAACTTACTGAAGACGTGTATACCTTGTGTAGTAAAGTTCTCTTACAAGCCGGCTACGAGCAGTGTTGACGTGTGTATCTCTTCTAAAAGATCTCTCACAAGCTGGTAGTGTGTTGTATGTAAATACTCGTATATGTGTGAGAAAACTGCCTAGTCACGACAACTCTGTTATTAGTAATCAGCTCGTCAACGCCCCCCTGTCCTTTCGTTAACCCACCTCCCCCAGTGATCACATGATAACACGACCAATCAATGAATAGTTGATATTATTTTTAGAACAGTTCTGTTGATCCTCTCAGGGGTAAAGGTTATCAGTCTAGTTCAAGAGTTCATTGTCTCCAGCGAGTTTTGGTAAGGTCTTGATCGAGGAATTCAAGTATCGTATTGTTTACATATTTGTCGTAGAAGTATACCATGAAGAATAATTGTCTTTATCAATTGTCATACATTGACAATAAATATCCCTTACCAACAATGAGAGCTGGCATCTGAGAATATCTTCTTCTCCTTCTCTTCCACCATTTACTTCTTCATAGATGTGTTTGGGTGGGGTGTAGTAATCTATGTGTGCTTGTTCTAATGCACTTTGTAAGCTCATTTTCTTAACCCATTCATCCCATAATGGTTTTTTTTAACCTTCGTACGCATTTATATTACAATGTATACTGAGTTAGCTGATATACTGGTTTTGTGTCATCTTACAAAATACTGCCAGCCAGTATATCAGCTCAGAAGGATGAATGGTTTAAGGATGTTCTTGATGCCGTCACTTCATCTTTTGTGGTCTTGCTTTTATTCGTATACTTTTCTGTATTCGTTATACTTTTTCTGTGTGGCTGTCTCTGGTAGACGATACCAGGGTAGTCTTGTCAGATGTCCAAATCATTTAATCTTTTGTTCTTTTATGAATTGCATGACCGGTTTCACATCCAGTCTGCTTCTGATTTCGTTATAATATTGTTACTCTTGCAGCTCTTCTAAGGCACCTCATCTCTGTCGTTATGATTTTCCGCCCACTAGCTGCTGCTACTGGCCATGTTTGACACTGGTAATATAGTGATAGCTTTGGGCGATTACACTTTTTCATACTTATGAGGGGTGACAGCTTGAAATATTTAATTTCAGTAATACACCAATATGAGCGGAGGGGAGAGTTATGGAAATAATCCATTTATACCAACCTTAGGGTTGACTAAATGTAACAAAAACACTTGCAATAGCTGCAACTAAATATTAAAATTGCTTGAACATTACGTTGTATGCAGTGCAACTCTTTATCTATTCGCTTCATTGAATTGATATTTTAGCAAATATACTACAGTAAATTATATATATATATGCGGGATATTTAAAGGGTTTAAAAGCCGAAGGATTGACTTCATTGCACCGGGTTACCCCATATGACTCGGTCCCTCTCCGCAGAAATGGCTAACCACCTGCCGAGAGTTTGCACAAGCACGAAGTCCGTAGCTCCGGCAACAATCCAGGGGTCTCTGAAAACTGTATTCGTGAACAGAAAGGGCCCAGGTCCGATTCGAACCCAACAACCCTCAAGGCAAGGGCTTAACCACTTAGCCACAGAGCCTAACCACTCAGCCACAGAGCCTAACCACTCAGCCACAGAGCCTAACCACTCAGCCACAGAGCTAACCACTCAGCCACAGAGACTCCCCGACTGGGAGATATATATATATGGTGCGTACTAACGCTATACTTGAAGTGGTATAAAGCAAACAAAGAAGGGCAGGTTTCGATATGAGTGGATGTGGTCTATAGAAGTTTCTAACCTCCAGATTCTTACGTTGATCTGTTGCCCTAGGCATTCGGGGGTATACGGTAATGAGATAGCGAACAGGGGTGCATCAACAGCATCGATTGTTGGGGAGTTGAAGATGGATAAGTGGGATGTTCTTTGGTCTCTTCCCGACTGTCTGTTGGATGAGGACACTAAAATAGACGTTGAATCGACCCAGCGAATTAAGCATTTTGGAGTTACCGTTGTACAAGTAGAAAGGTGCAGGAGAGTTGTGTTTAATCAGCAAGCCACTGGAACCATCAGTATGCATACTCTTCGATATCTGGTGGGGCAACTGAGCCATATGGGTCGCCGGAGTGCAATGACGTCAGTTTAGTAACCAATAACAAACGCTATCTAACACGGCAACCGTGTTATACATTACTAAACTCCTATTTTACTCCGACGACGACTTTAATGTTAATTATTTCGAATTTCATTTAAAAAACACATTTTTGGGTGGTTTGTAGCACCTGTCTTGTCCACATGTACCGTGAAGCTTTCGTGGAGAGTTTCAGTTTTCTCACATGTGTCAGGTGTGTTGTATCTGTAGTTATAAGACTTTGATGTCGCAGGATATCTGTAATATTATTTATCTATTGGGTTCTTGATCTTCATCGGACTTCATACCGCTCCCTCTTATGTTATCTGCACTAGGAAATTTAGTCCGATATTTATCGCTTCTCTTCTTCTCTCTCTCTCTCTCTCTCTCTCTCTCTCTCTCTCTCTCTCTCTCTCTCAGTAATGTTCGTTTCATGGTTTCCTTAAGGATTCCTTTTTCTCCTTGAACCGTTTGCCTCTTACTCCAATGCCTCTTACTTCAATGCCTGCTTCGTGATTCTTTGATCATTTCTTCTCAAAGAGTATACACAAACATTAGGTGGTGTGTACAATATATCAAGCCACGTTTTGTGCGTGTTAGTTCAGGTTATATTACTATGCGGTTCAGATCAGAGCACACACCAATATGCAACGTATACAAAGATCAAACATATCACAAAGAGTGATTAAAATTGGTCGAAAGAACGAACGCAAAGAAGATCAGAGCATGCCTAATTAAAAGATAAAATGTATTCAGTGGGAAAACTTATATCAACGATAAGCCCGTTTCAGCAGATGATTGTTGAAAAACCTGGTCACATTAAAAGTGTTTGTATTAATTCTATGGCGTTTATAAATGTAAGTCTTAAACGTAACGAGTCATTCACCTATTTGTAGCTGGGACGGTAGCGTCACAAGGACGACGTGGACTACATTAAAATTAGACTGTAGAAATGATGGGGGTATCTGTGACTAAGCTGTTTGGTTTGTGTTCCTATTCCACATTGCAAGTGTACCCAGCCTCAATTCAGGTACCAGAACAAGCACTGGCAAGTAAAGGCGGTCGGCTGCCCGCCCAGCTTGTTCGTAGCGCGTTGGATGACGAATGAAAGCCCCCTGTGAGTGAGGTTCAATTCCACGGGCTGGCAGAAAAAACCACAGGTTCTCCAGATTTACGGTGTTCGTGCACCGAAGGGTCACGATGTCCATGGCACAGAGCTGAAAGCTCAAGTGCTTCTGGAGGGGGCGGCTCGGCGTGATACTGACCACATCACCCATCTCGTGCCGACGAACAATGAATAACACTGGCATAACACCGTATTACTTTATATACCCTCAAGTAGTAGCATGTCTCTTGCGGAACGTCGCTTTTATGACCGCCCGCCTGAAAAAACTTTCTGTCTAGCAAGTTTTACCGCATCCTTCCAGCGCCATGTTCAATGTTTCTTTGATGTCTTGCTGCCACTTTCGACTTGCTCGTTCCCTGCCTCGTACTCCAGTAACCACACATCCATTACCGTTCTCTCTAAATCAGTGACGTTTAACATGGCCAAAATATTTCATCTTCCGAGACATGATGTCATTTATGAGCCAATATTCCTTGATATGCAAGTCTTTTAGAATGTCTTTGTTTTGTTACACCACGTAGTATAAAAAGGGATCCGTTTAAAACAAAAAAAAACTTATGTTCTGAAGATCGTGGGTTTGAATACCAATCGTGTTGTTTTATTGACAGTCCATTTTTCAAGAGATAGGATTGTTGCTGGAGCTACGGAGTTCGTTCTTTGTGCAACACTAGTCAGGTGGCTGGCCATTTCTGACAGAGAAACCCATATGGAGAAACCCAGTGCAATTAAGTTAATCCTTCGCCTTTAAACATAGGGTTTAATCCCAGAGGGTGAGCATTGTAGTTTTGTAGGCACTATGGCTACACCTAAATCATAGTGCACAAACGAGAATAAATTAGTACCCCATCTACTGAGTTATTGATTGATAGGACCATCATCATTGCACTTCAGTGAGTAACCATGTGCTCTCCAATTTCTTTCTTACACAGGAAAATCTCAGTAGCAGTGCACGATCTCCGTTGCACCGACGATGGTCCCCAATGTCATTCTGAAGAGAGGGAAAATGTTTTGTGGGATTTATTTTTAATCTTTCTAATGAATTTTGCATGGGTGGCTGCTTTCCAGCCCGCTCTTCTCAATTTTTAACTGCCAAGGGTTCTTTTATCTGACCTATGTTTTAACGTCCATCTCCGATAAGACTAGAACTAGATCTCACCTCCACTGAAATCAGGAATCTCTGGAAAAATATCCAGATGGCTCCATGAGGAGCGTACCAGTACCTTAGGAAAGAGATGCAAGCTCTTAATCTCTACGCCACAGAGATTACAGTTAAAGTGTCAGATCTGATCAGTCATAGGGAAGTCTTTTCTCTAGTCCACATATGTTGGGGACACTTATTGCATATTTCATTGTCATTTGATCCATGTCATTGTCATTCATAGCTATCACATGTTACTCACTGAATGTAATGATTGTTTCTCTAATGATTGTTCTGAATTGTTCCTTTATTCCTTCAAGATTGCTGACAGAAGAGGACAAAGTTCGTATTTACTACAATGTTGACAATGCTCGGGTTTACAGAACAATAGGACCAAACTTTTTTGAGATAACTCCAGAGGTACAGTTATTATATGATCTGTTCTGTTGTAGTTTGTATGGTCTGTTCTGTTGTAGTTTGTATAGTCCATTCTGTTGTAGTTTGTATGATCTGTTCTGTTGTAGTTTGTATGATCTGTTCTGTTGTAGTTTGTATGATCTGTTCTGTTGTAGTTTGTATGGTCTGTTCTGTTGTAGTTTGTATGATCTGTTCTGTTGTAGTTTGTATGATCTGTTCTGTTGTAGTTTGTATGATCTGTTCTGTTGTAGTTTGTATGATCTCTTCTGTTGTAGTTTGTATGGTCTGTTCTGTTGTAGTTTGTATAGTCCCTCTTGTTGTAGTTTGTATAATTCCTTCTTGTTGTAGTTTGTATGGTCCCTCTTGTTGTAGTTTGTATGATCTCTTCTGTTGTAGTTTGTATGATCTGTTCTGTTGTAGTTTGTATGATCTGTTCTGTTGTTGTTTGTATGGTCTGTTCTGTTGTAGTTTGTATAGTCCCTCTTGTTGTAGTTTGTATGATCTCTTCTGTTGTAGTCTGTATGATCTCTTCTGTTGCAGTTTGTTTTGTTTATGGATTGAATATTTTGTGTTTCAGTCACAGAATAAATGATGAAAATAGGCACCAAATCAGGAACAACTCCACTACAGAATGTCATATTTCTCTCTCTTTTTCTAGCCTCCGATACCCCTGACACTTAGGGCAGGACACCCCTGACATTTAGGGCAGGACACCCCTGACACTTAAGGCAGCAACAAATGCACACCATTCTTCTCTATTCTTTGCCTTCCTCTGTTGTGTCCTAGTTGTGATTCATTTCTTTTCCCTTATGAAAGTAACTTCCAGTCATATGGGTCAATGACTCTGGTAGCCTTGCATGTCCATCAATATGTAGGGAGAATGTCACAAAGGAAATAAAAACCCTGACATTGGGACAGAGAAGAAAATAAATTATACAACCTCATTAAAGTCTACAGATCTGATGACTGATAGAAGGAATAAATCATACAGTTCATTGAAGATATTGATCAAATCTATGATCTGATGACTTGATAGAAGAAGTGAATCATACAGTTTATTGAAGATATTGATCAAATCTATGATCTGATGACTTGATAGAAGAAGTGAATCATACAGTTTATTGAAGATATTGATCAAATCTATGATCTGATGACTGATAGAAGAAGTGAATCATACAGTTTGATTGAAAAGATATTGATCAAATCTATGATCTGATGACTTGATAGAAGAAGTGAATCATACAGTTTATTGAAGATATTGATGCTGTTCTTACTGTGATATGACAGTAGGACAGAAAAGAAGTGAATCATACAGTTCATTGAAGATGTGATCTGATGACTAACATATGGATGGTAACATAAATAATATGGACAAAAATTTCCTAGACACTTGTATAAATTCACTTACATATGTATTGATGGTGTGCATTTTTGTTATCAGATGGCACCAGCAGTTGAACACTTGATCAATGTCTACCCAGAATACACTAGCATTGAAAGCCTTCCTGTAGAGAATGTTTCAGACCAGGTAAACTATATTTTAAATATAATTCAGTTGTTGTGTACGATTCACAGGCACACTTGGCATTTGCTATTTCGTCCAAAGCCATGTTAAAGTTATGTTATGTGATCGTCTTCATGGCACACTAGGCATTCCCATGCATGTTCAGGTCGCCGTTGCAACAGCCACCCCAAAGTCCACTTGTACACTGCACCCACAAGAAGTTGATTAGTATATTTTTTCTCTACCACGAAGACAACACTGTCTGGGATGTCCAAACGTAACTCCTAATTATTGCACTGCTCCAATGTCTGAGACTTGCCTATATCACATAAATGAGTATTGATGACATCAGCTCTGTCCATACTGCTGTCAGCTTGAGTCGACATTGTTTGCAAGAAAGTCAGCACATTCTGACTGATGGTTGGAGAAGTGCGGACACCATGTAATGATTTGCAATACTACTATTTTAAAACAAATTTCCTGTAGCGTTTTCAGACTTTAGGGTATGTAGTCATTTCACACTTGCAGGTCCTAGTGTGCAGGAGATAGGAGGGTCAATTTATTACCTCACGTGTGGAATGTCAAGTGTGGGATTGAACACACAACCCTCTTGTGTCCAAGTCAATAGAACGTTTATGCTAATCCATCCCACACTACTAGTATTACTGAGCACACATGATTACTCACCAAAGTGCAATGATGATGTCCTATCAATCCAGCTACTATTACTAATCACAATAGTAATATGAATATAGTTACGGTGCCGACACTTCCTCCAGTGAAAAAGCAAAGGGTGTGGTTAAAGAACAGTAGAAAATCACCAAATAAAAAGTCACAAAATAAAAGAAGATTGCAGAAGCGGGTAGACTATAGATGGTAGGCTTACGAAATGAAAGCTATAGTCTGTCCATTAATTCGTGAGCACGTTTGAAATTGATTTTCTCTAAAACTACCTGTTGGATCTCAGTGATTTTTGCAAGCAGCCTTAGAATATCCATGACGCTAGAGAAATATTTTTTTCCAAGAAAATTTGATGTAGTTTGAAATATTTCTTCTTCAGGTTATATTAAAATCAACCTCACCGGATTGTACACAATAGTAACAGATCTACGATACACAGACGCGTTGTTCTAAAAATACATTATGGTAACATTGAAATATCGTGAGTAAACAACAATTTCACGAATTCCCGTGCACCTAACCCAGTCGACTTTGAAAGCGGAAAGCATATGACGTTATAATTGGGATACCGTTGTATAGTT
The DNA here is from genome assembly GCA_020796225.1 of Arion vulgaris. Lineage (NCBI taxonomy): Eukaryota > Metazoa > Mollusca > Gastropoda > Stylommatophora > Arionidae > Arion > Arion vulgaris. Next base: position 41,463,009 of record CM036754.1, read on the forward strand.
ATAGGTGTATCTCGCTATTTGTATGAAGCTATTGTATCATATTTGTTGGTTTATCAAAACTGACATTGATATCACATTCATAATGAGTCTGAAGTGCACATTTATAACAATGCAGAAGGTTACAGTTTTACTATACCAACACTTCCGTAGGGAATCTAAGAGAGGTCATCTATATTGCAATATTCATAACCCTGAGAAACGAACGCAACTGGCGCTTGGTCTGAATAGAGAATCCTTTTCCGATGGATTAAACAGGACACAAAGTGCACTAATGTCAAGCAAGGAAGGAAAAGAACAATTGACGACTTTGACATAGATGTCATAAGACGGAGCTCTTGAAAATGTTTGCGACAAATCAACTTGTTACTCTCGGGAAACTGAAATTAAAACTGCAATCAGATTGCAGCATAGACATTTCTAAAAGTACTCTATGGAAAATTGTAAGAGCCGCCGCCTCACCTTCAGAAAACTATAGGCGGCAGGAATATTATTTGTGAAAAGCCACATTTAATTGCTGCCCGAAGTAAATACCTGAGGCAGATCCGTGAGCGGCGGAGGCAAGGCTATGATATTGTATATTTGGACGAATCCTGGGTCAATGCTCACCACACCAATGCTAAAGAATGGCAATCAGTAGACGGTGAACAGAAAAGAAAAATACCAAGCAGCAAAGGCCAGCGTATTATACTAACACATGCAGGAAGCAGTGAAGAAGGTCTTGTCCATGACGCTGGACTTATTTTCCAATCAAAAGTACCGACGGTAGGGACTACCACACAGAAATGAATGGACATATTTTCAGGCACTGGATGGAGAAAGATCTACTTCCAATTCTAAACAGACCATCATGCTTGGTAATGGATAATGCATCCTATCACAACGCAGTATCAGCGGAAGACAAAGTACCAACTGCATCAAATACAAAAGATCAAATTAGGACTTGGCTTGCTAAGGAAAATGTCAGCTTTGATGATACATATTTGAAACCCGAGTTGTTGCACCTGGTGAGGATGACAAATAAGACAAAGGTGTTTCATATTGACAAAATCATTGGGAATACGGCCACACGTCTTTGCGACTACCTCCATATCATGCTCACCTCAATCCGATAGAGCTTGTCTGGGCTAAAGTAAAAGGGCAAGTTGCCGAACAGAACAGGACGTTTAAAATGTGTGATGTTGAAGTTCTGACACGTGAGTCCCTCTCAATGATAGACATGCAGTTCTGGAAGAAGTGTGTTGAACATGTGCTCCGAGAGGAAGGCGAGTACTGGCACCGAGATGGATTACAATTTGTCCAGCCAGTAACAATTATCAACCTCATGGAATTGCAGATTCGGGATGATACAAATCATATTTTGATTACAGACTGAGAAATAGCAACGTATACATTTCCATATCCAAATGCGTCTACCATCATACAATTTGTGGTGAAGTTAAGACACCCTGGGGTCTAATGATGACCGAATGGGAGGACTAACTGTTGCATATTGTATCCAAGTTCACGATTGCACATAAAGGGCAACACACTTAATTACTTGACCTATCAAGTTAATATGGAGATACATCTATGAATAGAATTGACATGGACAAATTCTAGGGATTACTGTAAAATCTAAAATTTGAGCCCCGTATTTGCAATTGTCATAAAAGATCAAAGGAATTGCCGATGTGCAAAATCCGTAGCATCTATGGACTACTGGTTAGTTTTATTTTAGCGTCATGGATATTCTAAGGCTGCATGCAAAAATCACTGAGATCCAACAGGTAGTTTTCGAGAAAATCAATTTCAAACGTGCTCACTAATTAATGGACAGACTATAGTTTGTTTTCTTGAAGAAATCTGGTTAATATTTAATCCAGCAGATTAAAATATGGTGCCATGTATGTGCGGAACAAGCGCCATAGCGCCTGTGGTACTGCTTTAGACAACACTTGTCTAGTTTACTATGATGTCTCTTTAGTAACCATTTCACCCATGCAGTGTGTGAGTTAGGTTTTTCTTTTGAAACCGAAAGGGGGAAAAATATCTTACACTGGTTCGAACCTGCTTCCTTAGGTACCGGGTGCCATAACTGCTTACTGCTCATACTAATATTCATGTTAGATTTCTGCTTGTGTGTTGCCGGGGCCCACAAGAGGTGCAAAGAATAGTAACACTGCAACCTACAAGGCATGTCGTAAGAGGCGACTGAGGTAGGGGCCTAGGAAGCTACCTAGTAAATAAAAACGTCACAGAAATCGGATGTGTCTGGTCTACTTGTAAGCGGATTATTGGCGCAATGCACAATCACTCTTATGCTCAGATCACATACAAATCACAAACAGTGGTTAACAAGTGGTCGATATGAAGCATTCAAAGATGTTAGATTTCATTAGTCATAACAGAGATGAAGTGTCTACGCAGAATTCTGGGAATATCAAGAAGAGACTGGTTTAGAATGACGACATCAGGGAAAAAAAAGTGGTTACAACAACATCAGTACTGAACTTCACTAAGAAACAACCAATTAAATCGCTCGATCACATAAGAATATTACCAACAGACAGTGTGCCTCAAAGAGCAATGTTACTCCAATACAGTGGATAACACACAAAAGGTGGACCTGAGATAACGTAGGCAGCGAAAAACACTGTTTTTGAAGCGCACACAAAAACCCGTTCTAGAAATCTCTTATGTCGCTGTGAGGTAAAACAGGATTAGAGGAAAGAAGAATTTATTACTTATGTTGTTGATTATTCATATAATAATAATATTGTAATATCAATATTTTATTGTTTGGTTTCCTTCAGCTGAATCTAGCATCAATGCTGTATGAGAGAGGTTTGTTAATAACACAAGAACCACTGGAACATACATATGACGAACCTGGTGATGAAGAAACAGATGATAATTTGTAATTTATTTTACATTTTTTTTTTACCAAACTGGTATGAGTTTTTACTGTCTTTGTACCCAAATGCCAGGTGCATGTTGCAAACACTGGAAATGTTTTTTTAAACAAAGTTTAATAGTGTTGTATATATTTTAAAAAATCAGAAATTGTTTATTGTTTCAAGACATTTGATGCATTGAGTTGTGATTCTTTTGTAGATATTTGGCTGTACTTTCCTTTTAGTTTTTGTGTGTGAGAAATACATTTGTGACTGAATATTTGCTTTGTTGGGTATCTGAATTGAATTCATCGAAAGACATGTTTGGTTTGACAAATTTGTTGTCGATACAAGATCTTGAAGTATTGAATGGAGGATATGGAATTGATTGGTTACTAAATTGATGTCATTGCACTCCAGGCAGACCCATATTCTCCCCAACAGATATAGAAGAGTATGCATACTGATGGTTCCTGTGGCTTGCTGGTTAAACACACTCCTAACTCTGCCCCTCAGTTCTACCCGATAAAACAGGTAACTCCAAACTGCTTAAATCGCTGGATCGATTCAACATCTAGTCTAGTGTCCTCATCCAACAGGCAGTCGCAAAGAGACCAAAGAACATCCCTCTTATCCATCTTCAACTCCCGAACAATCGATGAAAGCTTGGTTATTGATTACTAAACTCAAAAGATTGGTTACTGAACTGACATCACAGCACCCTGGGCAGACCTGTAGGAAGCAGTCTCCCAAACATATGTCGAAGGGTATGCATACTGATGATTTTCTGGGTACACACTTTTAATTCTGCCTTGTAGATATACTTGAACAATGTTGAATTTTATCTTCTTCTTCTACTAATCCTGTTTTACATCACAGCATCAGGATTAGAAGAGGTTTCTTGAACATGCTCTTGTTTGCCCTTCTTACAAGGTGTCTTTCACTGCCTCTGTTATTTATGTGGTCCACCTTTTTGCCTTGTATGGTATCTTTCTTACCGTAATGGCTCTCAAGTCGACCCAGCCTTAAATGGATGCCAGGAAAAGCACTGGGAAGTAAAAGGCAGCTGGTGTGCTGTTGACCACATCACACATTGTGTGCCGTAGTTCAATAAAAAATACGGGACTAACACCGTACTACCCAATTAATACCTTGAGGTATGAAAAAGGGTTCTTTTACCTTGTATGCACTGTATCTGAGTGGCATTGATTTGAGGCACACTATTTGCAGGTAATCTGCTTATGTGGTCGCACCATTTAATTTTTTTTTTTTTTAATGAAGTTCAGTATTAATGTTAATCCCATTTTCTTTCCCTGATGTTTCGTTCCTAAATCAGCCCTCTCTTTATACTCCCAACACTCTACCTTAATCAATCATGTGCCATGCCTGGTGTAGGCGATCATGTCTCTCCACAATACTCTCCTTCTTGCAGGTAGTCAGTTCTGACGTCGATCTTTTGTTGAACCACAATATGTCAGACCATTCAACATCTTCTCCCTCTGTCTTCCACAATCTCTCCTTCCTTGAATTCTACCAGTTGTCACTAAATGTTCTAAAACCTCCTCTTCTGGCATTTAACTTTTAGAGGACCAGGGCAAATTTGTTTTTAGAGTAAAAATCGCCATTTAGTGTGGCGTTTGGTATACTAGGAGTTAATGCCAGAAGAGGAGGTTTAGAACATTTGGTGACAATACGAAACTCAATTCGTTTTCTTCTGTCGATTGATGTCAACATCCAGATTTGATGGCATAGTCTTGCAACAAAGATCATGTAATTTCAAACTCATTAAATCGTCTGATAGATATATATATCTATGTTTCTAATGTCTGCTCTTGCTCTATGCAACCATTGTTGTTATATTATTTGTACAAAACCACTTTTCATTGCTTTTGTTTATGAAAATGTTTTAATAAAGAAGTCATTTTATTCAGATCTGTACATTATTTAGATTTTACGACTGTACTTTTTTATTTGGTGGGCTTCGGTGGATTAATGGTAGTGAGCTCGATCACATCCCAAGAGTACCTGTTTCAAACTCCACGGTGGACAATTTGGAAACAAATTATTTGCCATGGATTTTTACGGAAGATAAAAACAGACCTCACCATTCAGAAAGCAATGGCAAACTACTGAACCTATAAGGGGTGCCTAGAAAATCAATGACTCGTTTACTGTGGTTGATAGCAATGTCCTGTAAAGGATATGTCACGATTTTCATTTTACTTTTTCCTTACTGCAACAGTTTCCGAGAGGTTACGCCATATTTGTTCAAACAAACCAAGCTATCACTTATACCCCAGTGATGGTCTAACCTGTCAGTTACACCCCGGTGATGATCTAAGCTATCATAAATACATCACTTTTAGTGACGCTATTGCTGCTCTGCTCCTTTAAATAAGTAGAGCTGGATGTTTTAGGGGCAGAGAGAGAAGTTCAAAGGTGAAGGATTAACTTCATTGCACCAGGTTTCCCCACATGGCTCCGTCCCTTTTGGCAGAGATGGCATGCCATCTGCCGAGAGCAAAGCACAAACTCTGTAGCTCCTGCAACAATCCTAGGGATCTCATGAACAAATGGCACATGTGTCTCTGTCTGGATTCAAACCCACAACCTTCAGTACGGCAGGCATTAAGTATGATGTAACCACTTCGCCATTGAGACCCCTTGGAGAAGTATGTTTGACCAGTGACCCATAGAATGCATGACTTTCTGCTGATGATTGCAATAGTAATACATTCACAACATTGAATTGTACTCTCAACATCAGCATGATTTTTATGTACCTCTCTGAGTAAGACTCGCCTGAATGACGAGTGATCTTAGCCACATACTTTAGCGCACATTTAGTGATGAGGTTTTATCTCCAACCTGTTGTTTGCTGATGACTGTGCCCTCGCTACCAACTCTGAGGAAGAAATGCAGACTTACATGGACAAGTTCTCAATGGCCTGTGATAGGTTTGGCCTCACCATTAACACCAAAAACAGAGGTCATGTTCCAGCCCGCCCCTAGAGAACAGTATTACGATCCAGTCATCAACATTAAACACCAGCGTCTCCAGTCAACGGACAACTTTGCTTATCTTGGCAGCCTCCTATCAGATCGGCAAACATAGATTCTGAGGTCCACAATAGGATATCCAAAGCCAGTGCTGCGTTCGGAAGGTTACGTGTCACTGTGTGGGACGGAAGGGGATAAGCATAGTCACAAAGCTGAAAGTTTACCAGGCCATAGTGCTAACAACGCTGCTGTACGCAAGCGAGACATGGACAGTGTATAGCAGACACGCAAGAAAATTAAACCATTTCCACACAAGCTGTCTACGCAGAATACTAAAAATAAACTGGCAGGACAAAATTCCAGACAGCGAAGTCCTCACAAGAGCAAAGATCCCAGCGTCAACACCCTGTTGCAGAAGGCCCAACTGAGATGGGTCGGTCACGTTGCTCGAATGCCTGATAAACGCATCCCAAAACAGTTGATGTATGGCGAGCTTGAAGGGAGCAGACGTTTAGCTGGTGGACAGAAAACGCTTTAAAGACACTCTTAAAGTGTCTCTGAAATGCTCGATATAGACAATACGTGCTGGGAATCCCTTGCGCAAGATCGCCAAATGTGGCGCTGTAACAAAAGAGGAACCCAAATAGCTGAGAATCATCGTATTGTTGAGTCACAGAGAAAACGAGCAGCGCGAAAGACAGAGCACACAACACGCACATGTCTAACCTTGATCATGTATGCCCCACCTGTGGTCGGGATTCTGTTCTAGGATTGGACTCTACAGTCACCTCCGCACACACCAGAGAGGTGCAACAGTACACGTCTGAGATTGTTGTCATCATCGCTTGCGATGGACGGCTATTAGTGATGAGGTCAATATCACACTAGCCGTCTTTGAGGAAGTCAATGAAAGTGTGATGTCTATTAACAAGTCTATGAGAGTGTGGTGTCAATGAACATGTCAGTGCATATAACTAATACATATCAAAGAGGATCTTGATCTAAAGGTTTATGTTGGTTGTATAGTTTCCTTTGTACATATTCATACGATCTGTGTGTGTATATTATGTAAATATATATCTAAAATCAGTGCTGGAACTGAACAGAGGTGTCATCAAACTAGAAGGAAGTTTATATACAGCAGATATATAAACCAGGAAGAGATAAGTGGTGAAGTTGGGGGCAGGCAACTATAGAACTATCAGTCTGCTGAACAGACGATTCGTCTGGTAACCAGAATAATTGACTGTTGAACAGAAGATTTTTCTGTTAAACAAGATTTGTCTGTTTCTTTGAAACCAACCAACCTCTGAAATCAGCAAAGACCCGCCAGGATGGCGGGGGACACCAGTCAAATAGTAGAAGCAGGCAGGCCTTCACTCAGAAATCGGTCAAAAGTGCCATATCAGGCGTCATGGTTAACGCCTGAATTCACGACAGGGGAAGGCAGAAGAAGAATAAACCAACGAGTTACTCGCTCTAACACAGACAGGACCAAGTATTTGTAAAAGTTTGGAGTGACCAGAAAGGAACAGCACAACAGTCATGAGTACGCTCATCAATCAAAATCAAGCAAGCACAGTTAGTCACTGGACGCAGTTGATGATATTGCAGTGGAGATTGGAACACCTATGGACATGTCCATAGTGTAAGAATAATCCAAACTGAAATGACTTTTAACATATGTCAAACCCAAGAGCTTAGTTTTTAATGGCTTGATATATAACACTTGAATATTTTCACCAAATATTTGTAGCTTCAACTTTGCCAACTAATGCCAGATTTAGCAGCTTATTAGATGCTAGCTTTGTTTTTAAAAATTAATTTCAACTTTGGTTCTTGATGAATTATATTTTCATTTATTTTTTTTGTTTCATTAAAGTACGTTTTTGGGTATGTTTTCATTAATGTCAATTTAGATTGTGTTTTCTTCTTCGTTAACGGAAGCATTGGTTACTGAGCTGACGTCATTGCACTCTGGGCAGACCCATAGGTGCACAGTCTCCCCCAACAGATGTCAAATAGTATACATACTGATGGTTCCTGTGGCTCACTGATTAAACACACTCCTCACGCATCCAGCTCTACTTGTACAACGGATAACTTCAAACTCCTTAAATCGCTAGATCGATTCAACGTCAATTTCAGTGTCCTCATCCAACAGTAGGTCACCAAGAGACCAAAGAACATCCCCATTATCCATATTCAACTGCCCAATAATTGATGCAAGCCTGACCATACTCTCTTGCACTCTGGGCAAACTCATAGGTGCACAGTTTCTCATTGCAGATGAGTATCTCTTCACAAGTGACTTGTGTTTTGTCTTTTATTCTTGAGTAGCAATCTACCAAGATGGCATTGCTTTCAAATCTGAGAGACTCTACGTGATTGTTAATGAATCAACATCATAGCATTCTGGGTAGATCCATATTGAAAGTGTTCCCAAATCAATGTTGAAGAGTATGCATGCTGATGGTTCTTGTGGCTTGCTGGTTAAACACTCCTTACTCTGACATCCAGTGATTAGTTGTCATTGAATCTACATCATATTCCTGCAAATTTTCTGGCCAAATACCATAACAAATGAGCTTTTGAAATGAACAGACTGTGCATCCTTGGAGACTATCGTTAAAAGACGAAGATGGAGGTGGTTTGGACATGTATGTCATATGCCAGTGGGGGCATTGGCTAAGACAGCTCTCAGATGGACAATGGTGGGAAGAGAGGGCCTGGATGTCCAAAGGAAATATGGAGAAGAGAAGAACTGTGGAGAGTTGAAGGAATGGGGCCTGACGTGGAGACGGTTGGTAGAAAGGCAGCACGATGGCAACAGTGGAAGTTTCTTCTGGAAGCCGTATGTGTCAATCAGGACACGAAGAGGATATAGATAGTAAATCCATATGTCCGCAGTCTTCCCAAACAGACGAAGAGAAGAGTATGTATGCTGATGATCTTGCGGGTCTCTAAGGCTAAGCTTTTGCAGTGCGCTCCAGAGGTTGTGGGTTCGTATCCGGATCTCGCCTTTCTATTCAAAAGTACATTTTTTCTGGAGACCCCTAGGATTATTGCCAGAGTTTGAGTTTTGTGCAATACTTACGGCAGGTGGTGCCCCATATAGGGTAAAACCTGGTGCAATGTCAATCCTTCGACTTTAGACCCTTTTCTTGTGGCTTGCTGGCTAAACACTCCTTACTCTGCCTATCGCACATCAATCCTGCTCATATTTTTACTGTGTCTCCTTCAATAATCCAGTGGCATTTGAACCCTTTGTGCTCTTCATCCCATTTCCATATGGTGGTTAATTATGTATTTTAGTTTGTTATTTTGTCTTCTGTTTATCTAATGTCAGTGGAGTGGCTGACTGAATTGAGTAGGCGTGGCCTTCCATGTGGGAGACCCGGTTTAATCCAGGGTGTGCCAAGAGTTTTTTCTGTCAGGGCATAAAGAAAAATCATAACCTGCACAGTTTGGCGGCGACGGCACTAGCCATGCGGCCATTAAATTCTACAGGCACATGTTCTACACCATCCTCAGGCAGCAACGCCAGTTTAAAACAAAAATATAATTTCTTTTTTTTGGCCCTGAAAATAGCATTTATGTTGAGTCACAATTAAGAATGAGTCTGCGGTATCTACCTTTTTATCCGACATTCTCATTCACAACACTTCTTGTGTTCGCCTGCTATGTTGTCACAATTTAGAATGAGTCTGTACACTTTATCCTGCATTCATTCAACACTTGTGTTCGCCTGCTATGAATTCAGATATTGTCAGGGCGGCTGATTACTGCGTGAAGGCCTGCTTTCCTCATCAGTGTCCCCGCCATACAGTCATGCCTTCTATGACTTACAGGTAGTTTACAACACTCATTTATGTTTTTAATCCCTACTCAACAAATCAAAATGAAGTACATTATGAATACATCAAACAAATTCACTGACTGATCCGTCAAATGTAGTGTGTGTGTAAAAGACACACAAGTGTGTCGGACAAATACAACAGTACGACAAGCACACAAAACTAAGTGTGCTAGACATACAAAACAAGAGCACAACATTCACAAAATTAATTGAGGAAGAGGACATAAAACTTAGTGCGTGTGATGGAAATACAAAATAGCACTACAATCAAACAAAATTAACTACACAACAGACATAAAACTAAGTAGGACAAGCATACTTCTTTGAAAACCCACTCTTGATTTTTATGGTAAAACACGTAATCACAAATTACTGTAGTTTTACAAATTAAAAAATAATGACAAAATACAGAAACGTTTCGACCAACAAGGCCTTTATCAAGCAAACGAACAACAGGAGTGACGAATTTAAAAAACATAGGACGACTACATACAAACGTTTCTAATGAAAATCTGGGAATAAAAACGAATAACGAAATAAATGTAACACAAAAACAAACATAAAAACTAGAAATAGAAAAGAAACAATAAAAATCAAGTAAATATATAACTTGAATATATGCATATCATATAGATTACAAGGCATGAGAAGAGAAAGTACTAAGAAGCATAGGAATGTAATACGTTGAACCCACATGGTCGCAAGGTACTATACAATGAAATCAACCCGAAATTCTCCGAGGAACATGATAGGATGGCTGTGACCTGGACATCGTGAGCTCCTAAATGGCCATTATCATTGAAATGGGTGGCTACAAGGGTCACAGAGCATTGGCGTATGTTGCGCAAGTGTTGGGCTAATCGGTCACTGAGCCTCTTGCCTGTCTCGCCAATATAAGCCTTGTTACACCGCTTACAGATAATAGCATATGAAACCATCTTCAATAACAAACGTGGCTAAAGGAAAAGATACAGTACTCGCTGTATCACATAAGCACACATGTTGCAACGCCGACGGCCACACTGGACAGTACCAAAATGAGTCTGGATATTGGACTTAAGGCAACTGTGTACCAATATATTCTTAAGACTTCTGTCCCGCCTGTAAGCCACCAAACGATAGTTGGGGAAGACTGAACGGGTCTCAGGATCTGACTTAAGGATAGACAGATGACATTACGTGTTTTGCCAATCAAATAGTTTTACTGCAGTCTCATCTATATTGATTTTTATGTGATCCTAGCCTAAGAGTGATTGTATGTTGTGCCAGTTATGCGCCCACAAGTAGGTCAGCACATCCAATTTCTGACACTTTTGACTAGGGTAGCTTCTCATGGCCCATACCTCAATACCATGCCTTGCAGTTCACAGTGTTACTATTCTTTGCTCCGCTAGAGCACAGCAACACACGGGTGGAACAAGCAAACAAAAGTATAAAACAAAATGTGTGATGGACATGCCAAAAAGTTTAATATTTAATTATAATGATTCAACACACACAACACAGGTAGCCATGCCATTATAAATGTAAACCCAAAATAATTACAATGGAAACGTGGATAAAATTATGCAAACCTGATAGGAAAGACAAGTCTGCTGTTTATGATAAAATTTGATAAATATTAGTATAAACATTTATTAAACAGTGAGAAAAAAAACATTATGCATCATTGTCCAAATAGAACTTTGTCAATAACTTCACAACTCTCATTGATATAACTCTGGTTGATTGTTGGGATAACTAGGTGATTGTCAAGACATCAGTAATGATTGTTTTTTCAACTTAATATTGCAGCTTTCTTAAATCATGATTGACTAGTTAAGAATTGGGTTCCGCTTATTGAGCTATGTTTGTACATCAGTGGATGGCGTTCGATTTCCAGCACAGTTGATTCACCAGACTTTCTAAGTTGACGTAAAATTTGAATTTGTAGCCAGAAAAACCCCCAAAAATGTGTTACTGCCTGTGATACCGTTTTTTAAGATGGTCTAGGACAGGGGAACATGAGCCTGTAGAATTTAATGGCAGCATGGGTAGTGTGAAACTGTTCAGGTTAGACATTTTTATGTCCCCAACAGAAAAACCCTGGGATTGAACCCCATCTCCCAAATGGGAGCCTGCACTTTAATCCATTTGCCAGGCATTCTTTAGCCAGGGCTACTGTTTAAGTGCTCTACAGTGGACAGAGGTCTCCAAACCTTCCATACAATTTGTCTGCGAAAGATATTACAGTATCAGCAAGAGAATATGAACACCATCATACAATATGACGCTGGAGATGAATCGGACATGTGCTATGCGTGGAGACTGTCATGAAAACTGCACTGACATGGACTCCAGAGGGTAAACGAAAACATGGAACAGCACTGAGATGGACTCCAGAGGGTATATAAAAACATGGAAGAGTTGGCATGAGTCAGCTCTGACGGTCTGCCAATGACCAATCAGATCTGATACCATGCTACAGTATAACTCCAGATGTGGTACTCTAAAGTATAATTTTTCTGTTTATGAAATCTTATTTAACCGTCTGTACAAAATTGTGTCCTGTTGTATAATATACATACAAAACACTATATTGGTAGCCAAAAAAGAATAGTAAACCAACAAAGATCCAGGGGTCGTTAGTCTCCACACGCTGAGAGACATATTGAGGGGGAGATTGGAGCACTTATGGACTAATTGGTTCGATGTGCAGTGATGATGATCCGAAAACTAAACATACACTTTTGCGAAATTTAGATGTACCTGTCCCACATGCCTAACGGGGCGCAACTACTACATTCTCAGCGTAAACCACACAGATCCCAAAGAGTGGTTAGCATGGTTGATAAGAACAAACACACACTGGGAGGGTTCCTAGAACTAAATCATCTCAGGCATGCAGGATATAGAGATAATCCTTACCATCTGATGTAAACATATATAAAATGTATATTTAAATAGTGTTATTTTACACACACACAAAACTAGGGCAGAAATAGAAAATAATAAAATACAAAGAAAATCTGGATACTCCTTCAGCATGATAAGATAAAAGTAAGTATTACCGTCTGACTGTGGAATACCAGGAAATGAAACAGACAGACTGTCCAAAGAAGGTGCTGCAAGAGACCAACCGGATGTATCTGAAATGAAAATCGTGTCATATCCTTTACAGGACATAGCCATCAACCACAGTATGTACCAGTTACCTACCGCCAAAAGAAAAGGATGATTAAATCAATCAGAAAGCCAACAATACCAACACAAGATGAATATGAGCAGATTAGAACGAGTTGTCATTCTGTGCTTTAGAATAGAACACAATCGACTCACAGTCATTATACAAAATTCAATATTGGCAATTCAGCCAAGTGTACATGTGGACAGGCAGATCAGACTGCAGAGATCATACTTCAAGACTGCCCCGAATATGATATGCTGCAGCAAACTCACTGGTCTAATGAAACAACACTGGACATAAAACTACATGGACCTCTGTGTGAGCTACAAAATTAGTAGAAAGTTTATACAAGAGACAACGTTGAATATATCGAGAATATTTCAAGCGAACGAAAGGAAGGACAAAAGTAAGTGTTACTGTTGAGAACTTGAGTTGCTGAGTTAGTTATTCGCTCTTGTTGCTAAATTAAAATTTAATGAAATTGTATACGTCTGTGGCTTTTGGGAATTTCTTATTGTTGTGGAGGTTCTTTTCTGTATCAAGTCCTGGCTATGTGAGATGTATCGTTTTGTTTCTAACTTGTATCCTGCTGTATCAGGTGATTGTTCAGGACTATCCTATTTTCTTCTGTAGGTCTCTAGGTAAGTTTTGTAGCTGATGAGTGGTTCTGTATATGATGTTTGGGATCATTGAGAAGTTCGTCAAGAGCAGAACAAGTTCTGTAGATGTTGAGTGCTGCTGTATACGATGTTTGGGATTATTGAGAAGTTCGTCAAGAGCAGAACCAATGTTTTGTAGATGTTTGAATAAACTGGCATGTATTTAAACGTATGATGTTTGGGATTATTGAGGAGGTTGGCAATAGTTTTTTCTTTCTAAGTTGAAACTCAAGTATGTGTTACTATCTTATATCGAAGTCAAGAATCAAAAACTGATCAGTCCAGTCTGAGAGCAGCTGCAGCAAGTTTGCGAATCTCCTTCCTGTTTACTTTCCCAGTACTGGTCACAGGAAAATTCTCAAAAAATACGTAATATTTTGGAACCATACGCATGGCATCATTTTCATGCAACGTATTCAAATTATTTGCAAAATTTCGAAGCTCTTCCTCAAACAAAACCACATCTACATTTTGCAAAGAGTTTGTTTCATTTGTTTTACAATTTTTTGATGAACCTAACACAGTCTGTTTATTAATGGAGTCTTCAACATGGCCACTGCTCTCTTTTCTTTCATTACTTGGCAAAGATAATGGTTGATTAATATCTTTCTGTATTATTTGGTCACGCTTTGATTCTGTCCAACATAAATTAATCAATGATGGTTTGTCGCAATCGTTAGTTTGGCTGTTTATCGTCGTTGATTTCTCATCATATGTACTACAGGATGACTTGTGGTTTTCTATTACAACATCTATGTTAATGTCATCTTTAGCCTGATGGCTGTGTAAAGATGGTTTCCCATCGACAATGCTTTTACTACTGTCCAGGCATCCAGCTACAACGCCCTTGACACCGGTGACCACAAGACAAGCGCAGATTTCATTACAAAGAACACTATCTGGAACTGCTACTACGGCAATGTCTCGTACACCAGGTACATCTCTCATCTTCTTCTCCAACCATCCTGGATAAAGTATGTACACACCCCTCAATATACTATCTGACTGACGACCTTGTACATAAAGTTTTCCATCAACGTCTACATAGCCAGCATCATCAGTACAAAACCAACCATCTTGTGTAAATGCTGATGCCTTTACTGGGTCATTGTCCAAGTAACCAGAGCACAGTGATGGACTCCAGACAAGAATTTCTCCAGTGCTGCCTTGGGGGACTTCCTGAATAAAATTAAAAAAACATGACAAAAATTAAACTATGCACAAAACTATCTTCTTTTCTCTAATCCTGTTTTGCCTCACAGCATCAGGATAAGAAGAGCTGGCTTTTGTGTGCGCTTATAAAGTGTTTTCGTAGCCTCTGTTATCTCTGAGGTATCTTCTTTCTAATCCTGTTTTGCCTCAAGCATTAGGATAAGAAGCTGGCTTTTGTGCGCTCATAAAGTGTTTTCAGCCTCTGTTATCTCTGAGGCCCACAAAACTATCAATAAAGCCAAACCAACAAAAAAAAGTATAAGAAAGAAAGTTGGGATAGAACCTTACTTGAATTACACTGAGAAACAAAGAATGAAGCGGTATGGCCATTTAAGAAGAATGCAACCAAACTCCACTATAAACATGGTCTTCTACAATAGAACATCAGGAAAGAAGGTGAGAGGGAGACCATGAAAAAGATGATTAGATAGCATAGCATATCCTGTCAAAGAGCAAAAAATAACTATAGACCAGGCAATTTTCAGGATTGGAGTGTTGATTTTGCATCTGTCAAAAATACAACAGGTTGTGAATCAAGTTTAATGTTCAACAATTTCTCAATTGCCCACCTAGATTGCCTGGATTTCTGCATCATAGTTATGACAATTTCCTTGTTGGTTCTTTAATCATATCTCTAACATAGTTTGGGTATTCTACGTACACTCTTGTTTCTCCATTCTTCTGTGTTTTCTGCTGACCCATCTGTATATACCCGGACCCAGAGATCTTGTGGGTATTCTTCATCAAGTAAACATCTTACGTTTTATGTCATTCTGTTCATCCTTGTCCAACATTTATTTCACTTCTGTCTGAATACATACTTCTGGTTCAGTCTCCTTTCTCCAAGGGGTTTGTTCTGGCACTGACAAGAAATGTTAGAATGTGCAAGAACATGATAAGGAAGACTCCACCAACTTCCCTCACTGAAGATGTAACATATCAACCCTAACAAGCGTGGCTACCCAGCAAATGAGACATGTACATATTATACATTTAATGACTATGCTCAGATATCTTCTACAGAATTAGGTTGATTGCAGAAGAAGAAGCAACTCATCTCTCTGTTTAACCCTTTCGCTGCTACATACTATCCGAAGGCTGAGCTAAAAATAGCTACTCTTTGTTTCTAGGTCACAAACGTGAATGTTCGCCTATAGCAGTGAAAGTAGCAATGTATAACGTATTAACACGTCTTTAGCCCACAGAGGAGAGATAATAACAGACGTGTTTGGGGGACTGCCTAGAGTAGTTGATAGTAGCTCGGCCTGCTAGCTGTGAGACGCCTCATAGCTAGGGTTCGAACCTACTGTCCGGCATTTGTTCGAATCCCCTGGTCTCACTCAGGACGATAACGTGAGTACCTCTGAAGTCGGAGAAAATCTGCCTGTATGGCAAGGGAATACTAATTACGAGTACATTGAGCACACGGCTGCCAGTGTAAAGTAATTTACAATGTGCACGCTGCTGCCATTGTAAGAAATTGGTAAAACGGATTTTCACGCAAAAATCAGTTTCAGAGATGAAACTTCGTCTGAGTTGAAAGTGGACGAAAAAAAAAAAAAACAGACGTGTTAATGTGTCTTTAGAAGTGAATGGGAAAACGTATATATACGTCCTTAGCAGCTAAAGGGTTAAACTTCTGAACAGAATAAACTGATCCCACAAGAAGAAAATTTCTTCTAATGCTCCTAACCATGATAATGCGCCTAAGATCGATTGTATGTTGTGCCAGTTATATATATGTCTACTAGTAGATCATCACAACCAATTTCTGCTACGCTTTTTATTTACTAGGGTAGCTTCCCTAGGCCCCTACCTCGATCACCTCTTACGATATGCCTTGTATATAGCAATGTTACTTTTCTTTGCTTCTCTTGCGAACCCCAACAACACAAAGGCAAGAACTTAGAACATATAACATGTAAAAGAACAACATACCTGTCTGTTAGCATCCACAACCTTGACTTTCACTCCATATCCCGGATATCCAGCACATCCATCAGTATAATTAGATGGATCTACGATCCTGTGTGTGGTAACCAGATTGCACTCAGTCATACCATAATTCACATCGACAGCATTGCACACTTTTCCAATGATACTCAATTGTTCCTTCCGAACTGGTTGCCCCGCAAGACATAAAATATTTGGTTTCCATTCAGCAGTTTGCCATGAACATTTTGTCAAGATGGCGTTAACGTACATTGGGGTCATGAAACTGTAAACAATTCTTTCCTGAACCATGATCTTCCATAAAAGTGCAGGAATATCCGGTGGAGGCCCATCATGCATATCTATAAAATATCTAGTGACTCCACATGATAGGTACCACTGAGGGTAACCCCCAGCCCAGCCCAGAGAAGCACAGTTAACAAAATGGGTCCCACTTGGCAATGGTTCAATCCCTTTTACTTGTTTACCAAAATGACAGATATTTGCATGCGACAGTTTAACCAGTTTAGAATAGCCAGTACTTCCTGAAGTAGTCATAACAGTAGCCAGGTCTGTCGGGGAGACGTCAGCTCTGAACTTTTGTAACTCTGGGTTCTTCAAAGATGTGATGAAGTCATTCTGACTATCACTATCATCACGAGCACACACAATTAGTTTGTCTAGATGAGGTAGATTTTCTGACTTCACAGAGTTATCCTGCTCTAATGGTATCTTATTAACAAGAACACTGTACACGCCTTTAGGCACAGTCGGATCAATAATAATAGCTACACACTTTGAAGTTCTCAACGCATCTAACAAGTCTTCACCATCAGCGCGTAGAATTTGACCGTTCATGGAAGCCGCACCAGAGAAATGGATTCCAAATTCACTAACAACACGCTCCAGTGAGTTAGGTAGCGTGTTACATACTATATCTCCTTTCTTAATACCAAGACTGTTAAGTCTATATGCAAATCGTTTGGAAAGGTCCAAAACATCCTTTCGGCAAATTGTTCGTTTTCTCAAATTTGCATCTATGCTGGCAAAGGCTGCAGTTTCATTTTCAGGTGTGGTACCCCAGTGTTCAAGCAATTCGAGAGTTGTCTCCCCTGGAACTGTTACTTCCCTTGACATGTTCTGAAAAAGGAAATGAAAAATATTTTGTACTGTCAATTTCGATCCCCTTCATTAACTATATTCAGCAGCTTATTGATTGATTGATAGGGCCATCATCATTGCACTTCAGTGAGTAACCATGTGTGCTCTGATCTTTCTTACACAGGAAGATCTCAGTTGCAGTGTACGAACCCAGTAGCACCGGCGAGGGTCCGATGTAATTTTAAAGATGGTGAAGATATTTTTGTAGGAATTTTATTTTTAATCTTTCCTAATGAATTTTGCAGGGCAGCGGCTTTCCAGCCTGCTCTTCTCGATTTCGAACTGCCAAGGGTTCTTTTATGTGCTCAAATTGAACATGGAACCTACATTTTTATCATCCGTCTCCGATAGAACTAGGAACTCGATCTCACCTACACTGAGATGCAGGATCTCTAGAGAAATACCCCGATAGCTCCACGAGGGAGCGAACCTGGCACCTTTGGCACAAGAGATGAACACCTAACCTCTACGCCACAGAGACCTGTTATAATTAGCTTGTAATTAGATTGATGGTATAATGGAGTGGCAAATATAGATCTGTGGATAAGGACAGGAACCCATGTTGACTCAGGTCAGGAGGAGAAAATAGAGGTGGCTTGGGCATACCTGAGTAGACACAGTAGAGTGTCACTAGATAAGAACTTGTCTGGTGACACTCTACTGTCTTCAGCAGTATATGCTCGACCCATCGTCATTTTATCCTTTAAACCTTAGTTATCATGGGTTTCTGGACCCATCGTCATTTTATCCTTTAAACCTTAGTTATCATGGGTTTCTGTACCGTTCTTATCCATAGGTCTGTGCTATGCTCTATTCTTCTTCTTTTGTTGTCACACTGCTACCGGGTTGTTGCTCAGTGTCGTCACACTGCTATCGGGTTATTGCCCAATGTCGTGGCTTTCTGTTTTTGTCTTGTGCTGTTCTGGTGGCTTCGTTGATTGTTATTTTTGCTCTTTCACAGGATTCTGCTATGCCATCTAACCATCTTTTTTGTGGTCTCCCTTTTGCCTTCTTTCCCGATGTTCTGTTGTAGAAGACTCTATACTGTGGAGTTTGGATGCTTTCTTATTAAGTGGCCAAACCACTTCGTTCTTTGTTTCTCAATGTAATTCAAGCCAGGTTCTGTGCCAACTTTCTTTCTTATGCTGATGACTCTGTCTTTTCTGGTGTTGTTGGTAACTTTTCGCAGGCAACACATTTCACATGTAGTTATTTTTTGTGACTGTGCTTTGCTCATTGTCCATGTTTGGTTCTGGTAACACATAGTAGGTATAAAAATGCTGTTGATCATCTGTTGCTTAGCTGCCTGTGAAATTTTTGGGTGCCTTAACAATATGCTCTATTTACTCTGTATTTTTCAGAAACATGAACAATGAATAAACATTTGGAAGACAGAATTAATGCCTTTGAGATGTGGATATACAGAAGAATTGGTTGTATTGCGAGGAACAACAAACAGTAAAATTAAGTTCTTGAGAGGAACAACAAACAGTAAAATGAAGTTCTAGAAAAACTAGTAAGGAAGTATGAATTACAAAAAATATTAAATTATTTCGGACACATCAAAAGGTATTGACACATTGATCAAAATTGATTAGAGGGGGAAAGTTGAAGAATGACGAGCAAGAGGAAGACCAAGACACAAGTGGGAGGGAAACATCAAGAGATGAACAAATTACATCCTGACAGAGTGTAGCGTAACGGAAGGAGATGTTGGAGGTTCATTGTGGCCAACCTTCGATGCAGAAACATCACCTCATGATAATTATATAACAGATAAAAATTGTCCATGCCAGCAAAGAGTAAATAAAAGTAACAATGCATCCTACAATACATGTTGTAAAAAGTGACTCAGGTAGGTTTGACATGGGGCTGGCTACCCCACCCAGTCGAAAATTTTAGCCGCAAAATCCAACCAACCAGGAACATGTCACATATAAGAAAAATAATAACTGTCAACCAAGAGGCCAAGCTCTTTAAGAAGAAGTATGACATGATGCAGAGAAAGCTGTAATTAATCTGCATTGCATTTTGAGATTTCGAGGCATTGATTAATGATATAAGGAAAAGTGGAAGGAGCTGCAAAAGATAGCAAAATATAAGAAGACTTGGCATGAGCTGGCAGAGGGCATATGCCCCAATTGGTGTTAAAAAGTTATACATGAGAGAGAGATAAACATAAAATTGAATATTTTGGAAACAAAAAATGGCATGATTCTCAGGTCATTCTGGAGTGTGTTTTACCGAGCTGACAAGTGAAAGTCCAAAGAGAAAATAGGTGCAAGATGTCATAGATGAATTGAGTATGACTGGAGGAGGGGGACTTTATTACAGAACACAGGAGGCATTTAGAGCTGCTGTCAGTGTCATGGGAGCTAACATACATGCATTATAGCAAATCAATCATAGTACAAATGGCGCCATTTTTTAAATACAAACATGTCACCACGAACACTACAAGAGCATTGTTGTACAACAGAATCTCCTAACATTATATATATGCTGCCAGTGCCCACATCAAACGATAGAAAAAACTAATTATGACAGAGATAAAGTGTCTACGCAGAATGTTGAGAGTATCAAGTAGAAACTGGTTTAGAAATGTATACATCTGTATATGTATTTATGTATACTAAACCCTTTAATAAAGCAAATTTTAAAAACCGTCAGTGTTTGCGAGGTGGGGCGCGTAAAGTACCGATGAGACACCAAGGCTCGACTGAGTCTTTAGCTCTACACTCAGTAACATTTACACTATATTGTTCTATTTCGACTCTAGTAGTATTAAGTAACTGGAACTCTACTCACTGACATCTACTATCTGGAAACACTCACTCTCTGACTGCTGAGGAGCGAACTGACGGTTACCGACAGTCACACTGAATCGCTCACTCATCGGGCATAGTTCGGTATAAAATTCACTAATTTAGTCTCGTGAGTATCGCAATATCGGATATCGGCTTCCTTGATAACAAATTAGATGTCATCACCACCAGGTAATTGTTGAACAGAAAACAATTAATATATACAATCATATACACCAACAATGCTTAGAATGCTAATAATCCCATGCCATATAAACTGATGCTGTACTGTAACTACTCGTAACATCAAGTTTTCTATAAGTTCGTTTCGAATAATAAAAAGGGTAGGGTATAACTTTTCAAAATATTAGTATGAAACAAAAGGGAGGTGTGGGTTAGTAAAAACTAAACAATGGCAAGGAATAAAACAATATGGACTGAAGTACAAGTGAACCGTGAAAGTTTGTCAAAGTTGTCGACTAAAGTCTAGTCATTGTTAATTGTGTTGCCATGGTAGCATAACAACGTTGTTACTATTAGGGGAAAATATATTGGTCAGTGGAGCAAAGGTGAAACATGTAGTTATTATTTTTACTCACACTACGATGACTCATTTGTATCGTGCCACAGTAGACTATGTATGATCATGTAACTATATCTTAATTATAAAACTGATTGTGTGTGTGTCACAGGAAAAACAAGTACATCAAACTCTGGAATCAATAAATTTGGACAACATATTCCATCATAAATGTTTAGCTCATCGCGACAATTTTCAACTTTTCATGTGCTTTCTTTAGCAAATTAGGCCTATTAGCTAAATTTGTTTTTAAAATGTGCATTTCGTAGCATGTTCAGTCAGCCATTATACTAAGTTGTTGAACCTGCGCAGCGATAAAATGTGAAAAACGCAGCTGTGTCATTTGTGAACGTGGAATATCAATTAAAATATCCGCCCGTGTGGTGGCGGGGCACGGAAGGGAATCAAAGAATAGTACCCCTACAAGGCATGTCGTAAGAGGCGACTGAGGTGGGGGCCTAGGGAAGCTACACTAGTAAATAAAAGTGTCGCAGAAATCGGATGTGCTGGCCTACTTGTAGTCGGATACCTGACACAACGTAGATCGCTCTTAGGCTCATCATCATCATTAATCCTCTCCGCTCCTCGTGGAGCATAGGGCCTCAACAGTTGTTCGCCACTCTTCTCGGTCTCTGGCTGTTCTTTTTATGTTCTCCCAGGTCAATTGAGCACTCTTCAGCTCCTCAGTAAGACCTCGTCTCCAAGTCTGCTTAGGGCGTCCTCTTTTCGTTTTCCTGCGGGTTCCACTCGAGCACCTGTCTAGTGACACTCGACTGTGTCTTCCGCAAGGTATGGCCTATCCATCGCCATCTTCTCCTCTTGACCTGTGTCATCATAGGTTCCTGCCCTGTTCTTATCCACAGATCCGTGTTTGTAACTCTATCATACCATCTCAATCTGAGAATCCGCTCAAACATCCGTTGACAAAGGTCTGGATCTTATTTGTATTTGCCCTAGTGACTCGCCAAGTTTCCGAGCCATACAGCAACACCGACTTCACATTTGAGCTGAAAGTCCTGAGCTTTGTTTTCGTGGAGATGGCAGCGGACTTCCACACCATGTGCAGGATCGCAAAGGCCTGTCGGGCCTTCCTAATCCTAGCATTAATGTCCTCATCTGTACCTCCTGATCTGCTGATCTTACTTCCAAGGTAGACAAATTCATCCACATCTTCTATGTCCCTTTCCTCAATCCGTATTGGATCTTGCTGTATGTTGTTGCTACGCATTACTTTAGTCTTCTCTTGACTGATTTTAAGGCCGGCTCGTTGGGCCGTTTGTGCCAGAGCATCCACTTTTTCCTGCATGTCTTGTAGTCTATGCGAAAGCAAGGCGAGATCGTCCGCAAAATCCAGGTCTTCTAGCTTTGACATAAGTGTCCACTGTATGCCTTTTCCAGACCTGTCGTAGGCTGTGCTGTTACCCAATCAAGTAGCACCAAGAAGAGGAGGGGGACAGCAGGCATCCCTGTCTAACACCAGTAGTGACCTGGAACTCCTCTGACAGTCTTCCATCATGAATAACCTGGCAGGCAAACCCTCATACAGCTGCCTGATGATGTCGACAGTCTTCTCCGGCACCCCATAGTTTCTTAGGATCCCCACATTGATTTCCTATCTATGCTGTCAAATGCCTTCTCAAAATCAACAAAGCACACGTAGAGCGGAGCCTGCCACTCCATTGTTTGTTCCACTATGATTCTTAAGGTGGCTATCTGGTCATTGCAAGATCTATCTTTCCGGAATCCCGCCTGTTCGTCCCTAAGCCTCTGGTCTATAGCGTCTTTCATCCTGTCCAGAATAACCCTAGTGAGGACTTTGCTGGGAATGGAGAGCAGCATGATCCCTCTCCACTTGTCACAGTTTGACAAATTGCCATTCTTTGGCAGTTTCACGAGAGGCTCTTAGGCTCAGATCACATACAAATCACACAGAGTGGTTAACAAGTGATCGATATGGAGCGTTCGAAGAAGAAGAAATTAAAAAATCAGAACAACATTTCTATGCTTACCGAAATTCTTTTTATTTTCCGCCTTTTTTATCATGCAAACATGAATTTCTTTCCAGATTTTTTCCTGGGAAATGTAGCGAAATATACAATTTATAAAGAAAAAAAAGGAATTCTTATTCATACATGAGGTATATTGGTGAGCAGGACCGTGCGGTATATTTTCTCAGTATGATGCAAGTCTTCGACATGCCGACCCTTACATTTTTTTCTTTAAAATAATTTCAAAGTTTTTAAAGAGTTTCAGATGACATGCAGAAAGCATTCCACAATGCAGGATCAGAAGAAATTTCGTTTAATATCTGCTGGCTGCTACTGCTACGGCTAGCCGGCCAATCTGGTCATTTAGCTGGCAAAACATATCTCTCCATGATCCCAACTCCTGTCTTTTCAGAAGGTTAAAACACCATAAAGCGAAAATCCGCAGTAGACTGGAAGACAAACACTGGATATGATTATGGAAAATACTTTTTTAAAGACCTAAGCAGAACCAGAGCCAGCTATAAACTTGTAGGCCTGCAGACTCGGGTAAGAATTATGTGAAATCAGACCACAACTACACCACGTGACCTCGCATTCCAGTATTGTTGTACATAGACAAATTAATTTTAAAATCAACATAAAATGCTAAACCGAAGTTATATTATGCAACAAGTTAAGTTTACCAATAAGGAATATCAATATTATGAATATTCTTATCAATACATAAGCATAGATTCACATAATTGAGTATAATTGCAAAAAAACCTTGCAGTGTTCTATCAAACATATATAAATTCCAGCCCCCCTACCCCGCTCTAAACTAGGTCAGGACTTCCCATCAGTTGCCAGGCCTAGTTATTTAGAGTTGGCTGTGGCAGAACAGACCAGGCCATTATATTTCGCCTAAGTACTGGACACTGCAGACTCAACAGACATATACACAGACTAGGAATAAATCAAATAGTTCTCTGCCAGTATCAGCAGGCGGAACAGACACCGGAGCATGTCCTACAAGACTATTCTCTCCTGATCTAAGAAGCGACATGTGGCCACACCCAGTAGACCCTTTTTCGATCCAGAAGCACTTGAGCTTTCAGATCTTCGGCGGAGTCAAAGACGTAAGGAACAACGGCGCGCCAGGATTAGTGAGCTGGCACTAATCCCTACCATCACCTCCTCGTGGTGACCCTGGAAACAGACGGTAGTTCCGGTCTGGCTAAGAGGGCAGGTGCCGTGGGAGAGCTACTTTGGTGCAAGTAGATAGAGATGCAAAGGTAGTCACGCTAGATGGGATCCGCTCGCAACACAGACAAGCGAATGCCCAGAGTGACCCAGAGTGACTATTAATGTCTCTCCCGGTCGATTGGAGAAGCTGGAAGGATAAACGTGGAACCGTGTGGGGCGAAACTGGGAGTCCTCTCTTGAGCCCGACGAGTATGCTGGGAGTCAGGTTGAACTTCACGTGGGCCGACATAGATCGAAACTCGGGCCCCTATCACAGGGATAAGGGTACGATTTTAAGCCCCAGAGTCGGACAACCCAGGAAAATGTGAGCACGGCGAAAACTGATGGTGACGATAAGGCAGGCACCAGGGCAGAGCTAGCACGCACGCTGGCGATGTCATAGTGGACCCACCGATGGGCAGGCGAGCATGGCATGGCATGCAAGGAAGGCACGGCAGGCGAGAGGGTGTGCGGACCACCCGTGTGTGCAGAACAACTGGAAGGCCCAGTAGAGGTAAAGCCAGTGCGCGTTTCCGCTCGTGGGAACTACTGCTGCCTTGTAGTTTGATTGGAAGCAATCAAAGGCTAGCGGAGCAAACCGTACACAAAACTGGACGGTAGGCAAACCAAGCCATAAAAAGACGGTGTAACTGGGCAGATGACGCTCATCAGCCCGGGAGGGCAGGTCGTCTACAGATCGCTGCCCTGAAAGAAAATAGCAACCTGCTGCCTTGTGTGTTTTTGCTGGGGACAGCAAAAGCTAACGGAGAGCGAACCCAGTAAACGCTGGTTGAAATCGAACACACCACCGAAGGATAAGCACCTGAGCTCCAATAGATACTGAAGGTTGTGCACGTACATCCGTTCTTGATGTTTGGCTGCTTATATATCACAATAGAATGATAAAAGCGGCCTAAGAACGATCGCGAGAGGGAGAGAGAGATCTTCGGCTCGGTGCCATGGACATCGTAACCCTTCGGTTCGGTGCCACGAACACCGTAAATCTGGAGAACCTGTGGCTTTTCTGCCAGCCCGCGGAATTTAACCACACTCATAGGGGGCTTGTCACCCGTCGTCCAACGCGCTACGAACACGCTGGGCAGGCGGGTACCCAGTCGACCTAAAATCTAAGCTTTGGGGAAACCAGACAGACCTGAAGTTGACTGCCCAGTTTGTGGTCTACGCAGTAAACATGACTAGAGATCGCTGAAGAAGACGTTATAAGCATGACAGAAGAAATGTAATGAAAGAAAGGTGTAAACAAGCAATCAAAAGTGAAATACAATTTTGCGAAACGAAAGTACACACATATCTTACTTGTGTATTGCTTATAATTATGTACGTCACACAGTTGTCCGATTACGGAATCAATCTATTGAAAAGTTACCAGTAGTAACTAAATCAGATGTTTACTGTGTTATTTATTTATTCAATCTCGCAAACGTATAAATGTGTCGATTCCCTTTTCTAAGCTCCGACTTCCCAGTTGTGTCAGCAGTTTGTGTGTCAGACCTGATCAGATCAGATCTGGAGAAAACCGTGGGAGGCTGCGGTAAGACTGGGTAAACGGGCGGTTTCGAAGGAAACAAGTAAATTACAGTATTACATAAGACATGAACATTAAATATAAAAAAATGACAACACGACGTTTCGTCCATATGCATTTATTAAGAAAACAAATACAAACATAAAATACTAAATAAACTAAAACATAGTTCTAAATAAGAAGGGTGACAAGTGTTCAAATACGTGCTGTAAAGCAGGTTCGTGTTGAATAAATAAAACTGGAGGTAGACAGTCATGTAAATTAGAGAAAAATCTCTCACATGTGAACAACAACTGTTTAGCGATGTATAGTTGACGTGCAAATTAAAGGAAAGGTTGTATAATTGAAATACATATCAGTCATGTGATGACTGCGACGGATGGAAGGACACGTCATCATCATCATCATCAAGTAGCTTGTTTCTTCCGGAACTTGGCTCACATGACAGCATTCATGAAAAACTCTCTGTTCTGTGCAAGTTGGCCGGCGTCATCAGCAGTCATTCTCAGATCGTCAATGACATCCTGCACCCATCATCTTCTAGGTCTTCCTCTCATTCTTCTTCCAGGCACCATTCCTTCCAAAATCAATTTATCCAGGCACTCGTGTCGTTTGATGTGTCCGAAATATTTAATTTTCCTTGTTTTTATGCTTTGTAACTCTCTTTTAATATCAAACTGTTGCAGAACAGAAGCATTTGTTCTTTTCTCTGTCCGTGATATTCTAAGTATACTTCTGTAGCATTTGCATTCAAATGCATTAATGATCTTCTCTGCGCTTTGTCAATGTTCCATGTCTCACAACCATATGTTGTTGTTCCATGTCTCACAACCATATGTTGGCAAGGAAAAAAAGCAGGCTCTTAAACACATGATTTTTGTTCTTTGTCAGTTCCTTCCATAGGTTATTTAGTTCTTTTAGTTTTTGTACAGCAATGCTCAGTCTTCTTTTAATTTCTTTTCTAGCATTCCTGTCATTTGTCAGCAATGTCCCAAGGTATTCAAAGTTGTCGACGCTTTCCATTTTGTGGCCGTTAACACATATACTCTGTTTTAACAGTTGTAAATATCTTCGGAAGGACACGTGAACTTAAACAATGTTGACACTATCTTCCCAACAACACAAAACTTTAATCTGTCGTGTCCTGATAACAAGACATGCAGCATAACAAACTAGTGGTTGTTATTGTTATATCGTCAAATCTTCAAGAATTACGGCACACCCTTTATCAATCCTACACTGGAATGTTATTGGTGATATTACGACTTGATGGATGTTTTAAAATATGCTACATACTCGTACATGCTTGGGTTACTGAGCAATACAGGAAAACACGTGCACTCAGCTGGTAGTTGTGATTCATCAGATTCAGATTGTATCGATAAAATTGGTTTGAAGCGGAATTCATCGTTCGATCTCTCTTCATTTAATATGTCAGATGAATATCGATATCTTCACAACTCAGGGACTCTCACTCAACTTCTAGTCAATTATTTGTCTTCATGGGCGTACACATACATTATCTAGGAGGGGGAAAAATAAATGTGAACAATTTTAGTTGGTAGTATTTTAAAATAAGTTTTACAGAAGACTGCTCCGTATATCATGGACAGAGAAGAAAACAAATAGATCTATCCATAAAGAAGTCAAAATCAAAGAAAACTGGTTGATACTATAAATAAAGAGAAAATTGAGATATTTTAGACATAAAAAGAGATTAAGATTGGAGAAGACCGTCATAGAAGGAGGCATACCGGCCGGCAAAGAGAAGAAGTGCAAGACCACTGAGAAGATATATTCAGGATGTAATTGATGATTTGAACATGAAGGCTGCAGAGATGGAACATTTGGTCTATGAGAGAGAAAATTCTGAAGGAGTGTTGGGGAAGGAGTGTTGGGGAAGGAGGGAAGGGGTTCTGCTATTTGATGATGATGAATTTGCTACGCGGAAATAGTCAAGACCAAATTCGCAAAGGTCATTTTCCAGGCGGTGACGCTAGGCCCCCTGCCTTAACTTATGGGCGTCCGTATTTGTCGTCTTCCATGAAATGGTGCGACGCATGCCCTCTGTACAGTTTGGTATCTTCTGATATGTGGACTGGTCATATTTGGTTTCTCAAGGGGCATGACTGCAATATGTGTAGTGTTTTGTGGAGCTTGATCACAGAGGCAGATCTCAGTCGAGTCGATCCGAAATTTTGTGTACATGTGACTCGAGAGCGTGTTGTTACATGTCCGGAATCTGAACATTGAGGTCTGTTGCTTTAGTAGTAGAGAGTTTATTGGATCAGTTGGGTTTTTGTCATGGTGACTTTTCTTCTATTGTATCATAATGGATGCCTTGATTTGTGTCCTAGATTCTTGGTGAATAACCGGATGTTGATTGTTACAGGGACACACCCTTTTCCAACAGGAAGTCACTGATAAAATGGCCGCATATGATCTGTTGCAAAAGTGTCTGAGATAATATGGTACACAGCCATTCTGGTTATCAACAATATCCTTCTGCAACAACACATTGCAAACACAAATAGCTTTAAACTGACAGCTTCTCTCCTTGTGCATATATTCAAGCTGATATATGAGAGATAATACCAGTGGCGTATCCTGAGCCTTGTTATAAGGTGGGCTACAATCTGCTATAATACTCTATAACATCAATGTTTCTAGAATGACATTGATGAACAATGTCTGCCTGACGCACGGTTGGCCTGTCTGCTTGCTTGCCTGTCTCTCTCTCTCTCTCTCTATATATATATATATATATATATATATATATATATATATATATATATATATATATTACAAACTCTCCATGTTCTCTTTTTCCATCCGTTGTCTTTCGGAGAGCTGCTATACTAGCCAATGCACCTGCTGGCATTCGACATCCATACCTCATCCACTTTTGTCTTTTAATGATGGTCTCTATTGATACGCAGTGAGAAATATTGCAATGCCACTATTTCAGGTTTACCCAGCTTCAATTGGGTACCAGGAAAAACACTGGGAAGTAAAGGAGGTCGGCGTGATGTTGAGCACATCACCCATCGTGTGCCGACAATCAATGAAAAATACGGTCCTAACACCATATTATCCTATATACCTCGTGGTATAAAAATAGTTTGTTTTTTTTTAAACACCACCAAAAACTTTATTAAATACATTTCACACCAAAAAGTTTATAAAATACATTTCACACACACACACATATATATATATATACTAATAAATTATCACAAAGCAAGCATTGAAGAAGAAGACATACAGTTCAAGAAGTAAAGACAGTTTTGGGTCTAAGGTAACCCCTGGAACGAACTTTACTGAGAAAGGAGAGGAACATATGGATCAATTCCATAGAAGAAAGAGAGAACGAGTTGCTCAGAATAATGTGATGGATAAATTGTTTGCAGACTCTATGTAACAAATAACAGTAAAAGAGGAATACAATAATAAAATAACACTAATCGATTAGATGTTGTCAACAACATTAAATAAACTAATATGAACAATTCTTTAGGTATAAAACAAAGCTCTCATGTTAAATTATCTACATGAGTGTTGAGCTATTTGCAAACATATGCCCCTAATTTTTAGTATAGATTTTTACTCCCAAGAAGTCACTGCAGGCATATCTCTCTCTCTCTCTCTCTCTCTCTCTCTCTGAGAGATTCTCTCTCATATTAATTTTATTTGAAAAATTAAAGAATAATAATTCCGACAAAATATTTTCATTATCTTCCAAATTACATCGAAGACACTCGCATGTTCTATAGAGTTTGTGCACTGCATCTGAGATATTCCTGTATAAGAAAGAGATCGAAGCACACACGGTTACTCACCAAAGTGCAATTATGATGTTCCTATCAATCAATCAATCTCTCATATGACTGAATTAAAATAGATGTGTGCTAAATTCGTGTCGCACGCAAAGTCCAGCAACTCGCAGATTATGTAAGACTTACTAAATTTCTAGCTTACATCAACAATAAAATATAAGTTCTTAAAAAAGTTTCACCAATATTGTCTTTACAATATTTCGAAAACAATTACAAAGTATTTATCTTACAATTAATAAAACTTTTATAACATACAACTAAAAATAACTGTTGAGAGTTCCACTTCGGCGTGATCATGCGGTTATCACATGTGAAATATACGCAACTGGTATATAAATAGAATCGTCTACATTATACATAGAGAGAGATAAACCAGTTGCGCATATTTCACGTGTGATAGCACAAGAAGTTGGATTTTTAGTCAACGTCAAAATGCGTCACACGTTTCTAAGGAGATCCCGTGACTTACTAGACGTTGAAAAAAAAATTAAAATTCTCAATTTTGCAACGAAACGAAAAATACAATTATATTACGTAACAAGTATACTATAGTAAGGAGATTATGAAGCGAACTTTGCTGAGAGAGGCAGGAAATATCGGTCTCAGTTCCATGGAGGAGATTGAGCGAGTTGCCCAGGATAGAGCGGTATGGAGAAATTACTTGCAGGCCCTATGTAACGTATAACGGTACGAGAGGAATTATTATTATTATTATTATTATTATTATACTATAATAATAGTGCGTTTACAAATGTTTGCCCCTGTTTAAAAATCTATAACTCTGCAACCATTTCAACTACGATAATGAAATTTTGCATACAAACTTGAAATATGAATGACCAAACCAAAAAAATTTTGTCTTGTAGATTGTACAGCTTATTTCCATGTTTGTTTATATGGGGTATATAAAACTCTTGTCAGTGTAAAAGGACACATGTTTAAAGATTTTACAGCTTCACACCCAAACTTCTGTGGTCAACAACATATTTTCTCGTGCGCACGTTTTTTTGCCGTTTAGAAGCTGGTGTCACACTTGAACGGATATGCTCAGAGGTAAAGTCTATACCAATACAGGCAGTGGGTGAGTTTACCAGAAACCATTTACCAGAAACGTTGGATGATTCTTGCTATATTACAGAATGGGATTGAAAGTGAAATTCTGCACACTTCAAAGCATTGCAATGAAGCTGTACTTATATTTTAGTCGAGAAGCTGATCGTGGAAGACTTTATCAATCTATTTTAAACCCGAAAAGAGAACAGTGCATGCTTTGGGTTTGTGTAAACGGTCATTTCGTCGATGGATGCATGAATCAAGAATAAACCCTCCAAACAATAAGCAAATAGCTGGTAGAAAGTCAATTGTAGATAGCTTTGACAAGGAGGTTATACGACGGACAATTGTGAAAATGTTGGATTGCAAAGAAACAGTGACTGTAAGAAAGCTGCAGACTTGTTTAAGGAAGAACAATAACATTGAGTTATCTAAATGTACGTTGTGGAAAATTATAAGGACATTAGGCTTCACCTTTAGAAAGTATACGAGTGGAATAAATATTATTTGCGAGCAGCCGCATTTAGTAGTCATGAGAAGCAAGTACCTACGTGAAGTAAGAGAAATGCGCAGAGAAAGTTATGATATTGTGTATTTGGATGAAACATGGATCAATGCACATCACGCCAATGCAAAGGAATGGCAGTCAGTAGATGGAAGGATAAAGCGATATGTACCAAGTAGTAAAGGACAACATTTAGTCATAGCCCACGGTGGTAGTAGACATAATGGGTTATTGCAGAATGCTGAACTCGTTTTCGTTTCAAAGTCTACAGACAATAGGGATTATCACGCAGAGATGAATGGCCAAATATTTAGAAATTGGCTCGAGAAAACAGTTCTTCCATCTTTAGATAGACCATCTTGTCTCATATTGGACAATGCATCATATCACAATATTATATCACAAGAAGACAAAATACCTACGACATCGAGCACAAAAGACGCAATAAAGATGTGGCTCATCATAGAAAATATTCCGTTCAATGAAACTTACTTCAAACCAGAATTGTTGTCCCTTGTAAAGCAGACACAAAAGTCAAAGAAATTTCAAATTGATAAGTTGATAGAGGAGCATGGTCATAGGTGTTTGAGACTTCCACTGTATCATTCACATTTAAACCCAATAGAACTTGTGTGGGCTAAAATTAAAGGACAAGTGGCAGCTGCAAATACTACATACAAATTGTCTGACGTCAAGATACTAACCCACGCTGCCTGCGCTATCAAATGTTGATAAAGCTTACTGGATAAAATGTGAGGACCATGTCTTGAAAGAAGAAGATGAATATTGGAGAAAGGATTGTTTGCATTTAATTCAACCTAGAACAGTCATCAATCTACTGGACTCGTCCGACACAGATTAAGGTTAGAAATATATTATTGTCATACTCCAGTCATTTTCTATTTTATAATTCTTCCATATGTCTATGCTAATTATATGTCTATGTCAATGTAGACAAAAAGGGTGAAGAAACAGGTCCCATCTTGAGAACAAAGACACTAGAACACATTGACACCTCATACCCCCATCCCGAGTGGACCCATATATACACAGGCGGATCATCAGACACGACAGCGAGGAAAGGAGGGGCCGGAACCATCATCATACTCCAAGATGGCACTACACTAACAAATTCAAGTGCCACTGGAGAACTATCAACAAATTTTAGAGCCGAACAACAGGCAATTGTGGATGCCTCAAAAATACTGCAGCAAAGAAACATCCAAAACAACAAACTTGTCTTCCTTTGCGACTGCTTGTCAGTCCTGCAGGCCACACAAAGGGAACCACAAGATAACATGGAAAGAGAGCTGATACTACAGCTAAACAAGCTCTCAGAACACAACAAAATTATTCTCCAGTGGATACCAGCCCACTTTGGAGTTCCAGGAAATGAGAGAGCAGACATGCTGGCTAAGGAGGGAACAAAACTTACACAACAGAAACACACAGTATCACTACCATAAATCAAGACACATATCAAAAGAAAGTACAAAGAGGTATGGAGGCAACAAACCAACAGCAAACACCCACAAGATCCCATCAGCAGACTAAACATAAAACAGCACACAACAATCTTTCGCCTAAGAACAGGTCACTGCAGGCTCAACCACCACATGCACAGAATAAAGCCTGCTCAGACTGCACAGTGTGCATGCCAGACAGAAACACAGACTCCAGAGCACATCCTGCAGTCATGTCCATCATACATACACCAACGAAATGAAACATGGCCTCATGAACAAAGCTTACAGACCAAGCTATGGGGAACTCTCGAAGAACTCCAACTGACATGCAGCTTCATAGAGGCAACCCATCTCATGATCTAGATGAGCATACGAAACCGAACGCAAAGAAGAAGAAGATATGTCTATGTTAATTATATACATGGCACCCATCACTATATGAATAGGGATCCGCCTTTGATGACATCCTTAACCTATATGAAGTGTATCACTGTAAAATTAGTTCTTTTGCATAGCTTTGCTAAAGTTTTCGCAAAACATCAAAGAAATTCGCAGATATGCAAAATCTGAGCTGCATTTCGACCTGTCAACGACATATTCCTTTGGTCATCGTAAATATAAGACTGCATGCAAAATTTCAAATCAACACAACAGATACTTTTTGAGAAAATTGAACTTGACTGAGGGCAAACATTTGCAAACGGACTATAACATAAACAGTATTGACGCTCAGACTAAATACTCTTTTTTAAAACACAACAAATTTGATCCACAAAAGTTCATTATCCGTGTTAAACAGGGAGAAATCGAATAATGTTATAGCAGCGATTCAGAAAAATAATTTCGAAAGCAGTTATAAATAACAATATACATGTTAAGATAATACTTCAAAATTATCATTATAGAAATATGTGTGTACTAACTATAAAGACCAACCTGTTTAACTTTGTCTAAAACTGAACAATACCGGATACTCAATAAGGCGACGGGATGACAGGCACGATATGTTAGTCATTACCCTGAGAAATATTTTATGCTAAAATAGCTGAGATAAGGGGACGAAACTCTTCAAGCTAAACTGAAATAATAGAGGGAAGTGACGAAACTCTATAGGCTATCTTCGTATCTGCTGTGACATATTTTGTCCGACCGACTTTTCGCTACATCCGTGTCATAAGTATGTTGGCATTCACGTGTTTACAGGTTAGATCCGGGATGTCTGCATAAACAACTTAATGTACCAGTAGATATATGACATGTTTGGAAGGTCACCTTGTACTAACTGGCAACATTTCAATGTATAAATTATTGTATTGTGTGAAAGTCATTCTAGAAAAATGTATCTTAATAAAAATAATTTTAAAATCAAGTGCTATATCTGCCAGCGTAAGCGATAATTTCTTCCCAAATCTCTCCCGCTGGTGCAGCTAATCAGTTGTGATGCCGCCGATCTCTTGTCGAACCATCCAGCATTTCTCCCCTCTGCCTTCCACGGTCTTACATTTCCTGCATTTTACATGTAGTTGTCAAATGTTCATGGTCGTCCATACGTTAGACAAGGGATGGGGTGAGGAATGCACTTGCTAGATTCTTGTAGTGTGTCTTGTAGTGTGTCTTGTAGTGTCTCGTAGTGTTTTAATATTTCATTCCTTGCCTCCAATAAGTAGGCAACTAGAAAACCTTACAATAAAACTCCAGAACATAGAAATAAAACAAACAATTGAGGTCAAATACTTAGGAGCAATTTTCACAGCAGATGGAAGTATCGATAGGGAAATCAACAATCGTTGCACAAAAGCTAACCAGGTACTGGGACAGTTAACACCACTGTTGTCACATAAAGAGATACCGCTAAAAACTAAAGCAAATCTTATAAGAACGATTTTCTGGCCAACACTATGTTACCAGTGTCAAACATGGCCAATAACAGCAGCTAATGAGCGGAAAATCATAACGACAGAGATGAGGTGTCTTAGAAGAACTGCAAGTGTGACAATAACATACAGAATTAGAAATGAAGAAATCAGAAAAAGACTGGATGTGAAACCAGTAATGCAATTCATAAAAGAACAACATATTAAATGGTTTGGACACCTGACAAGAATGCCCTGGTATCGTCTACCACAGAGAACCACACAGAAAACAGTATAACGAGTACAGAGCAAGAGGAAGACCACACAAAAGATGGAGTGACGGCATCAAGAACAACCTTAAGACAATGAATAACAGCTTACAAAGTGCATTAGAACAAGCATTCACAAGAACACTACACACCCCTCCCCCAACACTTCTATAAAGAAGTAAATGGTGGAAGAAGCAGAAGATGTTGACTAGTTTTTCCCATTTATTTCCTCACACAGCTGAATGTACCTGTAGTTGGGAAGATAACTGTCTAGTCACGCGAATACACATGTTGATGTCAAACCACTAGATGATGTTAGACTTTGTTATCTCACAACCTGGTCAAGGACGCCCTTTTGTTACCAGATCAGGGCTGTAAGAAGCTTGTACAAACATAACACTGTGTCCTTAAGCACGTATACACATTATCGTAAGAGACATTTATTTTTATGTCAACATTGTCCTAAATTTAGTGTCCCTAAACTGTGGCATACTCCAGAGTGGTTACCGGGGCCCAAATTAGGGGTGTAAGGACAAGGGCAACTGTTACCTGCCACGCATGTTTTTATAGGGGTAGAATAGCTAGCCCCACGCTTGGCCTCCTCCTGAGTCGCCTCTTACGACATGCCTTGTAGGTCACAGTGTTCCTTGCTTCCCCTGCTAGCCCTTGCAACGCATGGGCGACTTGGGGATCTAAATTACAAGTACCTCACAAGTCGGAGTAAGACTCGCCTGAATGGTGAGGAACACTACTGATAGGAAAGAAAGCCCTCTCGCAAAAAATCAGCCAGATGTGTCATTCTACGCCAGAATTCATAGCAAACGAATGAAAAAAATGTCAGATTACAATTGACCTTTTTTTTTTCTTCTTCTTCTGCGTTCGTTATTTTCACTACTTGATGGCCTCTTTTTTGTGGCATGTGTGTGGTTTTTGGACGAAGTACGGGGAGTACATTGTGCTGCTAACTTACAGCTTTACACTAACAGCAACAATATTTGCGCCTTTTGGCCCAGCACATCCGATTTTTTTTTTATTGTGCCCTATACGGAAGTGTCACAACCAGTGGATCCAGTACGGTAGAATGTGTAAACTCCGAGCGTCGTCATTCTTTCAAATACGAGCTGCTCGGAGTTTGTTCAAGTGTTTTTGGTTGTGCCATTTGACGTTTTATGAAGGCTCCTGCTCTTTGGTTGCGATCACTTAACACTTTGATCTTGTAGAATATATAACATCCTAGTCTTGGCAACACAAGCACTTGCATTTAATTATTATATTCATTGGAGTTTCTGTGGTGTAGAGGTTAGCTCCTCGCATCTTGTTCCAGAGGTACACGGTTCGCTCCATCGTGGAGTCTTCAGGATATTTTTCCAGGGATCCCTGATCTCAGTGTAGGAAAGATCGAGTTCCTAGTCCTATCTGAGACGGACGATAAAACGAAGATTCCATGTACAAGTTGAGCACGAAAAAGAAATCTTGGCAGTTCAAAATCGAGAAGAGCAGGCTGGAAAGTCACTGCCAAGGCAAAACTTATTAGAAATATTTTGTTTAATATTTTAATTTCCTACAAAATATTTTCACCATCTTCAAAATGATATCAGGGGAACTCATCGTGTTCATACACTGCCGCTGAGATCTGCCTGTGTAAGAACGATCGGAGCAAACATGATTACTCGGCCAATTGAAAAGGTAATTAGTCCTATCAATCAATCAAATTGTTTCGCGTGGATTTTTACAAAGGACGATGGCACCACCCGTTCAGAAAGCAATGGCAAACTACTGAATGTAATAATGCCTAGAAAAATCACAAACAGTGTTAAAAATCTGAGGTTGATTCGCAAAGTCCTGTAAAGGATATGCAATTAACTTTTAACTTTATCAATCAATCAATCAATTAATCATCTTCCTTATCTGAATATTGCATCACCATTTTATCGCGATCAGAATATGTATGATAATGTAATATGTATGATAATGTAATATGTATGATAATGTAATATGTATGATAATGTAATATGTATGATAATGTAATATGTATGATAATGTAATATGTATGATAATGTAATATGTATGATAATGTAATATGTATGATAATGTAATATGTATGATAATGTAATATGTATGATAATGTAATATGTATGATAATGTAATATGTGTTGAATTCTTTTACAAGTAAAATACCTTTTACCTTTTATTTCAATAACTCCAGTGCCAGGTCTGTCTTTTACTGTCTGTACTGTCTGTACTGTCTTTTACTGTCTGTACTGTCTACCGCTTTCTATGGCGGTGTAAGACAGGAGATTCTGTATGTGATCTCGATCACAACCCAAGCTATCAAACTCCACGGCGGGCAAATTTTGAAGAAAATTAGTTCCTTGGATTTTTTCGAACTGTAAAATAGACCTCATCGTTTAGAAAGCAATGGCAAACTACTGAACGTTTAAGTGGTGACTAGAAAATCGACGACTCGTTTACTGTTATTGATGGCTACGTCCTGTAAATAGGATATGCCACGATTTTCAGGACAGGAGGAAGGGAGGGGGGGGGGACGCCCTTGAGTCTGATGAATTTAATGATTACATAGCTGGTACAGTAACCACGAAATTGTTCAGGACAGGAGGAAGGGAGGGGGGGGGGACGCCCTTGAGTCTGATGAATTTAATGATTACATAGCTGGTACAGTAACCACGAAATTGTTCAGGACAGGAGGGAGGGAGGGGGGGGGCGCCCTTGAGTCTGATGAATTTAATGATTACATAGCATTTATATGGATAAAATAACTCAAGAGTCGAATTCAGATAATGATGAAATAAATGAACTGCTTTTTGCAGATGATCAGTGCCTGATACATCAAAATGAACAAGATCTACAACATCATATTGACACTTTGAACAATAATTGTGTGAAACATGACATGAAAATCAACAACACTAAAACAGAAATAATGAATATGGGAAGAAAACATAATAATCTAGACATCCATGTCAATGTCACTAAAATAAACCAAGTGAAAGAATTCAAATACTTAGGAAGCATATTCACAGAAGACGGAAAACTAGATAGAGAGATAGAGGCTAGAGTACAAAAGCAAATGCTGTAACCTACCAGCTAGCCCCATTGTTAAGGCACCCAAAAATTTCACAGGCAGCTAAGAAACAAATGATCAACAGCATTTTTATACCTACTTTGTGTTACCAGAGCCAAACATGGACATTGAGCAAAGCGCAGTCACAAAAATAACTACATGTGAAATGCGTTGCCTGAGAAAAGTTACCAACAACACAAGAAAAGACAGAATCACCAACATCAGCATAAGAAAGAAAGTTGGCACAAAACCGTGCTTGAATTATATAGATAAACAAAGAATGAAGTGGTTTGGCCACTTAATAAGAATGCATCCAAACTCCACAGTATACAGAGTCTTCTACAACAGAACATCAGGAAAGAAGGCAAGAGGAAGACCACGGAAAAGATGGTTAGATGGCGTGGCAGCATCCTGTGAAAGAGCAAAGATAACAATCACACAAGCCACCAGAACAGCGCAAGACAAAACAGAAAACCACGACACTGGGCAACAACCCGGTAGCAGTGTGACGACAAAAGAAAGAAGAAGATAGCTGGTACAGTAACCACGAAATTGTTCAGGATAGGATTTTTACTTTATGCCCCTGACAGACAAAAAAACCTAATTGGTCTCACCGGGAATTGAACCCGGGCCTCCGGAATGGGAGCCCGCACTGTACTACGCATGTTTATATCGTCTCTACCAGAAAGAACCGAAGGGAGTGCACTCGAGACAGAATAGTGCAAGCTACATATCTTGCATGCATGCAATGAAAATAAAACTATACTTACTTCCCCTGAAACTGTCGTCGCGTAAGCCGTAGCTACAGGGTGTTCAACTTAAAAGCAGCCCCAGTGATAAATAGAAATTTGCCAGGTACGCATCGCATCTCGTATATTTACTATTTAAACCGGTTGTGACTAGCTTGTCCTACGTCACATTTGTTCATCGCCCCTCCCGCACTACATTTACACACCATCACACAACCGTGACCTATTATACGTCATAACTGAATCTTCTCATTTCCATACATATATGCCAGATTAGCTCCATTCACAGGCTGCTTTTAAGTTGAACACCCTGTAGATACCTAATAAAAAAGACGTCGATCATGGGATGGAGAATAGTCAATAACATAATGATTTGTTGCACTTGGGACAATTAATTGTTGTCATCACTATTCATGTTCATGATTCATGATTATGAATTGATTGATTGATTCTTCTTCTTCTTTGCGATTGCTATTTTGTTGATAATACCGTCAGACGCGTTCTTATGATGAAGTCGACTGTTGTCTGAGCTATCTCTGATGCCATATAGTTTAGTTGATAATACCGTCAGACGCGTTCTTATGATGAAGTCGACTGTTGTCTAGAGCTTATCTCTGATGCCATATAGTTTAGTTGATAATACCGTCAGACGCGTTCTTATGATGAAGTCGACTGTTGTCTGGAGCTTATCTCTGATGCCATATAGTTTTGATGATTATACCGTCAGACGCGTTCTTATGATGAAGTCGACTGTTGTCTGGAGCTTATCTCTGGGGGATATAGTTTTGATGATTATACCGTCAGACGCGTTCTTATGATGAAGTCGACTGTTGTCTGGAGCTCATCTCTGATGCCATATAGTTTTGATGATTATACCGCCAGACGCGTTCTTATGATGAAGTCGACTGTTGTCTAGAGCTCATCTCTGATGCCATATAGTTTTGATGATAATACCGTCAGACGCGTTCTTATGATGAAGTCGACTGTTGTCTGAGCTTATCTCTGGGGATATAGTTTTGATGATTATACCGTCAGACGCGTTCTTATGATGAAGTCGACTGTTGTCTGGAGCTTATCTCTGATGCCATATAGTTTTGATGATAATACCGTCAGACGCGTTCTTATGATGAAGTCGACTGTTGTCTGGAGCTCATCTCTGGGGGATATAGTTTTGATGATTATACCGTCAGACGCGTTCTTATGATGAAGTCGACTGTTGTCTGGAGCTCATCTCTGATGCCATATAGTTTTGATGATAATACCGTCAGACGCGTTCTTATGATGAAGTCGACTGTTGTCTGGAGCTCATCTCTGGTGGATATAGTTTTGATGATTATACCGTCAGACGCGTTCTTATGATGAAGTCGACTGTTGTCTGGAGCTCATCTCTGATGCCATATAGTTTTGATGATAATACCGTCAGACGCGTTCTTATGATGAAGTCGACTGTTGTCTGGAGCTCATCTCTGGTGGATATAGTTTTGAATGTAGTGATTGATTGATTGATTGATTGATTGATAGGATCACTGTCATCGAAATGTGATAAATAAATTTGCGTGCTCCGGTCTCTTTCTTACATAGTAAGATATAAGCTGAAGCGCATTGAGCTCCGTAGCACCAGCACGTGTCTCCTACGTAAAAATGTTTGTGAGGGTGTTTGTAGAACATTTTTTTCTCAAATATATTTTCTCACTGGAAGCGAATTTCCAGCCTATTCTAACTGATTTTAAGCTGCCAATGGTTCTTTTATGTGCTCTACTTGAACACGGGATCTACGCTTTATTATCCGTCTCCGATAGGACTAGGAACTCGAACTCATCTACATTGCGAACACCGTACCTCGACAATGCTGAAACCTCTATAACAACTGACATGTTATATGGTGATAAAGGAAAGAGAAAGATAGAGAAAGATAGAAGAAAGAAGAGATAGAGAAAGAGAGAAAGAGAGAGAGAGAGAGAGAGAGAGAGGGGGGCAGACTGTGATAGAAATAAAAAGAACGTTTGAGAGAAATAGGAAAAGAAAAAGAAAGGCGAAGACGGAGAAACACCAACATCCCTAGTGTGAATTCCTTCTCTTTTCTTTGGGCTCTTTTTGGTGAAGTGGTTAAACAGTGTGCCTTGCTTTCTAAAGTTCGGGATTCGAAACCGTAACGCGTCGTTCGGTTTACAAGTGTATTTTTTTCAGGTGATTCCTTAGGATTGTTACTAAAGCTAAACACGTAATTACAAAGTACTGTAGTTTTACAAATTACAAAAACA
Organism: Arion vulgaris; assembly: GCA_020796225.1. Classification (NCBI taxonomy): domain Eukaryota; kingdom Metazoa; phylum Mollusca; class Gastropoda; order Stylommatophora; family Arionidae; genus Arion; species Arion vulgaris. The sequence goes on from CM036754.1 coordinate 41,504,087, forward strand.
ATGACAAAATACAGCAACGTTTCGACCAACAAGGCCTTTATCAAGCAAACGAACAAACAGGAGTGACAAATTAAAATGAAACACAAATGGACGACCAAATACAAACGTATCTAAGAAAAATTTCGAATAAAAACAAATAACGAAATAAATGTAACACAAAAACACACATAAAAACTAGAAATAGAACCGAAGAGAAACAATGAAAAATCTAGTAAATATATAACTTGAATACATGCAACATATACCCATATAGATTACAAGGCATGGGAAGAGAAAGTACTAAGAAGCATAGGAATGTAATACGTTGAGCCCGCGTGGTCGCAAGGTAACATACAAAGAAATCATCCGATTCTCCAGAGAAAATCGACTGCGATCATCCGAGGAACATGATCGGATGGCTGTGACCTGGACATCGTGAGCTCCTAAATGGCCAGTATCATTGAAATGGGTGGCTACAGGGTCACAGAGCATTGGTGTATGTCGCGCAAGTGTTGGGCGAATCGGTCACTGAGCCTCTTGCCTGTCTCGCCGATACTTCTCACATCTCCACTACTTGTGTAACTTTCTTGACATTACTATCACCTTACGCCTATCCGCTATCACTACATCAGTATATTACAAGCCTACTGATGCACATAGTTTTCTCCTCTATACTTCTTCCCATCCCCGGGTTTGTCGTGACTCTTTGCCATTCTCGCAGCTCTTACGCCTTCGTCGCCTTTGTAGTGAGGACGATGATTTTCTTGAGAGAACTCGCGAGATGCTTGATTTCTTTCGCAGGCGCCTATACCCGGAGAGGGTGCTTGTCTCGGCTATACATCGAGTTAAGAAAATCACTCGCCAGCAGGCCCTTACCAGCCAGCATAGGACTACTAACTCTGACAGAGAAAAACTTATCTTAACTTACCACCCCATAGTTCCCTGGTGAAAAATGTTTTATTCCGTCATCTGTCTATCCTTAGATCAGATCCTGAGACCGTTCTGTCTTCCCCAACTATCCTTTGGTGTCTTACAGACGGGACAGAAGTCTTAAGGATATGTTGGTACACAGTCGCCTTAAGTCCAATATCCAGACTCATTTTGGCACTGTCCAGTGTGGCCGTCGGCGTTGCAACATGTGTCTTATGTGATACAGACGCGTACTGTATCTTTTCCTTTAGGCACGTTTCTTATTGACGATGGGTTCACATGCGAGTCCCGTAATCTTATCTATGCCATTATCTGTAAGCGGTGTAACAAGGCTTAAATCGGCGAGACAGGCAAGAGGCTCAGTGACCGATTCGCCCAACACTTGCGCGACATACGCCAATGCTCTGTGACCCCTGTAGCTACCCATTTCAATTATACTGGCCATTTAGGAGCTCACGATGTCCAGGTCACAGCCATCCGATCATGTTCCTCGGATGATCGCAGTTGATTTTCTATGGAGAATCGGTTGATTTCATTGTATAGTACCTTGCGACCATGTGGGTTCAACGTATTACATTCCTATGCTTCTTAGTACTTTCTCTTCCCATGCCTTGTAATCTATATGGGTATATGTTGCATGTATTCAAGTTATATATTTACTAGATTTTTCATTGTTTCTCTTCGGTTCTATTTCTAGTTTTTATGTGTGTTTTTGTGTTACATTTATTTCGTTATTCATTTTTATTCGAGATTTTCCTTAGATACGTTTGTATTTGGTCGTCCATTTGTGTTTATTTTAATTTGTCACTCCTGTTTGTTCGTTTGCTTGATAAAGGCCTTGTTGGTCGAAACGTTGCTGTATTTTGTCATTGTTTTGTAATTTGTAAAACTACAGTACTTTGTGATTACGTGTTTGCCAATCAAATAATTTTACTGCAGTTCCATATATATATACTGAATATTACTAAAGCTACGGAGTTTGTGCTCTTTACAGGTGGCATGCCATTTTTGCGGAGAGTGACCGATCCGTATGACCGATCCGTATGACCGATCCGTATATGACCGATCCGTATGACCGATCCGTATGACCGATCCGTATGACCGATCCGTATATGACCGATCCATATGACCGATCCGTATGACCGATCGATGACCGATCCGTATATGACCGATCCGTATGACCGATCCGTATGACGATCGTAGCCGATCCGTATGCCGATCTAGACGATCCGTATGGTGCAATGAAGTCAACCCTTCGTCTTTAAACGCAGTCTAGACTATATTATTGAGATAATTCTCAAATATGGTATTTAAGGTTAACCATAGTTTCGAAAATCGTCATCATCATCCAATAGCGTGTCATGAGCAGAACTTTACTACCCTAACATTTCTTCCGAATGTATCTCTCTCATGTGCCATTTGTCGTCATTCTCAAATCATTAGTCACATCCTGAATAAATCTACGTGGTCTTCCTCTTCTCCTCTCTGTCAGGTGCCACCTTCCATAATGATATTTTTTCAACCCTCTTTGTTTTTATATGTCCAAAATAATTTAATTTATTCTAATTTGTAGCATCCTCCTCCAGTTTTCTTTGATTTTAAGTTCTGAAATAGTCACAGCTAAAATAATTAATGAGATCATTCTGATCAGATTTATTGTATACAAGTAAATTGTTGGAAATCATTGTAATAAACTCCTTTTAAGCCCACAGTAGCTATAACGGGAAGAAATCGGATTCAGACAGGAGCTGCTATTACCGCGTAAATAATGCAGTCGTGTTTCTCAACTCATTAATGAGTGCCATCTTCATGTGAAGTATTATTATTATTTTTATTCTTCTTCGACGTTCTATTGCCCTTGTTAATCATCTTATGTGATTTGTATGTGATGTGTATATGATGTGTATGTGATATGTATGTGATGTGTATGTGATGTGTATGTGATGTGTATGTGATATGTTGTGATGTGTATGTGATGTGTATGTGATTGTATGTGATTTGTATGTGATGTGTATGTGATTGTATGTGATGTGTATGTGATTGTATGTGATGTGATGTGATGTGTATGTGATGTGTATGATGTGATTTGTATGTGATTTGTATGTGATTTGTATGTGATGTGTATGTGATGTGTATGTGATGTGTATGTGATATGTATGTGATTTGTATGTGATGTGTATGTGATATGTATGTGATGTGTATGTGATGTGTATGTGATATGTATGTGATTTGTATGTGATATGTATGTGATTTGTATGTGATGTGTATGTGATGTGTATGTGATGTGTATGTGATATGTATGTGATTTGTATGTGATGTGTATGTGATGTATATATGATGTGTATGTGATGTGTATGTGATATGTTATGTGATTGTATGTGATGTGTATGTGATGTGTATGTGATGTATATGTGATTTGTATGTGATGTGTATGTGATTTGTATGTGATGTGTATGTGATATGTATGTGATGTGTATATGATGTGATGTGATGTGTATGTGATTTGTATGTGATGTGATGTGATATGTATGTGATGTGTATGTGATGTGTATGTGATGTGTATGTGATGTGTATGTGATATGTATGTGATGTGTATGTGATATGTATGTGATATGTGATGTGTATGTGATGTGTATGTGATGTGTATGTGATGTGTATGTGATATGTTTGTGATGTATTGATTTGTATGTGATTTTGTATGTGATGTGTATGTGATATGTTTGTGATTTTGTATGTGATGTGTATGTGATGTGTATGTGATGTGTATGTGATGTGTATGTTATGTGTATGTGATGTGTATGTGATTTGTATGTGATGTGTATGTGATTTGTATGTGATGTGTATGTGATTTGTGATGTAATTTTGTCTGTGATGTGTATGTGATTTGTATGTGATGTGTTGTGATTTGTATGTGATGTGATTGTGATTTGTATGTATTTTTTATGTGATGTGTGATGATGATGTGTATGTGATTTAAATGTGATTTGTATGTGATGTGTATGTGATGTGTATGTGATATGTATGTGATTTGTATGTGATGTGTATGTGATATGTATGTGATTTGTATGTGATGTGTATGTGATGTTTATGTGATTTGTATGTGATGTGTATGGGATTTGTATGTGATGTGTATGTGATTTGTATGTGTGATTCTAAGACCGATTGTACGTTGTGCAAGTTATGCGCCTACAAGTAGGCCATTATATCCATTTCTACGACGCTTTTTATTTACGACATTTTAAACGTGAAAAATGAAAATCAATGGGCGTCTTTAGCTTAGCTTAAGCAGTAGTGAGCACGATCACAGCCAAAATGTACCCTTTTCAAACACCGCGGGGGTAGTTTGGTAGCAAATTTGTTCCTGTGGATTATTACAAACGGTAATAATAGAGGTCACCGCCCAGAAATCAATGGCAAACTTCTAAACATATAAGTGGTGCCTAGAAAATCGACAACTCGTTGACTGAGGCTGATAGTGAAGTCCTGTAAAGGATATACCACGATTTTCAGACGTAATTAGTTCAAGTTCATTCTGGAGTGAAAGAGCTATTTCCACTTGATCTCTAATATCTCAAAGAGACAATCTTTCTCCTTCATTCTGGAGTGAAAGAGCTATTTCCACTTGATCTCTAATATCTCAAAGAGACAATCTTTCTCCTTCATTCTGGAGTGAAAGAGCTATTTCCACTTGATCTCTAATATCTCAAAGAGACAATCTTTCTCCTTCATTCTGGAGTGAAAGAGCTATTTCCACTTGATCTCTAATATCTCAAAGAGACAATCTTTCTCCTTCATTCTGGAGTGAAAGAGCTATTTCCACTTGATCTCTAATATCTCAAAGAGACAATCTTTCTCCTTCATTCTGGAGTGAAAGAGCTATTTCCACTTGATCTCTAATATCTCAAAGAGACAATCTTTCTCCTTCATTCTGGAGTGAAAGAGCTATTTCCACTTGATCTCTAATATCTCAAAGAGACAATCTTTCTCCTTCATTCTGGAGTGAAAGAGCTATTTCCACTTGATCTCTAATATCTCAAAGAGACAATCTTTCTCCTTCATTCTGGAGTGAAAGAGCTATTTCCACTTGATCTCTAATATCTCAAAGAGACAATCTTTCTCCTTCATTCTGGAGTGAAAGAGCTATTTCCACTTGATCTCTAATATCTCAAAGAGACAATCTTTCTCCTTCATTCTGGAGTGAAAGAGCTATTTCCACTTGATCTCTAATATCTCAAAGAGACAATCTTTCTCCTTCATTCTGGAGTGAAAGAGCTATTTCCACTTGATCTCTAGTATCTCAAAGAGACAATCTTTGTCCTACCGTGGCCTCCGACAACATAAGATCGGCGGGCTCGGGTTAAAATTCTAGAAAAATCAGACCACAACCGTCGCGAGACCTCGCATTCCGGTATTGTTAGATAAAGATAAATTCATATGAAAAAGAACACAACATTCTAATTGAAAGTTGTATTATATTACAAGTTCAGTTTCACAATAAGTAATATCGGTATTATTAACATGTTTCATGAATAAATAACAATGAACTCGTAGAAATGTGTACAATTACAGAAAACCTTACATTGCTCTATCAAACACTTATAAAAATCAGCCCCCATTAAACAGGAATTTTGATTCTCCCGTCTGAGATAGTCGGACTTATGTTTCAAGGGACCGTGGTCCTACCTAGTCCTATCGGAAACGGACGACAAAACGTAGGTTTTGTGTTTAAGTTGAGAAACGTAAATTAACATTTTCACTTTAAAAAAGTCAAACAAAAAATAGCAGATTGAAACGCCTTCTTCGTCTTCTTCTCTTCCACCATTATCTTCTTTATTATAGAAGTGTTGGGCACGGGAAGGGTGGGGGTGGGTGTAGTGATCTTGTGTGTACTTTTTCTAACGTACTTTGTAAGATGCTATTCATTTTCTTAAGGCTGTTCTTGATACCATCGTTCCATCTTTTGCGTGGTCTTCCTTTTGCTATGTGCTTGTTATACTTTTTATGTTTTGCTATCGATGGTAGACGATACTAGGGTATTCTTGTCAGGTGTCCAAACCATTTAATTTGTTGTTCTTTTATGAATTGCATGACTGATTTCACTTCTAGTATTCTTCTGATTTCTTCATTTCTAATTTTGTCTCTTATTGTCACACCTGCAGCTCTTCTGAAACGCCTCCGCCGGATATAGAATTTCAGATATAAAATAGTGAACCGAAACTGAACAAAAAACGCATGATGAAATATGAAGTACTCTGCCGAAAAATGCATGCGTAGCTGTGCTGTAAATATTGCACAAAGGTCAAATGACCTCGTTTACCCAACAAACCACCACTAAGTGTGATTCATACGTAGAGGAATATATTTATATATCTATTCCTCTCGTATCGTTATGCGTGTTACATAGCGCTTGCAAGTAATTTCTTCATACCACTCTGTCTAACGCTCAATCTCTTCAATGGAATTGAGTCCCATATTTCTTGCCTCTCTTAGCAAAGTTCGTTTAGGGTTTCCCTAGGACCTCCTCTCTTTCTTGAACCCTTTGCCTCCCTCTACAGTGCCTTCTTATGTATTCTTTGACTGTGTGAGAGTGGAAAAGGATAAGCGTAGCCCCAAGGTTTACTGGGCCATAGTGCTATCTACGCTGCTGTACGCCAGTGAGACATGGACAGTGTATAGCAGACACGCAAGAAAACTAAACCACTTCCACACCAGCTGTCTACGCAGACTACTAAAAATAAACTGGCAGGAGAAAATTCCAGATACCGAAGTCCTCATAGGAGCAAAGCTTCCAAGCATCAACACTCTTTTACAGAAGGCCCAAGTGAGACGGACCGGTCACGTTGCTCGGATGCCTGACAAACGCATCCCAAAACAATTGATGTATGGCGAGCTTGAAGATGGCAGACGTTTAGCTGGTGGACAGAAAAAACGCTTTAAATACTCTTAAAGTGTCTCTAAAATGCTTCGATATAGACACCACGTGCTGGGAATCCGTGGTCCAAGATCGCCAAAAGCGGCGCTGTAACACAAGAGGAACTCGCATAGCTGAGAATCGTCATGCCGTTGAGACACAGAGAAAACGAGCTGCGCGAAAAAACAGAACACACAACACCTACATGTATAACCTTGATCATGTATACCCCACTTGTGGTAGGGTATTGTGTTCTAGGATTGGAGTGTACAGACCCCTCCACACACACGAGAGAGGTGCAGCAGCACACGTCTGAGACTGTTGTCATCATCGCTTGCAATGAACGGCTGTTATTGTTCTTTGATTTCTTTTAAGGTATGTCCAACATACGTAACTATATTATAGCCAATTCAATATATATATATATATATATATATATATATATATATATATATATAGGATATATATATATTTGGTTATATAATCGTGCATGCACACACATGTGGGCACATTCACTCTCGCGCGCATGGTGGCTCGCGCAGCGCTTTCCTTCTCAGTTGTTACTATTACAAGGAAAGAATGCAGAGAACACGCTTACGGAACCCCACGAAGTCAACGTGAAGCTAAAAATAAAACTCACGAACCCGGCATTAGCCAATCAGACGTCGTACAAGCTTTCAGTGAAGCTGTCACGTTGCAATCCACGAGAAAAAATCAACAAATATAGAATAAAACGTGGAAACTTGGATTTCACAAATATATAAAAGTGGCCTGTACAAACAAAATAGTTATTACTCATCAATTCTTTTGGTTTATAACTACTGTTCTTGACTATCTGAAATAGGTACGTGAATTATATAATATACTTATAGTGAAAATATAATTTTAGACATTATATTTGTACGAAGAAATGTACGGTGAGAGTCTAAACTGTTGTATTTTTTTAGATTTTGTTACCACCCGTATGTTGGCGGGGCTCACAAGGGGAGCAAAGAACAGTAACACTGCGACCTATAAGGCATATCGTATGATGCGACTGAGGTAGGGGTTAGGGAGGCTGCCCTAGTAAATAAAAAGCGTTGCAGAAATCGGATGTGCGCATACTTGTAGGTACAACTGGTACAATCGCTCTTAGGCTTGGATCACATACAAATCACAAAGAGTGGTTCAACAAGTGGTCGATATGGAACGTTAGAAGAAGAAGATTTCGTTACAAATGGAAGAACAATTATATATAATACATTATTTTGTAAATTTGATGTAAATTTGAAAATATATTAAAACAACAATATTGTTCTTAATTCCTGTAGAAGACATAACATTGGGTTAAGTTAAATGGTATCGAGTCTTTCTTTCACTAGTTGACTGATTGATTGATAGGACCATCATCATTGCACTTCGATGAGTAACCATGTGTGCTGCAATCTCTTTCTTACAAAGGAAGTTCTCAGCGGCAGTGCACGAATGCTGTAGCACCGACGAGGGTCCCCGATGTAATTTTGAAAATGATGAAAATATTTTGTAGGATTTTTTATTACAATTTCTTTTAATGAATTTTGCCCGGGCATAATCCAGCGTGCTCTTCTCGATTTTGGACTGCCAAGGGTTCTTTTGAAATGAATGAAAATCGTGGCATATCCTAAGGGACGTAGCGATCAACCACAGTAAACTAGTCGTTGATTTTCTAGGCACCACTTTACGTTCAGTAGTTTGCCATTGTTTTTTGAACGGTGAGGTCTATTTTACCTTTTTGTAAAAATCCCACGGAAATGAATTTGCTTCCAAACTTGCCCACCGTGGGGTTTGAACCAGGTACGCTTGGGTTCGTGATCGAGCTCACTACCGCTTGAGCTACAGACGCTCACCTCGATAAGGGTTCTTTTACGTCCTCAAATTTAACATGGGAAAATATATATATATATATATATATATATATAGAAGAGAGAGAGAGAGAGAGATAACACTCCGCTGGTGTAGGCGATCATGGATCTCCCCAAATTTGTGATCTTAGTGCGGACTATCAGTACAGATAATGACACTTTTCCATGTCATGAAGCCATATTGTACAGAATTGTCACACTCTCTGTCTTCCTTTGTCTCGTCATCCATTTATTTGACCAGTTATCACAATGTATTTTAAATTTCTCTTTCTCATCAAAGCCCGAAAAGTCACAACTGCCTTTTTCGTATTTTTTCATTTGTCCATTCAAACGTAGTCATGGCGCCTCTGGCGATTTTGTTCGTGAAGGCTTACTTTCCTTATCATCAATGTCCCCGCCATTCACGCGAGCCTTACTCTGACTTTAAAGGTACTTGTAATTTAGATCCCTAAGTAAAGGATCAGGGTTTACTGTAGTCTAACAGTGTATCGTGGACAAACACCGAACATTTTGTAACCAACTGGCTTCAAACCCCGACATTTTCACCGCACGAGGTCACTAATGTAGCATGTTATCAGCCTCGATACGGGTAATCTCCTTCTTATATTGATAATATGTTTTCTCTGTACCTTGACCAGTATCAGAACATCAACATTAGTCACTTTATTTAACCCCTTTACGACGTATTTTAAAAAAAAACAACCTCTGGACGCATTTATATTGCAATATGTACTGAACTAGCCACTATACTGAACTAACCACTATACTGAACTAGCCACTATACTGAACTAACCACTATACTGAACTAACCACTATACTGAACTAGCCACTATACTGAACTAACCACTATACTGAACTAGCCACTATATTGATTTTGTTCTATAGTAAAAATTACAGGGCGCCAATATATCGGCTAATAAGGGCGAATAGGTTAAATATATAAACAACTTTGTCAATAATTTTCTCAAATACTACAGTGTCTGAAGGCGAAGGATATTTTCATTGTACGGGGTTTTCCCCATATAACTCTGTCCCTCTTGACAGAAATGGTACGCCATCTGCCGAGAGTGTTGCGCAAAACATAAACTCCGTAGCTCCAACAACAATTTTAGGGATCTCCATGAAATACATATGGGACTCGGTCCGGATTCAAATCTACAACCTTCAGAACGCCATGCAAACGTTTCTCTTTGTATACGCTGACTAAAACACCGTTTTACATGCTGTTTGTTAGAATAAAATGGTGTATGAAGTATGCTCTAATAAATTATATTTAAAATTTGTATGTTAGGCACCATAACAATATTTCATATACCAAAATGTGCACAGTTATAGTGCCTCTTCTATCAATTCAAATGCCGTATTGCACAGAGAATTATGCACAAATAGCATCAAATAAATCTCGTTCAAAGTTTTGTTTCTATTGAATGATTTGGCTCGTGAAGTAAATATTAGGAAAGTTAGTACTTCTAGAACGGTTTGGCATGTGTCTCTACGTATTGTAAGAGTTAACCTTTACGCAATAGAGAACCCCTACATGCTCTATCTATTCTCTAATTCCGTTTTGTCTTTCAGCTCCAGGTTGAAAAAGGAGACACCTGGAGCGAGCCTTTCTATGCACCTGTCTTTCTTTCTCTTCTCCAATCCTGATTTGCCTCACAGCTTCAGGGTAAGAAGAGATTTTAGCACGGGTTTTTGTGTGTACTTCATAAATAGTGTCTTTTTGTTATCTTTGAGGTCCACCTTTTGCGTGACCGACCTTTCGCTTTGTATCCACTGTATCGGAGTAACATTGCTCTCCGTGGCTCACTGCCTGTTGGTAATCTATTTATGTGGCCGAACCATTTAATTTGTTACTTCTTGATAAAGTTCAGTACTGATGTTGTACCCACTTTTTCCTGATGTCTTCATTTCTAAACCGGTCTCTTCTCGTTACCCCCAGCATTCTGCGTAGATACTTTATCTCTGTTGTGACTAGTTTTCTTCTGTCATTTAATGTCACTGTCCAGGTTTGGCACTGGTAGCATAATGTTGGGAGAATGTGTTGAACAATGCTCTTTTTGTGTTCATGGTGACATGTTTTCATTAAAAAATTTGCGCCACTTGTCCTAGTGTTTGATTTGCTTTCATCTAAGCCTGAAAAGTCACGACATACTAATGATCATAAACATGTTAAAATATGAAGACTAAATAAATTAACATAAATTCAATTTTCATATTTTCAGATTGAAGAAACGATCGAAAACAGTGATAAATCATCATCACCATCATAACCAAAGATGGGAGACTTTACCTTAAATACAAATACATCATCAGCTGATAGAACTGTGTTGTCTAACAGCAGAAGTAAACACATACTTTCTGTCCAACGAAATCTCAAAAGAAATCATTCTTTAAACTGCCATATCTCAGAACAGAATACAATTGGGCAGATTTTTTCGAGAAATCAGACCGAAACATGCTGGTCAAACCATAATTCCCCAATTTCTGAGATCGTTTCAACTGCTTGTGAATATAACCAACATATACAAGAAAGCACTCCAGATATAACCAACACGACAAACATCCTGAATAACCGTTTTTGTGATAATCAGAATACAGAATATTACCAAAGAGATTCAATTTCAAAGCATCACAAATCAACATTACAAACTTTACCTCTAATTACATTGAACAACAAAAATAAGAACGACATTTTAGATCAACGTCTGCTTTCTTCATCCAACCCACATTTTTTATACAGACTTCCTAAATCAGTATCGTTCTGCTCTGATTATGAAACGGCTTGCAGCAGTCCGCTAAATATAACTCATCTAAATGCAAATATAACATTGGTGAATCAAAGCACAAATCAAGTTTACTCAAAGACAACAAGAGAGAATTCAACCACTTTAGAAAACAACGCATTATCATCTATGGCGGCAACCTCTGATATGGTTCAAGAAACAGAAGAGTACAGCGGTTCAATCAGGAATACAGGTAACAATATGTTCAATTTATAGATATATAGATATGGACTTTTTCTTCTTTACATACGGTCAATTGGCAAGTGTTTGACTGTGACTATTTCTGATTTTCCATTTGTCTCTCTTGTCTTTCAGCTTATATACATATATATATATTTTAAAAAAATCAATATACATATATTATATATATATATATATATATATATACATAATAAAAACTACTTGATGATATATATATATCATCAAGTAGTTTGTCCCTTCCAGAACTTGGCTCCCATGACAGCATTCCTGAAAAACTTTCTGTTCTGTGCACGTTGACCGGCGTCAGCAGCAGTCATTCTCAGATCGTCAATGACATCTTGCACCCATCATCTTCTAGGTCTTCCTCTCATTCTTCATTCCCTCCAAAATTATCTTCTCTAAGCACTCATGTCGTTTGATTTGTCAGAAATATTAAATTTAATTAAGTACTTTATACTTTTAATGGTTTACCTTGTACTTTAAATTATTGCAAAAGTGCGCATATTTTAATTGTTTGCGTTTTGTTTGCAGGTTCGGTATTCTCCAGATCGCTACTTCTTCCCTACATAAACGATCGCAACCAAACATCGTCACCAACAGATATCATGGACAATAGAACACATTGTTCGTCTAGTACTCCTAATGTTACGATTCTAGAAGAATCTATCAATGAATGTCCCAGTCCACAAGTATCTGATCTTGGCTCAGAGGACACGCACATTTCGGTATGTATTTTTGTTTTGTATAGTTTGTCTGTCACTATAGTCTGTATGTACGTCATGCATGGCAGCGAATCATGGACAATGAACAAGAAATCAATAAGATCATTGAAAGCCACATAGATGTGGTTTTACAGAAGAATGTTGAAAATTCAATGAACAGCGAAGAAAACAAATGATGAGGTATTAAATCAAGCCTGCACACAAAGAAACCTTATCAAAAGAATCAGAGTCAGACAATGATGAGGTATTAAATCAAGCCTGCACACAAAGAAACCTTATCAAAAGAATCAGAGTCAGACAATCAAGGTTCTTCGGGCATATAATGACCTTTGGGGACAACATATAAAATTCATGTAAGGAGAGATCGTGGAAGACGAGATCGTGGAAAACAGAGAGAGAAGATGTTGGATGGTCTGACATTGTGGTTCGACAAAAGATCGATGTCAGAACTGATTAACTGCACCAAGAAGAGAGAGAGAGAGAGAGAGAGAGAGTTGCAGCAGGCATGGCACTTGATTGGTCACTATAGTCCGTTATGTCCTTTTAGACTATATATGTGAAACTATAGTTTATTTATATGTTCATATAATCTATCTATGTCCTTATAATCTATCTATGTTCTTATAATCTATCTGTGTCCCTATAATCTATCTATGTCCTTATAATCTATCTGTGTCCCTATAATCTATCTATGTCCTTATAATCTATCTGTGTCCCTATAGTATGTCTATATGTCCCTATAGTCTATCTGTGTCCCTATAGTCTGTCTATATGTCCCTATAGTCTATATGCCCCTATAGTCTATCTATATGAACCTATAGTCTATCTGTATGTACATATAGTCTATCTATATGTACCTATAGTATATATGTGTTTGTATATTGTAGTATTTATTTTTTATTAATGCATTATTTTGTTACATAATCTTTAGGTAAGTCAACCGAACTTTGCGCAGAGTTACGCTCACTTGACACCCTGGACTAGCAAGATTACGGCCCCTGGTTATATACCTCTACCAAAGCCTGCATCGGACGCCATGCCAATACCTATGGACTATATGCTATCAGTTCCTCCACATTCACAAGAATCTGTGTACACCAGATCCAACCAAGTTTACGGCCATCTAAAACCGGAGATGACAATTGGGTGTTATGATGAAACCAGTTACAGCAGTAAATCAAAAAGTGGAACATTGTATACACACAGACCACATTATAAAATGATGCCAAACAAAGAACACAGGTTTAGACGGACTGCTGAAGCACTTCAAAAATCTGGACTGTGGGAAGTTGCAATGAAAACTGGGAATTTGATGAAAAGAAATCGAGAACTGCAGAAAGAGTTGGAGGATTTTCGATCTGATGCCGTAGCGTTTCTCAAGTCTGTGATTAAAAATCCAGAGAATAGAGACTTTATCAAGAATGTTCTTAACACTGCTTTAACTTCAAATACTGCTTCTCATAATTTGTCATCTGTCATGGCTGTTGTTGTATCGGCTGCTGCTGCTAAAGCATCTGCCAGACTTGTTTCCCAGTGACTGTTCATCTGATGATAGTATGTCTGGAAACACAAGTACTTGATTGCAAAGATATATTTGCTGCAGTATTCCCTTATATCGATTGCAATGATCGTTCATTTGGTTAGAAACAGAACGAAGTAGAGCGCACAGGACAACTACTTCCAGTATGAGGATGGAGGTCAAAGCCGTTACTACTGCGTCCCCCTTCCCCACCTCATTGGTTCTCCGGGACTCCATTTACTGGGGCCGTTGATGTATTTGACTCTTAGTTGATGCTTCACGATAACCAAAATGGCAGATTTTGGTACAAGTGGATGTCTACTATAGAAGTTTAAAACCCCAGAGACTTACGTAGATCTACTGACTTTGGCATGCGGGTGTTTGTGGTAATGAGAGAGCGGGCAGGCTTGCATGAACAGCATCGATTGTTGGGGAGTTAAAGATGGATAAGGGGGACGTTCTTTCGATCTCTTCGCAACTGCCTGTTGGATGAAGACACTAAAATATATGTTGAATCGATCCAGCGATTTAAGCAGTTTGGAGTTACCCGTTGTACAAGTAGAACTTGGTGCCTGAGGGACAGAGGGAAGAGTGTGTTTAACCAGCAAGCCACGGGAACCATCAGTATGCATACCCTTCGATATCTGTTGGAGGAGACTGAGCACATATGGGTGGGCTCGAAATGCAATGACGTCAGTTCAGTAACCAATAACGAATTAGAAACACAAGTACTTGACTGCTCTGTTCATTTGATGACATTATGCCAGGAATTTGAGATTCTCTGTGGTTAAATGGTTGAACTGTTTGTCTTGTGTTCCTAAGGTCGTTCGTTCGAATCCGGACCACGCAGTTCTGTTCAAGAATGCATTTTTTTTCAGGAGACTTCTAAGATTTTTGCCGGTGCTTCGAAGTCTAGGCATTGTGCAATACTCTCGGCAAGTGGCGAGCCTTTTCTGCGGAGAGGAACCAAACTATATGGGAAATCCCGATATAATGAAGTCAATCCTTCGACAATATACACTTTATTTATGTAAGGTGCACTCGACAGCAATGATTGTCAATTTATGTAAGGTGCACTCGACAGCAATGATTGTCTATTTGATAACAGTATGTCTGACACAGAAGTACAACTGGGCATCCATGATTGCTAATCAAATGACATCATGTCCAGGAACACAAAACATTGTGATAACCAGTAAAATGAATGGGAGACGAGAAAAAGGAAGACAGAAATAGAAAATTATGGACAGTCTGGATTCATGACACGGAAGTGTCAACATATGAACAAGAACATACGTTGTGAAGATCCACGATTGCTTACACCAGCGGCATGGCAACGACAATGATGATGAATGTGATATCAGTGACTACTCAATAATGCTAACTTATGTATATGTTTGCAATGACTACAATATTAAACTTAATATAATCTTAAATAAAAGTCTTCATTTTATTTCATTGCCTGTAGGCAATCTATATGCTATGTAGATTCTCAGACAGACTATTTGTTCATTGTCCACTGTCTTATCATGTTGTACATAAGCCTACACAATGAGTATAACAAGTGGCGGCTCGTGATAATTTTTGTTGGTGGGGCCAGACATTTTGTTCCGGATAAATCATGGTTTTAGATTGCTATATTTTCATTTAATAAATAATAAATACACGATATATATTATTTTTGGTGGGCCCGGCCCCACTGGCCCTTATAGACGAGCCGCCACTGAGTATAACGACTGCTGGGGTTTGATTTATTGATTGATAGGACCATCGTCAATGCACTTTGGTAAGTGACCATGCGTGATCCGATCTCTTTCTTACACATGAAGATCTCAGTGGCAGTGCACGAACTCCGTGGCACCGGCGATGGTTCCCGGTGTAATTTTGAAAATGGTGAAACTATATTTTATGAATTTAAAAAAAAAAAATTTTCAATGAATTTTGCTTGGGCAGCGGTTTTTCAGCCTGCTCCTCTCGATTTTGAACTACAACGGGTTCTTTTACGTGCTCAATTTGAACACGGGAACTACGTTTTATCGCTTGTCTCCGATAGGACTAGGAACTCGATCTCACCTACACCGAGATCAGGGTTCACTGGCAAAATATCCCGATGTCTCCACGAGGGAGCAAACCGGTTACCTTTGGAACGAGAGGCGAGCACTTAACCTCTATGAGAGAAATATACTGATAGCCAAAGAAGAATAGTAAACCAACAATAAAAATGTCGTTAGTCACACACGAAGATACATACCGAGGAGGAGATCGAGCACTTAACCTCTATGAGAGAAATATACTGATAGCCAAAGAAGAATAGTAAACCAACAATAAAAATGTGTCGTTAGTCACCACACGATGAGATACATACTGAGGAGGACATCGGAGCACTTATGGACTAATTGGTTCGATGTGCAGTAATGATGATCTGACGACTAAACTAATCTATTTAAAGACTAATGAGGTGGATTGGACGTGTGTACGTATGGGCATTGACTAGGGCAGTTATCTGATGGACACCAAATGGGAAAATGTATGGAAATCTAAACGAAACATGGAGAAGAACTCTGAGAATGAGAGTTGAAAAATTGTGGTTTGACATGGGAAACAATTAGTAGAAAGATGGAAGAACAGTAACAATGAAAATATCTTGTGGAATGCTATCCAAACTGGACATGAAAAGGATAAATATATATAGAATAGTTGGATTCTCTGCAAAGTGTTCATTCTAATTTTTTTTTGCGTTCGTTGGCCAATACGCCATGATCTAGTAAATAAAATAATTGCTTTGATATAACAATTAAAAGACTTGTTCTTGGGTTGAATAGGTGTGCCTCATCTTAGAAAGGCTTTAATTCGCTTTAAAAACAACAAATAAATGTAAAGATAAATTAGTTTATAGTAAATAATGCAGTTCAAGAAGACAGACACGACATTACATCAACATTGTTCATTTGTCACGCTTTTTGTGACGTTCTCCACAACTAATTCGTCATATCCTGTTTCTGGATCCACTGGTCTGGAGAAAGTTATATCTTTGCAGCTGCCAATCATAACTTCAGCGGTCGTATACACAATGAGGTCACCCATCACATGACCACCAATCACTTCACCACGCTCGTTACTGAGGCAGATGTGAAGATGACCTTTCTCACCTCCAGAAAGTGTGCCAACAAGGGATACGATCTCAAAGTGTCCCTCGTAATGCTTGGTCTGTAGGTAAAAGAACAGGCAAATTGCGTTTAGTCACACACTGAAAAAAATTGGGCGAAAAAAACTCACAGTAACCAAAGTTGTATTTAACAGTATGAGAAATATCAGAGCCGTGAAAGCATTGTGGTTAGTGCTCTTGCTTTTCTAGGCGCCTGGTCCCAGGTTCTTTCTCTTTTGCTATCATTTTCCTATGCTCATCATCATCAAATAGTTTGTCCCGAATAGAATTTTGCCACCCTAACAGTCCTTCGGAATTTCTCTCTCTCAAAGACCAGATGTTCCGCCTCTGCACTATTTGTGTGTTCCGCCTCTGCGACGAAAGACTCTATTTATGAAGCACACACACAAGCCCGTGCCAGAGCCGGATTAGCCTAGTAGCAGAAGTAGCAAATGCAACGGGCCCCGCGCTTCTAGGGGGCCCGCGCCTATGTGACAGATGAAAATGGAAAAATAACCAGATGTTATATCAAAAACACGCAAGCTGTCTGAATTTTTAAATGTCGTGTGTGATGGTGCTGAATCCAACGAAATCGAAGCAGAAAATACAGAAGACGTGTCCTACTGTGTAGTAGATGAAAGCAGTGCTATAGAAGAATCATCATTACCAATATTACCATTAAGATCAGCAACTCTTCACGATTTAGCCACATTTTTCACAAGACAAACTGAAATCGAATGTACAACAAGTCCTCCCAATTTAGCCATATCATCTTCAAGCCAAAGAGAGGCAGAAAGCACAACACATGCTTCTAATGTAGCAACATCATCTACAAGCCAAAAACACAACGAAAGTAAAATGTACTCCAACGATATTGGTGAATGGCCAAACAACTTTCAAACAATCCACGATTTTGTCGAAAGTCGTTTTTCACATACACACATACACCAACAAACAAAACTCAGTGAAAGATTGGTTGTGTTATACAGAAACTAAAGGACAACTGTTCTGTTTTGTTTGAAAAGTTATTGATTTAGGCTGTACCATAGAGTGACTGGTGTATTTGGAATACTCCGGCAGTTAAAATCTATTACAGAGGAAGAGATCTTGAAAAGAACTCCAAATATTGTCAGCTCTTACCAAGAGGATTTGGAAGAAAGCCTAGGCGACGAACTTATGCAGTTCACTGAACTTCTTAAAACTAATGTAGCTGCTGCTATTTGCAACGAAAAGCATGAGGCTCTAGAACTGCAATTTTATAAACTTATAATGGAAAATTTATTAGAGTCGTGTTTCCCAAATGTAGAAATAGTCTTACGAATTTACTAGTTTTTAATGATTACTAACTGCAGCGGAGAACGTTCTTTTTCAACATTAAAGTATATAAAAAGTGAGTTAAGGAACATGATGGGACAAGATCGTCTAAATAACCTCACCTTAATGAACATTGAAAGTAATTTACTTAGAGAAATTGATTTGTCTAGTATTATCTCTAAATTTGCTCACATTAAATCAAGAAAAGTTTGTTTGTAAAAGTTGTGTTTTATTTTATTATCATACAAAACCTAGGGCCCCGCGCTAAAATTTGCTACGGGCCCCGCGCTAGCCTAATCCGGCACTGGCCTGTGCTAGAAATCTCTTCTTACCCTGAAGCTGTGAAGCAAATCAGGATTGGAGAAGAGAAAGAAAGACGCGGTGCAGAGAGAGGATCGCTCCATGTGTCTCCTTTTTCGACCTGACTCTGAAAGACATAACAGGATTCGAGAACAGATAGATAGATATGTGTTCTCTTCTCGCCCATGGTATACAGGGACTCTTCAGTAACACTTACACCAAGTAGGGCCAATAATATATATATTTTTAAAAATAAAAATAAATATCGAACAATAAATCCCGAACGACACTAAAAAAAGAATAATATTAAGAGACGTAGAAACAGTAGGCATAGCAACCTCTGAAGTCGGAGATCTGTATGGCGAAAGACACTGATAATAAGGAAAGCATGCTACACGCAAAAATCAGTCAGAAGTTAAAATCACTCTGACTACGCCTGAATTCATAGCGACGAACGCAAGAAGGAGAAGAAGTAAGTATAGAATAGTGTACTAAGAGATACAGTAAGCATAGCATAGTGTACTAAGAGGAATAGGAAGCATAGCATAGTGTACTAAGAGGAACATGAAGCATAGAATAGTGTACTAAGAGGAACAGTAAGCATAGAATAGTGTACTAAGAGGAATAGGAAGCATAGCATAGTGTACTAAGAGGAACAGTAAGCATAGCATAGTGTACTAAGAGGAATAGGAAGCATAGCATAGTGTACTAAGAGGAATAGGAAGCATAGCATAATGTACTAAGAGGAATAGGAAGCATAGCATAGTGTACTAAGAGGAACATGAAGCATAGCATAGTGTACTATAGTTCGTTCCAAAATTCGTGATCATCGTTACCGACCGATATAAAATCATCCACTTGACATAAATTCTTGATTTTTACATTTTTATATAGGTAACAGTGACGACCTTCCAAAAGTATTTTTGCCCACCCAAACTTTTAGTTCTGTAAGATTTTTATTATGTGTTATTACTAAAATTACAGCGATGTTGATATGGTATATTTGTCGAAATTTTACAGTACGATTGTCAAGTTTGTCTATAACTAAGTATTTCCGTGTTCCACATGCAATTCAGTGCACTTCAAAATCGGGAATCCCGTCGAATTAATCAGTTCACAATGTTTCCTACGGACTGTCGTTGCGTATGTACGCAACATTTACTTTCATTTATAGAAATGGAAGGTATCATTTGTTCACTATGTCACCTTTCTTTTTATGATATGTAATAGGGATACGCCTTTGCAATCATTCACAACCATTTTGTGTATTACTGTAAGTTCTAAACTTTGATGATCATTTTGTTGTGCTTATGCAAAATTATATAACAAAAACGTTTTTGCATCAACTAAGCTACCTACCAATTAGTTAAACATGTATTCGTAAGGTCGTGAGATATGTAAGACTGCTTGCAAAAAATCACTGATATGCATCAGGTAGATTTCGTACAAATTAAACCTTATTGTGATCACGAATTTTGGATCGAACTATAAGAGGCAGTGCTGAAGACACCGTGCAGTCAAAATTAGATGATGAGATGGCATATAAACTGGCACGGTCTAATAGACAAGTTTAAAATGGCGCAACATGCACACTGATGTAGTGCAGATCTAACGTTTTTATTTATTGGAGTGCATCTGGATAACTACCGTAGAGACGCGGGCGCCATGTGGCAATTGCATTAAAAATATTAATATTTTAAATAATAATAAATTAATAGTATTGTTAAGTATAAACATAGCAGATTAACCCGTTCGTCTTTCTGAACCGACATACTGGCTTACTGTATTTTTTAAGGTGACGCAGCACCAGTACGCTGGCTAATTCAGTTATACTTTACTAAATAAATGCGTTCTTTAGGAAAAAGATAATTAAAGAGTGAAAGAGTTAGAAAGTGGTTCTCAAACTGTGGGTCGCGACCACTTTGGGGGTCGAACGACCATTTCACAAGGGTCACATAAGACCATCAGAAAACACATATTTATCATAATTAGAAATAAATATTGTTACATCATTTTATGATGGGGGTCGCCACAACATGATGAACTATATTAAAGGGTTGCAGCATTGGAAGATTGAGAACCACTGGGTTAGAAGATAATTGAAACCGATTGAAACGTTGACGTTTTTAATAACAAATATTTTTCTTCTTCGAACGCTCCATATCGACACTTGTTAAACCACTCTTTGTGATTTGTATGTGATCTGAGCCTAAGAGCGATTGTACGTTGTGACAGTTATGCGCTTACAAGTAGGCCAGCACATCCGATTTCTGCGACACTTTTATTTACTAGGTAGCTTCCCTAGGCCCCTACCTCAGTCGCCTCTTACGACATGCCTTGTAGGTCGCATGTTACTATTCTTTGCTCCCCTTGCAAGCCCCAGCAACACACGGACGCTCTTGAAATTCTCATTAGTTGTAAATCTGGTATAGTAAAATAGGACGCCATGAATATATAATACGGGCGCCATGGCGCCGCGTTGGACAGGACTGATGCACAATATACTTACAGCTTCTGTGTTTGCCATGCGCAAATGAGCCTTTGTGACACTACCAACACACGTCATGATAAAAGCGGAAGTCAGATGATTTGATCTTACAAACTTCAATAATGAAGAGTAGATTTCTTGACCAGGATGAAGGCGCAGTGGATAGCACTGAAATTGGCCAGAAATGGCTTCCATGTTCTGCATTATTGAAACAAATGAAATGAGAATACATGGAGAAAATACAGAATTAATTCAACATTATCAAAGATATTTTTACCAAACTTTTATTCATCTTCTTCTTCTTATGATTGCTATTTAGATGGTTATATCTTCCATGATGAAGTCAACATGGTGTAGTTCATCTCTGTTGCCGTGTAATGTTGAATCTAATCTTACGAGGAGGCCAAAAACAACCATCGGATGGCAATATAGAGAAAAGTGGTCGAAAGAACACCCTCAACACAGCGTCAGAGATAGGTACTATGGTCTGTCCTGTAGAGAACAAGTTGTTATATTCCGCCTCTGTACCGGCCATAACAGACTTCGAGCCCACATGTACAATAAATTTTAAATCGGCAGAACTAGCCTGTGCCACTGCGCGAAGGCGGACATGATAGCAGAGCACCTACTGCAACATTGCCAACTGTTAGCAGGCGTGGGAAGCGAAATCTGGCCTGATAACACCAAATTTGGTGAGAAGCTGTACGGAGGGACGGTCCCTAAAAACAACAGCAGAATTCATGAGTAGATCTGGTATATCAGTCTGAGCGGGGATCGCGAGAGAGAGAGAATCTAATCTATCTATATCCTCTTCGGGTCCTGTCTGACACATACAGCTTCCACTAGAGACTTCCACTGTTGCCGTTCTGCTGCCTTTCTACCAACCATCTCCCACGGCAGGCCACACACCTTCAACTCTTTCTCTCCCCAGTTCTTCTCCATGTTTCCTTTGGTCGTCCAGGCCTTCTCTTCCCACCCGCTGTCCATCTGAGAGCTGTCCTAGCCAATGCCCCCACTGGTATATGACATACATCACCAATGCACCTCCATCTTCGTCTTTTAATGATGGTCTCCAAACATACATAATCCGTTCGTTTCAAAATTATCCAGTAGTTTTGAATGCAGTGACTTAACTACGCGAGGCTTTGTAGGTCGATATCAACAGCATAAGATATATCGGGCGGTATACGCATCCTATATAATCTGAGAAGAGTGATACTATGGTTTCTGATGCGCCTTCTGGTCTAGTATCGCCGAGTTTTGCACCTAAAGACTTTTAATTCCGTCATTTCGATCGCTAGAAAATATTGTCTATACATTCAATGTTGTCTATTGTATTAATCATGTTTGCCCACTATAAATTCAGAGGTGATATAGTCTAATATGGCACATATGGCTGATTTTTGAAAATTGCTTTCCTTATCACAAGTGTTTCTCGCCATTCAGACGAGCCTTTCTTCGACTTCAGGGATACTTGTAATTTAGATCCTCAAATAAAGGACCAGAGTTTCATGTAGTTCAACCTCGTACTGTGTGCACACCGAAAATTTGTGACCCAAGTTGGACTCGAGCCCCGACATTTCCACGACACAGAGTGTTATCAACTACACTATCGGCTACCCCAACCTACAAAAGTGAAGACAACTTCACAGAAGGCGGCCTTCATCTCCTAAGTCAGACAACACATTTAGATCTTTCAATGCTTGACAGTTATCTATTGTTTGCCAGAAACGATCAAACACAATAATAATAAGACAACTTCACAGAAGGTGGCCTCCATCTCCTAAGCCAGACCACAAATTAGAGTATTTCATTGCATGACTATCTTCTTTTGTTTATCAGAAACGACCAGTGGCGGCTCGTGATCGTTTTCGTTGGTGGGGCCAGACACAAATTTTCGGGAAAATCATGGCTTTTGGGTTAGGTTATAATTTAATTTATTAAATAACAAATATACGTTACACATTTTTTGGTGGGTCCGGCCCCACTGGCCCTTAATGATGAGCCGCCACTGGAAACGACCTAACAATTTGATGATTAAAATCACCACGAAGGACATGCATTCAGAAATAAACATAGTTTTGTACACATTTCTCTTGAACTGTCACTGTTAACTCCTACAATACTTCAAGCCAACTGACATACCGTCCTGATGGTACCAGTTCTCAGACAAGCCACCGTCGAGCCGAAATGTTCCACTTTCAATGTCCATTTGATTGGTTGATTGGATCATCATTGCATTTCGTTGAGTAACCATGTGTGCTCCGATCTCTTCCTTACACAGGAAGATCTCAGTAGCAGTGCATGAACTTCGTAGCACCGACGAGGGTCCCCGGTATAATTTACAAGATGGTAAAATATTTGGTATGAATTTTAAAAAAGTTATAATAAATTTTGCATGGGCAGCCGCTTTCCAGCCTACTCTTCTCGATTTTGATATACCAATTGTTCTTTTACATGCGCATCTTGAACACAGGACCTGTGTTTTATCGTCCGTCTCCGATAGGACAAGGACACCTACACTGAGATCATGGATCTCTGGAAAAATAACCTGATGGCTCCATGAGGAAGCAAACCGAGTACCTTTGTAACGAGAGGCGATCACCTAACATCCACGCCACCGAGGCCCCTTAATATCTATTTGATTATATGTATGCATAATTTGTGTTAAAAAACAGTTTCTAAATTCTTCTAACTAGATCACATCAAGCGTACACCACTACTTACCATTTTACAACAGAAAAACGCAGTTCGTGCGTCACAATAAACTTGTTTTGTTTCGTTACAACAATTTCACATTTTAACATAATTATCTTTCAAGACGCCACCTTTGCACGACCTTCTCGAGACCTTTGACCCCGAGAATACTAGTGCGACGTCTGGTGGAAAAGGGAGCATTATTTCGTTACTGGCCCAGTTGTATGAATGTACTTAATTGTAAACACACAATTAATGTCATTATTCTGAACATAATAATAAAAATAATAATAATTCCTCTCCTACCGTTATACGTTAAATAGGACCTGCAAGCAATTTCTCCATATCGCTCTTTATCCTGGGCAACTCGCTCAGTCTCCTCCATGGAATCGACACCGATATTTCTGGAATCACTCAGCAAAGTTCATTTCAGGGTCTTCTTATGTCGTTCTCTCTTTCTTGAACCCTTCGCATTTCACTTCAATATCTGCTTTGATATTCGTTGATCATTTCTTCTCATGGTGTGTCCAACATATCTTTATCTTCTCCTTCTTATCTCTCTCTCTCTCTCTCGATCGTTCTTTTTGGCAATTTTTATATATAAACAGCCTTTGCCAAGAAAGTATTTTTGCGTCACATCATTCAGCGTCATTTGGAGCTCTGGTGCTTATCATTTGGCGACGTGTCCTGTTTCAGCTAGGTTTATTTGGTTCGCTCTCCGTCAGCCTTTGGCTGTCCCCAGCCTAGCAGGTTGTAGTCTTTTAGGGTAGCGACCCTTAGACAACCTGCCCTCCCGGGTTGTTGAGCGTCTTCTGCCCAGGTTACCTGTCTTTTTGTTTGAACTACTTGGTTTTCCTACCGTCCAGTTTTGTGTGCGGTTTGCTTCATTTGATTGTCTCCAATCTAACTACAAGGCAGTAGTAGTTCCCTGCGAGCGGAAACGCGCACTGGATTCAAGCTCTGCTGGGCTTTCCAGATTTTTCTGCACATTGGGGTGGTTCGCTCACCCCAACGCTTGCCACGCCCCTTCGTCATTTCACCATCAGCGCCGTGCCCGTCTGCCCCACCGTGCAGCATCGTTCGAAGGGCGTGTTCGTTCTGCCCCGGTGCCTCCCCGTCTCTATTAGTTCTCACCGTGCACACATTCACCATGCCTCTAGACTGTCCGGTCACGGAGCTCAACTCGGACCCCCACCTCAGGGCTCCAAGTTTCGCCTCACGCGAGCCCACGTCTCTTCTCTGGATGCACTCCTCATCCATTTTTTTTGGGTATTCGTTCAACTTTTCCCATCGGACGGGAGAGATGTGCATTAATAGTCCCTCTGGAATCCGTTCGTCTGTGCTGCGAGCGCATCTCATCCAACGTGACTACGTCTGCATCACTACTTCTACGAGAGTAGCTCTCCCTCGATCCCTACCCGCTTAGCCAGACATGAACCATTGTCTGTTTCCAGGATCACCACGTGGAAGTGGAGTTGAATCTTGATTAGTGCCATCTCACTAATCCTGGCGCGGCGTTGTCCCTTTGCACTTTTGACCCCCTCCTTCTTATAACAGTTGTTTCTAGTGGTTGACCAGACATTTCTCTGAATTCGTTCCATTTTATGTTCATTATTTTTCGCAGACATCTATTTTCAAATGCATTCAACTTGCTTTCTTTATCTTTAGTCTCAACATAACTGGTATTATTATTATTTAAGTTACTTACTGTGTCTCTTGTGAGCGTCTGTGGCTTAGCTCGATCTACCTGGTTCAAAAATCCGCAGTGGGCAATTTGGAAGAAAATTTGTTCCCGTTGAGTTTTCACGAACGGTAAAAATAGATCTCATCGTTTAGAAAGCAATAGTAAACTACTGAACATATAAGTTGAGCCTAGAAAATGAACAACTCATTTAAATGTGGTTGATGGTGATGTCATGTAAGGATATGCCAGATTTTCATTTCATTTTGAGATAAAGTATCGTTTCTCTTGTTCTAAAATCAAACTTCTACTTGAGAGGCTATTTTCTTCTTATATTCTTTCATGTATAATATGGAGTAAGATTATGGGTATCTGTGGTGTAGAGGTTAGATGCTTGCCTCTAGCTCCAAATGTAGTCGTTTCGTTCACTCGTGAAGCAATCGGGATATTTTTCCAGAGATCCCTGATCGTAGTGTACGTGAGATCGAGTGTCTAGTCCTATCGGACACGGATGATAAAACGTAGATCCTGTGTTCAAATTGAGCACGTAAAAGAACCATTGGCAGTTAAAAATCGAGAAGAGCAAACTGGAAAGCTGCAGTCTGGCAAAATTCATTTAGTAAGATTAAAAAATAAAAATTAATCCTGAATATTTTCATCATCTTCAAAACGACATCAGGGACCGTTGCAGGTGATACGGAGTTCGTGTACTGCCGCTGAGATCTTCCTGTGTAAGAAAGAGACAGAAGCACACATTGTCATTCACCGAAGTGCAATGGTGATGACCCTATCAATCAAGCAATCAATCGTGAGTGGTATATTGATCAACTTGGTATATCATATTGGTATATTGATATACTGATACCCCACGGTATCAAAGATAAAAATAGACCTCACCAAACTACTGAACGTATCAACGACTCGTTTACTGTGGTTGATGGCTACGTCCTTTAGGATATGCCACGATTTTCATATTGATCAATAGTACACAAAAACAACCCAAATGTTGCATCTAAGCCTTCGGTAAATCGACAACAACAAATTTGTTGTTCAACATTTACTTTACAAAATGGATAGTATACAACTTCAAGGCGTGGTTGCTGTATGAGAATGTTCAAGAATAACTGTCTCCAACTTCGTGTCTATTTGTACATTGTCAATTTTGTGTCTTCTATGCAACTCAATCATGATTGGTCGGAACACAGGACAAAATTTGGCAACAGGATAAGTAGTTGATTGATTATTAAGAAACTATATTAGCAATGTACGTAATGATAGCCATCACGCTTTGTTGCGTGTTAGGTATATTGCTATTTGCTATGATTCTGTTAAGTAATATCCCCGACAGATTGTAAATTGTAAAAATGTATTTATACGATAATATATTGAATTTGGCTGCTATACTGAAATATTGAGGACATATATAGACAATCTGGCAACTTGTCATATCGATAATATCTCAATTAGTAAACGTGGATTAGATTGGAGAGACGTAATTCATCAGATTGTACGTTCTATTATAGTATTTTTTTTTTTTTACATCTGATTGTTGCGAAATGTATTAATTTATTGGTGTTAACTCAAAATTTGAGCTAAGTTAACATCAAGGGGGCGGAGTACAATATTAAAATAAATATAATAAAGACAGAGACAATGACAATAAGTAGACAACAAGAAAACCTTACAATAACACCAGAACATAGAAATAAAACAAACCAATGAGGCCAAATACTTAGGAGTAATTTTCACTGCAGACGGAAGTATCGATATTTAAATCAGCAATCGATGCACAAAGGCTAACCAGGTTTTGAGGCAGTTAGCACCACTGTTATCACATAAAGAGATACCACTAAAAACTAAAGCAAATCTTATAAGAACGATTTTCTGGCCAACAATATGTTACCAATGTCAAACATGGCCAATAAGTGAGCATCTGTAGCTCAAGCGGTAGTGAGCTCGAACACAAGCGTACCTGGTTCAAACCCCACGGTGGGCAAGTTTGGAAGCAAATTCGTTTCCGTGGTATTTTTACAAAAGGTAAAAAATAGACCTCACCGTTCAGAAAGCAATGGCAAAACTAATGAACGTATAAGTGGTGCCTAGAAAAATCAACGACTCGTTTACTGTGGTTGATGGCTACGTCCTTTAGGATATGCCACGATTTTCATTTTCAATGAGCGGAAAATCATAACGGAGATGCGGTGTCGTAGAAGAGCTGCAGGTGTGATAATAAGACAGAATTAGAAATGAAGAAATCAGAAGAAGACTGGACGTGAAACCAGTTCATAAAAGAATAACAATTAAATGGTTTGGACACCTGACAAGAATGCCCTGGTATCGCCTACCACAGAGAACCACACGGAAAAAGTATAACGAGTACAAAACAAGAGGAAGACCACGCAAAAGATGGAGTCAAGAGCACCCATACAAAAATGAATATCAGCTTACAAAGTGCCTTAAAACAAGCACACACAAGATGTCCCCCTCCCCAACACTTCTATAAAGAAGTAAATGGTGGAAGAGAAGAACTCAAATAATACATTTTTAAAATGACTGTTCAGTCCCAATATATATCAGGGTCAAATGTAGAAGATGATGAATGGAATTTCAGCGGAAATGGTGAAAAAATAAATAGACATTTATTTCACTTCGTTTTTAGTTCCATCTTTTCAAAGAAATGGACTGATAGGAAAACCACGATAAGAATACTAAGAGCATGCATATTCCAAGTGGCAACGTATTGGTGTGAAGCATGGACATTTAACAAGGCAGTGGAAACGCATATATGTGTCTATCAATATAAGTGCTATAGAAAAGTCCTCAATATACCATGAACAGAGAAGACAATATATCTATCCAGAAAGAACTCAAAATCAAAGAAAACTGGCTGATGCTACAAATTAGAAAATTGAAGTATTGAAACATGTGCATCGGTGGTGGACATTGAAGACGCATACAACAGAGTGCCCTACTATTATCTCATGCACCACTCTAAACTCAGATGCATCTCTACATGGGTTGGACAGCTGCTGCACTGTTGAAGGAGGTTATCTGAGCTGGTAACTGTATATCCAGGCTTGCCACAAGGCCTTCCTATATCACCAATCTTGTTCAACATATACACTGTGTCAATTACAGGAGTCTGTAGCTAGAGGTTAGGTGCTCGCTTCTCGTGCTAAAGGTACTGGGTTCTCTCCCTAGTGTAGCCATAGAGATATTTTTCCAGAAATCCCTGATCTCAGTGTAGGTGAGATCGAGTTCCAAGTCTTGTCGGAGACGGACGATACAAGATAGGTCCAGTGTTCAATTTGAGCACGTAAAAGAACCCTTGGCAGTTCAAAATCGAGAAGAGCAGACCCGAAAGCCACTGCCTGTGCAAAATTCATTAGAAACGATTAAAAATACAATTCCTACAAAATACCTTCAAATTAAAACGGGGACTCTCGCCGGTGCTACGAAGTTTGTGCACTGCAGCTGAGATCTTCAGGTGTAAAAACGAGATCGGAGCACACATGGTTATTCACCGAAGTGCAATGATGATGGAGCTATCAATCAAACAGTGACAATCACAGAATGACAACTTGATGGAAGAGGTAGAACTTTGTCATTTGCTGATGACATTCTAGTGTATAGACAGGGTAAAGACATGAATGAGATTGCTGGTGAGATACAGAAAGAACTTGACCGCATCACAGACTGGTGTGATGTCTCTGGAGCACTAGTTAATCCCACAAAAGCAGCAGTAACATGGTTCTCACTCAATAATCGCACTGTTAACGCATATTGTGAAACTTTGTGGTGTTGGTTTGTCCGGAGCTAAATCGATGAAAGTTTTGGATGTGTAATTTAACCACAACCTGTGTTTCAGGGAACATGTTGAGCATGACATTTTCAAGGCACGCAAAGGTTAGGTGACAATGAGTCATGGCGGCTGCTAATGTCGAGCAACTGCTGCTTGTCATCCTGTATCAGCCGCTGGTTTTTTCAACAATCGAATATGCAATGACCACCCTCACTGTTAGTAAGACGAAAATTAAAAGACTGGAGAGAATACAGAATGAAGCTATGCATATCAGTGGCGGCTCGTCATTAAGGGCCAGTGGGGCTGGGCCCCACTAAAAATAATGTATAACGTGTATTTATTATTTTATAAAAACCATGATTTATCTGGAAAAAATGTCTGGCCCCACCAACAAAAATTATCACGAGCCGCCACTGATATCATCATGTGCAACACAGGATGATACGCATATCTTCATTCTGTATTCTATCCAGTCTTTCAATTTGCGTCTTACTAACAGTGAGGGTGGCCATTGTGGCTTGTACAACATGAGGTTTCTCATGGATTTCCCGACCATGAAATATAGACTCAAGATAGCTAGAGCACGTGCGTATCTCAAAATAAGTGCTAAAAAGGATCAAATCAAACGAGCAAATATATCTTCTTCTTTGAGTTCGTTCTTTACGACCAATTTTAATCACTCTTTGTGATATGTTTGATTGATTGACTTCATTGCCCCGGGTCGCCCGAGTGGTTACCGGGGCCCAAAATTGGGGTGTAAAGATAAGAACCACTGTTACCTGCCATGCATGTCGTAAGAGGCGACTAAGGAGGTTTGGCTGAAATCGGATGCATGTGTCCTAAATGTGTAGAAGTCTATGCGTTTAGGGACCTACCAAACCAATGTGCAACGTATGCACGTTCTTGGCAAAGATCAAACATATCACAAAGAGTGATTAAAATTGGTCGTAAAGAACAACGCAAAGAAGAAGATTGCCCCGGGTTTTACCCCATATGGCTCGGTCATTCTCCACAGAAATGGCACGCCACCTGCCGAGAGTATTGCACAAGGCACGAACTCCGTAGCTCCGGCAACAATCCTAGGGATATGTTTGATCTTGCCAAGAATGTGTATACGTTGCACATTGGTTTGTAGGTCCCTAAACGCATAGACTTCTACACGTTTAGGATATGTGCATCCGATTTCAGCCAAGAGCAAGTATATCATCAGTATGATTCCTGGAAGTGATACATAGAGCCACCCGTATGATGCCGGGGCCCGCAAGGGAAGCAAAGAGTTGTACAGCTGCAACCTACAAGGCATGTTGTAAGAGACGACTGATGTAGGACCTAGGAAGCTACCCTAGTAAATAAAAAGCATCACAGAAATCGGATGTGTTGGTCTACTTGTAGGCGCATAACTAGCACAGCGTACAATCGCTCTTAGACTCAGATCACATACAAATCGTAACGATTGGTTAACAAGTAGTCGATAGGAGCGTTGGAAAAGAAAGATACCTCGTGCTAAACTCAAGGCTTCTCTGTGTTCCTGATATAAGACTAAGCTTGTATACAATTTTTACATTACTGATAGTAGGGTGATTCCTCTCCAGTTGTTGCAATCTTCGAGATCACCTTTTTTGGGATCTTTACGATTATTTAATTTTCCATTGTTCTGTGACAGTTTCTTCTTCCCATATTTTATTAAATAGTTCTTGCACCTATGTAATTGCTGTATCTTCTGCCGCTTAGAGCATTTTTGTAGTAATGTTGTATTCACCCGCTGCCTTATTGGTTATCAAGGAACAGATTGCCTCCTTGAACTCAGCTACATGTGTCATGGGGCCAGCTACCCCACCCTGTAAAAAAACAAACGCTAGGTAGCTACAGAAACCACAACCAGGAAGATTCATAGCTCCCCATTTTTGTTCCGATGACACTCGTGGAAGAAGAAGGATCCCGCAAGGATGGGCTCATGAAGTGACCCAATGAAATTTGAAAGGAGATATGGAATACAAGAAAATGGGGAGAGTAGAGAGATCTGGAAAAGATAGTATTGGATAGGCGGGATTGGAAGGCCGTGGTTGTGGACCTATGCCTCGCTAGGGGCGAAGAAGAAAAATAGAAATGGAGGTGGCACAGATTAGCGTAATGTATAAGCGTTTGATTATCGGCTTGCACACAAGAGGTTTGTGGGTTCATTCACACACTCGATGTTCCACATGTGAGGAAAGGAATTGGACCTCCTACATTGTGTACACTAGAGCCTAGAAATGTAAAGTGACTTCATACCTAAGGTCTGAAAAGGCTAGAAGAAATGTTATTTATTTTATAGAGAAATGGACAGAGTATATAGACAGCACAGAGAAATGGACAGGGTATATAGACAGCACATAGAAATGGACAGAATATATAGACAGCACAGAGAAATGGACAGGGTATATAGACAGCACAGAGAAATGGACAGAGTATATAGACAGCACAGAGAAATGGACAGGGTATATAGACAGCACATAGAAATGGACAGAGTATATAGACAGCACAGAGAAATGGACAGGGTATATAGACAGCACATAGAAATGGACAGGGTATATAGACAGCACATAGAAATGGACAGAGTATATAGACAGCACAGAGGAAGACAGAGTATATAATTAGCAGAGGTGCCCGTGTGTTGCCGGGGCCTCTCAAGGGAAGCAAAGAATAGTAATAATGCGACCTACAAGGCATGCCGTAAGAGGCGACTGAGGTAGGGGCCTAGGAAAGCTACCCCAGTAAATGAAAAGCGTTGCAGAAATTGGATGTGTTGATGCCTACTTGTAGGCGCATATCGTACAATCGCTCTTAGGTTCAAATCACATACAAATCACAAAGAGTGGTTTAACAAGTGGTCAATATGGAGCATTTGAAGAAAAAGAAGATAATTAGCAGAGTGCAGGAAAGAGAGTATATAGCTATCACAGAAGAGTACATATCTTAAACAGTTTGCAGATAGGAAAGAGAGAGAGATGGAGATTTATGTATAAACTTTCAAAATTTATTGTTGAAGAAACTAACAGCAGCAAAACACACAACACAAAAATGCAGTACATAAATAAGATTCCATTATTGGACTCAGTTTAATAAAAATAACAAAACTCACTGACTTAGCACAACACTGGAAAGAAAACTAGACAGACCTCTGTGTGAGCCACAAAAAAACAGTGAAGTTTATACAAGAGATAATGTTGAATATATAGACACTTTTTCAAGCAAACGAAAGAAAGGAAACAAAAAAACACAATAATATTATTATGTATTTGTGATGAATACAACATTTTGCAAAATGAAATTCTTTTAGAAACTACAAAACAAAAGAACTGTCCTTTTTCCCAGAGATTCCAAGGATTGTTGTCAGAGTCTTGTTTTATGCAATACTCTCGGAAGGTGGCGTGCCATTTCTGCAGAGAGGAACTGAACCATCATAGGCGTCTACATAAGATTTTTCAGGGATAGGCTGGATGTACAGTCAGGAACAAAACATACCTTGTAGACTGCAAACATTGTACATGGAGACATAGAACGTTTTATCATCATTCGTCACTTTTCCCAGCCTCTAGCTGTGTTCTTTATGGTCTGCCAGGATAGTGGAGCACCCTTCAGTTCATCAAGAAGACTTTGTCTCGGGTATGTTTATTGCGTCCTCTTTTCATTTTCATGATGCACTTGATTGCTAGTGACACTCAACTGTGACTTCCGTAGGGTATGCTCAACTAATCGTCATTTTCTCCCCATAACATGGGTCATCATGGGTTCTTCTCTTGTTCTTATCCACAGGTCTGTGTTTGCAACTCTATTATACCATCTCAGTCTGCGAATCCGTAGAAGACATCCGTTGACAAAGGTTTGAATCTTATTTGTATTTAATTTGGTGATTCACCACGCTTCTGAGCCATACAGCAACACAGATTTCACATTTGAGCTGAATAGCCTGAGCTTTGTTATCCTGAGATCTCCACACTGTTTGCAGGATATGAAAGACTTGTCGGGCTTTCTTTAAACCTGGCATTAATGTCCTCATCTGTACCTCCTAATTGGCTTATCTTGCTTCCAAGGTAGACATATTCCCCAACATCTTTTCATATACATATTACTACATTGTACAAGAATAATGTATCAAAACTTGTAATTTTGAAGATCGGAAAAGTCAATGGTAGGGAAAAAAAAAGCCATGATAAATTCAATGGAGTATGACACATAAACGTCAGTTCTATACATCTGTTACGAGAAATTTATGTTTGTCCTTCTAAATTCCGATCTTGGTACAACTCATAAGCATGTTTGCTACTAAGATTAATATCATACATTACTGCCACACTGTCAATTTCTAAACAAAAGGGCCCTTCTGCAGAGTTACCAATGGTTATTCCAAAACTGTTTACCATACTCAATGGGAGATGTTCCTGTTTGTCCTGAACACGTCCTTTGTAGCTAATAATAAACTTGGAAAACGGGATCTGAAAGGAAATTACAATTTTATGGATAAACAATATACAAATTTAAATTGTTATTGGTTACTAAACTGACGCCATTGCACTCTGGGGAGACCCATAGGTGCTCAGTCTCCCCAACAGATATCGAAGAGTATGCATACTGATGGTTCATGTGGCTCGCTGATTAAACACACCTCTCACTCTGCCTCTCAGGAATCCAGTTCGACTTGAACAACGGGTAACTCCAAACTGCTTAAATCGCTTGATCGATTCAAAATCGATTTTAGTGTCCTCATCCAACAGAGAGTCGCGAAGAGACCGAAGAATATCCCCTTATCCATCTTCAACTCCCCAACAATCGATGCTGTTGATGCAAGCCTGTCCGCTCTCTCATTACCGTAAACACCTGCATGCCCAGGACAGTATCAACTCTCAACAAATTTTGTTGATGCCTCAAAAATACTGCAATAAAGAAACATACGAAACAACAAACTTGTCTACTTTTGCGACGGCATGTCAGTCCTGCAGGTCACACAAAGGGAACCACAAGATAATATGGAAAGAGAGCTGACACTACAG
Organism: Arion vulgaris; assembly: GCA_020796225.1. NCBI lineage: Eukaryota > Metazoa > Mollusca > Gastropoda > Stylommatophora > Arionidae > Arion > Arion vulgaris. The sequence goes on from CM036754.1 coordinate 41,538,472, forward strand.
CTAAATAAGCTTGCAGAACACAGCCAGTGGATACCAGCCCACTGTGGCATACCAGGAAGTGAGAGAGCAGACAGACTGGCTAAGGAGGGAACAAAACTTATACAACACAAACACCCAGTGTCACTACCAGAAATCAAGACACGTATCAAGTGAACATACAAAGAGATGTGGAGGCAACAAACCAACAGCAAACACCCACAAGAGCCCATCAGCAGACTAAACAGAAAACAGCACACAACAATCTTTCATCCAAGAACAGGTCACTTCAGGCTCAACCATCACATGCACAGAATAAAGCATGCTCAGACTGCACAGTGTGGAAGCCAGACAGAAACACAGACTCCAGAGCACATCCTGCAGTCATGTCCATCATACATATCCCAATGAAACGAAATAAGGCCTCACGAACAAAGCTTACAGAGCTAGCTATGGAAACTCTCGAGGAACTCCAACTGACATGCAGCTTCACAGAGGCAACCCATCTGATGGTTTAGACGAGCATATGAAACAGAATGCAAAGAAATTGTATTATATTGTCTAGTGGGCATCTGTAGTTTACGCGATAGTGAGCTTGATCGCAACCAAAGCGTATCTGGTTCAGACTCCACGACAGGCAGTTTGGAAGCAAATTTATTTGCGCTGACTTTTACAAATGGTAAAAACAGACCTCAATCTTCAGAAAACATTGGTAAACTACTGAGCGTAAAAGTGGGGCCTAGGAAATCGTCGACTCATTTACTATGGTTGATGGCAAAGTTTTGTAAAGGATATGCAATGATTTCCATTTTATATTCGTTAGTTTTATATTGTTTTATAAATGTTAGTTGATATTTTGATGTAATGGTCAGCTGTCAGTGTTAGTTGATATTTTGATGTAATGGTCAGCTGTCAGTGTTAGTTGATATTTTGATGTAATGGTCAGCAGACAGTGTTAGTTGATATTTTTATGTAATGTAGAGTCAGTGTTAGTTGATATTTTTATGTAGTGTCAGATCAGTGTTAGTTGATATTTTTATGTAGTGGTCAGCAGTCAGTGTTAGTTGATATTTGTATGTAATGGTCAGCAGTCAGTGTTAGTTGATATTTTTATGTAGTGGTAGCAGACAGGGTAGTGATATTTTTATGTAGTGGTCAGCATCAGTATTAGTTAATATTTTTGTAAAAGTCAGAAAGTGTTAGTTAGTAATGTAAATGGGCATTTAGTTGAATATTTTTATGTTTGCCAATAGGGTAGTTGATTTTGTAGTGTAGCAGACAGTGTTAGTGATATTAGTAAAGGCAGTGATTGACCATTTTTATGTATTCAGACAGTGTAGTTGATATTTTTGCAATGTCAATCAGTGTTATTGATATTTTATGTAGTGTCATAGACAGGAGTTGATATTTTGATGTAATGGTCAGTGTTAATTGATATTTTGAAGCTCAGCAGACATGTTAGTTGATATTTTATGTAATAGTCAGAAAGTGTTAGTTGATATTTTATGTAATGGTCAAAGTTTTATATTAGTTAGTTCAAAAAGTTGATATTTATGAGTCTGTATTTGTTGATATTGTATGTTGGTCAGCAGGTTAGGATATTTGGAAATGGTCAGCAGCATGTTAGTTGATACTTTCAGTAGTCCAGTTTAGTTGATATTATATGTAGTGGTAGCGCAGTGTTAAGAGATATTTTATGAAATGGTCAGCACAGTGATATTTATGTATGTAGCAGACAGTGTAGTTGATATTTTTAGTAGTGGTCAGCAGTCGTGTTAGTTGATATTTATGTAGTGGTCAGTTATAATTTTATGTAGTGGTCAGCTGTCAGCTAGTTGATATTTTATGTAGTCAGCGACAGTGTTAGTTGATATTTTTATGAAATGGTCAGCAGTCAGTGTTAGTTGATATTTTTATGTAGTGGTCAGTGTTAGTTGATATTTTTATGTAGTGGTCAGCTGTCAGTGTTAGTTGATATTTTTATGAAATGGTCAGCAGTCAGTGTTGATATTTTTATGTAGTGGTCAGCAGACAGTGTTAGTTGATATTTTTATGTAGTGGTCAGCAGTCGGTGTTAGTTGATATTTTTATGTAGTGGTCAGCAGACAGTGTTAGTTGATATTTTTATGTAGTGGTCAGTGTTAGTTGATATTTTTATGTAGTGGTCAGCAGACAGTGTTAGTTGATATTTTTATGTAGTGGTCAGTGTTAGTTGATATTTTTATGTAGTGGTCAGCAGTCAGTGTTAGTTGATATTTTTATGTAGTGGTCAGCAGTCAGTGTTAGTTGACATTTTTATGTAGTGGTCAGTGTTAGTTGATATTTTTATGTAGTGGTCAGCAGTCAGTAATTTACAGTAGTGATCAATCAGTCAATATATTGTAAAAGAAAAGTGTTATTAGTAAGCTGTAAATGACATTTAGTTGAAAATTACCTTTACTGTTTGCCAATAGGGTCCGCCTCGTGTGTACAACGGAAAAGACCATCGATTGAGCCAGTTTATATCACTGTAGCACCTTGTACCAATTACAACCATGTATGCCCTTCCATCACCTCGTACCTTCATTAACAGGGAGTTGAAGATGGACCAGTCCCAATTATTTTCTCGTGCAAAAGACCTCTACCAAGATGATGAAGTAAATTTTAAAAAATATGTTTTATTGATAGTTTTGATAAAAATAAAGTTAGTTCAAACAATGATATTGGTCTGATATTGAATATTGGTCTTTTGGTCAGCAGATAGGAGGATGCTCAAAGGAAATTAGATATACTTTCCAGAACAGCTCAAACAATAGGACTTAAAATAAATATAGTGAAAACGAAGGTAATGAGAAATAATCATAAAATTGAGAACACAATTGTATTACAAAATGAAGTCATAGAGGAAGTCCAGGATTTTGTATATCTGGGAAGTACAGTATCACAAGATGGAGATTCAGAAAAGGATATCATCGAAAAAATCAAGGCAAGACAAACTTTTGTGATGCTCAACAAAATTTAGAAAACAAAAGGACTAAATCTTAAAATATATAGAAGTAATGTACTAAGAGTGCTATTATACTAGTAGTGAACGCTAGAAAATGACCCAACACATAATATACAAGTTGGAGACATTTTAGAATAAATGGTTAAGAAGAATTCTGCAAATGTTCTGGCCAAATACCATAACAAACGAGGAGCTGTTGAAACGAACAGACTGCGCCCTTGGAGACCATCATTAAGAGACGAAGATGGAGGTGGTTTTGACATGTATGTCATATGCCAGTGGGGGCATTAGGACAGCTCTCAGATGCATAGCGGATGGGAAGAGAAAGCCAGGACGTCCACAGTAAACATGGAGAAGAACGTGGAGAGTTGATGGAGTGTGGCCTGACGTGGGAGATGGTTGGTAGAAAGGCAGTACAACGGCAACAGTGGAAGTTTCTTGTGGAAGCCTTGTGTTAATCGGGACACGAAGAAGATATAGATAGATAGAAACAATGACTGATTGACAGGACCATCATCATTTCACTTCGGTGAGTTACCATGCGTATTCCAATCTCTTTCTTACACAGGAAGATCTCAGCCGCAGTGCACAAACTTCATAGCACCGGCAAGGGCCCTAGATGTATATTAGAAGATGGTGAAAATATTTTGTAGGAATTTTATTTTTAAATCTTTCTAATTAATTTTTTGTCCAGGCAGCGGCTTTCCAACCATAAGATCAGTCATATGCGCCCCAATATATAATAATGAAGGACAGCTATGCTTTAGAGAATTTAGATTAAAAAAATTACTATTAAAATAAAACAAACTAATCAGTTTGGACTCACCATAGGAACTTTATATGTGATATTACAATATCCTGAATATTTTGTTTTGCCATCTTTTGGGACGTCCGAGCACAGATTTCCATGAAACAGACCAGTCCTATTCTGACTCAGCACAAAACTAGCAGAACTTTTGCCTCCTTGGTTGTCCTTATCAGCCGTAACAATCCAACTGTCTATTGCTGGTTTGCTGTCAAACCTGTCAATAAAATCAATATAAAATAACGCAACTATGGAGATCACCGCTGCCTCCCGGGCTCTCTCGTGGGTGGCTGAGTAACAGGCTATCCATATGATTATCATATCAGACTCGATGAATATGCTTCAAAGGATTGAATCTGAAAGTCTGCGCGTGGAATGGGTGGACAGCATTTGGAGATCTCATCTTAAGACTTGGCTGTATACAACTGGACATGTTGAAGTGCAGCGTGCTGACTTTCTTGCAAACTGAAGCGGGCAGAAGTATTGACAGAGCCGGTCATCAATGCGACATTCTCTCATTTAGGTGATATGGAACCAGTGCGAGAATTGGGAGTTAAGGTTTGGACATGCTAGACAGTGCCGTCGTCATGGTAGAGAGAGAGGGTATACTAATCAACTTCTCATTGCTACGGTGAGCAAATGGACTTTCGGATGGCTGCAGCAGCGGAGGACAGAGCACACATGGGAATGCCTAATGTGCTATGATTTCGATAGCATAACATAAAATAATGCAATATTTATTCATTCAAATAAGGCCACATTTTTAGGATGCAGCTGTCCTACATGCGTAGGAACCTATAAACCGATGTGCTACGTATTCACGGTCTCAGCACAAACTACACAGGTCACAAAGAGAGGCTAACTTGGTTTTTTAAGAGCAACTGCAAAGAAGAGGAATATTTTTTAATGAAATATCTAGACTTTCAACATTCCATAAAACCTATCTGAGAAAAATTCTCATAATATTTTGAGAGGACAAAATCAGCTAAGAACTGATCAACAGGTACAATCAAGACAAAAAGCACAGTGATAGAAGGCAGAAGGTACATCTGAGGTTAGAGAAGGTATGTCTATATGGTATGGGACACAAATAATAAGGAAAGCAGGCCTATGTCCCAAATACGTCCCAATATGCGTGTCAACCACTGACTGAGCATTATGGAGAGATTTTATTATTATCTTATATGTCCCAAAGTGTGCCAACAAAAAAAATAAACATGCAGAGCATTTGCACAGTAAGTGTAAAATAAATGGTAAAATGTCCTTACATTAGAAATTTCTGGCATCCATTTACAGCTGTGTAGACTAGACAATATACTTTATACCAAGAACTGAACATAGTATGCTGGCGTACAAACATACTTCACTGTGTCACACCGACTACCTTAAATGTACAAATACAATTCACTGCCATTGTGTAACAGACTACTATAAATGTTTACAAATACAATGTCACTGCCAATGTGGTATACAGACTACCCTAAATTTACAAACACAATTCACTGCCATTGTGGTATACAGACTACCCTAAATGTACAAATACAATTCACTGCCATTGTGGTATACAGACTACCTAAATGTACAAATACAATTCACTGCCATTGTGAACAGTACCCAAAACAAATACATCCTGAACAGACTACCCTAAATGTACAAATACAATTCACTGCATTGTGGTATCAGACTACCTAAATGTACAAATACATCACTGCCATGGTATACAGACTACCTAAATGTACAAACACAATTTCACTGTGGCCCACTTCTCTCTAATTGTACAAACACAATACATTGTGATACACTCTATTCTCTAATCCTGTTTTCTCCTTCCCGGCATCAGGTGAAAAAAGACAACTGGAGCTATCCTCCTTATGCACTTTGTACAAGGTGGAATTCAGTCCCTCGGATATTACGTTGATCCATCGTTTACATGGTTGTCCTCTGGGTCTGTTGCCGTTTATCTGAGTGCTAGTGTTCTTTGTGGAAGACAATTGTGGTAATCTTGATACATGTCCGAACCATTTGACCTGTTGTTTCTTTATATATTGTAGCACCAACAAGGATCCCATTCTTCTTCTGATTTCATCGTTTCTGATTTTATCTCTTCTTCTAACATTTCAAATTCATCGTAAGCACTTCATCTCTGTCGTTTGGATTATTCTTTTCTCATTTATTGTCAGTGGCCAGGTCTGACAGTGGTAGCACAGAGTTGGTTAGAAAACTGTGTTGAACATTGCTCCCTTGTTGTCCAGAGGTGCTGTAAAACGGCTACACTAAATGCACATTTCCAATTCACTGATTTTTTTATATAACATGTTGGTCAGGAAAAAACAAAACAAAGGCAAATAAAGAACATTACAAGCTTAGTACACACCCTCCTCCCACCCCCATGAGGCCATTACCTTGTAGCGGTGGTGGTCTTGAGTATCTCAATCACCCAGAGAGCTATGCCAACAGGGTTACTGAAGCCGAACCGGTCAAAGAAGAGAGGTCAGACTAAATGTGGCCTTCTGGTCCTTTAGGTTGAGGGTTGTGCAATTGGCTAACTATCCATCCATATAAAAAAGGATATAGATACTTCTTCGAATGCTCTATATGACCACTTGTTAACCACTCTTAGTGATGTGTATGTGATCTGAGCCTAAGAGCAATTGTACATTGTGCCAGTTATGCGCCTACAAGTAGGTCAGCACCTCCAATTTCTGTGACGTTTTTTATTTACTAGGGTAGATTCCTAAGTCCCTACTTTAGCTGCTTCTTACGACATGCCTTGTAGGTGCAGTGTTACTATTCTTTGCTTCCTTGAGCCCGGCAACACAATGGTGGGATGTAGTTACAGAAACCAAAAACAAATTATTCAAAACTAACAACTCAAGTCTTGGAGGGACTAGGGCTCCAAGCCATAGACAGATGAGCGCAGCTGCAAACCTGCAAGGAAGCTGATGAGACGGATTCTTCTTGAGGAACTAAGGGATGCTGGACTGCCCTGGGAGGCCATAAAGAAAATAGCCAGAGATCGGGAAAAGTGGCGAACAACTGTTGAGGCCCTATGCTTCATGCAGAGCAGAGAGGAATAAGTAAATAGTAGTATAAGTAGTAGTAGCTTAGTATGTACAGACAAGTAATATTACCTGAACACCGACTCATAATTTCCATGGTTTGCTTCAAGCATCGGATTTGCAACAATTGCACGTTTCCATTCCTGAGCAAACTTCTTAGTCTCTGGAACAAAGTTCCTCATCACATAATTCAATTTGTATGAAAAACTTTCCTCCGGAACATCTTCCTCAGTACCCTTTCTGTTTTTATGATACAATGAAGCCGATGTTCTTTTACAAAGATGAATGCTTGAAAAGGGTTTGAGAAAATCAAAACTGGTGCCATTGAATAAGGGTATCCTGCAGGCCCTTCCTGCTGCCATAGTTTGTTAAATCTGAATGATGCAAGAACAATAAATTTTATCATTAAATATATATATTTCACTAATGGTAAGCACACATTGAACATTGACGAATTCATTAAAGGTTATGATATCAGAAATGTATGACCAACCATTAGTAGCAACTGTTATAAGAAAAAAAAGATGGAGATATGTTGGGCATACTCTTAGAATAAATTATCAAGAAATCACAAAGCAGGCACGGGAGCAAATGGTTCAAGAGAGAAGAACACCCTAAGGAAACTCAGAAATGAACTTTAGTGAGAGAGGTGGGAAATATCTGACTCAATTTTATAAGAGAGATTAAATGAGTTGTCCAGGATAGAGAGGTATCGAGAAATTATTGCTTGCAAACCCTATGTAACGTATAATGGTACAAGAGGAGTATAATAATAATATTAATCACTTGTATTCCTCTCATACTGTTATACCTTACATAGGGCCTGCAAGCAATTTCTCCATACCACTCTATTCTGGGCAACATGTTTAATACTTTGTGAGATGTTTGAACACCTTAATGCTTAGTTTTTCTTGTACTTGAACTCTGGCTGTTTTTTTTTCTTCAAATTCTTCTTCATCTTCTTTGATCACATCAGCTATGCATCTATTCCAGCAATTGTGACACCCACAATTTATCTCAAAGGGTTGCTCACTTAGGCCAGGTTTCAGTTTGTCTACCAACAAAGGTGGGACAGTCTTGCAACATGTGTTGTATGGTCTGCCTGGGTACATCACAGTAGATGGTATTCAATACATAATATACTCTGTTCTTCAGTCATCAAGTTAAAATGAACATCCTCCAAATTTTCTGAGTTGGGAGAACATTTTGAAATTGTTGCTGGCTGACATTTTCAGCTTGCTAAAAGAGAACAAACACATTTTCTAGCTCACAGTGTCTAGATGTAGACCAGTTTTTTAACCACTTGTGTTTTATAAACCTTATTTTTTTAAGATCCCATATGTGTACTATGAATCTTCTTCTTCCTTGAATGCTCCATATCGTCCACTTGTTGACCACTCTTTGTATGTGATCTGAGCCTAAGTGTGATTGTACGTTATGCGCCTACAAGTAGGTCAGCACATCTAATTTCTGCAACGCTTTGATTTACATATTACTAGGGTAGCTTCCCTAGGCCCTACCTCAGTCGCATCTTATGACATGCTTGTAGGACGCAGTGTTACTATTCTTTGCTTCCCCCATGGGCCCTGGCATCACATGTGCGATATTATGAATTAAATGAATGCATAATTTTGATATCAAATAGCATTATCAGTCAAAGATTCAATGTGAGCACTAAACCAATTGTATTGGTCATGTAATTTAAAACTTGGTGTATGGACAATCAAAATTTCAAATATATAATAATGATCGATGACATATGACGGTTTTGGTCGGGCCTGATGACGTCTTAGAAGAGTTAGTATTGACACTATTGGAGATCTTTGAGATTTTTCACACACTTCAGACTACTTACTACTCTGTTGACTGAGTTGCAACTGAAACTAGACCTAGACTAGCGTCACTGACACGGAGAGACTCAGATAGTCATAGAACATTATAACTTATACGCCGATTTTTTCCCCTTCGCAAGCCAAGTACCAATATTCGTAAAGTTTGATTGTATCATGCCTGTGCTGGGACGAGAACCTGGTGTTATTGGCTATGAGACAAAGATTTGGCTGTTGGCGTTCGAAGACTCAAGTGACAAGCACAAGTACTACTACAGTGACTACACTGACTACAGTACTGAAAGTGAATGCAGACAAGTGACTTGGCCAAGCGAATATTATAACTTTTGCAGTTTGAGTTAGTGCTATAAGAAATACAAGGCCATAAATATGTTGATGAAGGTGTCGTACCTAGATTAGATAATAATCACCAACAATGTCAGATGCAGAAAAAAAATAATAATCACATATGTTTACGAAACTCGCACAATGAAAAACGAAAATCGTGAAAATTGATATTTTTGTCAATGATCATAACCTTCAAATAAAATAACTGTAAGAGTAGGAGTAGGATCCCTTGAATTTATATAAAACATAAACGTACAATTATAGAATTATATAAATGTTACGAACTAATTCATTAATATTTGTTTTGTCGTTCAGGCATATGTGCGTTAGAAATAAAGAGCAGAATAGAACATGCCAAAGCAGCGTTCCAGAAAATGAGAAGCATTATAATTATATGCAACAAGTCACTGTCAATTGAGATCAGAATTAGAGTTATTCAGTGCTACATAGAGCTAATTCCAATTTTGACATATGGATGCGAGTCACGGACAGTGAACAGATAGAAAACTCTCTGGAGGCCACAGAGATATATAAGGATTATGGTTTACAGAAGAATAATCAGAATCCCATGAACTGCTAAATTGACGAATGTGGGGGTGTTTAATGACACAGAGAAAGCTTATTATTAATTTAAGAAAGAGGCAATCATCATTTTTCGACATGTAATGAAGAGGGAGGCTTAGAACACATTGTGACAACCGGTAAAATCGAGGGGAGACGAGACAGACAGAGAGAGAAGATGCTGGAAGCCTGACTCTGGAAGTCAACATCTGAGATTATAGCAAACACCAGAGACATAGATTTATGGAGATCCATGATGGCCTACGCCAGCCGGCACGGCACATGATGATGATGTGCGTTATATATTAAATGTGCAACCGGGGTCGAAGGTGCACGGGGACAACGACGCACTATGATTGGTGAGCCGGCACTAATCAAGGCCCTAACCTCCTCGTGGGGGCCCTGGAAACACAGTGGTTCCGGTCTGGCTAAGAGGGCAGGGATCGAGGGAGAGCTACTCATAGTGGTAGTAGTGCAAGAACGGAAAAGAAATGAAGGTAAAAAAATTACGAACAAAATGCACGCATCTCCTGGCCGATGTCCGTAGAAACAAAGCCCAATTTTTGCAGAAACGTAAGAAAACAGCAGAGTACACGACGTCAGCGAACGAATGCTTCCTCCCCCGGAGTAAATGACCGCACCATAATTAAAGGGATGAGAGGTGCATCCAGTGAAGAGACGTGGACGCACGTTGGGCAAAACTCGGAGCCCGTATAGATATCTCTCTCTCGTCCCCCTAGAGCCTGATGTGCCGGGCCCTGGGTTGAGTTGCACGTAGGCCCACATAGGGCGAATCTTGCGGTTCTGAGTAGGGGTCCGAATTGAGCTCTGTGTCCAGACAGATATAGGCATTGTGAAGGTGTGCACGGTGAGAAACAACAGAAACGTAAGAAACAGTAGTCGTCTGTGAAGGGGTCCCAACTTTCCTGGAGTAAAGGGTCGCAAGCAAATTGCCAGCTGTGGGGCAAGAATCAATAAGAACGAAGCGTAACGAATCAAACGTCTCGGCTGAGAACAAAGACAGGGCAGACACACAAGGTGCATTCGATGGTGCGACGGGAAGATGTGGCAAACGTAAGGGTGAGCGGATCACCCAGATGAGCAGGTGAAAACTGGAAAGCACAGCAGAGGCTTGAACCCAATACAAAACAAAGGTCTCGATAAGTGTTTCTGGAAAACACTGTAACGCATCGTGTCGATACATGGGAAGGTTGCGATAAACTCCGTACATGAGGCTAAGCTCAGAGAAATCTATTGGTAAAGTTGGCAGAGCGCAAACCCTAAAGTGGCGTTTTAGTGCCTAACGAAACTGCCCTTCCTGGGACAACCGGGCAAGGTACTGTTGCATTAACAACTAGCATCCCCGGAAGAATTGAGGTGGGTAATACCTAAAGGGACTGCCCTCCCTGGAACAACCGGTCAAGGTACTGTTGCATTTACAGCTAAATCCCGGAAGAACTAAGGTGGGTGATGTTTGGCGAGCGCAAAAAATTCAGTTGCATTGCTAGCGCCGTTTGAAACGAACTTCTAGAATATCTGTGCACAGACATAGTCTAGTGTTTTCCGGGGACAGGGAAAATGCAGAGTAAACACTTGCAAATTGCCAAGTGTCGACACACGCCCCGAAATGGCTGAGAATACTCCTACTTAGGATAAACTCACCGTGGATAGAAAAGTAAGGCCGATAATGCAAAGGCTTGACCCAAACATTGGCTAAGAGCAATACTTTTCGGACGATGATCATCCTACACAGAGTGAGATGACGTCCAAGCACCAAGGCTCAGATCAGAGATGATCGAAAAGGCGTAGATCCGGGCTGAAATATACGGTAGAATGGATCGCACCCTAGGGCGAGCTACCCTAGTAAATAAACAGCTGGTTGAAACCAAACACGCCGCCGAAGGATAAGCACCTGAGCTCCAATTGGTACACCCGTTCTTGGTGTTTGGCTGTTTATATATCACATTAGACTGGATAAAAACAGCCGAAAAGAACGATCGAGGGAAGAAGAAGAAGAATTGTGCAACCCCAGATTATAATACAACCATCAGTAACATGATTCTAACAGACTCTTATCCGTTACTAAAATATAACAATGTTTACATTACAGTCTGGATATCAACCAGTTATAGTTGGTGGCATTAGGGGTTTATATTATAAAAAATTCCCGTCTGCCCAGCGTGTTCGTAGCGCGTTGGACAACGGGTGATAAGCTCCCTGTGAGTGTGGGTTCAATTCTGCGGGCTGGCAGAAAAGCCACAATTTCTCCAGATTTACGGTGTTCGTGGCACCGAACCGAAGGGTTACGATGTCCATGGCACCGAGCCGAAGAGCTGAAAGCTCAAGTGCTTCAGGATCAGGAAAAATAAATATCACAACAATTAGGGAGTCCTTGTGGCGTAGATGTTAAGTGCTCGTCTCTCGTGCCAAAGGTACCAGGTTCGCTCCTTCGTGGATCCATTTAGATATTTTTCCAGAGATCCCTGATCTCAGTGATCGAGTTCCTAGTCCTGTCGGAGACGGACGATAAAACGTAGGTCCCATGTTCATTTTGAGCACGTAAAAGAACCCTTTGCAGTTCAAAATCGAGAAGAGCAAGCTGGAAAGCAGCTGCCCGGGACAAAATTCATTAGAAGTTTTTTTTTAATTCCTACAAAAACGTCTTCACCACTTTCGTAATTACATCGGGGAACCTCGCCGGTGCTACGGAGTTCGTGCACTGCAGTTGAGATCTTCATGAGTAAGAAAGATATCAGAGTTAATCAGAGTACACATGTTTACTCATCGAAGTGCAATGATGATGGTGCTATCAATCAGAAAAATACTCGTCTGTAGGACTAAGCAATGATATCAGAGTTAATCAGAGTTCACATGTTTACTCATCGAAGTGCAATGATGATGGTGCTATCAATCAGAAAAATACTCGTCTGTAGGACTAAGCAATGATATCAGAGTTAATCAGAGTACACATGTTTACTCATCGAAGTGCAATGATGATGGTGCTATCAATGAGAAAAATACTCGTCTGTAGGACTAAGCAATGATATCAGAGTTAATCAGAGTACACATGTTTACTCATCGAAGTGCAATGATGATGGTGCTATCAATGAGAAAAATACTCGTCTGTAGGACTAAGCAATGATATCAGAGTTAATCAGAGTACACATGTTTACTCATCGAAGTGCAATGATGATGGTGCTATCAATCAGAAAAATACTCGTCTGTAGGACTAAGCAATGATATCAGAGTTAATCAGAGTACACATGTTTACTCATCGAAATGCAATGATGATGGTGCTATCAATTAGAAAAACACTCGTCTGTAGGACTAAGCAATGATATCAGAGTTAATCAGAGTACACATGTTTACTCATCGAAGTGCAATGATGATGGTGCTATCAATTAGAAAAATACTCGTCTGTAGGACTAAGCAATGATATCAGAGTTAATCAGAGTACACATGTTTACTCATCGAAGTGCAATGTTGATGGTGCTATCAATTAGAAAAATACTCGTCTGTAGGACTAAGCAATGATATCAGAGTTAATCAGAGTACACATGTTTACTCATCGAAGTGCAATGATGATGGTGCTATCAATCAGAAAAATACTCGTCTGTAGGACTAAGCAATGATATCAGAGTTAATCAGAGTACACATGTTTACTCATCGAAGTGCAATGATGATGGTGCTATCAATTAGAAAAATACTCGTCTGTAGGACTAAGCAATGATATCAGAGTTAATCAGAGTACACATGTTTACTCATCGAAGTGCAATGATGATGGTGCTATCAATTAGAAAAATACTCGTCTGTAGGACTAAGCAATGATATCAGAGTTAATCAGAGTACACATGTTTACTCATCGAAGTGCAATGATGATGGTGCTATCAATCAGAAAAATACTCGTCTGTAGGACTAAGCAATGATATCAGAGTTAATCAGAGTACACATGTTTACTCATCGAAGTGCAATGATGATGGTGCTATAAATTTCAGAAAAATACTCGTCTGTAGGACTAAGCAATGATATCAGAGTTAATCAGAGTACACATGTTTACTCATCGAAGTGCAATGTTGATGGTCCTATCAATCAGAAAAATACTCGTCTGTAGGACTAAGCAATGATATCAGAGTTAATCAGAGTACACATGTTTACTCATCGAAGTGCAATGATGATGGTGCTATCAATTAGAAAAATACTCGTCTGTAGGACTAAGCAATGATATCAGAGTTAATCAGAGTACACATGTTTACTCATCGAAGTGCAATGATGATGGTGCTATCAATCAGAAAAATACTCGTCTGTAGGACTAAGCAATGATATCAGAGTTAATCAGAGTACACATGTTTACTCATCGAAGTGCAATGATGATGGTCCTATCAATCAGAAAAATACTCGTCTGTAGGACTAAGCAATGATATCAGAGTTAATCAGAGTACACATGTTTACTCATCGAAGTGCAATGATGATGGTGCTATCAATAGAAAAACTCGTCTGTAGGACTAAGCAATGATATCAGAGTTAATCAGAGTACACATGTTTACTCATCGAAGTGCAATGATGATGGTGCTATCAATCAGAAAAATACTCGTCTGTAGGACTAAGCAATGATATCAGAGTTAATCAGAGTACACATGTTTACTCATCGAAGTGCAATGATGATGGTGCTATCAATAGAAAAACTCGTCTGTAGGACTAAGCAATGATATCAGAGTTAATCAGAGTACACATGTTTACTCATCGAAGTGCAATGATGATGGTCCTATCAATCAGAAAAATACTCGTCTGTAGGACTAAGCAATGATATCAGAGTTAATCAGAGTACACATGTTTACTCATCGAAGTGCAATGATGATGGTGCTATCAATGAGAAAAATACTCGTCTGTAGGACTAAGCAATGATATCAGAGTTAATCAGAGTACACATGTTTACTCATCGAAGTGCAATGATGATGGTGCTATCAATCAGAAAAATACTCGTCTGTAGGACTAAGCAATGATATCAGAGTTAATCAGAGTACACATGTTTACTCATCGAAATGCAATGATGATGGTGCTATCAATTAGAAAAACACTCGTCTGTAGGACTAAGCAATGATATCAGAGTTAATCAGAGTACACATGTTTACTCATCGAAGTGCAATGATGATGGTGCTATCAATTAAAAACCTCGTCTGTAGGACTAAGCAATGATATCAGAGTTAATCAGAGTACACATGTTTACTCATCGAAGTGCAATGTTGATGGTGCTATCAATTAGAAAAATACTCGTCTGTAGGACTAAGCAATGATATCAGAGTTAATCAGAGTACACATGTTTACTCATCGAAGTGCAATGATGATGGTGCTATCAATCAGAAAAATACTCGTCTGTAGGACTAAGCAATGATATCAGAGTTAATCAGAGTACACATGTTTACTCATCGAAGTGCAATGTTGATGGTCCTATCAATCAGAAAAATACTCGTCTGTAGGACTAAGCAATGATATCAGAGTTAATCAGAGTACACATGTTTACTCATCGAAGTGCAATGATGATGGTGCTATCAATTAGAAAAACACTCGTCTGTAGGACTAAGCAATGATATCAGAGTTAATCAGAGTACACATGTTTACTCATCGAAGTGCAATGATGATGGTCCTATCAATCAGAAAAATACTCGTCTGTAGGACTAAGCAATGATATCAGAGTTAATCAGAGTACACATGTTTACTCATCGAAGTGCAATGATGATGGTGCTATCAATCAGAAAAATACTCGTCTGTAGGACTAAGCAATGATATCAGAGTTAATCAGAGTACACATGTTTACTCATCGAAGTGCAATGTTGATGGTCCTATCAATCAGAAAAATACTCGTCTGTAGGACTAAGCAATGATATCAGAGTTAATCAGAGTACACATGTTTACTCATCGAAGTGCAATGATGATGGTGCTATCAATCAGAAAAATACTCGTCTGTAGGACTAAGCAATGATATCAGAGTTAATCAGAGTACACATGTTTACTCATCGAAGTGCAATGATGATGGTGCTATCAATGAGAAAAATACTCGTCTGTAGGACTAAGCAATGATATCAGAGTTAATCAGAGTACACATGTTTACTCATCGAAGTGCAATGATGATGGTGCTATCAATCAGAAAAATACTCGTCTGTAGGACTAAGCAATGATATCAGAGTTAATCAGAGTACACATGTTTACTCATCGAAGTGCAATGATGATGGTGCTATCAATGAGAAAAATACTCGTCTGTAGGACTAAGCAATGATATCAGAGTTAATCAGAGTACACATGTTTACTCATCGAAGTGCAATGATGATGGTGCTATCAATGAGAAAAATACTCGTCTGTAGGACTAAGCAATGATATCAGAGTTAATCAGAGTACACATGTTTACTCATCGAAGTGCAATGATGATGGTGCTATCAATTAGAAAAACACTCGTCTGTAGGACTAAGCAATGATATCAGAGTTAATCAGAGTACACATATTTACTCATCGAAGTGCAATGATGATGGTCCTATCAATCAGAAAAATACTCGTCTGTAGGACTAAGCAATGATATCAGAGTTAATCAGAGTTCACATGTTTACTCATCGAAGTGCAATGATGATGGTGCTATCAATTAGAAAAATACTCGTCTTTAGGACTAAGCAATGATATCAGAGTTAATCAGAGTACACATGTTTACTCATCGAATTCAAATATCTGGGCAAATTGCTTACATCAGCAGGAAAATGTAAAATGGAGATTAGAAGTAAAATAGCTCAAGCGAAGGCAGTTTTTTGAAAATGAAAAACACACTACGCGTGAACTCACTAGCAATTACACCGCTGAAACGAGTACTTCAGTGCTATATTGAACCAATACTTATGTATGGCAGCGTATCATGAACAATGAATAAGCAATCAATAAGATCGCTGGACGCCTTATAGATCTGGTTTTACAGAATACTGTTGAAAATTCCATGGACAGCGAAGAAAACAAATTATGTGGTTTTAAAATAGACCTGCACACAAAGAAAGCTTATCAACAGAATACCAATCCAACAATCAAGGTTTTTCTTGCATATAATGCAAAGAAGAGGTTTAGAACATCTGGAGACAACGGGTAACATCAGAGAAGATGAGACTGTGGAAGACAGAGGAACAATATTTTGGATGGTCTGACATCGTTGGTCCACAAGATCGACGTCAGAACTGATTAACTGCATAAGGGAGAGACAGAGAAAGAGAGAGTTGTAGAGAGACATGGTCGCCTACGCCGACAGGCATGGTACTTGATTGACTGATTACCATATGTGCGTGCATGCAGCTCGACCAAATGAAACTCAAAATTTTTATTTTTAATCTATCTATCTATTCCCTAATCCTGTTTTGCCTTTCAGCGTCAGGTTGATCCTGTTTTGCCTTTCAGCGTCAGGTTGAAAAAGGAGACACATGGAGCGAGCCTTTCTATGCGCCTTGTCTTTCTTTCTTTTCTCCATTCCTGATTTGTCTCACATCTTCAGGGTAAGATGAAATTTCTAAAACGTTCTTTTGTATGTCTTAAATAAATAGTATCTTTCGGCGCCTCTGTTATCTCTGAGACCCACCTTTTGCGTGGCCCGCCTTTTACTTTGTATCCAAAGGTATCAAAAGTGAATACAAAGTAAAGGTTTAAAGGGTTTTTTTTTTGAAACCTTTAAACCGTTACTTTGTATCCACTGTATCGGAGTAACATTAGTCTTTGAGGAAATCTGCTTATGTAGCCAAACCATTTAATTTGTTGTTTCATAATGAAATTCAGTACTGATGTTGTACCCACTTTTCCCCGATGTCTTCATTTCTCAACCAGTCTCTTCTATTATTTTTAACACTATGTTATAATAGTATTTTTGATTGCCTTAATATAGGAACACCAATAAGTGAGAGGAAGTGGGAAAAAAGGATTGAACATGAACATATAGAAAACAGGAATTGGTTATTTCTAAGAAACAGGAAACAATAAAATGAAATATCAAAACACACAACACTGAAACATGGGCGTCCCTACGACAAGAGGGAGCAAGTGTAACCCACTGGAAAATTGATTTGAGATAACACAGTTTTATGCGAATCTGGTGTTCTCCATTTCTGTTTAGCAAACTGAAGAATTGCAGGCTTGCATCAGCAGCATCGATTGTTGGGGAGTTGAAGATGGATAAGGGGATATTCTTCGGTCTCTTCGCGACTGTCTGTTGGATGAGGACACTAAAATCGATGTTGAATCGATCAAGCGATTTAGGCAGTTTGGAGTTACCCGTTGTTCAAGTCGAACTGGATGCCTGAAAGGCAGAGTGAGAGTTGTGTTTAATCAGCGAGCCACAGGAACCATCAGTATGCATACTCTTCGATATCTGTTGGGGAGACTGAGCACCTATGGGTCTGCCCGGAGTGCAATGACGTCAGTTTAGTAACCAATAACCAATAACTAATAACCAAACTGAAGAATCGAAAATGGAGGCATATCCTTTTTACAGAGTCCCGACATCAACCACTGTAAACGAGTAGTTGATGTTCTAGGCACCACTTATAAGTTCAGTAGTTTTGTCATTGCTTTCTGTACGGTGAGCTATATTTTCGCCTGAGTGGTACCGGGCCCAAATTTGGGGTGTAAAGAATAGAACCACTGTTTACTTGTCACGCATGTCGTAAGAGGCGAATAAGGAGGTTAGGCTGAAATCGGATGCACATGTTTCCTAAACGTGTAGAAGTCTTATGTGTTTAGGGGCCTACCAAACCAATGTGCAACGTATATACGTTCTTAGCAAAGATCAAACATATCACAAAGAGTGATTAAAATTGGTCGTAAAGAACGAACGCACAGAAGGTCTATTTTTACCTTCGTAAAAATCTATGGGAACAAATTTGCTTCCAAACTTCCAGCCGCAGAGTTTGAACAAGGTACTCATGGGTTGTGATCTCTCTCTCTCTCTTTATCTTTCTCTCTTTCTCTCTCTCTCTCTCTTTCTCTCTCTCTCTCTCTCTCTCAATCGTTCTTTTTCGGCTATTTTTATCATTCTTATTGTGATATATAAACAACCTTTGCCAAGAACGTTTGTTTTATGTTACAATCTTCAGTACCATTTGGAGCTCTAGTGCTTGTCCTTCGGCGACGTGTCCGATTTCAACCAGCGTTTACTGGGTTCGCTCTCCGTCAGCCTTTGACTGTCCCCAGCCAACCTGCAAGGCAGCAGGTTGCTATTTTTTTTAGAGTAGCGACCCTTAGACGACCTGCCCTCCCGGGTTGTTGAGCGTCAACTGCCAAGAAAACCAGTCTTTTTATGGACTACTTGGTTTTCATGCCGTCCAGTTTTGTGTACGGTTTACTCCGCTAGCTTTTGATTGCCCCCACTCAAACTACTAGGCAGTAGTAGTTCCCTGCTATAGTCTGTCCATTAATTCGTGAGCACGTTTGAAATTGATTTTCTCGAAAACTACCTGTTGGATCTCAGTGATTTTTTGCAAGCAGCCTTAGAATATCCATGACGCTAGAGAAATATTTTTTTCCAAGAAAATTTGATGTAGTTTGAAATATTTCTTCTTCAGGTTATATTAAAATCAACCTCACCGGATTGTACACAATAGTAACAGATCTACGGTACACAGACGCGTTGTTCTAAAAATACATTATGGTAACATTGAAATATCGTGAGTAAACAACAATTTCACGAATTCGCGTGCACCTAACCCAGTCGACTTTGAAAGCGGAAAGCATATGACGTTATAATTGGGATACCGTTGTATAGTTATAGGTGTATCTCGCTATTTGTATGAAGCTATTGTATCATATTTGTTGGTTTATCAAAACTGACATTGATATCACATTCATAATGAGTCTGAAGTGCACATTTATAACAATGCAGAAGGTTACAGTTTTACTATACCAACACTTCCGTAAGGAATCTAAGAGAGGTCATCTATATTGCGATATTCATAACCCTGAGAAACGAACGCAACTGGCGCTTGGTCTGAATAGAGAATCCTTTTCCCGATGGATTAAACAGGACACAAAGTGCACTAATGTCAAGCAAGGAAGAAAAAGAACAATTGACGACTTTGACATAGATGTCATAAGACGGGAGCTCTTGAAAATGTTTGCGACAAATCAACTTGTTACTCTCAGGAAACTGAAATTAAAACTGCAATCAGATTGCAGCATAGACATTTCTAAAAGTACTCTATGGAAAATTGTAAGAGCCGCCGGCTTCACCTTCAGAAAAACTATAGGCGGCAGGAATATTATTTGTGAAAAGCCACATTTAATTGCTGCCCGAAGTAAATACCTGAGGCAGATCCGTGAGCGGCGGAGGCAAGGCTATGATATTGTATATTTGGACGAATCCTGGGTCAATGCTCACCACACCAATGCTAAAGAATGGCAATCAGTAGACGGTGAACAGAAAAGAAAAATACCAAGCAGCAAAGGCCAGCGTATTATACTAACACATGCAGGAAGCAGTGAAGAAGGTCTTGTCCATGACGCTGGACTTATTTTCCAATCAAAAGTACCGACGGTAGGGACTACCACACAGAAATGAATGGACATATTTTCAGGCACTGGATGGAGAAAGATCTACTTCCAATTCTAAACAGACCATCATGCTTGGTAATGGATAATGCATCCTATCACAATGCAGTATCAGCGAAAGACAAAGTACCAACTGCATCAAATACAAAAGATCAAATTAGGACTTGGCTTGTTAAGGAAAATGTCAGCTTCGATGATACATATTTGAAACCCGAGTTGTTGCACCTGGTGAGGATGACAAATAAGACAAAGGTGTTTCATATTGACAAAATCATTGCGGAATACGGCCACACGTCTTTGCGACTACCTCCATATCATGCTCACCTCAATCCGATAGAGCTTGTCTGGGCTAAAGTAAAAGGGCAAGTTGCCGAACAGAACAGGACGTTTAAAATGTGTGATGTTGAAGTTCTGACACGTGAGTCCCTCTCAATGATAGCACCGAGATGGATTACAATTTTTCCAGCCAGTAACAATTATCAACCTCATGGAATCGTCAGATTCGGGATGATACAAATCATATTTTGATTACAGACTGAGAAATAGCAACGTATACATTTCCATATCCAAATGCGTCTAACATCATACAATTTGTGGTGAAGTTAAGACACCCTGGGGTCTAATGGTGACCGAAGGGGAGGACTAACTGTTGCATATTGTATCCAAATTCACGATTGCACATAAAGGGCAACACACTCAATTACTTGACCTATCAAGTTAATATGGAGATACACCTATGAATAGAATTGACATGGACAAATTCTAGGGATTACTGTAAAATCTAAAATTTGAGCCCCGTATTTGCAATTGTCATAAAAGATCAAAGGAATTCGCCGATGTGCAAAATCCGTAGCATCTATGGACTACTGGTTAGCTTTATTTTAGCGTCATTGATATTCTAAGGCTGCATGCAAAAATCACTGATATCCAACAGGCAGTTTTCGAGAAAATCAATGTCAACCGTGCTCACGAATTAATGGACAGACTATAGCGGAAACGCGCACTGGATTCAATCTCTGCTAGACTTTCCAGTTTTTTGCACATTTGGGTGGTCCTCTCACCCTCACCCCAGCGGTGGGCCCACTCGTGCATCATCCGATTGCGTGCTCGCTCTGCTCAGCCTTCCCCACCATCGCCATCAGTTCTCACTATGCTCACATGTACCGTGTCTCTAGGCTGTCCGAACACGGGGCTCAACTTGGGCCCCCCACCTCAGGGCTCCGATTTTCGCCATATATGGGCCCACGTGTAACTGATCTCGGGTCCTTCTTCTTCTTCTGCGTTCTCACTAGATTGGGATTTCGGATTCTCTAATGAAGGCAGCCGTCTGCCTCAGATTATCAGCCACGCCATACAGTTTGTCTTCTGCGTTCTCACTAGATTGGGATTTTGGATTCTCTAATAAAGGCAGCCGTCTGCCTCAGATTATCAGCAACGCCACACAGTTCGTCTTGGACGCTGGTGTATGTGGGCCACCTCTTTCTTCTCAAGTCTACATACTGGGGGCAGTTCTGTAGGATATAATTCCTATGATTTCTGCTTCCCCGTTTGTGCCGACCTCTTCCCGCAGTAAGTTTTGGCCACCCTCGTGATGGTAGGTCTGATATTCTTACTGCGTGGCTAAATCTCCGAGACAGATTGGCGACCGCAGCATCTGTTATCCCATTCCTCATTGTGAGGGTCGTTGCACCATGTTATGCGCCTTACGGCCTGGGGCATCCGTTTTCTGCAAGCATTTGTTTCGGGTTAGCATTCCCTAGTGGACACATGTATTCAGACCTCCTTAGTCGCCTCTTACGACATGCATGGCAGGTAACAGTGATTCTATTATTTATACCTCAAATGTTGGCCCCGGTAACCACTCGAGCGATCTCGGGTCCAAGTTTTGCTCCACTCGGCCCCACGTCTCTTCTCTGGATGCACCCCTCATCCCTTTATGATTATCCGTTCAGCTTTCCCATCGGCCGGGAGAGGCGTGCATTAATAGTCACTCTGGGATTCAGCTCGTCTGTGTTGCGAGCGGATCCCATCCAACGTGACTACGTATGCATCTCTACTTATGCCACAGTAGCTCTCCCTCGATCCCTACCCGCTTAGTCAGACAGAAACCAATGTCTGAAACCAGGGTCACCACGTGGGGTGGGTAGGATCTTGATTAGTCTCAGCTCACTAATCCTGGCGCGACGTTGTCCCCATGCGCCTTTGACGCCGGGTTGTGATCTAGCTCATCTCCACAAAGCCACAGACGCTCGCTAATATAGTAAACAACCAACTAAAAATGTTGCAAATTCGTGCTGCTCCTTCTAGGAAAAAAGTAAGTGGACACCATGTACTGAAACAAGTCCACCGATTCACATTTCTGAAATCGTTCATAACATCAGATGGAAGATGTACAACAGAGATCTTCTTCTTCTTCTTCTTCTTCTTCTTCTTCTTCATGTTCGCCCGCTATGAATTCAGGCGTAGTCAGCGCGTCCAGCATCGTGCTTCTCGCTGATTTTTGCGTGAAGGCTTGCTTTCCCTATCATCAGTGTTAATCGCCATACAACAGAGATAAGTATGATAATATATATATAATAATGGTAGAATTCCTCTCGTACATAGCAATTACATAGCAATTTCTCCATACCGCTCTATCCTGGGCAACTCGCTCAATCTCTTCCATGGAAATGAGACCGATATTTCTTCCCTATCTCAGCAAAGTTCATTTCATGGTCTCCTTAGGTCGTCCTCTCTCTCTTGAACCCTCCGCATCCCACTTCAATGCCTGATTTGATACTTTCTGATCAAACTCGATGATAAGTAGAATAGCTCAAGCGAAATCAGCTTTTATGCAAATTAAAAACATACTATATGTGTAGTCCCTACCAACAACATTACGGAAAATAGTACTTTGGTGAGATATTAAACCAAACTCCTGTATGACAGCGAATCATGGACAATAATAAGAAAAAACCTCAATCAATAAGATTGCTGGAAGCAACAGAGATATGGTTTTACAGACAAATGCTGAAAATCCCATGAAATGCGGGGTAAATTTCAAAATGATGAGGTTTAAAAGCAGCTTTTTCTTAACGATCATTGTTACGTCAATTACGCAGTTTATTTTAAAGGCGTGAAGCCCAAATTTGGGATGTAAAGAATAGAACCACTGTTACCTGCCATGCATGTCGTAGGAGGCGACTAAGGAGGTTTGGCTGAAATCGGATGCATGTGTCCTAAACGTGTAGAAGTCTATGCTTTAGGGGCCTACCAAACCAATGTGCAACGTATACACGTTCTTGGCAAAGACCAAACATATCACAAAGAGTGATTAAAATTGGTCGTGAAGAACGAACGCAAAGAAGAAAAAAGAAGAAGAAGATGATTAGTTTAATACTAGATTGTTGTCTTCAGCGTTGAGCTAAAAGAAATCCTACCTAACATTGCTTATTTATCAGATTGATTGATTGATATGACAATCATTATTACTCTTCATTGAGTAACCATGTGTACTCCTATCTTTTCTTACGCAGTAAAAGCTTAGTGGCAGTGCACAAACGCTGTTGAACCGGCGAGGCTCGCCAATATAATTTACAAGATGGTGACGCACTGTGTTCTCGGGCTCAGTAGAGCAAACAATAAAGAATAACAATGACCTACAAAGCATGTCGTAAGAGGCGACTGAGGTAGAGGCCTAGGAAGCTACCCTAGTAAATAAGAAGCGTTGCTGAAATCGGACGTGCTGGCCTACTTGAAGGCGCATAACTGGCACAACGTATACCAGATCTTAGGCTCGGATCACATACACATCACAAAGAGTAGTTAACAAGTGGTCGTTATAGAGCTTCGAAGAAGAAGATGGTGACAATATTTGATAGCAATTTTGTTTTTTTAATCTTTCTATTGAATTTTGCCCGGACAGTGACTTTCCAGTCAGCTATTCTCCATTTTGAAATGCAATAGTTCTTTTAAGTGCTTGACTAGAACACGAAACCTGTCTTATCGTTTGTCTTCAATAGGACAAGGAACTCGATCTCACCTACACTGAGATCAGGGATCTCTGGAAAAAAATACCCAGATGACTCCACAAGGGAGAGAACCGTGTACTTTTGGAACGATAGCCGAACCGTGTACTTTTGGAACGATAGCCGAACCGTGTACATTTGGAACGATAGCCGAACCGTGTACATTTGGAACGATAGCCGAACCGTGTACATTTGGAACGATACGAACCGGTACTTTGGAACGATAGCGAACCGTGTACATTTAACGATCTACATAACTCAGTGCATTACATTTGGAACATAGCCATAACGTGTACATTTATCGTAGCGGAACCGTTACAGTTGTCGAAATAGCCAACCGTGTATTTCCAGCTAGAACGAAAAGGGACCGTTTATTTATTTGAACGATGAGCCGAAACCTGTCATATTTTGAACGATTGCCGAGCTGTACATTCGAAGAACGATAGCCGCAAAACCGTGTACACTTGGAACGAGAGGTGACTTAACGTCATTTGGAAATGAATGAGGCGAGCACCTAACTTCTACGCTACAGAAACCCTATTATTTATCAGATCTATTTACATAACGTTCAATGACATGCATTTACAATTACAAGGAAATGAGAGCAACCTTATTTAGGCCATATTAGTCGTCTGCTCATATTTATCGTAGCGTTGACTATTCAAACGCAATATAAGTTGTCGGGAAATATTTCAATTGCCAAGCCTTTTTCCAGCTAGAACAGAAAAGTGGGACACAGTTTATTTATTGTGATTATTTGCGTATGACGCAGTTAAGCCACTGTCATATTTTATTTATGATTGCTTCCGGTGGCTGCCATATATTCAAAAGAACATACGTTTTTCTACTGCCTTATTAAATGTCCATGCTTCACACCCATGATGTCAGGGTGACTTAACGATCATTTTTTGGTGGAAATCCCAGAATGAGTGTTACATTCATTTTCAGACACTGAAGAAATTCGTCATCAAGAAGTGGGGGAAGGCAGACCTAACTGGGTTAAAAAGTGACATAGATCTAAAGACAAAGTTCAAGAAATCTGTCCACGAGTTTTGGTTACAGAAAGACATTTCTAATTGCAACGCTTCCATATGAGCAATAGTTTTTAAAAAAAAAAGTTGCATTACCAACATCACATTTGATGGAACATGGTTTTAGGGTGGTGCTTAAACTGTCTATCCTGGGCGGCGCAGGCGCAATGAAACAGTGAAAACGATGTGCCAGGGTCGGTAAGCTGGCACTGATCAAGACTCTACCCCACCTCTTCGCGGTGGCCCTGGAAACAGACTATCGCACTGCAGTCTGACTAAGTGGACAAGGATCGAAGGAGAGCTACCCTGGTATAGGTAGTAGTGTAAGTGCAGTCACAAGTTGCTATGAATCTGCTCCAACATAACAAGCATACTACCAGAGTGAGTGCACCTACATGTTTCTTCTGACCAACTTCTAATAATTGTAACATTTGAATGAATACAAAACAAATTTAAGGAGTAAGGAAATGGTACGAATCGTCTGTAAGCATAAACTCACGTCCCCCAGAGTCAATGGTAGTACCATAATTGTCAGCAAGACTGGCTGAGACCGATGTAACGTGTCGTGGCGGCACACGGGAAGACTGCAATAAACTCTGTACTGGAGGTTAAACGCAGATGAATTGGTTGGTTAAAGTTGGACGAGCGCAAAACTTGAAGTTGAGTTTTTGTGCCTGAAAAAAAACGGCCCGCCATGGAAGAACTCAGGTGGGAGATGTTAGCGAGCGCAAAACCAAAAGTTGCATTTTTAGTGCCTTATAAAACTGTCATTCTTGTTTATTTGTATACAGTCCAGCATATTATTTCACTTCCTAAAAAATGCAGAATAAAAGCTGAAGTTGCCAAGTGCCGACAAGCGCCTTAAAACGACTGAGAATGTTTTAAATCCAGAATAACCTCACCGTAGCCGAAAAGCAAGACCAAAATGTAAAGGTTTGTCTTCTCGTACAAGCACAAACATTGGCAAAGCCTGACACTTTTCGCACGCGAGTATCCTGCATGCATAATATGACGTCCATAACATGCGAACGCTCCCTGACTTAGATCAAATAAAGGTCAATTAAACAACAGAAAATTGATTGTTCGAATGAACACAAACCTTCCGTCTGTCAGTGCAGGTGATAGCTCAGTACTCCCTCTGGCAAAAATTACACATAGATCACACAGAGTGGGTAACGCTTAGTTGTTCCAGAACAATCGCTCTTTGAAGTGGCTCTTTGAACTATAATCACATGCAGCTCCCGTGTGGTAATAAGGAATGGTTTTAGAGCGTCTACCACGCTCGAAACGATTGGATACTGCAGTAAGACATTGAGTAGGAAACGCCTAGAGTCTTAGAATATTTAGAGCAATCTGGGTCTGCCAAAAAGCCACATGCTCTCAAATATAGGAAAGGGTGAAACCCATAATCCATGGGGGTTCGACACACAGAAAAACCACTGTTATCTTAAAGGAATATACTCCAAATTGTTGATTGTGGTGTTTAAGATTGATGAACTGGTGCTAACCGAATTTGCACCAGACATTAGGGAAGATAATTTGACTTCACATAGTTCATCCATAGAATTAAGAACACTAAAGTTATCATTTATATTAGGACATGGGCTTCCATACGTTAGGACAAGGAGGGGAGGGCAAGTGCCACCCATGGAAAATTGATTTTTGATAAAACAGTTTAAGCAAAACTTGTCTTCTCCATTTCCGCATAGTAAACTACCAACAGCACAAGCGGTAGGACTCAATCACAGCCCAAGAGTACCTAGTTCAAACTCTGCGGAGAGCATAATGAAAACAAATTTGTTCCTGTGGATTATTACAAACGGTAAAAATAGATGTCCTCGTTAAGAAAGCAGTGACAAACCACTAAACGTATAAGTAGTGCCTAGAAAATCAACGACTTGTTTACTGTTGTTGATGGCGATGTCATGTAACAGGATGTGCCAAGATTTTCATTTCAGTAAAAGTGAACTTAATTCTTCTTCTTCTTGCGTTTGCACGCTATGAATTCAGGCGTAGTCAGGGACCGTCACGGTGCTTCTGACTGATTTTTGCGTGAAGACATGCTTTCCTTTTAAATTAGTGTCCCCCGCCACACAGGCGTGTCTTCTCCCACTTCAGAGTTTATTATGTTCGTCTTCGTCCGTTCCATATCGACCACTTGTTAACCAGTCTTTGTGATGTGCATGTGATCTGAGCCTAAGAGCGATTGTATGTTGTGCCAGTTATGCGTCTATAATAGACCAGCACATTAGATTTCTGCGACGGTTTTTATTTACTAGGGTAGCTTCCCTAGACCCCTACCCCAGTCGCCTCTTACGACATGTCTTGTAGGTCACAGTGTTACTATTCTTTGCTCCCTTGCGAGCCCGGCAACACATGGGTGCGGGAAGTCAATGATAAGTGCTACTTATGGACTGTTTTTGTATTACGTCGTTTTTGACTTCTCTTAACCGCGAGGGCGGAAGGGAAGGTCTCGAATGCGTTGAGGTTTTAAGGGTCCAAGGAAGCGATGGTCTGCAAAAGTTTGGAAAGCATTGGTTTAGACAATGAAGAATATCATCAAGTAGCATGTCCCTTGCGGAACGGCGCTTTCATCACAGCCCGCATAAAATACTCACTGTCTCTAGCAAGTTCTCCTGCCTTCTCCAGCGTCATGATCAATGTCCCTGTTATGTCCTGCTGCCACCTTCATCTTGGTCGTACCCTGCCTCGTACTCAAGGAACGATACCTTCCATTACCGTTCTATCGTTATGACGTTGTGGCCAAAATATTTCATCTTCCGTATGAAGAATATACGTAAGAAAGCAAGCTGAATGCATATGTGAGCATAAAATGGGACGAATTTAGAAGTGATAAAATCAGTGAAATGTCTGGTCAACCACTAGTGACAACTGTTATAAGGAGAAGATGGGGATATGTTGGACATACATTGAGAAGAAATGATCAAAGAATATCAAAACAGGCATCGAAGTGGGGTCGCAAAATATTCAAGAAAGAGAGGACGCCATAGGGAGACCCTAAAACTAACTTTGGCCCGTCTGCCCAGCGTATTCGTTGCGCGTTGGACTACGGGTGACTATCCCTCAGTGTGTGCGGGTTCAATTCCGCGGGATGGCAGAAAAAGCCACAGATTCCCCGGATTTACGGTGTTCGTGGCACCGAACCGAAGAGTTACGATGTCCATGGCACCGAGCCGAAGAGCTAATAAGCTCAAGTGCTTCTGGATCGGAAAAAAACAACAACAAAAAACAAACTTTGCTGTGAGAGGCAAGAAATATTGGTCTTAATTGCACGGAAGAGATTGAGCGAGTTTCTCAGGATAGAGCGGTGTGGAGAAATTGCTTGAGGGCCCTTTGTAACGTATAACGGTACGGGAAGAGTTATTATTTATGAAGAATATACGTTGATCAATTTAATACTGATGTCAGTTTAAGTTTACAATGTAAACATATAATACAGTGATGGTATAAAAAAAATATACTATGCTTTTATAGCATAGTTCGGTTTGTGACCACGATCGAAACCAAATGTAAAACAGCCAATAGGCACAGGGTACACAGTTAAAGTGGTACAGGTCAAGGTAAATGAACTTTAACCCATTTCGCAATTATTTTTAAGTTGAACGAGTCTAACGTCTGCTTTAGAAAGTTAGAAAGCAGCTACTTTCAACATGGGAACCAGTTCTTCAGTGTTACAGGAGGAAGAAATCAGAGAGATACAGAAAGAAACAGGCTGTAAGTATAATATTACACGTCTAACATAAAGGTAATAGATTCAAAGTTCAAAGCGTTATGTGTTATTTCAAGTAAGAGTCAAAACATAAATGTTCTCGCACCGTCATGTCGGATGTCCTTTCCTTGTCATGCCTCATCATTAATCATAGATCTATTGAAAAGCAGCAGATTCGATCAGTAATCATTCGGTACCCACATTAAGTAATTTAGTCCAAATAATTATAGTAATGTTTGCTATATAATTCTCATTAAGGTGAAAGACACACCTTTAATTATTTATATTATAATTATATACTAACTGTTAACATTAGTCCTTATAACTTCGTATAACTTATAGTATTAAATACTAACTAATAGTATTTCTGTATCACACTATCTCAATCTGATGTTCTGTTGTTGCAACTGTTGACAATGACACTGTTGTAGAAGACAACTCTGTATACAGTGGGGTTTGGTTGTATTCTTATTAAGTGGCAGAACCACTTCATTCTTTGTTTCTCAATGTAATTCAAGCAAGGTTCTGTCCCAACTTTTTCTCTATTGATGATGTCGGTGACTGTCTTTTCTGGTGTTGTTGGTAACTTTTCGTAGACATCGCATTTCAGTGATTTTACATGTAATTTTTTGTGACTGTGTTTTGCTCATTGTCCATATTTGGCTCTGGTAACGCAGAGTTTTTTTATAACAAAGCTTTTAAACGACATATATGAATGACAGTGGTTGTATTCCAAAAGATCTACTAAAGTCCATATTTATTGCTTTGCTGAAGAAATCAAAAGCAGTCGAATGTGAAGATCACCACACTATCAGCCTTATGAGTCATATGACAAAGATACTACTGAGGATAATGATGAGAAGGATGAGAAGCAGAATAAGACCAGAAATCAGTGATGAACAGTGGGGATTAGTTGGAGGCAAGGGCACGAGCATCGCTATATATATCCTAAGAACAGTAAGAGAAAGATCAATAGAACTAAAAGCAGATCTATACTTGTGCTTTATAGACTACACCAAGGCGTTCGACAAAGTAAACCATCAGAAACATTCAAATATTGTTAGAGAGCTTAAACATCAACAGCAAAGATCTAAGAGTCATTCAGTACATACATTGGCAGCAAACAGCAGCTATAAGAATAGTCAAAAAGATAGAAACTTTCCAGAAGATCAAAAAGGGTGTTAGACAAGGATGTGTATTATCACCAGACCTGTTCTCACTGTATTGGGAAAACATTTTTAGGTCTATAAAAGATTTTTGATGGAATAGCTGTAGGAGGACATAACATAAATAACTTGAGATACGCGGATGATACTGTCTTAATAGCAAGAAATGAAATGGAGCTCTAGAAATTAGTTGATACTGTTGTGACAGAAAGTAACAACAAAGGACTCAGTTTGAATATTAAGAAGACAGAAGTTATGGTCATATAAAAAAAGCAGACTTTGCCAACATGCATCATCGCAGTAAATGGGACTGAGCTAAGACAAGTACAGCAATTTAAATACCTCAGAGTCCTGGTAACATCAGATGACAGATCAGAAATAAAGAGCAGAATAGGGCAAGAGAAAACATCGTTCCTGAAAATGAGAAGCATCATATGCAACAAGTCCTTGTCAGTTGAGGTCAGAATGCGAGTTATTCAAAGCTGCATAGAACCAATACTGACATACGGATGCAAGTCTTGGACAATAAATAAACAGATATAAAAATCTCTGGAGGCCACAGAGATGTGGTTTTACAGAAGAATGATGAGAATCACATGGACTGCTAAAATCACTAATGTTGAGGTGTTGAATGAGATCAAGACACAGAGAAAACTTATCATCAATATAAGAAAGAGGCAGTCATCATTTTTCGGGCATGTGATGAGGAGGGAGGTTTAGAACACATTGTAACAACTGGTAAAATCAAGGGTAGATCAGACAGAGGAAGACAGAGAGAGAAAATTTTGGATAGCCTGACTTCAAGGCATGGTAGAGCGTCAACACCTGAGTTGATAGCAAACACCAAAGATAGAGATTTGTGGAGATCCATGATCACCTACGCCAGCCAGCACGGCACATGATGATGATGAACACAGAGTATCGCTCTCGTCCCACAGTAACTGGCAGTAACAACAGTTTTTTTTTAAAAACACAGCGTAGGCATGAAAATGCTGTTGATAATCTGTTGTTTAGTTGTCAGTGATATGTTTGGGTGCCATAACAATGGGTCTAGCTGGTAGGTTACTGCACTCTTGTTCATGATCAGCCCTCATTCAATCAGATGGTTCAGTGTTCTTGATTCCATTTCCCCATATGTGAAATAGACTGCACTTATGAAGTCCATCCTGTCCATACTTCTCCCATTTGAAATGGATGTGGTTCAGCTAGCTTATCCACTCTTTAATTTTCCTTCCTCATTGTATGGCAAGGGAGGTACATCTAACACAATTTCTCAAGGTAGGACTGCTGAATGGTGTATTTTCCGGGACAGTCCTAATTTTGAGTGAAAAAATGTTGTGTCCCGAAAAATGCTTTCATGGATGTCTATTTGTCCCAGTCAAACGAAAGTCATACCATTCTTAGGAGTAAGATATTAAACAACGAACGAAAATATTTTTCCGCTGTTGTGATCACTAGCCTTGGTATCAGTAGCAAAGAAACAAACACCTACAAGATCATTCCATAACTGTTTGGTAGTGTCAGGCGCTAATACTGACTTTACTATTGATGTTGTTTTAGTTCTTCCTAGTGTCACATTTTTAAAACGGTTTGAGAACCACTCAAGATTTTAGAGTTTGGTTTACTAGTACAGTCTTTGGTTAGTAGCTGTGTACCAAAGTGTAGGCTGATGGTATAAAGAAAAGTAAAAGTAAACTACTTTCATACCATGTGGTATGTTGGAAATATGCTTTTTGATCCATACTATTTTGTTTCTTTACTTTGAGATCTAAGTTACAAGTACCTTGAAAGTTGGAGTATGGCTCGTCTGAATGGGGAGGGACACTGGCAGTAAGTAAAGCAAGTTTTCGCACAAAAATCAGCCATGATTATGTCTGAAATCATAGCAAAAGGCATGTGGGCAACATCACAGTGACCATATGTCTCTTCCCAAAGCTGTTTTGGTACCCAAATGAAGCTATGTAGACTTGAAAGATGTTTCTGAGGTCTGAAAAAGTGTTTAGGCTCACCCTCCACCCCTTTGTCTCCATCCCCTCTGTGACACCGCTGACCAAACCACAGTACTGCAAGACTGTCCCCTGTATGTCCTTCCTAGAAAGGAATGCTGGCCCTACAACTCAACACTACTTCAAAATTTACATGGCACCAGAGATGAATTCCAGACAAGAGTTGACTTTATCATAAGAACGTGTCTGACTGTATAATCATCAAAATAGCAATCTCAAAGAAGAAGAAGACTTACCCTAGACCGCCAATCTAGTAGGCCAGTACACTAATCACTGAGTCACCGTGGCAATGTTATGCAAAGAGTTGAATGAATATTTCGCCCGAGTTGTTACCAGGGCCCAAATTTGGGGTGTAAAGAATAAAACCATTGTTACCTGCCACGCATGTTGTAAGAGGCGACTAAGAAGGTTTCGCTGAAATCGGATGCACGTGTCCGCTAGGGAATGCTAACCTAAAACAATTGTTTGCAGAAAACGGATGCACCAGGCCGTAAGGCGCATAACATGGTGCAACGACCCTCACAATGAGGAATGGGATAACAGATTCTGCGGTCGCCAATCTGTCTCGGAGATTTAGCCACGCAGTAAGAATGTCAGACCTACCATCACGAGGGTGGCCAAAACTTACTGCGGGAAGTGGTCAGCACAAACGGGAAGCAGAAATCATAGGAATTATATCCTACAGAACTACCCCAGTATGCAGATTTTAGAAAAGAGGTGGCCCACTTACACTAGTGTCCAAGACAAACTGTATGGCGTGGCTGATAATCTGGGGCAGACGGCTGCCTTTATTAGAGAATTCGAAATCCCAATCTAGTGAGAATGCAGAAGAAGAAGAAGAATGAATATTTGGATAACACAAATTTAAACTTGTAATTGCTACAACACAACTCATCTCATCCACCGTTTCATTTGATTTATCATTAGTTTCAAGTAATCAGATCATCCGCCTGTACAGCAGATTTACAAGTTTAGACAAAAGCGACCAAGGATTTTTAAGGTAAATTGTTATTGTATATATATTCTCTTACTATACTAGGGTTATAAAACTCTTGAAAATATTTCTTTCATCTGGTCATTCTATCTTGTCTGTTGAGTACCGGTGTTTCTTCCTTACTGTTTATGATAGTGGATGTAACAACGCAAGAGGAACCCGCATAGCTGAGAATCTTTGTGCCATTGAGACACAGAGAAAACTGTAGCAGACTAGCTGGTACAAGGCCCCCAAAAAAAAGAAAACAATGAGACAAAGAGAAAAGAAATAGAAACAGAAAAAATATAGAAAGGAACAGCCCGTGAAATGGCTCTGGTAAGGTCACCCGAAAAACACAAAACACTCTCTTTACACAAAACATGAATGACTATAGAAAATATCAACACTAACCAGATAACTAAAGTTCTGCTGAATTAGCAATGTATTTAGTCATCCATCCTGAGTCCTCATGGACTTCATAATATAATACAGTAAACCAAAGAAAGGTTTTAATTATGCATAACATGCTACTTTAAATCCTATGACATAATTTAATACCCCAGTTCATTAGTCAGTAATATTAATCTTGTCCTATAATTATCTTGATGCTGGATCGATTCTTCTGCTGCAAAATTTGGAAAGAAAGTTATGGCTCGTTGGAAATTTCTATACCAAAAATGTTTTAACATCGGGACCGGTGATACTCTGTTCCATCTCCTTGAAAACAAAAGAACTTGAAACTTGAAAACAATTTTGGGAAATGGAAAAAGGCTGCTAGCGTGTCTCCGCTGATTCTTTCTGGAAATGTCTTACATACAGTCTACAATCCCTTGGTCCTCTTAAATGAATAGTCTAAAGTCCAACCCACTGGACTTCCACAATCATAATTTTTCCATACTGTACCATAATAATACTTTAAATAGTATCTGCAACTAGACGTGCCCCGTCTGATTCTTTCTGGAAATGTCTTCCATACTGTCTACAATCCCTTGGTCCTCTTAAAGGAATAGTCTAAAGTCCAACACACTGGACTTCCACAAATCATAATTTTCATACTATACCATAATAATACTTTAAATAGTATCTGCAACTAGACGTGCCAATTAACAACGAAGATAGAGGGAAAATGTTTCTATCTAGCACTCTCAATACACTTCACAGTGTCGTCACTGTTATCTAATACACCACCCCTGCGTTATTTATCAAGACATGTAAATAACTAGTCTGCTTAATTCTCGTCTGCTTAATTCTCCTCTGGAATCACATCGGCGAACAACTATATAAAATTTACCTTTCAAATTTCCTTCCACATCCTGACCTCGCTCGTCAGTCACTCCTGTAAATCTAAAGTTCCACCCAATATATCTAACCAAAACCCCCAGCTGCCCCTACCTGGGTCTCGAGATTTCCGAGATTAAAGGAGTCCCCGAATACCAGGGGATAAACTAATGTCCTGAGTTAGTAAACTGCTGGTCAGCAGCTAAATATTGGTAAACAAGGTGTTTACCTACCAACTCAAGGACACCCAGTGCAAATAAAAGGGGGTGGTTTGGTTGACCCGAATATACCCTAATCATAACAGTGAAACTGTTACAAAACAAGCTGCGCAAAAAGACAGAATACACAACACCCAAATGTCTAGCCTTGATCATTTATGCTCTCTCCCGGGCTCAAGGGAGCAAATAATATTAACACTGGGACCTACAAGGCATGTTGGAAGAGGCGACTGAGGTAGAGTCTAAGGAAGTTGCCCTAGTAAATAAAAAGCGTAACAGAAATCGGATGTGCTGGCCTACTTGTAGGCGCATAACTGGCACAACGTTCAATCGCTTTAATGCTTGGATCACATACAAATCACACAGAATGCTTAACAAGTGGTCGATATGGAGCATTCGAAGAAGATGAAGCTTCTCAATGCAATTCGAACAAGGTTCTATTCCATCTTTTTCTCTTATGCTGTTGGTGATTCTGTCTTTTCTGGGGTTGTTGGTAGATCACCATCATTGCACATCGATAAATAACCTTGTCTTCTGTGTTTTTTCTTATGCAGTAAGATCTCAGAGGCAGTGCACAACCTCAGTGGCACCGGTCAGGGTCCCTGATACAAGTTTCTGATACAAGTTTCTGTCTAGCTATATTTATTATTGTAATAAAACCACACATATCATACAAGTTTTTATTTTGAATAGTGATGCACCAACTAATCATTATATTTTTATTGTTACAGAAGAGCAGAATTTCTTTGGATTCCTGAGCTTGCTATAAATCCTTTGGGAGATAGGATTGTTCAGGCATTTTTTCAGGAGAGGTAATGAATTCAACTGCAAATCTCCCAAAACCAGAATTTTCATGTTTAAAAATTAAGGTTATTTAAAAACCCAAAACTAACTGTCGTTACTGCCTGTAGTACTGCTTTTTAGGACAGTGTAGGACATGTGGGACGAGAGCCTGAGGAATTTAATGGCTGCATGGCTAGTGCAGTCACAGTAAAGCTGTTCAGGTTCGGATTTTTCATTTATGACCACAACAGAAAAAAATCTATAGCCTTACCATGGATTGAACACTGGTCTCCCGCATGGGAGCTGCACTCTAATCCATTCGGCCAGATTCTGCTCTATCTGTATTATTGTCTGTAGCTACAGATAATCTTATCAAAGACTATGTGAAGGAGGAATCCCTACTCTCAGGTGTTCCAATTATTCCACAAAAATGACATGGGGAAAGGCAGATGAAGGATACAACCCAGAGCACAACATCATAAATACATTAAACAGAAAAGCACAGACCACAGTCTTCAGATTTAGAACTGGACACTGTGGTCTCAGAGTACACATCCATAGAATGGGTATCAGGGACTTGGCTGCCTGCACCTGTGGAGCACCAAAGCAGTCCCCAAAGCACATCTTGCAAGGCTGCGCCATCCTAAGCAGCATGAGAATGGAGATCTGGCCAACAGAAACAACCCTACAAAACAAACTATGGGGAAACCAGTGAAGACCTCAAACGCACCACCCTGTTTATGACACATATCTGAGTAGTCGCATAGCAGAAGTTGATTGCAGAAGAAGAAAGTGCCAATAACAGAGTGGATTTTCTAGAAGGAACAAGAGAAAAAGATTAGTGAGATGAAGTGTTTGAGAAAAACCATCAGTATTACCAGAAGAGATAGAATGATAAGTCAAATAATCTTGGTCTTGAAGAAATGTAGACTTGTCATAGGTTAGTCACAATATGAGACACCTATTTTTGCTACATTTAATATTGAAAAGTAAAATCTGTGACGATCAAAAGGTGATATCTGAGGGCCACCTTCATTGTCTAGTCATACAGAGGTGTCAGATTTCTGCTAACCTAAAGAGAACCGCAGAGGATAGTGTGCAGTGAGTAATATTATCTTGATCGACATCCTCTCATATTGTGCAATCCCATTTATGCTCTGTCATCCAATACCTTCTCTCTCTAACCTGCAAAATGTATCTTGCGTTGCTTAACCTACATTTCAATTAGGAGAGACAGTATACAATCTAATGACATAATCGTACAAGTTTATCACCGCTGATTACCTCTAAAGTTGAAAAAGGCACGCCTGTATGGCAAAGGATACTGATAATAAGGAAAGCAAGATTTCACACGAAAATCAGTCTGAAGCACCATACCAGGTGTCCTGACTACGCCTGAATTAATAGCGGACAAATGACTAAGGATATAGAAAGCAAGTTGAATGCATTTGAAAATAGATGTCTGCGAAAAATAATGAATATAAAATGGAACACTAGTGACAACTGTTATAAGAAAGAGAAGATGGAGATATGTTGGGCACACCTTGAGGAGAAATGATCAACGAATATCAAAGCAGGCATTGAAGTGGGATGCAAAGGGTTCAAGAAAGAGAGGTCGACCTAGGGAGACCCTGAAGCAAACTTTGCTGAGGCAGGAAATATCGGTCTCAGTTCCATGGAGGAGATTGAGCGAGTTGCCCAGGATAGAGCGGTATGGAGAAATTACTTGCAGGCCCTATGTAACGTAGAACGGTACGAGAGGAATTATTATTATTATTAGAGAAGAAGATTACCATTCTCAAGAATGTCTAACCTTATGATGATAAAAAAGGACAGCTTATAGTGGTATACAATTGATAGAAGTTTTAGTTCGTTTAAAAAAAAAGTAAAGTAGCCCTTTTTATACCACATGGTATATAGGGTAATACGGTGTTAGGCTCGTATTTTTCATTGACTGTCGGCAGATGGTGGATAATGTGGTCAACATCATGCAGGCCGCCTTTACTTCCCAGTGCTTTTCCTGGTACCAAATTGAGTCTGGGTCAACCTGAGAGTCGTTACGGTCGGAAAGGTACCCTTCACCCCTAGGAGGCATAGTTCTGCAACCAAGGTTTTCCAAGTCCTCCTATCCAAGGCCATCTTTTCTACATCTGTCCACTTTCTCCCCATTTTCTTGCATTCTGTTTCCATCTCCCACCTTCAGGTGTTCCTGGGTCTTCCCTTAACTCTATTACACTGGGGGTTCCATTGGAGGACCTGTCTCGTGATGATGTCAGGAGGTCTCAGTTTGAGAATTCAAAATCAATGAAAACTGACTGATGCTACAAATAAGAATGCGAAAACTGAAGTATTTTGGACATATAAAAAGACGCAAAGGATTGGAGAAGACCATAATGAAAGGAGGCATCCTGGCAAAGAGGAAGACCACAGAGAAGATGGATTCGGGATGTAACTGATGGTTTGAACATGACGGCTGCAGAGGTGGGCCATCTTTCATATGAGAAAGTAAAATTCCAAAGAACTGTTAGGGTGGCAACGTGCTGCTCAGGACAAGCTATTTGATAACAAGTATCATGTTTTGACAGCATTGATATTTTCAGCTTTATTGAAGGCAACGTACGTAATTAGATATATAATGTCTACATTTTTTCATTCTGATTAGTGGATCTGATACAGTTAACTTCCGCCAGTTTATGAGAGTGCTTGCCCGATTTAGACCAGTCAAGAAAGATGCACTAAAAAATAAGCTCAACGATAGAGAAGAAAAATTAAAATGTAAGTAAGAAATTTGCTATATTTAAAAAAAAATTAAATTTTGTTGTTTGTTTGCTGCTATCTTTTTCTTCTTTCCGTCGTTCTTTACAACCAATTTTAATCACTCTTTGTGATATGTTTTGATCTTTGCCAAGAACGTGTATACATTGCACATTGGTTTGGTAGGCCCCTAAACACATAGACTTCTACATGTTTAGGACATGTGCATCTGATTTCAGCCAAACCGCCTTAGTCGCAGCTTACGACATGCGTGGCGGGTAACAGTGGTTCTATTCTTTACACCCCAAATTTGGGCCCGGTAACCACTCA
This sequence comes from Arion vulgaris, assembly GCA_020796225.1. Lineage (NCBI taxonomy): Eukaryota > Metazoa > Mollusca > Gastropoda > Stylommatophora > Arionidae > Arion > Arion vulgaris. The sequence continues at coordinate 41,576,866 of CM036754.1, forward strand.
GGCTGCTGTGAATTCAGGTGTAATCATGGCACATAATATGGTTTCTCTGATAGACTTTTGTGTGAAGGCTTGCTTTCCTCATCACCAGTGTCCCTCACCATTCAGGCAAAGTCTTACTCTGCACACTTACACATGCATATTTATACATATATATCTCTTCTTCTTGAATCTACAAGTTGCACTCATATTGACCACTTGATAACCACTTTGTGATTTGTAGTATCAGCAAGTGCAATTTACTTTGCCATTATCGCTCTATAAATAACAGCACATTGGTTTGCACGCTTTTATACTAGGTACCCAGGCTCTAAATCAGTCATCTTACATAGCTTGTAGGTTCAATGTTACTATTTTTGTTCTGAGCCTAGCACATGGCCTAAATATATATATATTATATAAAAGGGATTCATAGCATTAATATGTTCTATATCTACAAGTTGTATTCATATAGTCATTAATATGTTCTATATCTACAAGTTGTATTCATATAGCCATTAATATGTTCTATATCTACAAGTTGTATTCATATAGCCATTAATATGTTCTATATCTACAAGTTGTATTCATATAGCCATTAATATGTTCTATATCTACAAGTTGTATTCATATAGCCATTAATATGTTCTATATCTACAAGTTGTATTTATATAGCCATTAATATATTCTATATCTACTAGTTGTATTTATATAGCCATTAATATGTTCTATATCTACTAGTTGTATTCATATAGTCATTAATGTTTTATATCTACTAGTTGCATTCAGAATGTATGATCTTGATGATGACAACATGATCTCTCGAGATGAGCTGCTGAATGTCCTTCATATGATGGTTGGGGATAACATTTCCGATGAGCAGGTATGCATGTGTCCTGTTGTCGTCTGTTAGGAAGTGTTGCTAGTTATCTTTTTCTTCTTCAATGATCCAGCCATAGAATGGGTCTCAGGGACCAGACTGCCTGTTCATGTGGATCACCAAAGCAGTCCCCAGAGCACATCCTGCTAGACTGCCCCAGCCTGAGCAGTGTGAGAATGAAAATCTGACCAACAGAAACAACCCTACAAAACAAACTATGGGGAACTGTTGAAGACCTCAAGCGCACCACCCTGTTTATGACATATACCAGAGTAGTCGCATAGTAGAAGTTGATCACAGAAGAAGAAGAATGATCCAGCGTCACTTGAGCTCTTGCTTTTCTGCCCACTACTATGTAGTGGTATCTGCATATGTTTAAAAGTTGTTCTTTTGTTCTGTATAATGTGTTTCATTTATCTGGTCTTGGAGGAAGGAGTATCTTCCTGATGCCATCTAGTGCTTGGTACCTGAAGAAGTGGTGGTGAACAGTTTCAAGATGTGCACACAGCTGGCACTCTGGTGTGTGTTGTGATTATTAAGTGTTATGAGAAATGTTGCTATTTATAACACACACAATTCTGTGAGCTATTGTTTTTGGTTTGCCCAGATAACAGTGTTTGTTATGATTTGTCTCAGTTTATAGCGAGTCTGCGATATCTGCACCTTTAGGCAGGACACATCCATTATTGAGTAAAGAAACCCTTTTTATACCTCCAGGTATATTGGGTAATACAGTGTTAGGCCAATATTTTTCATTGTCTGTCTGATGGGTGGTGTGGTCAACATCATGCAGGCCGCCTTTACTTCCCAGTGCTTTTCCTGGTACCAAATTGAGGCTGAGTCGGCCTGAGAGTCGTCCAATCAAAAAATATTCCACTGCCACTGTGAAATTGAACCTGGATCTAACCTAAAAGCGAGTTCACTAACAACTACGCTATTGCTGCTCTCTAGTTTTTATTAGATATGAAAATAATCGCATTACTATATTTGATACACACAAGGGGGAGTCAGTTGTCTTGTTTGATGTAACTTATGCTGCAAACTTTGTACACACAAGGGGGGGTCAGTTGTCTTGTTTGATGTAACTTATGCTGCAAACTTTGTACACACAAGGGGGAGTCAGTTGTCTTGTTTGATGTAACTTATGCTGCAAACTTTGTACACACAAGGGGGAGCCAGTTGTCTTGTTTGATATAGCTTATGCTGCAAACTTTGTACACACAAAGGGGAGTCAGTTGTCTTGTTTGATGTAGCTTATGCTGCAAACTTTGTACACACAAGGGGGAGTCAGTTGTCTTGTTTGATGTAACGTATGCTGCAAACTTTGTACACACAAGGGGGGGTCAGTTGTCTTGTTTGATGTAACTTATGCTGCAAACTTTGTACACACAAGGGGGAGTCAGTTGTCTTGTTTGATGTAACTTATGCTGCAAACTTTGTACACACAAGGGGGAGTCAGTTGTCTTGTTTGATGTAACTTATGCTGCAAACTTTGTACACACAAGGGGGAGTCAGTTGTCTTGTTTGATGTAACGTATGCTGCAAACTTTGTACACACAAGGGGAGTCAGTTGTCTTGTTTGATGTAGCTATGCTGCAAACTTGTGACAATATCTTTTCTTGTTTGTGTAGCTATGCTGCAACTGTACAACAAGGGGAGCAGTTGTCTTGTATGTGTTTGCTGCAAGACTTGTACACACAAGGTGAATGGTCATGTAATCCAAATTTAGTAACACGTCTTGTCTGTGATCATTACTGATAATTTTAATACAATCAGTTGTCTTGTTTGATGTAGCTTATGCTGCAAACTTTGTACACACAAGGGGGAGTCAGTTCTCTTGTTTGATGTAGCTTATGCTGCAAACTTTGTACACACAAGGGGGAGTCAGTTGTCTTGTTTGATGTAGCTTATGCTGCAAACTTTGTACACACAAGGGGGAGTCAGTTGTCTTGTTTGATGTAACTTATGCTGCAAACTTTGTACACACAAGGGGGAGTCAGTTGTCTTGTTTGATGTAGCTTATGCTGCAAACTTTGTACATACAAGGGGAGTCAGTTGTCTTGTTTGATGTAGCTTATGCTGCAAACTTTGTACACACAAGGGGGAGTCAGTTCTCTTGTTTGATGTAGCTTATGCTGCAAACTTTGTACACACAAAGGGGAGTCAGTTGTCTTGTTTGATGTAGCTTATGCTGCAAACTTTGTACACACAAGGGGGAGTCAGTTCTCTTGTTTGATGTAGCTTATGCTGCAAACTTTGTACACACAAGGGGGAGTCAGTTGTCTTGTTTGATGTAGCTTATGCTGTAAATTTTGTACACACAAGGGGGAGTCAGTTGTCTTGTTTGATGTAACTTATGCTGCAAACTTTGTACACACAAGGGGGAGTCAGTTGTCTTGTTTGATGTAACGTATGCTGCAAACTTTGTACACACAAAGGGGAGTCAGTTGTCTTGTTTGATGTAGCTTATGCTGCAAACTTTGATGAATATCATCTTATTTCCTAGCTGGCTAGCATTGCAGACAGGACCATACATGAGGTGGACTTAGACAAAGATTCCTGTATTTCTTGTGAGGAATTCATCAAGGTAATGGTCATAATCATTAGTAACACTTTTTGTCTGTGCATCATTCACTGATATTTTAATAGTCAATCAATCAAGTGCCATGCCTGCCGGCGTAGGTGATCATGTCTCTCCACAACTCTCTCTGCTTGGAGCATGTAATCAGTTCTGACGTCGATCTTGTGTCGAACCATGATGTCAGGCCATACAACATCTCCCTTTGCCTTCCACGATCTCTCCTTCCTGAATTTGACCTGTTGTCACTTTTTATCTTAACCACATTTGCCGTGAAGCTTTTGGGGAGAGTTAGTTTCTATCTTGTGCCAGGTGTGTTGCGCTTGACGTTGTCAGTCCATGCTTTCGCAGGGACTCTGAGATGTTATCTATCCATCATGTTCTTGGCCTGCCTCATGCTCTGAGCCCTGAATGTGTCGATTATTATAGGCACGTGATGGTGGTAAATGTGGTTCCATTCTCATTAGATGGCCAACCACTTGAATCTTTGCTTCTCGATGTACTGTATGCATGGTATAGTACCAACGATGCTTCTGATATTCTCGTTTCTCACTCTATCTCGCCTTGTAACGTTGACACCTGTTGTCACCAAATGTTCTAAACCTTCTCTTCGCATTATATGCCAGAAGAATCTTGATTGCCAGTTTCTTATTCTTTTGATAAGGTTTCTTTGTGTGCAGGCCTGATTTAAAACCTCATTTGTTTTCTTTGCTGTCCATGGAATTTTCAGCATTCTTCTGTAAAACCACATCTAGGTAGTTAACAGTAACTTAACAGAATCATAACTTCATGCACCCATCACATTGAAACACAACCAATACAGTGGTTCATACATTTAATGAGAATGTAATACAATAAAAAGAGATCAGGTACTAGAGCAAGGAAGACCAAGAAAAGATGGATAGACAATATCAAGACCACACTAAATAAACATGGATATAACATAATAAAGGTGACTCATCCGACCCTGGAACGTAAATTAGAGCTCCACCCCTATGATTAACGGCAAGAGTGGACAACCAATTTCATCATCCACCTGGGGAAAGACAATAGACTTAACAAAAAAGCATGGTTGAGGTGACAACATGGTTAGTTAATTGCATATCCTTTACAGGACTTTGCGAATCAACCCCAGCTTTTAACGCTGTTTGTGCTTTTTCTAGGCATTATTATGTTCAGTAGTTTGCCATTGCTTTCTGAACGGGTGGTGCCATCGTCCTTTGTTAAAATCCACGCAAACAATTTGCAACCAAACTGTCCGCAGCGTGATCCAACTCATAACGTTGGGTTAATAGAGCAAGTCACTAACCCCTAGGCCACATGGTAGAGAGTGGTAATGATGAAATGATGTAACTCCAACTTGGCAGAAGTGATAGACCACAACCAAACACATGCCCACTGGTGGCAGATAGTGAATTGAACTGCAGTCATGAAGTAGCGGCAGTGATCTAAACTAGTTTTATACAGGACAGATAAGTAGATTTAAACCATGCCTCCCTAGGGGTGAAACAGAAGAAACTATGTCAAGCAGACCAAATACTTCTTAGAATACTTTGAGTTGCATAGACATTGACTATGTTTTGCTGTTATTTTAAAAGCAGTATACACTTCAACATGTTATAGGGGATTCAGTGACGCACTGAAGTTAGTTCACTGGATTCAAACCCCAGACATACAATGTTAAAATCCCAGCACAATCAACTCACCGGTCCACCCAGCTGAAAATGGGTACCCAACTTTTCAACACTTTCGCTGCCACCGACGACAAAAGTCAGCGAAGTACCAACCCCCTTTCGTTGCCCTTCGACGATTTTTGTATGTGCCATAGATGATGTCTTTTTTAAACGGGAAGATCGCTTACCGAAAATGGGGTCCCTAACGTACTACTTCCGTATTGTTCCGACCAGCTCTTCAAAATGGTGGATCTAACACACACGCTGTAAACGTCGGTATAAGTCGATTTTTTTCCCTAAGTAAACAAAACTTTTCAAAATGGACGACGTAGTGATGAATAGTGATGTCCAAAATGACTATTTTTGGACTTTTAGCCAGTGATAGTGTTAAAACAAACTCTGAATGGGATATGAATTTGAACTGTGATTCACAAGACGATGTTTATAGATCGATAGCAGACATTCCAAGGGGTACAGGAGTAGATGACGGACACCCAACTCAAAACGACGGAATATCGTACTGTGCCTAGGTATTGGGGATATAAGTTACTACTATAGCTTGTGGATTATAAAGAATATATTCCACATATAGACAGGTTAGTAGCTCATTAATATATGAACATTATTCCATAGTTTAAAAGTCCTAAGTTTATTAGTTTATTTTTTACGATTTAAAAAAATTGTTACCCTGAAAACTGATAATGCCGAAAAATAGCGTGGCAGTTAAAAATGTTAAAAGAGGTTTTAAAGTCAAAGGATTTACTTTATTGCACCAGATTTTACCCCATATAGCTCGGTCCCTCTCCGCAGAAATGACACGCCACCTACCGAGAGTAGTGCACAAACTCTGTAGCTCCAGCAACAATCCTAGGGTCTCTGGAAAAAATGCACTCATGAAAAGAATGGCACAGTCCGAATTCAAACCCATGATCTTTGTATCGCAAGACAATGGCTTAACCACTTTTGAGTTTGGGAAACATTTTCTCAAAACTACTTTGCACTTTTTCTGATGCTGCCACTTTCATTACGTTGAAATTATTAGTTAACCTGGACTGAGAGCCTATTAAATTAATATTAAGTTAAATTGTTTAGGTCATGTGTGATTCCTGTACTGACCTACGGTTGTGAAAGTTGGAAATCAACAAAGAAAATTGATAAAAACTGGACAGCTTTGAGAATAAATGTCTCCGAAAATTATTAAAAGTAAATGGAGTGATTTTGTTTCTATCAACACAGTGAGAGATAGAACACACCAACAACCCGTATAAATATTATAAGGAAACGAAGGTGGAAATATTTAGGTCATGTTCTTAGATCAGACGAAAAGAGACTAAATCGACAAGTCCTTATTTACCAGTTGGGAAAAGAAAACGTGGAAGACCAAAGACCACTCTTCGAAGAACCATCCAACAAGAAAGTAAACTATTGGGATGTCAAACCATACAAGATCTCCAACTGCTAGCAACGAACCGCATCACATAGAGATCTAAAACCTCTGCCCTGTGTGCCGCCTTTGGCACAAAAGGAACAAACTAACTAACTAATTTCAGTGACATAAATTCTCTTATCCCATTATACTTTTTGGTATAGTATTAGAGTGATGACTTTCTGCTTTGTTTTTTCCAGGCTATGGAGAATGTTGATGTGGAACAGAAAATGAGCATACGTTTCCTGAATTAATTTCGACTCCAGTTTTCAGTTCATCAAGATAGGCAGCTAGGGTTTTTGGTAGGGAGTTAGGATTGTAAACTTGGAGAAGCTCTAAATTATTTTACAATCTGTGGTAAGGACAATCCAGTATAACATGTCAATCATTAAGTAGATTTTCTTTTTTTTCAATGATCCAGTGGCACCTGAGCTCTTGCTCTTCGGTCCAATGCTATGTAGTGGTATCTACATGTGTTTGTGAGTTGTTCTTTTGTTCTGTATAATGTGTTCCATTTATCTGGCCTTGGAGGAAGGAGGATCTTCCTGACATCATCTAGTGCTTGGCACCTGAAGAGGTGTTAGCGAACAGTTTCATGATGATGTGCACACATCTAGCACTCTGGAGTGTGTTGTGGTTGAATTCTGTTCATGTGATTATTTAGTGTTATGTGTTGAGTTCAAGGTCTAAAAATGGTGCTATGATCTCTCCTTGTAAGGTGATTAATATTGTCATTGGGGTTAGGGTTGGCAGCGACTCCCATCTGTTGAGCCAAATTTCTTCATTTATTGTCATTAGGATTTGCTTTGCTGTAATGGAGAGTTGTTGCTTATGTAGGTTTTTAAATTGTATATACCAGATGAAGTACTACATTTTCATCGAAGATTGGCTGTAATAAATCTTCAATATTTTCTCTCTAGCTATGGTGCTACATTCGGACAGACTACTATACATTCACTTCTTGATGTTTTCTTGTTATTTATTGTATTGTTTATTTAAAGCTTTACTGTTTATTGATAAGCTTTCCTTAAAGTATCACTTCTTTGATAAGTAGTAGACCAGCTGATATTCTGAATGCCCTAAGGGAGATAAGGCATTTATACTATTCAAAGTTATGTACGAAGGGAGTGGATGCAATTAATACAATTCTGTCTCAGTTGGAATAGTGGTGAGCCAATGTTTTGTCTCTTAATACGGCATACACCCTACATGTGTGGAGCATGTGGTCAGCCTTTTCTGGTGCAGTGTGTCATATCACTGAATCATCAATGTGAAAGTCTACAATGGCCTGTCCTTAGTCTGAAGATGATGCATTGGCCTTCTTGATTCTTCTTCTTCGCCGAACGCTCCATATAGACCACTTGTTAAACTACTCTTTGTGATTTGTATGTGATCTGAGCCTAAGAGCGATTGTACGTTGTGCCAGTTATGCGTTTACAAGTTGGCCAGCACATTCGATTTCTGCAGCCCTTTTTATTTACTATGGTAGCTTTCCTAGTCCCCTACCTCAGAAGCCTTTTATGACATGCCTTATAGGTCGCAGTGTTACTATTCTTTGCTCCCATTGAGGGTCCGCACACACATGCAAAACTGAATGTATGATTGGGGCCTAGCAAATCGACTGGTTTACTGTGGTTGATCACAACATCCTGTAATGGATATGCCACGATTGTCATCATATATTTACTCTCACTTGTAATTTCTTTGTAAGCCGTTATCCGGCTCATATTATTGAAAATAGTTTTGGGCTCTCACTGTTCATTTCACATCATCCACCATCTGTTACTGTATGAAATGAGACATATTATCTGTTGACCCTGCAATAAGTGTTAGTTACAGATTTGACAAAATTGTTATTTTTTACTAAGATTTTGAAAGCTCTGTATTTTATTCATTGATTTTTAAATACATTTTAAATGAATTCTTATTTGTTATTCAATTGTTACTTTTCACTCCTTGGACACATAATCTTCTGTTACTTATGTCAAGAGAAAGCAAGCCTTCATGCAAACATCAGTCACCACATGACTACACCTGAATTCATTCGGGCAATTGAAAAAAATATATTAAGTGTACATAATACACAAAACAGAACATCATGGACATTTTATGAAATCATTTTATTCCATTTGTAAACACACAATTTCAAACTAAACATATGATATATAGTCAAACATGAACTTTGACATACTGCTCTTGCTATCAAATAATAGCACAAATGGCGCCAATTTTAAAATGCAAACATGAACACAAAACGAGCAATGCTCAACACAATCTTCACACATTATGCTATCAGTGCCAAACCTGGACGCTGACATCAAATGATAGAAGAAAACTAGTCACGGCAGAGATGAAATGTCTACACGGAATGCTGGGAGTATCAAGAAGAGACCGGTTGAGAAATGAAGCCATCAAGAAAAAAAAGTAGGTACAACATATTAAATGGTTTGACCACATAAGCAGATTACCAACAGACAGTGCACCGTAAAGAGCAATATTGCTCGAATACAAAGCAAAAGGCTGGCCATGCAAAAGGTGGCCGAAATCTGTTCTTATCCTGACGCAAAACAGGATTGGAGAAAAGAAAACTCTTGTTAACATTTTCAAGAATATCAGATTCAACCGCTGGCTGCTTCCATCTCTGCAACAGTGAGTTCTCTTCTAACTCATATTCAAAAGCCCATATTCTTTTCCACTATTGTTAAATGTCCATGCTCCTCACTCATATGTTGCCACTGGGAATATTTCAATGTTATACTGCAATTAAGTTTACTCAATACAAAAACACGCTGCCGCAGCTTGAAAGGTGAGGAAAGAATATGGAGCAATGTGTACCTGCCAGGCATGTCGTAAGAGACGACTACGGAGGGTTGGTTGTGAGACTGGCTAACCCACCCCGTAGAAAAAATAAGCCAACATCTTCAACAAACATGGAAAGCACAATAAGACCAACTGAAAGTATTGCAAGACAGGCACTGTTTTGGAACCCGCAGGAAAAGAGGAGTAGGGGAAGGCCTATACATACATGGAGAAGAGAGCTGGAGGCTGATATTAAAAGGATAGGTAAAACATGGAAAGAATTACAGGAGAGAGGAAGAGCTGGAAGAAGTTTGTTAAAGACATAGGTCATGTTGGAAGTTGAAAGGTGAAGAAGAAGAATACAAATAGAGTTTTGTTGTTTGGTCTAAATGTATTTCCAAAATAAATAAAAGCAATGATTCAACATTTGAACATGTATTCCCCAAATTACAAGAACAAAAATGTAGTCCAATGAAACGCTACAGAAAGATCCTATGAATACCATGGACAGAAAAAGAAAGAACACTAATGTCCTGAAAGAACTGAATGTTAAAGACAATTGGTTGATAAACAATACACTATACAGAAAAATTATATACTTTGGTCACATCACGATGGCCTGGAGAGAACAATATTAGAGGGCAGAGTCCCAGAGGCAGACCAAGAAGAAGATGGCTACAAGATATTAAAGAAACCATGAATTTGGCAAAGTGGGTGAACTGGCTAGAGACAGAATAAAGGACACATACCTTTATGATGATGTATTCCCCAAACAGCTGAAAGTGCGAGCGAGGTATCATGGATAGTCAAGATGTCTATGACAAAGTGGTATTAGATAGTCCCCAGCAATATTAAGTATGTGTCACACATTCTGACTTCAGCCCCCATCTTGTACAACATTCTTAACTTTAGTCCCCATCTTGTACAACATTCTTAACTTCAGTCCCGTTTTTTATGTTTCTTGCTGTGCTTCTTTTTATGTTTAGATTTTTATGTTTCCATAATTTTTACGACTGCTGTATCGCTGTCTGATCGCTCTACGTTTCGGGATTTATCGGATTTGTTAGTATTGATATGGCTACCATCAATTAATTCAACCACTTCCTTTGTCATCTCACATCCAGCACCATCTGTTGATGGGGTTGTCATGTTGCTCTCAACATCATCAATCTGTGCTTCTTGTTTAATTTCTTTCAAAAACATGTCATATGCTTCCGTAAATCTAGCTTTAGCAAAACTAGAAGTCTGTGAGTTAATTTCTTCTTGTATCTTATCTTTATCTTCTTCTGTGTTGGTTATCTCTCTGTCTTCTTGTGTCTTTGAAGTCTCATTATCCTCTTGTGTCTTTGATATCTCTCTATCTTCTCGTCTCTTATATTTCTCTCTATCCTCTCGTGTCTGCCATCGTTCTCTGTCCTCTCGTGTATTCGATCTTTCTCTATCCTCTCGCGCCTTCGATCTATCTCTGTCCTCTCGTGTCTTTGATCTTTCTCCACCAAAAGCCCTTTCCTTTGATCGTCTTGTATCTCTTCCTGTCCAATTACTATGTCTGCCTTCTGATCTTTCTCTCTGCTTGTTTCTCTCTGATGATAACCTTCTGTCCTTCGATCTCCATTTGCCATCATCTCCCCTTTTGCCAGGACTGTATTCACTTCGCCTATCCCTGTCTCTACTCTCATCTCTACTGCTGTCTTGTCTTTCACTCATATTGTCAGTAGATTCCTCCTGAATAGTGGACTCTAACACAGAGCTGTTTCCTGGAACCAGGATTTCCATTTGATTATAGATGACCTCTCGAATTATCTGAAACATGACAAAACAGAAAAGTATTAAACAAATATATATATATATAACATTGGAGAACAATGAAAAGAAAATCATAAAGCGGGCATTGAAGTGGGAGACAGGGTTCACGTAAGAGAGTACGCCCTAGGAAACTCTAAAATAAACACAGAGAGAGACGAAATATCGGACTCAATTCCACAGAGGAGATTGAGCGAGTTGCCCAGTATGAAGAAATTGCTTGCAGGCCCTATGTAACATAACGATCAGAGGAATATATAATAATAATATATATAGTTTATACTCGCTGAAGAGAAAAAATTTAATCAGTTTTACCTGTGTTCTTTTTTTATCTGTAATATCAATATTATCGCCCGAGTGGTTACCGGGCCCAAATTTGGGGTGTAAAGAATAGAACCATTGTTACCTGCCATGCATGTCGTAAGAGGCGACTAAGGAGGTTTGGCTGAAATGGATGCATGTGTCCTAAACGTGTAGAAGTCTATGCGTTTAGGGGCCTACCAAATCAATGTGCAACGTATACACGTTCTTGACAAAGATCAAACATATCACAAAAAGTGATTAAAATTGGTTGTAAAGAACGAACGCGAAGGAGATCAATATTATATTGAGATAAATTGTGTTAAGACCGTGGTGGCTCTCAGGTCGACACAGCTTTAGTTGGTTATCAGAAAAGCACTGAGATGTAAAGACGCCAGGTGTGATGTTGACAACATCACTCCCATATGCCAAAGATCAATGAAAAATATAAATCTAACACTGTATTCCTCAATATACCTCATGGTATGAAAAAATGATTCCTTTTACATGTTTATATTATATTTGGTTTGCTACTATGATAGGGAAGGGAATCATGTGAGGTGTGGCATGACCCAAAGAAAAGGTTAAAAGACTGATCTATACTGTCAATATTCAATACAACCTACTCAAGATAAATTCTCAGAATATTGTTGCAGAACAAAATAAACAACTAAGAACTACTCTTATTTTTTTCTCTAATCCTGATTTGTCTCACAGCATCAGGATAAGAAAAGATTTCTAGAACAAGATTTTGTGTGCACTTCATAAATAGTATTTTTCGTCGCCTTTTTGATGTCCACAGAATTGTTCAACATTTTCTTGCCGCTCCACAAGACGCAGCAGAAAGTAAAGATGTAACTGCCACTGATTGCTTTGTCGATCAGTGTCCATGGAAAAGAAGAATATATATAATTAATTTATCTTAGATATAGAGATGTAGCCTTAAACAGCCATGTGGTGTCGGGTAGCAAAGAATGGTACCACTGCGACCTACAAGGTATGTTGTAAGAGGCGATTGATGTAGGGAAGCTACCTAGTAAATAAAAGGCGTTGCAGAAATCGGATGTGCTGGCCTACTTGTAGGCGCATAACTGGCACAACGTGCAATCGCTCTTAGGCTCAGATCACATACAAATCACACAAAGTGGTTAACAAGTGGTCGATATGGAGAGTTCGAGGAAGAAGCCTTAGACACAGTGAATAAAATGCCAGAAGTGAGGATCAGTGAACCAGAACTGCCTAATACCATACTTCATCTTCTAGTGATGACACTGGTAAAGGCTGCATCACTACAGTTTGGCTAAGCGAGCAGGGATGTCAAGTCTGATCCAGAGCATAGGTCACAATATCATAGCAGTGCTTTTGTAAATTATTCTTTTATAATTAAATTATCCTTACTATACGCCCTGGACAGAAAAGAGGACATACTCAGGGTGTTCAAGATAATTGCAGCCCCATTGACAAATCGAAATTTGCCAGATAATCTATCAGTGTTTATTTACTTTTAAACGGTTCTGACTAGCTTGTTCTACGTCACATTTGTTCATCGCCCCTTCCTGCCCTACAATTACATACCGTCACACAACCTTGACCTATACTACGTCATAACTGAACCTTCTCATTTCCATACATATATGCCAGATTAGCTCCATTCATAGACTGCTTTTAAGTTGAACACCCTGTACAAGACTTACATATTGTGGAGCGTTGGCTCATAAACATCATATCCCATAAAATGAAGTATTTCGTTCGGTCAAGTTAAACGACACAGTGATTTGGAAAGAACTAATGGAAGGCATGGTTCCTGTGGGTAGAGGAAGACCAAAATGAAGGTGGCAGCAGGGCATCAACGAAACCTTGAACATTAGAAGAGTTTTAGAGAAACTTGCTAGAGTTTTTCAGACCTGTTATGATGAAAGTGACTTTCTGCAAGGGACATACTACTTGATGATACCTACTATAATATTTTAAAAACATAGTTTAGGAATATCTAGTTAAACACTAGAAGACGAAGATGGAGTCATCACTAAAATTAAGCAGCAAATGAAATAAATTTGTAAAAATCCTTCAGAAGAATAAAGTCAACAGGTTAAAATAAAAATAAGTGTATTACCTCAGTATAAGATTTCTTTGTGATGTGGACATTCTTGGCTCGGTAGCTTTGTGTCAGTCTTTTGAGGTCTCAGGGGCGGCAAGCTGTTCTAGCTTGGAAGAATACTGTTTGTTGTTCTGTTCATCCAGCAAGCCTAGGATTAGCACAATAATATTACTACAGCGGGAATTGTTATTGATACAGACAAAGCGACATCATCAATGCTCTAAGAGAAAACATACGCTCTGAATGGGAGATTTCAACGAAGAATGTAAAGAGTATTCTCTACCTCGGTTTACGCAAGTTATGCATACCAATAGATGTAGCAAGATGGAAAAACCATGAGAGAAACCAAAATAGATACATCAACCAATACAGAACAGGAGTTGTTAGTCTAAACACACTGAAATACATGCTTGGGAGGAGATCAGAGCAATTATGGACATGTGCGATGAAGATGATCTTCAAAAGAACAACATTGTTGATATGATTAACTACTACTTTCTTTCTTTTCTTTAATTCTGTTTTGTCTCACAGGTGTCAGGATACTAAGAGATTTCTAAAACTAACTTTTTTGTGCACTTCATAAATAGTGCCATTCACTGCCTCTGTTATTTCTGTGGTCCACTTTTTGCTTTGTACGATACGATTTAACATCATAGCATAAAGAAACCTGATCTTCTTGGGGGTCTCTGTGGTCAAGATGTTAGCGCTGCGCTCTGAATTTCATGTTCAATTCTGGGCTATGTTGCCACCCTCTTTTCTTCGAATGCTCAATATCGACCACTTGTTAACCACTTTGTGATTTGTAAGTGATCTAAGCCTAAGAGTGATTATACGTTGTGCCAGTTATGCGCCTACAAGTAGGCCAGCACATCCACTTTCTGTGACACATTTTATTTACTAGGGTAGCTTCCCTAGGCCCCATACCTCAGTCACCTCTTATGACATGCCTCCGCCCAAGTGGTTACCGGGGCCCAAATTTAGGGTGTAAAGAATAGAACCACAGTTACCTGCCACGCATGTCGTAAGAGGTGACTAAGAAGGTTTGGCTGAAATCGGATGCACATGTCCTAAACATGTAGAAGTCTATGTGTTTAGGGCCTACCAAACCAATGTGCAACGTATACATGTTCTTGGCAAAGATCAAACATATCACAAAGAGTGATTAAAATTGGTCGTAAAGAACGAACGCAAAGAAGAAGATGACATGCCTTGTAGGTCGAGTGTTACTATTCTTGGCTCCTTGTGGGACCCGGAACCACACGGATGCATTGTCATCCCTCAATTATTGCTCTTCTAAATCGATCGACAAAATATTCCAGTTCCCAAGACATAATATTGTTTATGAGACAATATATCTTGATGTTTGAGTCTTCTAGAATGTCTGTATTTTATCTCTTGGTGATCTAAGAATGTTTGTACGTAGCACTTCAAAAGATTCAATTTTCTTCTCCAGTGTTCCAATAGGATAAATGCACACCCTCAGAAGATCTACTTATCTTGACTTGCTTGTATTATATCATACGTTCTTTATACTATTTAACTTCTGAATTGTCATGGCTAATTTCCTTATTTTATTTATATTATTTCTGTATTTTTCAATGACCGTTGGCACACGAGGCGAATTTACTTCCCAGTGCTTTTCCTGGTACCAAATTGAGGCTGGGACGACCTGAGAGGTGTTAAGGTCTGAAAAAATTCCACGCCCACTGTGGAATTGATCCCGGACCACTAGCATAAGAAGCGAGTTCATTAACAACTGCGGCTCCAATGTTCCATAGGATAAATGCACACCCTCAAAAGTTCTACTTTTGTTAACTTGCTTGTATTATGCCATACGTTCTTTATACTATTTAACTTCTGAATTGTCATAGTCTGATGATTTCATTGCATATAATCTCCAGTTTTGCTAATTATGAAGCCAAGATATTCAAACTTATAACATTTCTATTTCTTCATTATTGATGGTAATTTGGGACTTGCATCTTGTTTTGTCACCAATCAAAATATAATAACATAACAAGATTCTATATGTGACTTTAACACTTTCGATGCCACGGACGATCAAACACAAACTCCCTTTTACTGCCACAGGTGACTTTTGTGTTGTGGGAATTTGCTGACCGCACATGGGTATTACATTACACAATACTTCCCTATTGTCCAGAAGAGCTCTCTAAAATGATGGATCTAACGTACATGTGTTTAAAATGCCTCTAGCTCGTTTTCAACAAATTTTAAAATGATTTTTCAGAAGTAAACAAAATTTTCAAAATGAGCAATGTAGCTGATTATAATCAGGTCCAAAATGACTCCGATTCCGACTTCTTAGCCAGTGATAGTGATAAAACAGGCCCTGAATGTGATACAAATTTGGACTTTGATTCAAGTGATGATAATTATAGATCAATAGCAGATATTCCCAGAGGTACATATTTTTGAAACTATCACCCTGAAAACTGATCTTGCACAAAAAATAGTGTGGAAGTGAGCCAGACTTGATTGAAAAATGGGTGGCAGCGAAAGTGTTAACCCACAAGGAAATCAAATAGAGGGAAGGTAGACAAAAAGGTTAAGAACATCAGGAGAAGTCAGCTCAAGAACACAGTATAAATTTACTACAAGAGACAGTCCTCATAGTTAAAGAAAACAATAACTAAGCGAAAGAGAGATTGATATCAATATAAAATGAATTGTAAAAAAGATGATATTTTACTTACCTTTTTTAACTAGACTGCTCCAATCTGTGGTAAGTAGTTCATCGCATGGTCAACGAGATAACTTTCCCAGCCTCATGAGACTTCTTCACAACATGTTTATAGACGGCAAGCCTGTCCTCTTGAGTAAGCATTGTGTTCTCTTCAATGTAACTGTTAGGCATTGATCGATGACCTGTGTATACTGGAAGAATATAGATAGGAGTCATTGATAATATATAAGTAAGGAATCCATCGGATACTACAGAGATATGATTATACAGTTAGGTAACAGAATTGAGGAGACCGGTTGAGGTGATTACTCCTGCTCTCTACTGGCTCCCTGAGATTTGCTTCCTAGGGCCATTTTGTATGAGTCTGAAACAAAGACTCCAGAGCACATTGTGAAGTCCTGTCCATCATACATACACCAACAAAACGAAATATGGCCTCATGAACGAAGCTTACAGAACAAGCTATGGGGAACTCACAAGGAACTCCAACTGACATGTAGTTTCAGAGGCAATCCATCTCATGGTTTAGATGAGTATACAAAACCGGTCGCGAAGAACAAGCATGAGAGTCTCAGTCTATGCCACAAAATTCCTTCTTCTTTGATGTTCACTCTACACCAACCACTTGTTAAACCACTCTTTGTGGTCGGTGTGAGTTTGTTGTGCTAGTTAGACGCCTACAGACCCACAGGCAAGCAAATCTAGTTTCTGCATTCTTTTTCTTGGGTTCACCTTCTTAAGTCGTGGACAATAAAAAAACCTGACTAAGAGGAGTTCATCCTCCTAGGGAGCCATGGCCTCGATCTTAGAGCCGATGTTTCCTAATCTACACTACACTAATTTTCAGTTTTCGCCTTCCCTCAGAAAGACTAGCCCACCCCAACTTTGCTGGATGCAGAGCCAGGTGCAGAATACACCTTGTAGACATACGGAAGGTCTAAAATGACAGGTTGCGGTTCAAGTGGATGCTGTCTATCAAGGCTTCAAATCTTCAGAGGTTTAAGTGAATCTTCTTTTCTTAACTCCCTTTGAAGCATAATATATATTCCTCTTGTACCTTTATACGTTACATAGGACCTGAAAGTAATTTCTCCATACTGTTCTGTCCTGGGCAACTCGCTCAATCTCTTCCATGGAATCGAGTCCAATATTTCTTGCCTCTCTCAGAAAAATTTCATCTCAGGGTTTCCCTACTAAAGCGTCCTCTCTTGAACTCTTTGCCTCCCATTTCAATGTCTGCTTTGGTATTTTTGATCCTTTCTTCTCAAGGCATGCTTAACATATCTCCATCTTCTTTCTTATAACAGTTGTCACTAGTGGTTGACCAGACATTTCTCTGATTTCATCACTTCTGAATTCGTCCCATTTTATGTTCATTATTTTTCACAGACATCTATTTTCAAATGCATTCAACTTGCTTTCTATATCTTTAGTCATTTTCCAACTCTCGCTGGCATATGTTAGGATTGATACAACATCGAAATTGAAATTCGTAATTTTGTTTTAAAACTATATAAATTGCAGTTCCATGTTTTATTTAGATGTTTTCTTCTTCTGCGTTCTCACTAGATTGGGATTTCGGATTCTCTAATAAAGGCAGCTGTCTGCCTCAGATTATCAGCCACGCCATACAGTTTGCCTTGGATGCTAGTGTAAGTGGGCCACCTCTTGCTTCACAAGTCTGCATACTGGGGCAGTTCTGTAGGATATAATTCCTATGATTTCTGCTTCCTCGTTTGTGCCGACCTCTTCCAGCAGTAAGTTTTGGCCACCCTCGTGATGGTAGGTCTGACATTCTTAATGTGTGGCTAAATCTCTGAAGCGGATTGGTGACCGAAGAATCCGTTATCCCATGCCTCATTGTGAGGGGTCGTTGCACCATGTTATGCGCCTTACGGCCTGGTGCATCTGTTTTCTGTAAGCATTTGTTTTGGGTTAGCATTCCCTAGCAGACACATGCATCTGATTTCAGCCAAACCTCTTTAGTCACCTCTTACAACATGCGTGGCAGGTAACAGTGGTTCTATTCTTTACACCCCAAATTTGGGCCCGGTAACCACTTGGACGATTTAGATGTTTAAAAACTGATGTTGCTTTGACAATTTGTAGCATAATTTCTTTTAAACATTTCAGTGCAATCAAAATTGCTACCCAAATTGGTGAACTGCTCTGTTATCTTCATTACATTAATAAAATAAGGTAGTGAACTGATTCTTGTTTAAAGTTACTTACCCTGTCCATTCTGAACACTGTGATCCCAAATGATTTTGTTTAAAGAATTTTCATCTGTGTATGAATGCAAATGAAAATTATTCGTTGAATAATTTCACAAATAACATAAAGTCTCAGTGCCGAACACATTAACTACTTTTAACCGCTATGAGTTCCGGCCTAGTCAGGACACCTTTTATGGTGCTTCTGACTGATTTTTACATGAAGGCCTGCTTTTCTTATTACAAGTGTCCTCCACCACACAGGTGTGTCTTCTCCAACTTCAGATGTAGCATTAACTACTGATTTGAAAAACATCTGGTGGTCAAAGAAATGTTGGTTCCCTTTTTAGCTCCCTATTAAGAAGTTGGGTTTCTTAATGATCATTGTGAGTTTATGAACTTATCTATATCCCAGTGATGGGCAAAGTACGGCCCGCGACATGGTTTTGAATAACCCTATAAATAAAATACAAACAAAACACACGATCTATTTGTATTTCTAATTTAGCATCAACTGAACCTTAAGATATTTTATTCTTAAGATAGTTTTTAGTAGTCTGTAAAACAATAGAAGATGCAGACTTTCTTATGAAAGAAATTTGTTATCGGCATTCTCTTTTAGGTAATTTGAAAAATCTCACATTTGCTTCTACTAAATTAAATCAATCATCAATCATCATTAAATAATTTATATAAAAAAGAAAACAACAATGTCTTTGCTCATAGCAAGAGAAGTAAACTTCAAACTGTACTAAAGTCAATTTTGATTTAGTATTTTGTTTTAATTTACTCTTAATGATAGGTTTATAAAATATTGTTTATCAATTAATTTTTCCTGCCGGTCAAATAACAATTCTGCCGGTTAATTAATTATTTTGTTGCGTTTGTAAAACAAGTGTTGCGCTTATTTTTATTTATTGCTGATGAAAACATTGTTTGTTGTGCAAATGACTTAAATGCTGATTTTTCTTGCGAGCAATGGATTAATAGCCGAACAAATAATTAGTTCCCGAATATTTTGTCATATACCGAGGCGCCGCGTGTTGCTCGGCTAAGTTCGAACGAATCGGGTTCTACCATTTTGTTCGCTGATCTCAAGGTCAAAAGTCAGTGTAGTTCGGACCTTTGGACAGTCAGGTATCGTCGATTCGCCATCTGCAGCTGTGTGTCTGGCTTGTGTTTCTATAGTTTTGCTTTGCTGATAGTGTTTTTTGACATTTTTGATCGTTACAATGGCAAGTAAAAAACGTAAAGTTGATTCAGAATGTCGTGTTTTTAAAGATGAGTGGACATGGAAATACTTTTTCACTCCCATTAGGGATAAACCTGTGTGCCTCATTTGCAATGAAGCTGTAGCAGTATTCAAGGAGTTCAACCTCTCACGACACTTCATGACAAAACATAAGAACGCCACTTATGAAACTATGACCGAAGAAAAACAGAAGCAAAAAGCAGGAGCTCTACGAAAAAAACTGTCAGGTCAGCAAAATATTTTTACAAAACAATGCTGTTCTCAAAAGCTAGCTACACATGCAAGTTACGTTGTTGCATACAATATTGCAAAAAGTAACAAAGCATTTTCTGATGGTGAATTTGTAAAAACTTGTAAGCTCCAAGTGTGTGGCATCTTGTGTCCTGACAAAATAAAGGATTTTGAGACAGTAAGTTTGTCTCGAAAAACAATTTCTTCTAGAATTAAAATAATTAACAAGCAATTAGTCTCGCAACTAGAATCAAAGATAAGCGAATTTAAATTTTGTTCTTTTGCGTTGGATGAAAGTACGGAAATAACTGACACAGCTCAGTTACTGATATTTATAAGAGGAATTGATGACAACTTTTGTGTAACTGAAGAATTAGCTTGCATGCATTCATTGAAGGGAACGACAAAAGGATCAGACATTTTTCAAGAACTTCAAGAAACTATCACGTCTTTGAAAGTACCTTTGACCAATATTTGTAACATAACTACTGATGGAGCACCGAATATGACCGGGGCAAAATCTGGTTTTGTAGGCATATTCAAGGAATCATTTTCTTGGAACGAAGTTGTGTTTCTTCATTGTGTCATACATCAAGAAGCTCTGTGTAAATCTGCTCTAGACATGAAACATGTACTTGATGTTGTTATTAAGCTTGTTAACAACATTCGTTCACGAGCACTCAATCATAGACAATTTTGAGAGTTTCTTAACTCATTGCAGTCTGAATATTCTGATGTACTTTACTACACTAAAGTAAGGTGGCTCAGTGCAGGACGGGTTTTTGAACGAGTTTGGGATCTAAAGGACAAAATAATATCTTTCATGGAAGAAAAAGGAATGGATGAATGTGAATATTTGAAAGATATTGTATGGCTTTCGGATTTTTTACAGATCTTCTCAGTCACATCAATAAATTGAACCTTAAACTCCAGGGAAGAAATCAATTAATCCATGATATTTGGAGTCATATCAGGGGTTTCAAAATGCAATTGGATCTATTTTCCAAACAACTAGTCAAGAAAGACTTTACTCATTTTCCAAGACTAAAATCTATTGCAGTTACGGAAGATAAACTTAGGAGCTATGAGAAAAGCGTGAAATGTCTCCATGAAGAATTTGAACGAAGATTCCAAGACTTCAAGGTTATTGAACAGGACCTGGAGATTTTTAGCATGCCATTTAATGTGGATTGTGGATCAGTCAAACCAGAATTGCAGCTGGAACTGATTGATTTGCAGTGTAACACTGAATGGAAGCAATTATTTCTTAACTTTTCTAAAGTTGAGTTCTACAAGGCCCTGCCAAAATCGAGTTTTCCAAACCTGAAATCTCATGCTCAGAAAATAATTGCGATGTTTGCATCTTCCTACATCTGTGAACAGGTGTTTTCTACCATGAAGCTTCAGTAAAACAGCGTTAAAAACCGATTGACTGACGACCATTTAGCTTCACTAATGCGAATCAGCTCATCCCAGTTTCTACCACATTATGAACAACTTTTAGAAGCTCAGTCACAGTTTCATGTCACATACGCCTTCATACTCATCTAAAGAATAATTAATTTATGTAACTTTTTTGTAGCATATTATAATATAAGTTGTGTATGATTTAAAAGTCAAAATAAAGTTTAACACTTAAAAAAATCTGTTTTGGTCTTTTTTCCGGCCCGCCTGGATATTTTTTAATTTTATCTGGCCCTCCTCTTGGAAAGTTTGCCCATCACTGCTATATCCTCTTCTTGTTTCATTTGACACATGAGGTGTCCACAAAAGATTTCCACTGTTGCCATTCGGCTGTCTTTCCACTAATAGTTTCTCATATCGGGCAACAATTTTTCAACTCTCTTTCCACAGTTCTTCTTCATGTTTCCTTAGGACTTTCATAAATTTTTATATCTGCTGCTCATCGGAGAGCTGTCATGGCCAATGTCCATACTGACATATGTGTCCAATCCATCTCCTTCATCTTTTAATGATGGTACTGAATGATGGACAGTTTGTTTGTCACCTTGCTACTAATTGTTTCCCCATGTCCGGCAATACTCTTTCAACTTTCTTTTCACACTTCTTCCTGGATGGGTTTGATCTCCCTTTTTCATGAAACCAGTTGCCTGATTGACCTCGCTTCCTTCACCAGATGCAACAAAGGTATCGCTTGCTTCGGTTTTTGGTATCACAAATATTTTACATGAATGGTTGTCAGCCACTTGCCCAACTCACAACCTGGAAGACCTGGAAACATTTCATCCGCTTATATCCTTCAACCTTTCTGACATGGGTGTCTCTTGCTCCTGTCATCATAGTTTTGTAGATCATAGACATACACAAGCTCCCCACTACTACAAGTTTTGCCTAGCCCTGCAGACTATCGTTTTCCAGAGCACAACCAGCTAGCTCTTCAAAAAAGGGCTTTACTGAGTTGTGTCTTTTCAAACAGCATCGTCTACAGAACACAGAAAGATCAAGTCAGATTTGATGGAACAGTGCTTGCACACACATGGTAAACTTTCTGCGTTTGAATATTGAATATATGAGAGGAAACAACAGCATTAATACACAGGTATACACATATACACACATAAGTACACACATATAACATACATACACACAAGTATACACATATAACATACATACACACATCATTCAGAGGTAGCTCAAGTATATTTTTAACAAGAAAATAAGTTTTAGAGAACCCCAGGGGAAGCACCAGAGCCAATGAATACGGTAATTAAATAGACCAGAAACAAGTATTACAGGCCTCCGGATAAAATAATTTGCTAAACACAAGATTTGAACTACAAGGTTGTCAGCATAACTTTGTGGATCATGGAAATACGCAAGCTCCTCACTATTACAAGGTAGTGACCTCTTGTAGTGACCTTGTAGATGCAAGCTTTGATCAGTTATGTTATCAATGTCATGGCCCATTGGGCATTCCCATGTGTGCTCTATCCTCCGCTGCAGCAGCCATCCTAAGTCCATTTTCTCACTGTACCCATGAGAAGTTGATTAGTATATCTTCTCTCTACCAGGAAGACGACACTGTCTGGCATGTCCAAACTTAACTCCAAATTCTCTGACTTGTTCCAGTGTCTGAGACACACATATATATACATAAATGAGAGCTTTGATCAGTGTGTATCTTAGCCCTGAAACAAAATGTCCACAGATACTGACATATTATAATAACAAAAATTAGAATGTTTACCTATTTCTATTTTCATGATAGATTCCAAATTCTCATAACAGAAGTCCACATCTTGAAGTTGAGCAGGCTGGAAAAAAAAAAAAACTTATTCATCAATAGAAAACTACAAGTACCTCTGAAGTCAGAGAAGGCTTCATAATTGTCTGTATGGCAGGGGACACTGATAAAAAGGAAAGCATGCCTTCACGCAAAACTCAGACGCGCCATACTAGGCGCCCTGCTTGTATTTGCTCTGACTATGCCTTAATTTATAGTGGGCAAACACAAGCAGAAGAGAAGTAGTTGATTGATTGATAGAAACATTATCACTGCACTTGGTGAATAACCTTGTGTGCTTTGATCTCTTTCTTACAGAAATCTCAACGACAGTGCACAAACTCCATAGAACTGGTGAGGCTCCCTGATGTAATTTTGAAGATGGTGAAGATTTTTGTAGGAAGCTAATTTAATTTAATAAAGAATTTTACCAGAGCAGCAGTTTTTCAGTCTACTCATCAATTGTCAGTTGCCAAGGGTTCTTTTACAGGCTTAACTTGAAAATAGGATTTACGTTTTATCATCCACCTCCGATAGGACTTGGAACTCGATCTCACCTACACTGAGATCAGAGTGTGGAAAAATATCCACATCATTCTTTGCAGGGAATGAACCAAAGAACTTTTGAAGTGAGAGGCGAGCACCAAACCTCCAGAAACCCCTGTATTTCATCAGTATCTATATATTCCTAGCCAATTATAAAGATGCACGGGGAAGCAATTGCAGTTTCAACAATTTTCAGGTTGTACGCTCTTGCAACTGGTGTAGTCGGGTTCATTCTCACTAAGGGGCCAAATCAATTGTGTCTCTGTTTTTCAATGAATCTAACAACAGATGTTGTTTTAGCTGTTTTTCTAATTTCCTCATTTCTTATATGTTTCTTCTTGTTTTATTTACCGCTTTCCTCAAGCATTTCATTTCACAGGTAGTAATTTTCCTTTCTTGTTATTTTGTCAGTTGCCAAGTTTGGCACTGGTAGCATAGTGTTGGTATGAAGATTGCATTTATAATCTGTTTTTTAGTCTATACTGGAATTGTTGGATGTTTAAAGATTGGGGTTAGTTGGTATGTAGCTGGATCCTTTGACAGAGAAAAAAAAAAGCATGGACATTATAAATATCCTGTTTCATATATGGGAAAACAACAGTCAGAGATATTCAACTGCTGGATTGAAATGTGAACCTGCATGAGGGTGCTGTCTGCAAGATAAAGATAGAAGGTATGTTAACCAACACCTAGTGTGAACAATGAGCAAGTGAGCGCTATGAATGCTGCTAGATTGAAGGACAGAGCACATGTGGGATTGCTGTGAACTGTGTCTACATTGATGCCGGTTTGCTCGTCTTTCTACCCTAAGTATCCCATGCTATTAGGCACTCTTTAATTTCCATTTCTACTGTCCTTCTTCAGATTACCTTTAATCTGTCTTTTCTCTTCTTTCTGTCCATCGGAGTGCTGTCTTTGCCAAATTACTCAATGCACTTCTACCAAGGCATCTCCATCTTTTTCTAATCACAAATGTCAAGTATATACAATTAGTCTAAAGCCGAAGGATTGAATGGCATGCCAACTGCAGAGAGCATTGCAAAAGCACAAACTTCTTATCCTGATGCTATGAAGCAAAACAGGATTAGAGAAAATAAGAAAGAAAAAAGGATTCATATGTTTGTAAACATGGCAAGGACTTGGTTTGTTATTCTTGCTGTTACACCCTTGATTGAATCTTGGTCTGTTGAAACTTCAAAGTATACAAATTCATTAACTTCTTCTAAAGCTTCATTGTCTTCAGCAAGTGAGTTTTCTGGTTTCTTACTATTTTCTTTTCCAATCAACGAACTGTGCATCACTAGAGACCATCATTAAAAGGCAAAGAAGTGGATTGGTCATGTATGTTGTATGCCAGTGGGTAGAACAGTTCTATGATTGACATCGGATGGGAAAAGAAGGCCTGGATGTCAAAGGAAACACGGAGAAGAACTTGTGGAATGAAAGTTTAAAGACTGGCCTCACAAGAGAAACTATTGGTAGAAAGACGGTCGAACGGCAGCAATGAAAATTTGTCAACACCTTTTATGTCAAACAGGACACAAGGAGGATATAGATAGATAGGTTATTTTCTTACAAGTTCACTTAACCATAATCGTAAACCAAAAAAATAAACTTCTCTACTAACCAGTTCATCTATCTGATAGCCCGCAGATAAAAGTCGACACTTTTCAACATGCTTTTTAAATGAATTTGTAGGTACAATGTGGTCTTTGTTATATGGGCATGTTGTTTTTGCTTGATTCTGAAACAAAAACAGTATAAAGTATTTGACAAGAGTTAAATCTAGCATAAATTATAGTCAATCTCTCTAGAAGTACAAGAGAAAGTTATATACCGTGTCCCGCCCACATGGTGCCATGGCCCACACGGAAAGTAAAGAATATTACCACTACGACCTACAAGGCATACCGTCAGAGGCGACTGAGGTAGGGGCCTAGGAAGCTACCCTAATAAATAAAAAGCATCGCAGAAATCAGATGTGCTGGTCTACTTGTGGGCTACTTTTACCACCCGTTTGCCACTCTATGTGACTGTAATTTTCGCCAGAAGAGGTGCTGAGTGATCACCTGTACGGACAGAAGAAAGGTGTTGCCTCAAATGATCAATTTTGGCTGTTTATTATCGGCCTTACTTTTCTAGCCACTGTGAGTTTGTTTCTGAATAGGAGCATTCTCAGCTGTTTTGAGACACACGTTGGCACTTGGTAATTTCTACTCTGCATTTTTCCTGACCCTAGGAAACACTGGACTGGGCCCTGGGGCTGCACACAAATAATCCTAAGGGTCGTTTCATTCTGCGCTAACAAATCCAACTTAGTTTTACATGCAATATTACTAATAAGAACAATAGAAATATTAATATAGTTAAGATGCTGAGGTTTTCTTCAGTGAAAAAGCAAGAGCACAGAATGAAACACGATTGCTAAAAAAACCTGAAAAATTGTTTCCTTGACATGTGATTAATCTTAAAGTCTAGAAGATGTTTTTATTTCATTAATCTTAATCCTAATCCTTAACCAACACAGGACTGTAACTGTCAGTTATTGAGTTGTTAATATTAACTACTAATAAGTTGGGGGTCTCTGTAGCGTAGAGGTTAGGTGCTTGCCTCTCATGCCAAAGGTAACTGGTCCTTGTGCCATCTTGATATCTGATGGCTAACTAGCTATTAATAATTAACTAACTACACTACATAATTATAATATGTAAAAATGTCATTTTGTTACCTTCAACAGTTCTTCTTCAGACAGTCCAAGTTTCTCCAGCACTTTATTTAACTGTTGCTTCTTTTCTTCAACGAATTGTGTGATTGTTTCTAGATATTTCTGCCGTTCACGGACAATTTTGCAGTTGTTTGATATTTCCATGATGAATGAATGAATGATGAAAGTTAAGAACGTGTGAATAAATTCAATACTTCTTAACTGCGATAACAGTCATTAGCGGCGTCTTTAAGTTTAAGAACACACAAATGAAGAGAACATCTGGAGAACTGTAGCAGCTTGAGTGACTCAGTGAGCTCAACTACAAATTTATAGTTCATTTCATTTTAACTTAAGGAAAAATAAATAAGTGTCTTTTAACTTTACTGACTCTTTATTAACTGATCAACTACAGCCCAACAGCTATTCAAGTTCATTAGATGCAAACATTCTCTTGTAGTATTCTCCAGACCTGTATAACATTTCGAAATTTCAACTACAACCTGACGGCTATTCAAGTTCAGTGGATGCAATCGTTCTCATATAGTATTGTCCAGACCTACATTTCGAAATTACAAGTTTTGTGTGCGTTTCGTTTCGAACCAACTTCTTAACTTTTCATGCAACCGAAGATAGTTAAAAAGTTGACATATGATAATTAATGACAGTCAATGGCCGACAGTAAACAAATGAATGGATGATGATGAATCATAGCGGAAAATGTAACCGCTAATATTTTCATGTTGTTTAGGATTCTACGCGAATTATGTGCATCGTATAACGTGTCATCGAATCTTGTCGAAGTGAAGGTAAATTGTAATTGTCAGTTTATTTTGCCTGCTTTGATTACTAATTAGTAATAATATTATTATTAATTTATTTTATTAGATTAGAAGACACCTGATTATTTATTAGAAAAAGTTATTGACTTGGTAATGGTTCACTTAGCCGACTTTTTATAGCGGTAGCCACGAGTTTTGTTTGTTTTATCGAGTTGTTTACTATATTTGTCCGTATTGTTCACTGTGTGATTTGTGTGTGATCTGATCCTAAGATGAGTAAGAGCGATGCCGATTCACCGCTGTGCCCGTGCGAGTTATGCGCCTACAACTTACAAGTAGTAAGTAGGCCAGCAAATCCCATTTCTGCGATGCTTTTTATTTACTAGGGTAGCTTCCTAGGTCCTACATCACTCGCCTCTTACGACATGCCTTGTAGATTGCAGTCAGAGGTACTATTCTTTGCTTCCCCTGTGGGTCCCGATATCACACGGGTGAGTAAATTACTGTAAATACTTAAGAGATTCGTTCACGAGCGCTTCTCGGCGAGTCTGTCTTGTCATCTGACTTTTGACCAGAGCCGGATTAGCCTAGTAGCAGAAGTAGCAAATGCTACGGGCCCCGCGCTTCTAGGGGCCCCGCGCCTATGTGACAGATGAAAATGGAAAAAATAACCAGATGTTATATCAAAACACGCAAGCTGTCTGAATTTTTAAATGTCGTGTGTGATGGTGCTGAATCCAACGAAATCGAAGCAGAAAATACAGAAGACGTGTCCTACTGTGTAGTAGATGAAGGCAGTGCTATAGAAGAATCATCATTACCAATATTACCATTAAGATCAGCAACTCTTCACGATTTAGCCACATTTTTCACAAGACAAACTGAAATCGAATGTATAACAAGTCCTCCCAATTTAGCCATATCATCTTCAAGCCAAAGAGAGGCAGAAAGCACAGCACATGCTTCTAATGTAGCAACATCATCTACAAGCCAAAAACACAACGAAAGTAAATGTACTCCAACGATATTGGTGAATGGCCAAACAACTTCAAACAATCCACGATTTTGTCGAAAGTCGTTTTCACATACACACATACACCAACAAACAAAACTCACGTGAAAGATTCGTTGTGTTATACAGAAACTAAAGGACAACTGTTCTGTTTTGTTTGAAAAGTTATTGATTTAGGCTGTACCATAGAGTGACTGGTGTATTTGGAATACTCCGGCAGTTAAAATCTATTACAGAGGAAGAGATCTTGAAAAGAACTCCAAATATTGTCAGCTCTTACCAAGAGGATTTGGAAGAAAGCCTAGGCGACGAACTTATGCAGTTCACTGAACTTCTTAAAACTAATGTAGCTGCTGCTATTTGCAACGAAAAGCATGAGGCTCTAGAACTGCAATTTTATAAACTTATAATGGAAAATTTATTAGAGTCGTGTTTCCCAAATGTAGAAATAGTCTTACAAATTTACTAGTTTTTAATGATTACTAACTGCAGCGGAGAACGTTCTTTTCAACATTAAAGTGTATAAAAAGTGAGTTAAGGAACATGATGGGACAAGATCGTCTAAATAACCTCACCTTAATGAACATTGAAAGTAATTTACTTAGAGAAATTGATTTGTCTAGTATTATCTCTAAATTTGTTCACATTAAATCAAGAAAAGTTTGTTTGTAAAAGTTGTGTTTTATTTTATTATCATACAAAATCTAGGGCCCCGGGCTAAAATTTGCTACGGGCCCCGCGCTAGCCTAATCCGGCACTGCTTTTGACTATCACTTTCTCCTCTTATTTAGAAGGAAGAACAAGCAGATCAATATTATCATCAACCTAACAACGGACATTATCATCATTATGCTCCATCGTAAATTGCCAGTAAATATACTAGAAGTGTTAACGGAACACTTAAACACGAAGTCTTACAAAGTACAAAAACAAGATACAGTGAGTCGTGTGACTGTGACGTTTCGACCAAAAAGTTTGTAAACACTTATAAACACGAAGTTAACTTAAAACCTTATCTTATAATAATAAAGACCTTTTGGTGGAAAAACTACGTATCTTGTTTTTGTACAGTGTAAAACTACCTACATAACATTAATGATTACTTCGCGTTTACTGGGTCGCCTTTGGTCTTCCCTTGTATCGATAATAAAAAGTGTTTGATAATAAAAAGTGTTTACCGACCGACCTACTAAATTTATCACGGAAAAATATTTTCTACATTCCTACTAGTCATGTGATTGTGAAACTACTACTTACAACTCGCTGTCATCTACTGAGTTCAGTTGTCTCCGATGGTGATTTACTTAAGTTACTATTTGAAGAAAACAAATGGTTTGGTGCAGCGCTTGCTAGTTACTAAGTTAGTGTATTAGTTTTTATTATACAATCCATTAATCATGGGGAGAAACATCTTTTGTTGATGTAATACAACATTTATTATCATCAAGTAGGTTGTCCTTTCTGGAATTTGACACCCATGACAGCAGTCCTGAAAAAACTATGTTCTGTGCAAATTGACCGAATCAGCGGTAGTCATTCTCATATCATCAATGACATCTTGCACCTGTCGTCTTCTAGGTCTTCCTCTCATTCTTCTTCCAGGCACCATTGCCTCTAAAATTATCTTCTCTAGACACTCATGACATTTGATTTGTCTGAAATATTTAATTTTCCTTGATGTTATGATCTTTAATAGCCAACTCTCTTTAATATCAAGCTGTTGCAGAACAGAAGCATTTGTACTTTTCTCTGTCCATGATATTCTAAATACATTTATTATAGTTTTTATAAATCCAATTTATCTAAATTAATGTTGAATGTTCCCATGTCTCACTGTTCATTTGAGGATCATCTTCATAATTACTCCGATCTCATCCCAAGCATGTATTTCAATGTGATTAGACTAACAACACCCGTTCTGTGCTGATTGATGTATCTACTGGGGTTTTTCTCATGGTTTTCCCGTCTTGCAGTACCTATCATTATGCATAACTTGCGCAACCGAGATAGAGAGTACCCTTTATCTTCGTTGAATTCTTCAGAGCATGTGTTTTCTCTTAGAGCATTGTTGTCACTTTTGTTCATAGACCCATTCTCAATTACTGCATTACTCGCCAGTGCATCTGCTCTCTCATTGCCCTTCATCCTAGAATGACCTGGAACAAGATCCCATGTCTCAAAACACTAGATACAGATGTTGAATACAAACATTGAATATAGGGTAAATCTGGCAACCAATGGTGAAAACTCAACATCTCGACTAGTAAGACTCATCAAAGAACAGCTCCCTCGTGAAGCCATCTGGATATTTTTTCAGAGATCCCTGATCTCAGTGTAAGTGAGATCGAGTTCCTAGTTCTATCGGAGACAGATGATAAAACGTAGGTCCTGTGTTCAATATGAGTACGTAAAAGAACCCTTGGCAGTTCAAAATTGAGAAGAGCAAGCTGCAAAGCCGCTGCCTGGGAAAACATCATAAGAAAAAAATTAACATTCCTACAAAAATATGTTCACCATCTTATAAAAAAAAAATTACATCGGAGACCCTAGCTGGTACTACAGAGTTCGTGCATTGCAGCTGAAATCTTCCTGCGTAAGAAAGATTAGAGAACACATGGTTACTCACCAAAGTGCTATGAAGATAGTCCTATCATCAATCAATCAAACAAGAACAACATTTTAACTCGTAACATTTGTGTTGTTATGAGCTGTAAGTATTTTTCAAGGCGTGTTGCAAAGTTTTGGTTGAAATGTCAATGTTTTTTGTGGACTCTGTAACTTTGATACATTGTTTCTTCTTCAACGCCCATTTGTTAAACCCTTTGTGATTTGTGATCTAAGCCTTCTTCTTTAATGCCACTTGTTAAACCACTTTTGTGATTTGTATGTGATCTGTTCTTCTTCTTCAAATGCCCACTTGTTAAACCACTCTTTGTGATTTGTATGTGATCTAAGCCTTCTTCTTCTTCAAATGCCCACTTGTTAAACCACTCTTTGTGATTTGTATGTGATCTAAGCCTTCTCTTCTTCAAGCCCACTGTTAAACCACTCTTTGTGATTTGTATGTGATCTAAGCCTTCTTCTTCTTCAAATGCCCACTTGTTAAACCACTTTTTGTGATTTGTATGTGATCTAAGCCTTCTTCTTCAAATGCCCACTTGTTAAACCACTCTTTGTGATTTGTATGTGATCTAAGCCTTCTTCTTCTTCAAATGCCCACTTGTTAAACCACTCTTTGTGATTTGTATGTGATCTAAGCCTTCTTCTTCTTCAAATGCCCACTTGTTAAACCACTCTTTGTGATTTGTATGTGATCTAAGCCTTCTTCTTCTTCAAAGCCCACTTGTTAAACCACTCTTTGTGATTTGTATGTGATCTAAGCCTTCTTCTTCTTCAAATGCCCACTTGTTAAACCACTCTTTGTGATTTGTATGTGATCTAAGCCTTCTTCTTCTTCAAATGCCCACTTGTTAAACCACTCTTTGTGATTTGTATGTGATCTAAGCCTTCTTCTTCAAATGCCCACTTGTTAAACCACTCTTTGTGATTTGTATGTGATCTAAGCCTTCTTCTTCTTCAAACGCCCACTTGTTAAACCCTTTTGATTTGTATGATCTGCTCTTCTTCAAATGCCCATTGTTAAACCACTCTTTGTGATTTGTATGTGATCTAAGCCTTCTTCTTCAAATGCCCACTTGTTAAACCACTCTTTGTGATTTGTATGTGATCTAAGCCTTCTTCTTCTTCAACCATTGTTAAACCCTTGTGATTTGTATGATCTGCTTTTCGACCACTTGTTAAACCACTCTTTGTGATTTGTATGTGATCTAAGCCTTCTTCTTCAAATGCCCACTTGTTAAACCACTCTTTGTGATTTGTATGTGATCTAAGCCTTCTTCTTCTTCTAACCAGGGCTGCGAGTTTTCACTCTTGTTCAGCGCCGATGCCAATTTGTAGAATCTGCATGTGTTCTGTAATTGTGGAAGACTAGTGTAAAGGGTTTTATGAACAGATGGTTGTGGTGGGAGGAGTTCTTGTCTAGCTTTATGCAATCCAGGACATTCAAGCAAGATATGCTGTACTGTCTCACATGAATGACTGCACTTTCTACAGTGTGGTAGGTGTGGTGGGTTTATTCTGTGTAGGTGGTAATTCAGTCCAACATGTCTTGTTCTTAACCTGAAAGATAGTGCTTTGATCTTTTTGTTGTAGCAGATTTATATTGTCCTTGGGGTTTGGTCCATTCATCTCTGCATACATGCCCCGACCAGTCGTCCCCATAGCCCATCGGTTCAGCCAATCTTCTCTGGAGTTGTTTTTCAGAATCTGTTTTATACTTTGTATGCTAACAGCTTTGTCTATTTGTGGTTTTGATGATCCCTGTTTGACCAGATGATCTGCCTTGTCATTTCCTGGGATATTTGTGTGTCCAGGGATCCACTGTAGAATGACATTAATATCAAAGGAGGAAATCAGATTGTGGATGACTAATGCCAATGACTGGATCTCGCTTGACTGATTCTGCTGTTCCTCTAAAGCTTGTAGTGTGGACTGTGAGTCAGTGAATACTATCATATCTTGGACAATACTTTCTCCAAATTCAAATTGCTGGTGGATTATAGTTTTATGGCTATAATCTCTGCTTCATGGTTGGAACATTTTTTACCACAAGGTGCACAGTAACTATAGGTAGTTCCATCTGGATATTTCAGGTATATGCTGCAGCCAGCGTAAGTAGTGGCTTTGAAAGCTGAACCATCAGTGTAGGCATGGATAGAGGAAGTTGGATAACTGTCTATTGTCTCCAGTGTGCAGGTTTTTAAGATCGGTGCAAGTGTCGCTTTGTTTATAGTTTTATCAAGGAGGTATTTCTGGATTAGTGGTTGTTTTATGTTCAGCCATGGTGGTGGGCCAGGGCATCTTGTGATCGGTTCTCTGTCATTTGGGAGGTGGTAATGTTCTTCGAGATTTTCCCAACTTCCAGCAATGATTTTTGCTGGATTCTTTGATTGGATTTCCACCTGTCAATAGTTTGTCTGTTGGGATGGGTTTTTTCTATTCTTTTATATCGCTCGACTGCTTCTATTAGTGCCCTTCGTCTCCTAATATCTAGTGGTTCGTTGTTGGCGTCGATTTCACAAGCAGCAGTTGGGGTCGTTACATATAAACCTGAGACCCTGATTCTGCACTCTGTCCAGGGATGTTGTGATGTGCTCACTTGCTATAGCTTGGAGAGAAAAGCAGTTGTCCATTGTAGATCTTACATAGCCAAGATATAGTTGCCTAAGGGTGCTCTTGTCTGCACCCCAAGTGGTGCTAGCAAGTCTTTTAACCATGCTGAGTCTTTTAGATGCTTTTTCTTTTATGTTGTTAATGTGTTCTGTCATCCTCAGTTGTTTGTCTAATTTGACTCCCAGGTAAGTCGGGTTTTCCTCTTTTTCAGCAGTGCTCCATTCATTGTAAGCCAAAAGGTTCTTTGAGTTGTTTTGGGACTGCGGGAGAATGTAGTATACACAGTTTTCTGTTCATTGACTTAAGCTTCCATAGGTTGCAATATGTTGAAATTATGGCAAGGGTTCTATTAAGTTTAGCCGAGTTAGTACAGGGTATTTCTCGCTTGTCCATATTACAAGGTCATCAGCAAAAATGGCTTTCTGTGTGTTTAGAAGGGATAGGAGGTCATTGATGAAGATGAGGAACAGGGTGCAGCTAAGGGCAGAGCCCTGTGGGAAGCCTTCCTCTAGTGTTCTCTTGGAGGACATTGTTCCACTAAAAGATGTTCCAATGGTCCTGTTTTGGAGAAAAGTTTGTATCCATTGTAACATCTTTCCATGGATCCCCATATTGAGCATCTTCATCAAGAGGCCCTTCCTCCAGACTCTGTCATATGCTTGTTGTAAATCAATGAAAACCACGGTTGTGTGCTTTTCATTCTGGAATCCATCAATTGTATTCTGCACAAGTCTGAAGAGTTGGTCTTCTGTTCTGCGGCCCCTTCTAAGCCCTGCCTGGGTATTATCAAGGGACTGGGTTTTTCAAGCCACCAATAAAGTCGGTTATTAACCATTCTCTCCACCAGCTGTCCTAAACCTGAGGTCAATGAGATGGGCCTGTAACTTAAGGGGTCGTCTACTGGTTTCCCTTTCTTGAGGATGGGAGTAATATTGGCTGTTCGTCAAGCAGCAGGTATTTTGGCCTCTCTCCAAGTTCTATTTATAGCGAACAGCAATATCAACCTAGCCTTCTTGCCCATATGGCATAACATTTCATTCTTAATCTTATCTGGGCCTGGGGCTTTTCGAGGTTTTAGTTTTTTCATTGCTGTTTCCATCTCGCATAGACTAAAATCTTGTTCAAATGCACATATGTTCGCTACTGGTGCATTTTTTTACTTTTAAAGATTTTCCATAAAGCTTTATCCAGCTGTTTTTTTCTTGTGCTTCTGTTAACGTTAGCAAAGTGTTTGTTGAATATTTCAGCTTTCTTTTTGCATCTATGATGGTTTCATTGTTTCTTTTGATGGGTCTGGGATTTTCTTTCTTTCTAGTGCCTGTCAGTTTGTTTATCCGATCCCATGCCTTGTGGCCATCTTTATTTAGATCAAGTTTCTGACACGTGTCTTGCCACTTCATCTTCTTTGCTGCTTTAATTAGAAGGTGAACTTTAGCAGTCAAGCGATTATAATTGGTTTTATTAACTCGATTAGGTTCTTTTTCAGCTTGTTTTTTTGCTTTTCTTCTATCCATCACTGCTTTTTCTAGATCTTTGTTCCAGTATGGCTTATATTTTCTGGTGTTTCCGTTTGGAATGGCCTCTCTTGCAGCTTCCAGCATTTTACAACATATGTTAGCAAAGACAGTATCGATATTTCCAGTGAGGTCAATTTTTCATCCCATGTTGGTCTGGTTCTCGAAGAGCGGCCAGTCTGCTTTTCTGAAATTCCAGAACTTTCTGCTTCTATACAGTGAGCTTCTGAGTTGCTTGGTGGTAACAGAGATAAGTATGGGAAGATGGTCACTCCCTATATCATCCAAGACATCGATAGTTGTTGCATCCATAATGTCAGCGGATACTATGTTAAGATCTGGTCTGCTATTCGTACCATGGGCTCTGTGTAGAAGTGTTGGTTTGGTTTCTGAGCTCTTCATTACCGTGAGGTTGGATGAGTTACACAGGTCTTCAATGTCTCTCCCTCTTTTGTTGTAATCTTTGTAACCTAGGGCTGGTGTGTGTGCATTAAAGTCTCCTGCAATAATTGTTCTGGTGTACATGGGTTCCTTGAACGGCTGGTCAGAGGTGCAGGTTGGTGGACAATAGATGTTATGTACAGTATATCTCACTCCATCAAACCACACTTGGATGGTCTGGGTGTCTATGTTGTTGTGTGGTCTGTTGTGGACTTCTGCCTGCAGATCATTTCTTATGTGTCATGAGTCCTTGACATCTGTTGCACTCGCATTTGTATTGGGTGTAACCAGTGATGTTAACTCCTCTTTGAGGTAAGATGGTCTCTTGTATAAGGACAATGTGGACATTTCTCTGTTGTAGAGTTCTTTCAAGCTCCATCTTTTTATTTTGTAGTCCTGAAATGTTTATCTGTAGTATATTAATGAATCCCTTTACATACTTTTCACACGGAGCGAGGGCTTCACTCGCGTGCGCGGACCTTGTTGACCGAGGCGACGTCCGAGCTCGTATCTAATATATTTGTGTTGTATTGGCATTATGACTGGAGCCATGTTGCGACAATTTCATCCCAAAGAGGTTGTCAGACATAGATCTCTTACTTGATCTGGGGCCCTGGTAGTTCCGGGCAGATATGTGGTATCAGGGTGTCACTGGATCGAACTTGGGGGGAGCACATTTCGCCGCCACACAATCCCCGCTAGTCATAGGTGCACCATGTTTGCAGGCCTTTATCACTAGCTCTGGTTCTGGGCTATTCACTATGGCCATGTCACGTCATGTGCATGGGTGTTTTGTGCATCTCCACCCATCCAGCTATTCCTTTCCAACACACATATAAGCCTAAAAGCGATTGTATGTTGTGCCAGTTATAAAAGCATAGCAGAAATCAGATGTGCTGGCCTACTTGTAGGCGCATAATTGGCACAACGTACAAATGCTCTTAGGCTCAGATCACATAAAATCACAAAGAGTGGTTTAACAAGTGGTCGATATGGAACGTTCGAAGAAGATCTAATGTACCCCAAGGTATGAACACGAGTTGCTATGTTACTAAATAAACATATGTGTCCACTAAACTATATTGACAGTTATCAAGAGGTCTCATTAGTTTAACATTTGAAATAAACGTATGTGTCCACTAAACTATATTGACAGTTATGAAGAGATCTCATTAGTTTAACATTTGAAATAAACGTATGTATCCACTAAACTATATTGACAGTTATCAAGAGGTCTCATTAATTTAACATTTGAAATAAACGTATGTGTCCACTAAACTATATTGACAGTTATCAAGAGATCTCATTAATTTAACATTTGAAATAAACGTATGTGTCCACTAAACTATATTGACAGTTATCAAGAGGTCTCATTAATTTAACATTTGAAATAAACGTATGTGTCCACTAAACTATATTGACAGTTATCAAGAGGTCTTTCATTTATATTAACATTTGAAAATGAGGAACAACACAATTGTATTGAATGCTTATACTTTTTTTGTTGTTGTCAAACTGTTATCCGGTTATTGTCCTAGTTTTCTGTTTTTGTCTTTGCGCTTCTCTAGTGACTTGGGTGATAGTTATTTTTGTTTTTGACAGGATTCTACTATGCCATATATCCATATTTTTCTTGGTCTTCCTTGCGCCTTCTTTCCTGTTTTTGTGTTGTAGAAGACTGTATAATACAGTGGAGTTTGGTTGCATTCTTATTAAGTGGCTGAATCACTTTATTCTTTGTTTCTCAATGTAATTCAAGCACGGTTCGAAAAACGGAAAATGAAATGGTTGGACCACCTAGTACGAATGCAGCGTATCTATAAAGCGTTCTACAGCAAAACATTGGAGAGAAAAAGACGAAAGGAAACCAATGGAAAGATGAGATAGACGAAGTCTTATATTCACGTTAAAAAATGCAGAAATCCATCACTCGAGCCATCTGAGATCAACACAAATACAGAAGACCACAACACTGGACTACAATACGATAGCAGTGGGGCAACAACACGATAGCAGTGAGGCAACAACATGATAGCAGTGGGGCAACAACACGATAGCAGTGGGGCTACAAAATAAGGCGACGAACTTAAACGAACATTATTAACCCATTCGCTCTTCTGAGCTGATATACTGGCTCGAGGTATTGTTTAATGTGACGCAAAATCAGTATACTAAGAGAGAGGGAAAGATAAAGAGTGAGGGAGCGATAGAGAGAAGGGGAGATAGAGGAAGAGAGCGATAGAGAGATGGAGGGCGAGAGAGATAGAGAGATGGAGAGCGATAGAGAGAAGGGGAGATAGAGGAAGAGAGCGATAGAGAGATGGAGAGCGATAGAGAGATGCATATTCAGTATAGATTATAATATAAGTGCGTACAGATGGAGGGCGAGAGATAGAGAGATAGAGGGCGAGAGAGAGAGATGGAGGGCGAGAGAGAGAGATGGAGGGCGAGAGAGAGAGAGATGGAGGGCGGGGAGATGGAGGGCGAGAGAGCGATAGAGAGATGGAGGGTGAGAGAGAGATGGAGGGCGAGAGAGAGAGAGCGATAGAGAGATGGAGGGTGAGAGAGAGATGGAGGGCGAGAGAGAGAGAGGGCGATAGAGAGATGCATATTCAGTATAGATTACAACAATATAAGTGCGTACAGATGGAGGGCAAGAGAGAGAGAGAGAGAGATGGAGGGCGAGAGAGAGAAAGAGAGAGCGATAGAGAGATGGATATCCAGTATACATTACAATAGAAGTGCTTACAGATATACAGAAAAAATACACAGTGAAAGAGATATATAAAATACACGGGCAGTGGTACAAAACGAGTGGTCCTACCCGTTGTCAAAACACTTCCGGGTCATCGAACACCTCTTCCGGATATTTATTTATGTGGATTGACACGACGCAGTTCTTAGATTC
Source organism: Arion vulgaris (assembly GCA_020796225.1). Lineage (NCBI taxonomy): Eukaryota > Metazoa > Mollusca > Gastropoda > Stylommatophora > Arionidae > Arion > Arion vulgaris. The sequence goes on from CM036754.1 coordinate 41,615,185, forward strand.
TGGGCAACCGGGTTTGGGACAGTTCACTTCCGATGTCTGGAACAAATGACTTCTGATGTACAATATCTTCAATGTAAAAGCTACACTACTGTAGTATTAAAACTCTTGACAGTTCTCAGAGCTGAAGCCTTCTTATGACCGGTCAATAGTTACAACTTGTTTACAATGTCGTTTTTTAAAAGGTCATTGTGACATGACAATCACCAAAACAGGCTCCTGTCTATGGTTCTCCAAAAGAAACGCTTTTATGTTACTGCAGTAACATACTTTCATTCCTTAGAGTCTAGTACTACAGGGGCGTAAGACTAGTAAACTCCTACGTATCTCCTTTTATTTTTACCAATGAATGAACATTGTGGCATATCATTTACAGGATGTCGCTATCAACCACAGTTGATTTTCTAGGCACCACTTATACGTTCAGTAATTTGTCATTGATTTCTGAACGGTGAGGTCTATTTTTACCGTTCGTAAAAATCCACAGGAACAAATGTGCTTCCAAATTGTCCGCCGTGGAGTTTTAACCAGGTACTCTTGGGTTGTGGTCGAGCTCAGTAACACTTAGCTACAGGCGCCCACCGATACTGCTCATGAAAGTGAGGTCACGAATCAGTTTTGAAATTATTGACTATTTGAAAGCAGATAACGTTGCGGGCAGAGCTGACGAAGACGGTATAGAATATAATTGGGTAAATAGCTACAATTGAAGTCTCATGCTCCACTGGGAACACGTTGGTTTAATAGTAGAATAGGGACAGATGGAGCTCTGTGCTCGTATATGTATAGCAGGAGAGCAAACGTTAGAGCCACATGTTTAACTGGGAAACAGTTTTGCAGTAGGAGAACGACAGTTAGAGTTCTATGCTCCTCTGGGAACAAGAAGTTGTAGTAGTGAGAGAACGACAGTTGTAGTGATATGTCCCAATAGGAACAAGAAGGTTTAGTTGATGTTGTAGAAGTGAGAGAGTGACAGTTGTAGTGATATGTCCCAATAGGAACAAGAAGGTTTAGTTGATGTTGTAGTAGTGAGAGAGCGACAGTTGTAGTGATATGTCCCAATAGGAACAAGAAGGTTTAGTTGATGTTGTAGTAGTGAGAGAGTGACAGTTGTAGTGATATGTCCCAATAGAAACAAGAAGGTTTAGTTGGTGTTGTAGTAGTGAGAGAGTGACAGTTGTAGTGATATGTCCCAATAGAAACAAGAAGGTTTAGTTGATGTTGTAGTAGTGAGAGAGTGACAGTTGTAGTGATATGTCCCAATAGGAACAAGAAGGTTTAGTTGATGTAGTAGTGAGAGAGTGACAGTTGTAGTGATATGTCCCAATAGGAACAAGAAGGTTTAGTTGATGTTGTAGTAGTGAGAGAGCGACAGTTGTAGTGATATGTCCCAATAGGAACAAGAAGGTTTAGTTGATGTTGTAGAAGTGAGAGAGTGACAGTTGTAGTGATATGTCCCAATAGGAACAAGAAGGTTTAGTTGATGTTGTAGTAGTGAGAGAGCGACAGTTGTAGTGATATATCCCAATAGGAACAAGAAGGTTTAGTTGATGTTGTAGTAGTGAGAGAGCGACAGTTGTAGTGATATGTCCCAATAGGAACAAGAAGGTTTAGTTGATGTTGTAGAAGTGAGAGAGTGACAGTTGTAGTGATATGTCCCAATAGGAACAAGAAGGTTTAGTTGATGTTGTAGTAGTGAGAGAGTGACAGTTGTAGTGATATGTCCCAATAGGAACAAGAAGGTTTAGATGATGTTGTAGTAGTGAGAGAGTGACAGTTGTAGTGATATGTCCCAATAGGAACAAGAAGGTTTAGTTGATGTTGTAGTAGAAAGGTGGGACGGATTAGCGTAATGCACAAGCGATCGTCTATCGACTCGAACACAAGAGGGTTGTGGGTTAAATCCCACTCTCAATTTTCCACACGCGAGGAAAATAATTTCCTCTCCTGCATACTAGGATATAGAAATGCGAAGTCAAGTGACTTCATATCCAAAGGTCTGAAAAGGCTAGGGGATTAAAAAAAATTAAGTAGCAGTTTGAGAGGGACAGTGGCTAAGTGGTTACGCCCTTTGCCTTATGAGTCGAAGGTCGTGGGTTCGAATCTGGACCACGCCGTTCTGTTCACGAGTGCAGTTTTTTCCAGAGACCCCTAGGATTGTTGCTGGAACTACGGAGTTCGTGCTTTGTGCAATACTCTCGGCAGGTGGCGGACCATTTCTGCGGAGAGGACCGAGCCATATGGGGTAAAATTCGGTGCAATGAAGTCAATCCTTCGGCAATTGCAGTCTTTTTGTCCATTGGGAACAAGAATCTATAGTAGTAGTGATCATTCAAGACAGTAGATATCTGAATAGACACTGTTCTATATGGCACATGTGACGGCCAATGTAATCTTACTGTGGTCCTCATATAATGGTCAGTTGTTAACAAGACCCTATCATACAGCTAACATGAAGTGCCGTTAGACAATGCCTTGAGTAGTACTGGTATGCGAATAGTAATGATTCGTTACACGAATACTCGGTAGTGTCTAGGTCTGTTAGTACCGGGTACTTTTTCTATGTCACACTCGTTACTTACAGACCTAGATATTTCTTCTTTCGTCATCACTCTGTTACCGAGTTGTTGCCCAGTGTCGTAACTAAGAGTCTGTTTTTGTCTTACGCTGTTCTGGTGGCTTGGGTGATAGCTATTTTTGCTTTTTGACAGGATTCTGCTGTCATCTATTCATCTTTTTCGTGGTCTTCCTCTCACCTTCTTTCCTTATGTTCTGTTGTAGAAGACTGTATACAGTAGAGTTTTGGTTTGCTTGCCTCTCGTTTCAAATGAGCTACGTTCGCTCCCTCGTGGGGCCATCTGGATATTTTCCCAGAGATTCCTGATCTCAGTGTAGGGGAGATGAGTTCCTAGTGTTATCGAAAATGAACCATAAAACATAGGTCTCTGTTTAAGTTGAGCACGTAAAAGAACCCTTCTGCAGTTAAAAATAGAGAAGAGCGGGCTGGAAAGCAGCTGCCCGGGCAAAATTAATTAAGAAGATACAAAAATTAAATTCCTACAAAATATTTTCACCATCTTCATAATTACATCGGGCACCCTCACGGATGCTACGGGGTTCATGCACTGCCGCTGAGATCTTTCTGTGTAAGAAAGAGAACGGAGTACAGATGGTTACTCACCGAACTCCAATTGTGATGGTCCTATCAATCAATCATAAGTGACCGAACCAGTTGCAGTGTAACGATTATTAAGTAACGCGTAGTTTAAAAAAAAAAAAAAGGTAACGATCTCTATAAATACATGAAAGTAACGAAAACGCACATCACTATTGAGTAGCAATCTGAAGCCTATCTTCATCACGTGCTGTGAGTTCACGTCTGCGGAAGAAAGATCGATAAATGTGACGTCGCTGTTACTACAGCAGCCAACAGTGTCTAAGAATATCAGTTTCCTGGTGCCATAGAGTTGCTGTTATTGTCCAGATAACCGGCTTACGGAACGCACTCATCATGCTTTCTTGCTGTTTCAACTTTCTAAGGTAATTATTCTTCAGTTAAAAAAATCCATTATTTATGTTAATATTATTGTCTGTAATTTTATAATGACCGTTTAGACTTTGTTAAGGTATGCATAACTTTTCAGCCTTTGCCACGTAATTCTGGTTATATTAGGGTCGTGCACTGGGGCTCCATTTTCGCTTATGTTACGTAACATTTGCTGCCATATTTATTTACCAAAAATATCGAGTGTAAATTTAAATCAATAATATCGATTCTTTGACGTTGCTACCACTATCTATGTAGTAATCGATGCTAGGTTTGTTTACTTCTGGTGGGAAAGGGCAAAATAACTGGACTTGCAGTGTGTGTGAATTCATGATTTAGTTTCAACTATTATCCAGAACATTCCCCCAGTGGGCCCGGAGTCATTATTAGGACAATTCCAGTGAGACATGGACAGTGTATAGCAGACACACAAGAAAAGGAAAGAACTTCCACACAAGTTGCCTAAGCAGACTTCACAAATAATGGCAGGACAAATTCCAGATGCTGAAGTCTTCATAATAGCCAAGATTTCAAGCGTCAACATCTTGTTGCAGAAGGACCAGGTGAGGTGGGCTGGTCACGTTGCTCGGATGCCTGATCAACGCATCCCAAAACTGTTGAAGTATGGCGAGCCTGAAGGGGTCAGACGTTCAGCTGGTGGACAATAAAAACGCCGTAAAGGCACCCTCACTGTGACTTTAAAATGCTTCGATATAGACATCACGTGCTTGGAATCTCTTGCGCACGATCGCCAAATGTGGCGCTGTAACAACACAAGAATAACGCGCACAGCTGAGAACCGCCGTATTGCTGAGGTGCCGAGAAAACGAGCTGCGTGAAGACAGAGCACACATCACCCATACGTCCAACCTTGATCATGTATGCTCCACTCGTGGTATGGGATTGTGTTCAAGGATTGGACTCTACATTTCACACACATCCGAAATGTGCAATATCACACGTCTGAGGCTGTTGTCATCATGACTTGCGATGGATGGCTTTTATTATTATTATTATTATTATTGGGGAAATAGAAAATATGTATCCTGCTAGACATAGTATAATAATTCCTCTCGTACCGTTATACGTTACATAGGGCCTGCAAACAATTTCTCCATTCCGCTCTATCCTGGGCAATTCGCTCAATCTCATCCATAGAACTGAGACCGATATTTCTAGCCTCTCTCAGCAAAGTTCGTTTCAGAGTCTCCTTAGGTAGACCTCTCTTTCTTGAACCCTTTGCATCCCACTTCAATGCCTGCTTTGATATTCGTTGATCATTTCTCCTCAAGGTGTGTCCAACATATCTCCATCTTCTCTTTCTTATAACAGTTGTCACTAGTGGTTGACCAGACAAGTCTCTGATTTCATCACTTCTCTGAATTCGTTCCATTTTATATTCATTATTTTTCGCAGACATCTATTCTCAAATGCATTCAACTTACTTTCTATATCTTTAGTCGTTTTCCAACTCTCGCTGGCATATGTTAGAATTGATATGGTATAAAATGCGATATTCATGGAACCTGCTACATCATCATGTAAAATATATTTGAGAAGACGAAACAAATAAAAGTAAATCAATTGATATTTAAGATAGGTTATATTTATCTGGCAATTGTCGTCTTTACAGATGGTCAATTGTCAAGTGTTTTACTGTGACAACTTCTGAGTTTGTGCTGGTCTCTCTTGTCTTTCAGCTCATCTCCAAGTCTCTTTTTAAAAGATTCTGCACTTTTGTGTAGTGTTGTTCTCCACACAACTCGGCATCAACTAGTTTTTCCCATTTGTTTTGGGTCCGATAGAAAAGTTCTTTATTTAATATAGCATTTAAACCCTTGTTTCCCAAGGGGCCCACGCCCCACAGGGGGCATTTTCATCGTTAAGGGGGGCAATGGACTCGTTCAGAGTTTAATGTTCATGATGTTGCAAAACCGATATATCGGCTTTTGGATCTCCGTTGACAAAAATTAATGTTGCTTCACAAAGCCGTTGCTTAAGTTTAAAAAATAATATAAAAAAGGATGAGAGGGCATACGAATTTTCGAAAAGCTTTGGTGGGCATGGCACAAAAAAGGTTGGGTAACACTGATTTAAACTGTCATTTAAGATGGATTCAGGATGTAACTGATGATTTCAGCACGATGGCTGCAGAGGCGGAACATCTGGTATATGAGAGAAATTTCGAAGGACTGTTAGGGAGGCAAAGTTCTGCTCAGAATAAGCTATTTGATAATATGCATTTAATCACTCCCTCCTCCCCTGTAGTTTCCGGGATAGCAAGGAATGGAACCACTGTCTCCTAGCATGTCGTAAAATGCGATTAACGGTATTTAGCGTTGGGTCGGTGAACCCTCACTGTGTGAAGGAAAAAAACACGAACAGCTACATCAATAGTTTACGGGCAAAAACCCTAACCACTTTTTAAAGTTGACATTTTTGTGTGTCTACCTAATGTGTCATTTTGCTTGACAAGGACCGATGCTGATGATATGGATTGAACTAACCACTGAGAAAACTAATAACCAATATCGTCTTACAATGACTATCATAGAACTCTTAGGAACAAGAGTAGTAGTAGTAGTAATAGTTGTAGCATGTCCCTTGCAGAACACCGCTTTCATCACATCCCGTCTGAAAAACTCTCTGTCTAAAGCAAGTTCTCCCGCCTCCTCCAGCAACATGTTCAATATTTCTGTAATATTTTGCTTCCACCTTTGTTTTGGTCGTCCCTTGCCTCGTACTCCAGAAACCATGCCTTCAGTTACCGTTTTCTCCAAACCACTGTGATGTCTAACGTGGCCAAAATATTGCATCTTTCGGGACATGATTTTATTTATGAGCCAATGCTCCTGGATATGCAGGTCTTGTAGGATGTCTTTGTTTTTCTCTCTTCTCTGTCCAAAATGTTCCATTTTCTTAGAGGAGTAGTTAGCAAGATGAGTAGGTAGGCACACAAAAAAACACAAAAAAACACGTAGTGAAGAGATACAAAAGCAGATATTGAAATATCTATACATATTTAGCCTGGGAAGTCTCTGTAGCATGTAGGTAAGGTGATGGCTTCTCTCTCCAAAGATATTCGGCTCGTCCCAAGCGTAAAACTATCAATATATTTGTCCAAGAGATCCATGATCTCAATCGGAGTCCAATCGGAGACATACGATAAAACATAAGTTCCTCTTTCATGCTGAGAACGTAAATGAATCATTATCAGTTGCAAATCATCATCACATGAACATAATAAAGCCTGTTCAGACTGCACAGTGTGCATGCCAGGCTGAAACACAGACTCAAGAGCATGTCCTGCTGTCACGTCCATCATACGTACGCCACTGAAACAAAACATGGCCTCATGATCTTACAGAGCAAGCTATGGGGAACTCTCGAGGAACCCCAAACTGACATGCAGCTTCATAGAGGCAACCCATCTCATGGTTTAGACGAGCATACGAAACCGAACGCAAAGAAGAAGAAGAAGAGTTGAAAATCGATAAGAGTAGGCTACGAAGTACTGCCCGGCAAAATTAATTTAAAGATATAAAAATAAAATTTCATTTTACAATTATATCAGGAACCCTCGCCAGTGCTTCGGATTTCGTACACTGCCGTTGAGATCATCCTGTGTAAGAAAGAGATCAGAGTGCACATGGGTATTCACCGAAGTGCAATGATGATGGTCATATCAATCAATCAATTGAAAAACATATATATAAGATGGAAATAAAAGTACAAATGTAGCAAAGGCGAAGTATATAAAAACAGAGTAATGTAGTATTACATAGTACAAAAACAATATACAGTAACGTTTCGACCAAAAATGCTTTTATCAATAAAAGAGATTAATTGTCCGAGTGTGCATGTTATCTCTGGCCGTTGTCTCCGATAACATATGGTCAGCGGGCTCAGGTAAAAATTATAGGAAATCAGACCACAACTATCGCGTGATAATCACATTCCAGTGTTTTTGTATATAGACTAATTCATTTTTAAAAGCAATACAACATGCTAAATCAAGATTATATTATGTTACAAATTAAGTTTAAAGTTAAGAAATAGCAGTATTATTAACATGCTAAATCAAGATTATATTATGTTACAAATTAAGTTTAAAGTTAAGGAATAGCAGTATTATTAACATGCTAAATCAAGATTATATTATGTTACAAATTAAGTTTAAAGTTAAGAAATAGCAGTATTATTAACATGCTAAATCAAGATTATATTATGTTACAAATTAAGTTTAAAGTTAAGAAATAGCAGTATTATTAACATGCTAAATCAAGATTATATTATGTTACAAATTAAGTTTAAAGTTAAGAAATAGCAGTATTATTAACATGCTAAATCAAGATTATATTATGTTACAAATTAAGTTTAAAGTTAAGGAATAGCAGTATTATTAACATTTTTCATCAATAAATAACTATGAACGCATAGATTTGCGTAACATTGCATACAAGCATACAGTGTTCCATCAAACATATACAAAATCCAGCCCTCGTTAAACATGAATTTTCGATTTCCTGTCTGAGCTAGTCGGTCTTACGTTGCCGGGGGCCACGGTCTGGTGTATAGGAAGTCTGAATTTATTCGCTTCTTTTGTGTTATTTGCTTGAGAAAGGCCCTTTGGTCGAAACGTTTTGTATATTGAATTTGTACTTTGTAAAACTATATTACTCATTTGAAAGGACAGGAAACCGTTGGAGAGTATTGCATCGGATATGACTGTTTGGGCAGGGCTGAAACCCGACTAACTCTATTTAATAGCGAAGGTCAAGGCTGAAAGCGTATGAACCGCCATTTTCAGTGATCCTCCTCACCCCGCTCGGTTACCATGGAAACGGACTACAACGCTGTAGTTTGGCTAAGTGAGTAGTGCGATTAGAGTGGGAAATTAGCTATCACTTTTAGTAGCAGTGTAATACTAGGCATACACGTGTCTTTGCACATTACAGCAACATCATTTTAGAAGCTTGCCCAGAGTTTACGCGACCTCTCGTGTCAACGCGTTCAGATTGAGTCTGCGCTGTTCCTGCCAGCGCCGCCACCGACTAGTCGACCTAGTGATCTTCTGATAGTATTTTTTTTTATACCTGATCCAGAAGCACTTGCAGCTCTTCGGCTCGGTGCCATGGACATCGTAACCCTTTTGCTACAATATATCTTACAATGACTATCATGGAACCCGCACTCACAGGAGCTTATCACCCGTCGTCCAACGCGCTACGAACACGCTGGGCAGGCCGGCCTTCTGATAGTATCGAGTAGCTGATCGTGGCACAATGATTGGACATATCACTTTCTGTCAAGATACCTTATATCTTCTTTCTTTTCTTCTTTTGTCGTCACACTGCTACCGGGTAGTTGCCAAGTGTCATGCTTTTTGTCTTGCTCTGTTCTAGTGGCTTCTTTTGTCGTCACACTGCTACCGGGTAGTTGCCAAGTGTCATGCTTTTTGTCTTACTCTGTTCTAGTGGCTTCTTTTGTCGTCACACTGCTACCGGGTAGTTGCCAAGTGTTGTGGTTTTCTGTTTTTGTCTTGCGCTGTTCTAGTTGCTTGGGGGATTGTTATTTTTGCTCTTTGACAGGATTCTGCTGTTTTTTGCTCTTTGACAAGATACCTTATATATACGCTCGTGCTATGTGTTCCAAACCTTTCTTTATCATTATTATATTCCTATCTTAGGGAATGCTAACCCGAAACAAATGCTTGTAGAAAACGGATGCACCAGGCCGTAAGGCGCATAACATGGTGCAGTGACCCCTCACAATGTGGAATGGGATAACGGATTCTGCGGTCGCCAATCTGCCTCGGAGATTTAGCCACGCAGTAAGAATGTCAGACCTACCATCACGAGGGTGGCCAAAATTTACTGCGGGAAGAGGTCGGTACAAACAGGGAAGCAGAAATCATAGGAATTATATCCTACAGAACTGCCCCAGTATGCAGATTTGAGAAGAAAGAGGAGTCCCACTTACACTAGCGACCAAGACAAACTGTATGGCGTGGAAGAAGAAGAAGAGAATGCAGAAGAAGAAGAAGTATTCCTCTTCTACCGTTATACGTTACATAGAGCATGGGTCACAATTACTTCATACCGCTCTATCATATGCAACTTGTTCTGTTTCTTCTATGGAATGGCATCTGATACTTCTCGTGGCTAGCCTCTCTCAATAAAGTTCGTTTCAGGGTTTCCTGTTGCGTTTTGTCTTTCTTGAAGAATCCCCCCCCTCTTCAATGCTCTCTTTATGATTCTTTTATCATTTTTTATTAGAGTATGCTCAACATATCCCCATCCTCTCCTTCTTATAACAATTGTTACTAGCAATTGACCAGACATTTCTGATTTCATCACTTCATTTGTCCTTTATTACGCTTTCTCATTACATGTTCTCAGATCTTCTACAGTAATTTATTTAACAATGGTCTTTAATCTTTTTATAACACAGGGATTCTAAGCTTTTTATAACTAGGGGCCTCTGAGCTCTTTATAGCCCATATGGATTCTAAGCTTTTTATAACTAGGGGCCTCTGAGCTCTTTATAACTCAGGGATTCTAAGCTTTTTATAACTCTAGACCTCCGGGCTCTTTATAACTCAGGGACCTCACATTTGTTGGTTCTAACATGTCGTTTTCTGTGAGACATTCAGATTTAATATAATAATAAGGAAACTCCAAGTTGTTTTTGTTGGATGATGGCTCCACTTTTTTAAATGTGAGATCTTCTGTAGCAATTATAATATCATGGAACATTCATGTTTAAAAAATAATAACTTAGAGCAGTGTTTCCAATCTTTTTTTTCCTATCCCCACCTAAGCCTTTCTAAAATTTGTATGCCCCTATGTAAAATATACATAATTTTTAATATTCAAAAATTGAATTGTTCAAGTATGTGTTAAAGTATGTGTTGAAATTAATTTAATGTGAAGTGGAGTAAACGTAGACTAAAAAATGCATATTTAAATATATATGGCACATTTACCCCACTGCAAAATAACATATTTTTCCATTTGACAAATTGCCCTCTTTACAATCAAATCCCCTCCGGCATGGACCCACGTTGGAAACACTGGCTTAGAGCATCTATGTTTCATGTAGACAGGCACCCCAGACTGCGGAGCACATACTTCAAGACTGCCCCAAGTATGATATACTGATGCAAATTTACTCACCTAGTGAAACCACACTGAAACCAAAACTACACAGACTTCTGTGTGAGCTAGAAAAGACAGTGAAGTTTATACAAGAAACAATATTGAATATATAGGCAATCTTTCAAGTTAATGATATTTAATGAAAGAAGGAAGGAGAAGAAAGAAATTAAGGATAAAAAAAAAGAAGGAAAGGAGGGGAAAAGGATAAGAAAAAAGAAAGGTAGGCATGAGAAGAAAGATGGAAAGAAATGAATGATTGAGAAGAAAGAAGGAAAAAAAGGGACGAAGGAGAAAACAGAAAGAGAAGAAATAAAGGAACAAAGAGGAAGAAAAGAAAAAAGGAATTATGGAAGGGAAAAAAGAAAGGAAGGAAGGAAGAAAGGAGAAGAAAGAAGGGCGGAAGGATGGAAAAGAAAGAAAGGAAAGATGGAGAAGAAAGAAAGAAAATAAAGAGAAGAAAGGAAGGATGGATACAAGAAAGGAAGGATGATGGAAAGGAAGGAATGAAATAACTGTTTAGAAAACTTCTGTTAAATGTATTTCTAAAGATAAGAGCTTTATTTGTTGCAGACATTTCATCTAAACTACAACTTGTCTGAACTTTGAACTGTCAACTTTGACATTTTCCTTGGCTGTATCTCAAGCTAAAATAATGTCACTGTTTGAGGCAGACAATGTCTCAACAAGTAGCTGTGAGGCAGTCACCGGGTCGGATAATAAGACTCATGTGTTTCTGTATGACAAGTATAATGGTATACCAGACACTCTCATCATTAACCTAGTGGTATTTGTGGTAAGTTCTATGTGTTGTATGATTTTTACCATTTTAAAATTAAAAAACCCTTTTTCATACCTAGCTCTCTCCATGCTGATGATCTAGCTGTGTGGTACACCTAAGAGTTTCTGGGTCCTACCATCTTTAAACTCCAGGAAAGCCTGAACAGCATCATAATGTGGGCAAGTAAATGGGGTCTAGAAATAAACTGGAGCAAAACTATAGCAACGCTTTTCTCATTGTCAACAAAAGAAGAACACTGCAGACTAAAATTTAACAATGATATCGTTCCCCATTCCCATACTCCAACCTTTTTGGGAGTTAAACTTGACAGTCGTCTGACATGGAAACATCACATAATGGAAACAAACAGAAAGGCTATGAGGAAACAAAGTGTGATGCGGAAGCTGGCTGGAACTACCTGGGGAGCTGATAGTCGAATCCTGAGTCAGGTGTACGCTGGTGCAGTTAGACCGACCCTCGAATATGCATCATCGACATGGATATCAGCAGCCCATTCAAACAAATCGATACTGGAAAAACACAAAACAGGTGTCTGCGTACTATTTTGGGAGCCATGAAATCTACACCAATTGTAGAAATGGAAAAGGCAGCCAACATCCAGCCCTTGGAAGACAGAAGGAGGAGAAAAGTGATTCTACAGACTGAAAGGATCAAAAGGATGCCTCACCATCCACTGCATGAAAAAAAATGGCGGCTAGAACAAAAAACAGACTAAAGCGCACAAGTCTAAACCACAAAGCAAAAGAAATAGGAAAGTCATACTTGGAACTAATAAATCATAATTTCATACCTGAAGAATTACTTTTTGATCACTGGGAACCAGACTCAGTAGCACTAAACTTCTCAACCTCCATCCCTAAATTGTTACGCAAAGATGCCGAGCCTAATTTAGTGAAGAAAGCAACTACAATGGAACATCTCCATTACATGTTTCCAGAAGACAGCTGGATAAGAATTTACACAGATGGATCGGCAATGGAGGCAACAATGAATGGTGGAGCAGGAGTGTACATTAGGCACCCAGATGCTACTACTGTGTCTCTAGCGGCCCCTACTGGAAGAATATGTTCCAACTACAAAGCACAACTCTTAGCCCTTCTGATGGCAGCACAGCACATGAATAAGCTGCAAGCACCTGCAGGCAAGATGGTATTTCTTACAGACTCACTGTCAGCTATACAAGCCCTGGAGGCTAAATCCACTGACAGCACAGTACAAAACCTAAAAAGAGAACTTGCTCAGCTTTCAAAAAGGCAGAAATTCACTTGCAGTGGATTCCATCTCACTGGCATTGTAGGCAATGAGAATGCCGATGTCTTAGCTAAGGAGGGCAGTGCCATAGAGCAAATTTACCAACTCTTGTCTTTTCAAGAGGTTAAAACCCTCATACAGAGAAAATCTGCAGTAGACTGGAAGACAAACACTGGATATGATTATGGAAAAGACTCCTCAAAGACCTAAGCAGAACAGACCAGGTCATTATATTTCGACTACGCACCGGTCACTGAAGACTCAACAAACACTTATATAGACTGGGAATAAGTCAAACAGCTCTCTGCCAGTGTCAGCAGGCGGAACAGACACCAGAGCATATCCTGCAAGACTGTCCTCTCCTGTGTGAGCTGAGAAGCAACATGTGGCCACACCCAGTCGACCTGAAAACTAAGCTTTGGGAAACCTGACAGACCTGAAGCTGACTGCCCAGTTTGTGGTCCACAGTAAATTAGCGCATGACCAGAGATCGCTTAAGAAGAAGATACCTAGAAGAATCCCTCCACATTATCGTGATTGGAGGGTTTGTGTGTCTTGATGATCTTTCAGGTTATGTTGGCGAGAGCTAACACCAAGCAGGTCCTTTCAAGCCAAACAGACTGAGGATGAAAGGGCGGAAGCAGGATGGGCCCCATAAGGTGATAGTGCAGAACCCACCGGCGAGTGGTAAATGCTCTGGCTGCAACCAACCCATACTTCAGCTATGGGACAAATAGCAGTCGTTCTCTCTCACTTGTGGACATATTTTTCAGTGGCCCATATCACGCCGGCCGCTTTTACTTTCCAGTGCTTTTCTTTTTATCCAATTGAGGCTGGGTCAACTTGAGCTGTTACGGATGGAAAAATATTTCACATTCACTGTAGAATTGGGAAATTGAACCTGGACCACACGCCTAAGAAGCAAGATCACTAATAACTATGCTACTGCGACTTTCATTGGTTGTGATCGTATTTACATTTGTTAAGTGTAGAGTACAAGTGTGAGTGTATGTAGCTTGAGTGGTAATGAGCTCGATCCCAACCCAAGCATACCTGGTTCAAACTCCAGCGGGTTAGTTTCGAAACAAATTAGTTCCTTGGTTTTTTGCAAACGATAAAAATAGACCTCGCCATTCAGAAAGCAATGACAAACTACTGAAAGTATAAGTGGTGCCTAGAAAATTGACAACTCGTTTACTACTGTTGATGTCGACATCCTGTAAAGGATATGTCATGATTTTCATTTTTCAGAGTACATTATATTTGTTTTGTCGCTGGTCTCTGTCGCAAAGTGGTCAAGAATTTCACCTTGCTGTTTTAACAGCAATAATAAAGGCACAGACTGTAGCACTTTATAGTTAATGAGTTAAGCAACATAAATGATTGATTGGTTATTGGATTGCTTGGTTATTGGTTACTAAACTGACGTCATTGCAGACCCATAGGTGCTCAGTCTCCCCAACAGATATCGAAGAGTATGCATACTGATGGTTCCTGTGGCTCGCTGATTAAACACACCTCTCACTCTGCCTCTCAGACATCCAGTTCGACTTGAACAACGGGTAACTCCAAACTGCTTAAATCGCTTGATCGATTCAACATTGATTTTAGTGTCCTCATCCAACAGAGAGTCGCGAAGAGACCGAAGAATATCCCCTTATCCATCTTCAACTCCCCAACAATCGATGCTGTTGATGCAAGCCTGGCCGCTCTCTCATTACCGTAAACACCCGCATGCCCAGGACAGTATATCCACGTAAGCCACTGGAGGTTAGAGACTTCTATAGACGACATCCACTCATACTGAAACTTGCCCTTCTGGATCTTGTGAAGCATCGACTCTTAGTCAGATACAACAACTGCCCCAGTAAATGAAGTCCCAGAAATCCAATGGAGGGCAGCAGTAACGCCTCAACCTCCATCCTCATACTAGAAGTAGTTGTCCTGTTCGCCCCACTTTGCTCTGCAACAACCCTACCATGCGCATTAGCAAAGAAACCCCAGCCGGATTTCTCACCACGTTGAACCGACCCATCGGTAAATACAACATCATCATCATTGATTGATAGGATTTACACTTCGGTGAGTAACCATGTGTGTTCTGATCTCTTTCTTACACTGGAAGATCTCAGAGGCAGTGCATGAACTCCATAGCACTGGCAAGGGCCCTGATGTAATATAAAAGATGGTGAAAATATTTTGTAGGAATTTTATATTTTAATCTTTCTAATTAATTTTGTCCAGACAGTGGCTTTCCAGCCAGCTCATCTTGGTATTGAATTGCCAAGGATATTTTACGTACTCAATTTGAACATGGGACCTACATTTTATCGTCCATCTCCGATAGGACTAGGAACTTGATCTCACTTACACTGAGATCAGGAATCTCTGGGAAAATATCCAGATGACTCCACAAGGGAGCGAGCCTGGTACCTTTGGCACGAGAGACAAGCACCTAATCTCTACGCCACAGAGACATCAATTAATGATGATGATAATTATGATGATGCTGATGACCTTCATTTTATCTGTCTAAATATTTGTCTTCTTCTAGTGTCTGCTTCTGCTGTTCACCATACTCAGAAAGATAGCCTGGGACTATGGAAGACTTGCTTTGGTAAACAGAACAGAAGAAAAGTAAGTGAAATTAACAAAATACAAACTTGCATGAAATTTGATATAGCAGTCATTGTCATGTTAAACTGAATGTTGTAATATATTGTTTATTTATTGACATTTTGTCATGTAGATTTGATATTGTTGTCAAATAGTATTTGTTCGTAAAGTATTTGTAATGGGTTTTTCTGATTCTTTTCTTTTACATTTACTCTCAAAATGTACCCTTAGTCCAATGGTTCTTCAATTTTGTGTGTGTATGACTCCATTTACTTTTAAATAAATTTCCACACATTCCGTGTATAAAATTTGAATTTCATAATGAGAACTAATTTCTCAAATTTGCGTGTCTTTTTTTAAATGGTATTTTCTTAAGTGTGCTTTTCTTTTTTTATTGCTTCACGTTTTTGCACAAGTTTATAACAGGAATTTTCTTCTTATTCTCGGTGTTCAATGTGAACCTGTATTTGGCTTTAATTGTTAGTTTCTTCACCATCTTCAAAATTACATCCGGGACCCTTGCCTGTGCTATGGAAGTTCATGCACTGCTGCTGAGATATTCCTGTGTCAGAATGAGATCAGAGCACCCATGGTTACTTACCGAAGTGCACTGATGATGGTCCTATCATTCAATCAATCAATCGAATTATGAACAGTAAAGTAGCAGAGAGCAATAAGTCTAGAGGCTGCAGAGGTGTGGTTTTACAGAAGAATGCTAAGAATCCCATTGACTTCATAATGATGTGTTAAAAGAGGTCAAGATAGAGAAAAAACATATTCTTGTTCTTCATCTTCTTTCCTCTAATCCTGTTTAGCCCCACAGCGTCAGGATAAGACTAGATTTCGAGAACAGGTTTTTGTGTGATCTTCATAAATAATGTTTTTCACTGCCTCTGTTATTTCAGAGGTACACCTTTTGTGGGGACAGCCTTTTGCTTTGTATCCACTGTATCGGAGTAGCATTGCTCTTTGAGACGCACTGTCTGTTGTTAATCTGCTTACGTGGCCGAACCATTTAATTTGTTGTTTCTTGATGAAGTTCAGTACTGATGTTGTACCTACTTTTTCCCTGATTTCTTCATTTCTAAACCGATTTCTTCTTGATACTCCCAGCATTCTGCATATACACTTCATCTCTGTCATGGCTAGTTTTCGTCTAACTCTTGATATCAGCGCCCAGATTTGGCACTGATAGCATAATGTTGGAAGGAACTTTTTATCAATATAAGAAGGAGGCAGCTTACCATAGTTTGGACGTATAATGAGAAAGTAAAGCATAGACCATGTACAGTTGTGCTGTCCCTTGTAGTGCTGCTGACATCGTGGCGCCCTTGTGACACATCCCTTAAGATAATGCCCTATTTTACCAGCTGTAAAGATAATCAGAATTTCACAGACAAAAATGTATGTTTCTGATTTTTGGAAAACACAATGTTTTTATAATTTATGTTAGTCGGATTATACAGCTTAATAGTTATGATTATAAAGAGTAAGTAAGATTAGACATTACAGTTAGTTTTAGCTGTGACAGTTGGTTATACACTTAGAGATATAGATTTTACAGTTAAAGTATAGATTTACAGTAAAATGTATTTTGAATTTGGAAGATTATACAGTTTTATAATTTATGCTTAGTCGGATTATACAGTTAGAGTATATATTATATAGTTAGAGAATAGATTATACAGTTAGAGAATAGATTATACAGTTAGAGAATAGATTATACAGTTAGAGTATAGATTATACAGTTAGAGTATAGATTATACAGTTAGAGTATATATTTTACAGTTAGAGTATAGATTATACAGTTATAGTATAGATTATATAGTTATAGTATAGATTATACAGTTAGAGTATATATTATACAGTTATAGTATAGCTTTTAGTTATAGTATAGATTTTACAGTTAGAGTATAGATTATATAGTTATAGTATATATTATACAGTTATAGTATAGATTATACAGTTAGAGTATAGATTTTACATTTAGAGTATAGCTTTTAGTTATAGTATAGATTTTACAGTTATAGTATAGATTATACAGTTAGAGTATAGATTTTACAGTTAGGGTATAGATTATAATTTTAGTGTAAAGATTTTTATATTAGAGTAGTATAGATGTATTTATAGATTTTAATTTTAGAGTATAGACTTTAATAATAGAATCTAGCTGATACAGTTAGAGTATAGACTTTACAAATAGAATCTAGCTTATACAGTTAGAGTATAGACTTTAATAATAAAATCTAGCTTACACAGTTAGAGTATATATTATTGATCTTAGATTAGAGATTAGCACTTGCTAATTTTTTGAAGAAAATCTTAATTAGAAGATAATGCTAATACATCTTTGCCAGAATGTTCTAGGTTTCTGATTAACTTGACAAGTTTTTCATCTCTCTCATTAAGTGATGGAATCCCGTTGATTGTTCGTAATGTGGTGTAAGTATATTCTTCTCAAGGTCAACTTTGGTCCCCATTTTCATGCCACAATTCACTTTTGTTTTGTTATCTTCAGACAAGATTTGCTTAATTCTTTCAAGTTTTTTCATTTTTGTTTCAAGTATCTGATAATTATGTTGAAAATGCAATAAAATCCTGGTAATTTGACACCTGGGAGGTATGTGATATGCCAGATTAGTAATTACAGTGGCCAATTTCATGATAATTTGGTTTAGTCTTCCTCCTATCATACAGGACACAGACTAAAATCAATATATCTAAATCAGATGTGGTGTGCACAGTCTGACTGTATGGATCAGAGACATGAAAAACAAGTATCAAGACAGACAGTCGCATAAGAGACTTTGAGGGAAGATGTCTTGGCATCAACAATATCACCATGGAAATAAAACATAGAAGATGGAAGTGGTTGTAACATTCATTAAGAATGCAGAAGACCAGACACCCACTTTGAAATGGAATCCAGGAGCAAGAGAGGCAGGGGGAGACCTAGAGAGACATGGAGATGAACTGCAGAGATAGAAAGAGAAGAGGCGGGAAAGACCTGCAATGAACTAAGCTGGCTTGCTCAAGACAGATCTGGTTGGAAGAAAGTTGTTGATGCCTTATGCTTTAAGGGAAGCTAAGAGAAGAAGAAGAAGAGTCATAGTGATGTTTAGGTCTATATTCTTGCTATATTGATCATAATATAAACATTTAATATAAATGTTACAGAAGAGTTCTTTGTATACAATGAACAGAGAATAGAAAAAATAATATATATAGACAAAACTCAAAAGAAAAGTGCATACTTCAAGACTGATCCAAATATGATATCTTTGACTCGTACACACCCAAACATTGGAGAAGGATAATATTTTTTGGACACGATTGGCCTACATGACATCAAGAATTGCGAACGCTCCCTGGCTTAGATCAAAAAGGCCAAAATAAACCCAAAATTTATTGTTTGAGCGAACGCAATTCAGCTCAGTACCATCTCTGGTGAAAATCACACAATGGTCACATAGAGTGGTCAACGGGTGGTTGTTCTAAAGCAATCGCGGAAATGGCCCTTGGACTATAATCACTTGTAGATTGCCCAGCATGGTCAATGAGTGATGTTTCTAGAGCAACTTCTGCATTAGAAATGAGGGAGTGCTGCAGTAGTCACCAATAGACTCTACCTGTGTTGGAGTCTCCACAACACTAAACATCGCACTACATGTGCAGAGTTGTTGGAAGTTCCTGGATTTTCAAGAAAGCCAGTTATTCCCCAGAGATATTTTAAAATTATCAACTTTGAGATATTTTAAAATTATCAACTTTGAGATATTTTAAAATTATCAACTTTGAGATATTTTAAAATTATCAACTTTGAGATATTTTAAAATTATCAACTTTGAGATATTTTAAAATTATCAACTTTGAGATATTTTAAAATTATCAACTTTGAGATATTTTAAAATTGTCACCCCTTTATTTCTGTGGAAATTATAACATGATGATGAGTGGTTTGTCGGTAAAGTAAGTCACAAACGGTAATTTATAATAAACATTTCAGATTTGAAAAGTTCTCACATGTTGCAATTTATCACATTAATAGTCCCATAGAAATGTTGCTACCTATTTTTTGTTACTTTTCATTCTAAATTAAGCTTATTATGTTTACTGTATTGTTTTAATTGCACTTTTTGACATTCTTTTGATGAGAGTAATTCACTTGTTTATTTTACAAAACATAAAGTAATTGTTGATTGAGTGATTGATTGATAGTACCATCATCATTGCACTTTGGTGAGTAACCATGTGTGCTCCGATCTCTTTCTTACACAGGAAGATCTCAGATGCAGTGCACATTATCAGTAGCACCTGTGTGGGTCCCCGATGTAATTTAGAAGATGGTTAAAATATTATAATATAATCTTCTTCTTTTTAACTTCCAACGGAACACAGGTCTTCAACAAACTTCTTCCAGCTCTTCTTCTCTCTTGTCATCCCTTCCAATTCTTTCCATGTTTTACCTATCCTTTTAATATCAGTCTCCAGCTCTCTTCCCCAGGTCTGTCTAGGCCTACCCGTACTCCTTTTTCCCTGCGGGTTCCAAAACAGTGCCTGTCTTGCAATGCTTCCAGTTGGTTTTCTCAATGTGTGTCCTATCCATCACCAGCATCTCTTCCTTAGCTCTTGCCACATTGGATCATTTCTTGATAAAGACCTTTTTATTTTTTGGTTTTGTTCACCCGCTATGAGTTCAAGCGAAGTCATGGCTCCTAATATAACACATCTGACTGATTTTTGTGTGAAGGCTTTCTTTCTTTATTACCAGTGTCCCTCCTCATTTATGCGTCTTACTCCGACTTCAGAGGTAGTTGTAATTTAGATCCCCAAGTAAAGGATCATGTTTCCTGTAGTCCTACCGCACACCGCAATGTTTTTGCTCAAACTGGCTTTGAACACCAGAATTTCTGCGTCACATGGTAACTAGTACAGCGTATTATTAACCTCGCTATTGATGACACCACAACCTTTTTTTAATGATAATATTGATTTATTCTATTGCTGTAGATTGTAAAATGTATTCATGTTTGTGTGAGTATAGTCTAGTTTTGTGGTAGTGAGCTCAATGACAATCCAAGCGTACCTGGTTCAATCTCCATGGTGGGCATGTTTGGAAGCAAATTAGTCCCCATGGATTTTTACAAACAGTAAAAATAGACCTCACTGTTCAATGGCAAACTACTGAACGTGTAAGTGTTGCCTAGAAAATCAACCACTAGTTTACTCACTGTGGTTGATGGCGACGTCCTGTAAAGAATATGCCATAATTTGCATTTCATATACATATATATATACATACATATATATATATACACGTTTTCATATATATAGTTTTATTACTGTCTATATCATTTTCGATGTGCTTATGTTAATTTTTGTAAAATTACCTTTTTTATTAATTGGGCCTAATCCGCTGGGCACTACCGGCCGGGTAAGGGCCCAATTTTAAAAAAAATGTGTCTGTGTTCACTGTTGTTATTTGTTTTCTCATATTATAATATTTCAGTTCACCGTGTCAGAATGGCAAGTCCAGATACAATGTGTATGTTAAAAGGGAATTTTACATTATGGAATATACAACCCTAACCCATTTTTTTATGCTTGCTAATACAATAACCAATGGCTTCAGGTTCTCTTTATCTCTTCAGGAATATAACGCTTTATTTCTGTAGAAATATATAACATGGCAATGTGGGGTATGTCAGTAAAGTAAGTCACTAGCGTTTATTTATAAACAATTAAAATGAAATGCAGACTACAAAAACATTTATCGCCCTTTATTTTTAAACATAATTTTCATGATAATTGTAGCATTCATCCTATATTTCTGCAGTTATGTGGATTTGTTTAAATCTTTCCTTCCTTTCATTCACTTGAAATATTGTCTATATATTCAACGTTGTCTCTTGTATAAACTTCATTGTCTTTTGTAGCTCACACAGAGGTAGGTGTAGTTTTCTGTTGAGTGTTGTTTCGTTAGGCCAGTGAGTTTGCCTCAGTATTTTCAGGGCAGTCTTGGAGTAAGTGCTCTGCAGTCTGATGTACCTGTCCACATGTACACATGGCTGAATTGCCAATCTTGAATTGTGTAGACATGTGACTTCGGATTCGATTGTGTCCTGTTCTAAGGTGCAAAATGACAACTTGTTCTAATCTGCTCATATTATAGTAGTCATCTTATGTTGGTATTTATCATTTCTGATTGATTTAATCATCCTTTTCTTTTGTGTAGGTAATGGTACATCTGGCTGCTCTTCTGCAGCCCTCCCTTGACTAGTCTGGTCTGCTGTTTCATTTCCTGGTATTCCACAGTGAGACAGTATCCACTGAAGACTACCGTCGCTGCTTGCTTAGTTTAGACAGTAGGATCTGTAGACCTGGCAATTTTCTGGACTGGAGTGCATAGTAAATACTCTGATCCAAAACGAAACCTCACAACAGCTTGCTGTGCTTCAGTGGTGCAGCCTTCAAGGCAGTAATTTTCATGTGTATATGTGCATGAAACTATGTAAGCATAAATACACATGCAAGAATTATCATTTCCTACACATAAACATCAAGCTCGATGCTTATGCTACCTTTATAGGTCTGGCTGAAGGGATTGGAGCAATGCATCTATTCGGAAGACCAGTGTTCAATCCCCGGTAAGCTAAGTTTTTTCCGTTGGGTGCATAAATAAAAAATCTGAACCTGAACAGTTTCGGAGTAACTGCACTAGCCATGCAACCATTAAATTACTTAGACACATGTCCCCCCTGTCTTACACCATCCTAAAAAGTGGTATCACAGGCAGTAAAGACAGGGTTTTTAATTTAGTAGATTACCAACACCTATTTTTCAACTATCTTCTATCATTTTGATATACCTCTGAAGTCTATGTTAGATTTGCTAGAATGACCAGGACACTGGAGATTAAAAAGCAAGCCTCTATGCAAAAATCAATCAGAAGTACCATATGTACTTTCCATGACTATGTCTGAATTCATAGCGAGTAAATAAACATAAAAAATAATTGTGTGACTTACTTACTGATTCACCTCGAGTAATGGCATCCGATTCTTTGAACCTCATGCATGCTTTCTATCGATATCTTTATGCTCTAATATGGCATCTGACAATGAATATAATAATGGCTTCCAATATTCTTGACTTTATTCATGTTTTATAGATATATCGACAGGTATTAATATGACATAACTATTACATATCTTTAAGTCTCTGTGGCATATAGGTTTGGTGTAATATGACATAACTATTACATATCTTTAAGTCTCTGTGGCATATAGGTTTGGTGTAATATGACATAACTATTACATATCTTTAAGTCTCTGTGGCATATAGGTTTGGTGTAATTGACATAACTATTACATATCTTTAAGTCTCGTGGCATATAGGTTTGGTCTCTGCCCGTTCCAAAGGTATTTGGTTCGCACTCTCATGGAGCCATCTGAACACTTATCAAGAGATCCTGATCTCAGTGTAGGTGAAATCAAGTTCTAGTCCATCGGAGACGGACGAATTCAATTTGTGGACGTAAAAGAACCCTTGACAGTTCAAAATTGAGTAGAGCAGGCTGGAAAGCCACTGCCCGGGCAAAATTAATTAGAAAGATTTCGAAATAAAATTCTTGCAAAATATTTTCACCATCTTCTAAATTGCATCGGGAACCTTCACCTGGTGCTACAGAGTTCATGCACAGCAGCTGAGATCTTCCTGTGTAAGAAAGAGATTGGAGCACACATGGTTACTCACCGAAGTGTAATGATGATGGTCCTATCATTCAGTGAATCAATCTTTGAGTATTACTATGACAGTCATACCTTGTTGATACAGTAGGTTTTGTCCCAGACCACCACCCTAATACTAATGTCATCTTAAAGCAACTATATCTGATTTTGTTTACTAATGCTGCATTTAGGAGACATTGTATTGTTAATTATAATTACAATAATAATAGTAATGAAGAGCTATTCTATTAGTCCCAATAAAGGAGAAACACTAGCTGATGACCGAGTTATGTGGAAACCAACATTATGCAAGCAAAAGTGCAAAATCTTTTGAAAAGTGACTTAGGGATGAGCTGAAAGGGAAGAGAGACAGGCGCAAACTCTGAGGTTGTCGCAGTAAAATACTTGCCACGTGACCGTCTGTAAAGACAAAAAGGCCACACATTCCACACACACACATATATATATATATATATATATATATATATATATATATATATATATATATATATATATATATATATATATATAATAGCAGTAACCTAAGTTAAACAAGTGAACATTGCCAGAATATGACACCAAGTGCACAAATAATGTAGAAAAACCAAGCAAGGACTATAAAATGGCTGTGGTTAATTCATTTCAGCTTGAAGTCAACCAGAAGTGAATTTCCAGAAATAACCGGGGTTAGAAAATTAAGAAATATAATTGACGAACCGTAATAATGAAACCTTTTAAACCAAATGCTTAAAAGGAGGTGCTCTTAAATGCATATTAAAACAGTAATGTCATTTAGTACTCTTTGTCCTATGCATGTTTTATAGCCATGTCTTTGAGCACTAATCTGGCAAAATGACAAAATGGTAATGGCTTCGGATGTCTTTTTGTTTAAGTTACAATGAAACAAATGTCAATGAAATTAATTAAGCAGCAGATAGCAGGTAATTCATGTGATGATGATGATGTTGTTTATACCGATGGGTCTGTGCATCGTGGTGAGAAGTCAGACTAGAGTTATTTGGTTAGCATGCATGTTAGGGTTAGAGAGCAAATTGTAACATACAAGGCAGCTACTTTCAGTATGAAGATGGTTGAGGCCATTACTGCTGCCCTCCAGTGGCTCTCTAGGACTCCTCTTACTAGGGCCTTTGTTGTATCTGACTCTCAGTTGATGTTTTGAAAGATCCAGATTGGCAGGCTGCAGATCTGTGTGGATGTCATCTATAGAGGTTTCCAACCTCAAGAGGTTTATGTGGATCTACTGTTCTGAGAATGTGAGTGTTCATGGCAGTGAGAGAGCAGACCTGCTTGCACCGATTGTCGGGGAGTTTAGGATGGATAAGGAAAATATTCTTCTATCTCTTGGCTACCTCCTGTTGTATGAGGACACTCAACTAAAATTGATGTGAAATCAATCCAGCAATTTAAGGAGTGTAGAATTACTTGTTGTACATGTAGAACTTGTTGCCTGAAGGGCAGAGAGAGGTTTGTTTTTAATGAGCAAGCCACAAGAACCATCAGTATGCATATTGTTCTAAATCTTTTAAGTGGAGACTGAGCACCTATGGGTTTACCCAGAGTGCTATGATGTCGGTTCAGTAATAAATACTGTTTTTTTCACAATTGTAAAGATGGGATGTGTAGACACTCTGTAACCAAGTTAAACAATGGTTGGTAAGGAGAAGTTGTGAAGGGTGAACACATAAAGATGTATATAATGGAAACCAAAAATAGCTTTAAAATGTTCAACAACTATGTAAAGAAGTAGTCTAATGCATATAGTTTCTCAAATTGCATTTAACTAAAATTGTCATTTTCTTAACTAGTCACTATTTTGAGGGGGAACTCTCTACCTTAATAAAATACATATAATGCAGGTTTATTGTATATCCAAATTCTAAGTATGAGAAATGCAGGCAGAAATACCCGCCGAAGTCGGATGCACAGGGCCACAAGTCTAATGTCAGCAGTGTTTTGTAAATTAATAAAGTAAATTAAAGTGAAGTGTCTTGCCGAATGAATTAGAATGCTGCTCCATGCGGAGACTCGGTTCAATCCACGTTCGGTCAAAGTTTTTTTCTGTCAAGGGTATACAAAAAATAATAACCTAAACAGTTTTACGGTGACTGCACTAGCCATGTGGCCATTAAATTCCACTGGCTCATGTCCGTCCTGCCCTACACTACTCAAAAAGCAGAATTACAGACAGTAATGAGAGTTATAATTTTCTCATTCTAATGTCTAGATTTTTTGGAAATATTCTATAGCAATCTCAGGTTGGTAATAATTTTCTTTGAATTTCTTGACATTAATGTCTGGGAATGTTGGCTTGATGATGATGAATAGTTAGGGGTTCTAATATGTTAAATAAATTATCTGTTGCTTTTTGTGGGCATTTATCGTTTCTTGGGAATGCAGTTTTGACTTTATTTGAATTTGAGGTACATTTTTATTTACTAATGAAATGCTCTCCATCTTTCTATATTCTCTTTTTCTGTCTTTCTCCCTCTTTTTTTCTTCTCCTTATCTAGCTCTCTTTCTTTTTCATTCACGTCTCATGCCTCGACCATTATGAACCTCCACAACAATATCCTACCCGTAGTTGTAAGAATTTTCTGCTGTTGACATTTGTCAAGAGGTTAAGCAGTTCGTTATCTGCTTTCTTTGTCTTACTATTATTTCTATTTCCCTTTACTTTTCCAGTTATCAACATATTTTTCTATTAGCCTTCTGATCACATACTTCAGAAGCAATCACTGTTTCTTCTCAATCTCATCATTGATAAAGCCAAAGGATTGACTTCATTGCACTGGGTTTTACCCCATATGGCTCGGCCCCTCTCCGCTGAAATGACACGCTACCTGCCGAGAGTATTGCACAAAGCACAAATTCCGTAGCTCCGGCAACAATCCTAGGGGTCTCTGGAAAAATGCACTGTGAACAGAACGACGCGGTCCGGATTCAAACCTGTGACCTTCAACTCTCAAGGCAAGGACTTAGCTACTCAGCCACAGAGAAGCTTCTGTATAGATCTATCTAGTTTCTCCAAAGCTTCGCTTTCAGATTAATTGATTGATTGATTGGACCATCATCATTGCACTTTGGTGAGTAACCATGTGTGCTCTGATGTAAGTTTGTAGCAACGGCGAGGGGTCCTGATATAATTTTGAAGATGGTGAAGATATTTTGTAGAAATTTAATATTACATTTTTTAATAATGAATTTAGCCAGGGCAACGGCTTTCCATCCTGCTCTTTTCGATTTTGAACTGCCAAGGGTTCTTTTACATGCTCAAATTGAACACGGGACCTACTTCTTATCATCCATCTCTGATAGGACTAGGAACTTGATCTCATCTACACTGATCAAGGATCTCTAGAAAAATATCCCGATGGCTCCATGAGAGAGCAAACCGGTTACCTTTAGCATGAGAGGTGAGCACCTAACCTGTATGCCACAGAGACCCATTTGCTTTCAGATTGATTGCGTTTGGTCACATGTTGCTTCTCAGCTCACCCAGAAATGGACAGTCTTCTCTGTTGTTTAATATATATATTTCCGGAGAACTTCATAAACCTGTTTAACATTTCTTTTGTTGTTGTTTTGTTTATTCCTCTCCGCTCCTCATGGAACGTAGGGCCTCAACTTATTCCTCTCTGCTGCTCATGGAACATAGAGCCTCAACTTATTCCTTTCTGCTGCTCATGGAACATAGAGCCTCAACTTATTCCTCTCTGCTGCTCATGGAACATAGAGCCTCAACTTATTCCTTTCCGCTGCTCATGGAACATAGAGCCTCAACTTATTCCTCTCTGCTGCTCATGGAACATAGAGCCTCAACTTATTCCTTTCCGCTGCTCATGGAACATAGAGCCTCAACTTATTCCTCTCT
Source organism: Arion vulgaris (assembly GCA_020796225.1). Taxonomy (NCBI): domain Eukaryota; kingdom Metazoa; phylum Mollusca; class Gastropoda; order Stylommatophora; family Arionidae; genus Arion; species Arion vulgaris. The sequence continues at coordinate 41,642,177 of CM036754.1, forward strand.
GCTCCTCATGGAACGTAGAGCCTCAACTTATTACTCTCTGCTGCTCATGGAACATAGAGCCTCAACTTATTACTCTCTGCTCCTCATGGAACGTAGAGCCTCAACTTATTCCTCTCTGCTCCTCATGGAACGTAGAGCCTCAACTTATTACTCTCTGCTCCTCATGGAACGTAGAGCCTCAACTTATTCCTCTCTGCTCCTCATGGAACGTAGAGCCTCAATTTATTCCTCTCTGCTCCTCATGGAACGTAGAGCCTCAATTTATTCCTCCCTGCTCCTCATGGAACATAGAGCCTCAACTTATTCCTCTCTGCTCCTCATGGAACGTAGAGCCTCAACTTATTCCTCTCTGCTCCTCATGGAACATAGAGCCTCAACTTATTCCTCTCTGCTCCTCATGGAACGTAGAGCCTCAACTTATTACTCTCTGCTCCTCATGGAACGTAGAGCCTCAACTTATTCCTCTCTGTTCCTCATGGAGCATAGGGCCTCAACAGTTGTCCGCTACTTTTGTCAGTCTCTGACCATTTTATTTATGGCCTCCCAGAATAGTCCAACACCCTTCAGTTTCTCTAGAAGACTTCGTCTCAAGGTCTGTTGAGGACATCCTCTTTTCATTTTCCATGCAGGTTTCCACTCAAGTTTTCTATTGTTTGTTGCATATGTTTTGCTATTGTATAATTAATTTCCTCAGCTTCCTCATCATTTTTAAATTTCTGATTGCCTTAACTTATGCTCAAACCATTTCACTTCTAATCTCCCTAATACACCAGCATGATACTTTGCTTGAATTGTCTGCTTAGAATATACACAGTAAATTTGACAACAGTATTTCTAAATCTACTTCAAGTTATATAGTTTTTAAACTAAATTATCGCCTTATGTGTGTGGGCTTGCAAGGGGAACAGTATAGTAACACGCAACCTACAAAGCATGTCGTAAGAGGCGGCTGAGGTAGGGACCTAAGGAAGCTACCTTAATAAATAAAAAGCATTGCAGAAAGCAGATGTGCTGGCCTACTTGTAGGCACATAACTGGCACAACGTTCAATCACTCTTAGGCTCAGATCACATACAAATCACAAAGAATGGTTAACAAGTGGTCGATATGGAGCGTTCGAAGAAGAAGAATAAAGACAAAGTGTACAAGCTCCAATAGAAAAACTGGTGAACTATTAATTCTTCTTCAAACGTTCTATATCGACCACCTGTCATCTACTCTGTGTGATTTGTATGTGATCTGAGCCTAAGAGTGATTGTACCAGTTATGCACTACAAGTAGGCCAGCACATCCGATTTCTGCGCTGCAGTTTATTTACTAGGGTAGCATCCCTATTGCCTACATTAGTCACCTCTTACGACATGCATTGTAGGTCGCAGTGTTACTATTCTTTGCTTCCTTGGAGCCCGGCAACACATAGGCGGAACTATTAATAAATACTAGTCATTTTAATCAGCTAGATTGACAATTACACATCTCAATTCTCTAGTAGTATAGAAAGTGAGGTTGTGGTGAAACAGATTTCATCACTTACCACCTAGTATATGATAACACTGGGGTGTATGCTGCGTTTATATATATATATATATAAATAATCTGTGCTGTGTGGAGGGAAAGATCATATTTAGTATTCTCAACTCAAGTGAGAAGAGTTGGTAGATTTCTTTATGATTTGCTAGATTTCATTATTATCTGGTAAATTTCGTTATGATTCAATTTATTTAAATAATTATGTAGATTTCAACATGATTTTGATAGATTTCATTATTATCAATCAGGTAGATTTCATGATCGTTTAATATATTTTATTATTAGGTAGATTTCTTTATGAGTTTGATAGATTTCCTTATTATTGTCAAGGTATATTTTATTATGAGTTTGTTAAATTTCCTTATTATTATCAGGTAGATATCGTTATATATTGATAGATTTTGTTATCTGGTATAATTTGATTATAATTTCATTTTAATTTTATTATTTCATTATAATTTGATAATTTCATTATTATTATCTGGTAGATTTCATTATAATTTGATAATTTCATTATTATCTGGTAGATTTCATTATAATTTGATAATTTCATTATCTGGTAGATTTCATTATAATTTGATAATTTCATTATTATTATCTGGTAGATTTCATTATAATTTGATAATTTAATTATCTGGTAGATTTAATTATAATTTGATAATTTCATATTATTATCTGAAGAATTTAATTATAATTTGATAATTTCATTATTATTATCTGGTAGATTTCATTATAATTTGATTAATAAAATTATCAAATTTAATTTTAGATTTAGATTTAATTATAATTTGATAATTTCATTATTATTATCTGGTAGATTTCATTATAATTTGATAATTTCATTATTATCTGGTAGATTTCATTATAATTTGATAATTTCATTATTATCTGCAGATTTCATTATAATTTGATAATTTCATTATTATTATCTGGTAGATTTGATTATTTAATTGTTAGATTTGTTTCTGACAGATTTTGAATAAGAAGATATTTATTTCGATGTAATCCTAAAATTTTTGCTGCTTTGTCTGTTCCAATTTCAGATGGACATCTTTATTTTTTGGAGACAGAGATAGGAGATCCTTGCAGGGCTCTCAGGAATCCCTGGACACTTCCATGACTTCTCAAGATAAGGTTTGTATGTTATCAAATGGATAGAAATACATTCCTATCACAGAGTGTGGCAGCAAAGAGGATTTTCATCTAAACCAATCCACGTCAACTACTAGAATGCAAGAGCTGGGATTGAAGATTAGAGCGACCAGAAAAGAACAGCACAACAGGTATATGAGTAGGCTCATCAATCAACATCGAACTGGTACGGTCAGTCGCTGGATGCTGTTGGAGATATTGTGAAGGAGATCAGAGCATCTATGGAGATGTCAGGAGTGCAATGAAGGTATTCCAAACTGAAACTGAAAACAGACTTATTCATCTAAGAACTTTATCTTATCAGTTTTTCTGAATTTATTTTTCTCTTAGGCCAGATGTCCCATCTCTGCTACCTTCATGCTCAAATTATCAATTACATTCTGAATCTATCTTCTCCAATGTCTTCCTCTTCTCCTCTTTGCCAGAAATGCCTTTTTTCATGATGGTCTTCTCCAAGCTTAATATATATCAAATGGAAAAAAACAAATGTACATGAAGTCATAGAACAAGCAACAATCACCCACAAGTTCCCATCATAAAGTTAGACAGAATCCAGCAAACTACCATCTTTAGTTCCACACATCTCTGTGGATCTAGGGGGCTAGGTGGTTATGCCTTTGCTTTGTGTTTCGAAGATCGTGGGTTGAATCCAGACCTCACTGTTCTGTTCATGAGGGCATTTCTTTTCCAGAGACCTCTAGGATTGTTGCAGGAGCTACAGTGTTTGTGCTTTGTGCAATACTCTTAGCAGATGGCATGCCATTTCTGCGGAGAGGGACTGAGCCATATGAGACCAAACTCTGTGCAATGAAGTCAAACTTTCAGCTTTAGGCCTTTTAGATCCTTTAACTTCACACAGAAAAAGATGGTTAGATGACATAGCAGAATCCTGTGAAAGAGTAAAAATAACAATCCCCAAGCCACCAGAACAGCGCAAGACAAAAACAGAAAACCACAACACTGGACAACAATGGGACGACAAAAGAAGGAGAAGAAGCTCCACACTGGACACTGTAGACTGCAATCTCTCATCTCCACAAAACAAAGCTGATCAAACTGACCAGTGCACATATTGAAATGACCTCAAGACTCCCAAACACATCTTGCAAACATATCCTTTCTTTTGTGACTTGAGATGACAATCCTGGACCCAGTAGAGGAAACATAGAAAGAAATTGTGAAAACCTTCTGTTGATAAATTCTTGTATCATTACATTTAACTATGTCTCCTCAGTGAGGGGAATTTGTAGCAGCGCTATGAGTATTAGTATAACTTTTATCTTGATTTATTTCAGGGACTTTTTCGATGGATTGTGGCTTTCTGGAAACTCAGGTAAATGCGTAGTGAGATGTGGCACTATTTTTGTTATTGCTACGTTTGATTTTGAACATAAAATGGGACAAATTCAGGAGAAGTGATGAAATCAGAGAAATATCTGGTCAACCACTAGTAACAACTATTATAAGAAGGAGAAGATGGAGATATGTTGGGCATACCTTGAGAAGAAATGATCAAAGAATACTAAAGCAGGTATTGAAGTGAGAGCGAAGTGTTCAAGAAAGAGAGGACGCCTAGGAAACCCTGAAAGAAACTTTACTGAGAGAGGCAAGAAATATCAGACTCAATTCCATATAAGAGATTAAACGAGTTACCTAGGACAGAGCGGTATAGAGAAATTACTTGCAGGCTCTATGTCACTGACGTTTAACGGTTTGAGAGAAATATATATATATGTTTGATTTTACTATATTTTATTTGTTTTTGTTATTGTTATTTTGTGTCTTAGTTTGACCATCCAAATCTCAACTTATCTTCCTTGTCACCATCTTTACTTTTATTCTTTGTTTGTTCTAGCATAACCACTTTCTAAACTAATCTGTGTGATTGTAGCCATTCGCATTTTAAAAGACCATATGGCTCTCAGGTCAGCCCAACATCAGTTGCTTGCTTGCTTATTCCTCTCTGCTCTTTCTTGGAGCATAGGGCCTCAATAGTTGTCTTCTGCTTTCCCTAGTCTCTGATTATTATCTTTATGGTTTCCCAGGATAATCCGACATTTTTCAATGCCTCAAGAAGACTCTTGTCTCCAGGTCTGTTTAGGGTGTACTCTGTATCATGTTTTTGTACTTTGTAAAACTATATTACTTTGTTTTTAATGTTTTTCACCATTGCTACATAGTTTTACTACAGTCTTCCTTTATGTGTTTCACCTTTGCGATATTTTACTACATCTTCCTTCATGTTTCACCTTGCTGCATAGTTTTACTGCAGTCTTCCTTTATGTGTTTCACCTTGTGCATATTTTTACTACAGTCTCCTTCATGTGTTTCACCATTGTATAGTTTTACTAGTCTTCCTTTATGTTTTCACCTTGCTCATAGTTTTACTCAGTCTTCCATTATGTGTTTCCTTTATGTGTTTCACCTTTGCTGCATAGTTTTACCGCAGTCTTCCTTTATTCATAATACTATTACCTAATATACTACATGGTATGAAAATTGATCTTTATATTTTTGTTTTTACACTTCCTGTTAATGTCTTTGTTTTCAGAGATGTGGACATCCTCAACAAATGTGGCAAGGATGCGATACAGTACTTATCCTTCCAGCGCTACCTTCTAATCTACGTTGCCATAGTGACACTACTATCTGTTAGTGTCATTCTTCCCATCAATTTTCAAGGCAATTTATGTAAGTATTCATATGCTTAAGTGCCAAAGAACAAATTTACCAACCCTGTCTTTTCAGGAGGTCAAAACCCTCATACAGAGAAAATCTTCAGTAGACTGGAAGACAAACACTGGATATGATAATGGAAAAGACTTCCTCAAAGACCTAAGCAGAGCAGACTAGGTCATTATATTTTGATTATGTTCCAGACACTGCAGACTCAACAAACACTTATATAGACTAGGAATAAGTCAAACAGCTTTCTACCAGTGTCAGCAGGCGGAACGGACACCTGAGCATGTCCTGCAAGACTGTTCTCTTCTGTGTGAGCTGAGAAGAAACATGTGGCCACACCCAGTCGACCTGAAAACTAAGCTGTGGGGAAACCTGACAGACCTGAAGCTGACTGCCCAGTTTGTGGTCCATAGTAAATTAAGTGCATGACCAGAGATCACTGAAGAAGTATGCTTAACTCTCCACCTTTGCCTTGCGTTCTAAAAGTCGTGAGCTATTTACCCATAGCTGGGAGTCTGATTCTTGGACATCAGGTAAATCCTCATATCACATCTGGGGGGTCAGACCTCCTCTGAGATGTTTTGTTTGGTTTACTCTCCATCAGATAATTTAAAGACATTTCTATAATGTGAAATTATTGTATAGTTTCAGAATTAAAATATGCAGATGGTGCAGTTTTCCTTTCAAATATTGTCTAAGGACTGGAACAGATCATTTTGCCTGTTTAAAAAAAGTAGAGACCAGAATTTGTTTCTAAATACAAAGAAAACTAAGACTAACAGTGACAAAGTAAAATCTCAGAAACATGGAGGACAACAAAAGAAACTACCAGAAAACTACAGACCTTCGTAAATAGATGTTTACGTAGAATAGAAGGACTGAGATGGTGTGATAAAATTACAAACGATGAACTCAGAGAAAGAACTAAGCAGACACCAGTGGAAAAAGCTAAGGAAGAGTCGCTGGCGATGGATAGCACACATTGAGAAGACCGAGCAGAAGCATTGCAAGACAGACATTTGTTTTGAAACCTGCAGGGAAAGAGGAATAGGGGAATGAATAGAAATACATGGAGAAGAGAGCTGGAGATTGATATTAAAAGGATAGGCAAGACGTGGAAAGATTTGGAAGGGATGGCAAGAGAGAGAGGAAGAGCTGAAAGAAACCTGTGCTCCATTGGGGGTTAAGTTGTTGTATGGTGAAATTTTTGAATGATGAAGTTGTTTCTTTGTGATAATGCTCAAAAACTGTTTCTTGATGTGCCAAAAATATAGACAATGTTGTTTTTTGACAAATTTTATTATGTTTCATCAATCCTAGTGGGTACTGCTGTGGACTTTGGACATACAACAATCGCAACCTAAACCAAGAGTAAGACAGTTTTTATATGCGAAACATATTACTATTGTCATGTTTCATTAATATAACTTATTATTTCATCAAATGTTATATCTTTCATTTAAATTACTATTTCATAAAATGTTTCATATTTCATATAAATTATTACTATTTCAACCAGGCTGATATTATAAATTCCGTAAGGGAGAGAGGATGTGCGCAAGATTCAAGTAATAGTGGTGAATCTACAACACTAACCAGACTGCAAGAATTTCAAGTCAAGTGTGGTGTAGCTAGACAAGAACACTATGCTGGTAGCCAAAGAATAATAGTAAACAATCAAAGAATCGGAGGTTTATTAGTCGCCACACGCTGAGAGACATACTGAGGGGAGATCAGAGCACTTATGGACTAATTGGTTCGACATGCAGTGATATGATCCAATGACTGAACTAAAAAAAACTAAATTAATATTTCATAAAATGTTACATATCAATTGACCAACTATTATAATTCCAATGTTTTCTTCCCAATTTTCTAAAGCTGCATCAATTTTCTTAAATTTTCTCACCATATCTATTACCCAGGATGTTGACATTGAGTGATAGGAAAAAAATAGTCATGACAGAGATGAAGTGTCTACAAAGAATGCTGGAAGTATCAAGAAGAGACCGGTTTAGAAATGAAGGAATCAGGAAAAAAGTGGGTACAACATCAGTACGGAACTTCATCAAGAAACAACAAATTAAATAGTTCTGCCACATGAGCAGATTACCAACAGACATGCACCTCAAAGAGCAATGTTACTGCGATTCAGTGGAACCAAGCAAAAGGCTGTCCACGCAAAAGGTGGACAACAGAGATAACGCAGGTGACGAAAAACGCTATCTATGAAGCACACACAAAAGCCCGTTCTATAAATCTCTTCTTATCCTGATGCTATATGATAACCTGAAGGAAAACAGAATTAGAGAAAAAAAGAAGAAGAACCATTAGCCAGATTTTTATCCAACAACTTTATCAAGCCAAATCATTGTTTTACTCATATTTTTCAGCAACCCTCTACTTTGGGTCCATGCTGTTATGTCTGTTCTCTATTTGGTCATCGTTGTTGCAGTTCTCAGCCATTTCCGTCTGAATCTAGATGTTCAGGAGGATGAACAGGTAACGTCTGGAAAGAAAATAAAATATTAGAATGACAGTTCGTCATGCTCATCATCATTATTTTCATCGTCGTCATACATATTGTGATTGGTTATTGATTACTGAACTATGTCATAGCACTCTCCGGGCAGACACATAGGTGCTCAGTCTCCCCAACATATGTTGAAAGGTATACATATTTATGGTACCTGTGGTTCGCTGGTTAACTCTTTCCACACTTTTCGCAGCACGCTGAATTTCGTTGAACGCCATTCGCTGTACATTGCGCCATTAGAATTGTTTCCCTTATAGGAAGTCTTTCTAGTTTTACTACTACTACTTTTTAATCTTGTTATTCTAATAGGTTGTCCAGTTTTCTTAAAATTAGTATATAATAAGATATAAATAGTTATTGACGAGTAATGTTTTTTTTGGTTAAAATTGCTTTTATTTGCCTCCCTTGAATTAAATAATTGAGAAAATAACTGCGCATGGAAAAAGTTCAACACACTTCTTTCTCTACCCCTCAAACATCCAGCTTTACTTGTACAATGTGTAATTTCAAACTCCCTAAATTGCTGGATTGATTCAACATCAATTTTAGTGTCCTCATTCAACAGTAGATCACCAAGAGACTGAAGAACATCCCCTAAGCTATCCTAAATTTATTGCGGAAGTAGCCCTCGGAATATATTCACATGCAGATTGATTCACATGTAGACCAGCGTGATCAATGAGTAATGTTTCTAGAGCAACTTTGGCAAGAAAAGAGGAAGTACTGCAGTGATCACCAATAGACTCTACCTGTGCGGGAGTCTCCACAACATGAATCATAGCACTACACGTCTAGAGTCATTGGAGGTTTCTGAGTCTTCAAGAAAGCCAGGTACTCTCCCAATCCAATATAGGAAATAAGGGTGAAATAATTCCTGTGGGTTAGAAAACAAACAATCTATCCTAAACTCCCCCAAAAATGTTGGTTTTTTTATGTAAGCATGTCCGCTCTTTATAAAGTGAACCATAATAATTCTACCTATCTGCTCCTTTTTCTTCTCCTTCATTTACATCAACCACTCTTTGTGGTATGTATGTGATTTGTATCTTAGAGCATGAGTTCATTGTGTTAGTTGGGTGCCTACAGACCCATAGTCCAGCATATCCAGTTTCTGCATGCTTTTTGTTCGGGTTTGCCTTCCTAAGAAGGACAACAACAAAAATTAATACAAATTAAAAAATTACATGTGTGTTGCCGGGCTCCAAGGAGAAAAGAATAGTAACATTGCGACCTACAAGGTATGTTGTAAGAGGCGACTGAGGTAGGGGCCTAGGGAACCTACCTAGGGAAAACCCACCCTAGTAAATTAAAAGCATTGCAGAAATATGGTTTGCTGGCCTACTTGTAGGTGCATAACTGGCTCAACCTACATTTGCTCTTAGGCTCAGATCACATACAAATCACAATGAGTGATTTAACAAGTGATCGATATGGAGTGTTCGAAGAAGAAATAAAAAAACTTAAACGTGACTTAGTGAAGTCCATCCTCCCTAGGTGAGCTAGAGCTCTGTTAGCCTTGAACCTTGCAATCAAAGCTTCTCAGCCTTTTCCACTAGAGGTGGGGGTTGGCTTATTTGTTCTAGGTGTCTTCCACGTGCTACTAACTTTCGCTGTTCCCTAAAGGGACTAGCTGCCCCCAACTCTGCTGGAGGCAGAGTCAGGCACAGAACACACCATGTAGATCTTCTTCATAGCATGAAATGAACTCAAGTAATTCAACATTTTCTTGTGATGGTCTGGTGGATTCAGGATTTTTATCCATGCATGTTTTCTCATTGACTCGATGAGTATGCTCAGGAAGATTGAAACAGGCTGGGCTCGGAGACATAACCAGACTGCGAGAATACCAAATCAATTGTGATGTAGCTAGACAAGATTACTATACTGGTAGACAAAGAAGAGTAGTAAACCAACAAAGAACCAGTATCGTTAGTTGCCACACACTGAGAGACATACTGAGGAAGAGATTAGAGCACTTTTGTACTAAATGGTATAATGTGCAGTAATAATGATCTGACGACTAAACAAAAACTAAACTGAGAGACATACTAAGGAAGAGATCGGATCTCTTATGTACTAAATGGTTCGATGTGAAGTGATGATGATCTGACGACTAAACTAAAACTAAACTAAATATCATTCAACCACTGACATCCTATCGCTGTTATCTTTATGATGATGTTTTTTTTAAATTACAGGTCAGTCGGACATTGATGATATCAAACATCCCGAAGAATAAATGCTTTCACAGTCCGATCCTCCAACATTTTCAGTATGTTATATTTATATTCATTTTTGTTTATGTAGTTGTTGCATTCATTAATGTCTGCTTAATTTGTACAATCACTGTTGTTAATTAAGAAGCCAAGGTATTCAAAATTTATAACATTTTCAATGTCAATAGAGGTCAGAATGAGAGTTATTCAATACTGACATACGGAAGTGAGTCATGGATAATAAACAAACAGATAGACAATTGAGGTCAGAATGAGAGTTATTCAGTTCTACATAGAGCCAATACTGACATACGAAGTGAGTCATGACAATAAACAAACAGACAACTTAGGTCAGAATGAGAGTTATTCAGTTCTACATAGAGCCAATATTGACATACGGAAGTGAGTCATGGACAATAAACAAACAGACAACTTAGGTCAGAATGAGAGTTATTCAGTTCTACATAGAGCCAATATTGACATACGGAAGTGAGTCATGGACAATAAACAAACAGACAACTTAGGTCAGAATGAGAGTTATTCAGTTCTACATAGAGCCAATATTGACATACGGAAGTGAGTCATGGACAATAAACAAACAGACAACTTAGGTCAGAATGAGAGTTATTCAGTTCTACATAGAGCCAATATTGACATACGGAGTGAGTCATGACAATAAACAAACAGACAACTTAGGTCAGAATGAGAGTTATTCAGTTCTACATAGAGCCAATATTGACATACGGAAGTGAGTCATGGACAATAAACAAACAGACAACTTAGGTCAGAATGAGAGTTATTCAGTTCTACATAGAGCCAATACTGAAATATGAAAGTGAGTCATGGACAGTAAACAAACAGATTGAAAAATCTCTGAAAGCAAGTATTCATGCAAAAATCAGTCAGAGGCACCCTATGAGGTCTACTCCTGAATTCATAGCGGGTGAACATAGAAAAAGAAGAAGTAGATACATACATAATAGTAAGAAGTAAAGGAACCCTTTTTCATACCTCGCAGTAAATTGGGTAATACAGTGTTAGGCCTGTATGTTTTCATTGACCTTCGGCACATGATGGCTGATGGGGTTAATTTCATGCCGGCTACCTTTACTTCCTAGTGCTTTTCCTGGTACCCAATTGAGGCTGAGTCGACCTGAGAGCCGTTACTGTTGGAATAAATATTCTTCATCCACTGTGGAATTGAACCCGAACCACTAGTCTAAGAAGTGAGTTCACTAATAACTACACTACTGCAGCGCTCACATACATAATAATGACATTATATTTCTGTTGTACACTGTCTAATGATATATCCATCTGTGACCTACAGGGAGGCATATCCTGAGGCCACAGTGACAGACATTCAGTTTGCCTATGACATTGCTGACCTGGTACTTCTGGACAGAAGCAGGTAACTTTGCACCACTCACAAATAAATATATAGTAAGCTAAAAATCAAGAAATAATTTTTATCACTTAATCTAGTGCACTGAATGGTGCAGTCACATAACCTTCCGAATGCAAGGCAAACTGTTTGACCACCTCAGACAGAGACTCCATTGTGCACTGTCTATTAAGAGATTATTTCCCTTATCTAACTTTCAGAGATTAGCTCCCTTACCTAACTTATACACACTTGTATTTTCAGAGATTAGCTCCCTTACCTAACTTATACACACTTGTATCTTCAGACAGAGGGCTGCAGAAGCCAAGTTGTATTGTGAGATGGAGTTCAGAAAGACAGGACAGCGACCAACAATGCGACCAATACTTTGTGGTCAGATCTGCTGCTGCTGTACTCAGGTCAGTCATTCTTCAACAAAATCCAATCTTACAGTCTACTTATTTCTACTTCTTCTCATACTCTCAGTTATTCACTTCTATCTCTTATCTATCTCATATTCACTTTCTATCTATTCTTCTCATAATCTCAGTTATTCACTTCATCTACTCTTATCATATCCGTTATTCACTTCTATTTTACTCTTATCATCCTCTCAGTTATTCACTTCTATCTCACATTTCTTATCATAATCCTCAGTTATTCACTATCTATTCTCACTTTCATCTTATCATAATCTCAGTTATTCACTTCTATCTCACTTCTTATCATAATCTCAGTTGTTATTTTCACTTCTATCTACTTCTTATCATAATCTCAGTTATTCACTTCTATCTACTTCTTATCATACTCTCAGTTATTCACTTCTATCTACTTCTTATCATAATCTCAGTTATTCACTTCTATCTACTTCTTATCATAATCTTAGTTATTCACTTCTATCTCTTACTTCTTATCATACTACTCTCAGTTATTCACTTCTATCTACTTCTTATCATAATCTCAGTTATTCACTTCTATCTACTTCTTATCATACTCTCAGTTATTCACTTCTATCTACTTCTTATCATACTCATGATCATGGTTATTCATCCCTTACCTTACCTGTTTCCTTCCATCTACTTTATCATAATCTCGATTATTCTTCATCACTTATCTATCCAACCACTATCTAAGTATTACTATACTAACTCTCAGTTCTATCTATTCTTATTTTTTACTCTCTCAGTTATTCATTCCCTATCTGCTTCTTATCAATCTGTTATCACTCTATCTACTTTTACATACTTCAGTTATTCACTTCTATCTACTTCTGATCAAATCATTTATTCACTTCTATCTACTTATATATATCTCAGTTATTCACTTATCTACTTTTATCACTTCTAAGTTATTCACTTCTACTATCTATCATAACTCTCAGTTTTACTTCACCTCATACAGATCCTTTCACTGTCATTGTTATTCATTTCTATCTACTTCTTCAATAGCTCTCAATTATTCACTTCTATCTTTTATCATAACTTATCTACTTACTAACTTATCCCTATCACTTCTTCTCATACTCAGTATTCACTTTATCTACTTCTTATCATAATTCAGTTATCATTCATCACTTACATATCGTATTCTTCATCTACTTCATACTCTCAGTTATTCCTTCACACTTCTTATCATAATCTCAGTTATTCACTTCTATCTACTTCTTATCATAATCTCAGTTATTCACTTCTATCTACTTCTTATCATAATCTCAGTTATTCACTTCTATCTACTTCTATCATACTCAGTTATTCACTTCTATCTACTTCTTATCATATCTCAGTTATTCACTTCTATCTACTTCTTATCATATCCAGTTATTCATTCTATCTACTTCTTATCATACTCTCCAGTTATTCACTTCTATCTACTTCTTATCATACTCTCAGTTATTCACTTCTATCTACTTCTTATATCTCATTATTCACTTATCTACTTTATCATTCCATTCATTCTACTTCTCATCTATCATACTCTCCAGTTATTCACTTCTATCTACTTCTTATCATACTCTCAGTTATTCACTTCTATCTACTTCTTATCATACTCTCAGTTATTCACTTCTATCTACTTCTTATCATACTCTCAGTTATTCACTTCTATCTACTTCTTATCATACTCTCAGTTATTCACTTCTATCTACTTCTTATCATAATCTCAGTTATTCACTTCTATCTACTTCTTATCATACTCTCAGTTATTCACTTCTATCTACTTCTTATCATAATCTCAGTTATTCACTTCTATCTACTTCTTATCATACTCTCAGTTATTCACTTCTATCTACTTCTTATCATAATCTCAGTTATTCACTTCTATCTACTTCTTATCATAATCTCAGTTATTCACTTCTATCTACTTCTTATCATAATCTCAGTTATTCACTTCTATCTACTTCTTATCATACTCTCAGTTATTCACTTCTATCTACTTCTTATCATAATCTCAGTTATTCACTTCTATCTACTTCTTATCATAATCTCAGTTATTCACTTCTATCTACTTCTTATCATAATCTCAGTTATTCACTTCTATCTACTTCTTATCATACTCTTAGTTATTCACTTCTATCTACTTCTTATCATAATCTCAGTTATTCACTTCTATCTACTTCTTATCATAATCTCAGTTATTCACTTCTATCTACTTCTTATCATACTCTCAGTTATTCACTTCTATCTACTTCTTATCATACTTCAGTTATTCACTTTCTTATCTACTTCTTATCATACTCTCCAGTTATTCACTTCTATCTACTTCTTATCATAATCTCAGTTATTCACTTCTATCTACTTCTTATCATACTCTCAGTTATTCACTTCTATCTACTTCTTATCATAATCTCAGTTATTCACTTCTATCTACTTCTTATCATACTCTCAGTTATTCACTTCTATCTACTTCTTATCATAATCCAGTTATTCACTTCTATCTACTTCTTATCATAATCTCAGTTATTCACTTCTATCTACTTCTTATCATACTCTCAGTTAATCTCAGTTATTCACTTCTATCTACTTCTTATCATAATCTCAGTTATTCACTTCTATCTACTTCTTATCATACTCTCAGTTATTCACTTCTATCTACTTCTTATCATATCTCAGTTATTCACTTCTATCTCTTATCATACTCAGTTATTCACTTCTATCTACTTCTTATCATACTTCCAGTTATTCACTTCTATCTACTTCTTATCATACTCTCAGTTATTCACTTCTATCTACTTCTTATCATAATCTCAGTTATTCACTTTCTATCTTTACTTCTATCATACATCTCAGTTATTCACTTCTATCTACTTCTTATCATATCTCAGTTATTCACTTCTATCTACTTCTTTTCATACTTCAGTTATTCACTTCTATCTACTTCTTATCATACTCTCAGTTATTCACTTCTATCTACTTCTTATCATAAACTCAGTTATTCACTTCTATCTACTTCTTATCATAATCTCAGTTATTCACTTCTATCTACTTCTTATCATACTCTCAGTTATTCACTTCTATCTACTTCTTATCATAATCTCAGTTATTCACTTCTATCTACTTCTTCTATACTTCATTATTCATTCTATCTACTTCTTATCATAATCTCAGTTATTCACTTCTATCTACTTCTTATCATACTTCAGTTATTCACTTCTATCTACTTCTTATCATAATCTCAGTTATTCACTTCTATCTACTTCTTATCATAATCTCAGTTATTCACTTCTATCTACTTCTTATCATAATCTCAGTTATTCACTTCTATCTACTTCTTATCATACTCTCAGTTATTCACTTCTATCTACTTCTTATCATAATCTCAGTTATTCACTTCTATCTACTTCTTATCATAATCTCAGTTATTCACTTCTATCTACTTCTTATCATACTCTCAGTTATTCACTTCTATCTACTTCTTATCATACTCTCAGTTATTCACTTCTATCTACTTTTATCATATCTCAGTTATTCACTTCTATCTACTTCTTATCATACTCTCAGTTATTCACTTCTATCTACTTCTTATCATAATCTCAGTTATTCACTTCTATCTACTTCTTATCATATCTCAGTTATTCACTTCTATCTACTTCTTATCATATCTCAGTTATTCACTTCTATCTACTTATCATACTCAGTTATTCACTTCTATCTACTTCTTATCATATCTCAGTTATTCACTTCTATCTACTTCTTATCATATCTCAGTTATTCACTTCTATCTACTTCTCTATTCTCAGTTATTCACTCTATCTACTTCTTATCATATCCAGTTATTCACTTCTATCTACTTCTTCATATTCAGTTATTCACTCTATCTACTCTTTCATATCTCAGTTATTCACTTCTATCTACTTCTTATCATAATCTCAGTTATTCACTTCTATCTACTTCTTATCATAATCTCAGTTATTCACTTCTATCTACTTCTTATCATACTCTCAGTTATTCACTTCTATCTACTTCTTATCATATCTCAGTTATTCACTTCTATCTACTTCTTATCATACTTCAGTTATTCACTTCTATCTACTTCTTATCATATCTCAGTTATTCACTTTATCACTTTATCATAATCTCAGTTATTCACTTTCTTTTTCTCTATTTTTCTATCATACTCTCAGTTATTCACTTCTATCTACTTCTTATCATATTCTCAGTTATTCACTTCTATCTACTTCTTATCATAATCTCAGTTATTCACTTCTATCTACTTCTTATCATAATCTCAGTTATTCATTCTATCTACTCTTATCATATCTCAGTTATTCACTTCTATCTACTTCTTACTCATACTCTAGTTATTCACTTCTATCTACTTCTTATCATATCTCAGTTATTCACTTCTATCACTTCTTATCATACCAGTTATTCATTCTATCTACTTCTTTCATAATCTCAGTTATTCACTTCTATCTACTTCTTATCTATCTCAGTTATTCACTTCTATCTACTTCTATCATATCTCATTATTCCTTCTATCTATTTTTCATACTCTCAGTTTTCACTTCTATCTACTTCTATCATCTCAGTTATTCACTTCTATCTCTATCTATCTCAGTTAATTTATACTCTCATAATCTCATTACTTCAAATTCAATTCATTCCCTATTCCTTACTACTTCATCTATCTCAGTTATTCACTTCTATCTACTTCTTATCATAATCTCAGTTATTCACTTCTATCTACTTCTATCATAACTCATCAAGTTATTCACTTCTATCTACTTCTTATCATATCTCAGTTATTCACTTCTATCTACTTCTTATCATATCAGTTATTCACTTCTATCTACTTCTATCATATCTCAGTTATTCACTTCTATCTACTTCTTATCATACTCTCAGTTATTCACTTCTATCTACTTCTTATCATACTCTCAGTATTCACTTCTATCTACTTCTTCATATTCAGTTATTACTTCTATCACTTTATCATACTCAGTTATTCACTTCTATCTACTTTACATAACTTCAGTTATTCACTTCTATCTACTTCTTCATCATATTCTCTAGTTATTCACTTCTATCACTTCTTTCATACTCTCAGTTATTCACTCTATCTGCTTCTTATCAATACTCTCTGAAAAATGCTAGTATGTAAAGTCTTTATTTAATAGTTATTCGATAAAATCAACAAATTCTTTCTTTTGTCCTTCTGATTTTGCCATTTTAGTCCATTTTAAGTTGATGATCAGTTTGCATACTTGTGTGCTAGGTTCATTTCACATACTGTATATTTCGAGTTTTAGATATCTGTAACTCCATCAATCATCTTTTCTTGTCTGCTTTTCTTTTAAGATTTCATTTTCAGGTTGTAGACTCTCTTGCAACTTTGGTGTATTCAGGTTCATTCTCATCAAGTGGCTAACTATTTCAGTCTTTGTTTTTCAATGAATCAACTAAAGCTGTTCTTCTGATGTTCTTTAAATTTCCTCATTTCTTATATGATCTCTCTTGTTTTTAGTTACCTTTTCTCAAGCATCTATTTACAGGTAGTAATTTTCTTCTTTTATTTGCCTGCCCAAGTTTGCACTGGTAGCATAGTGTTGTGAAGATTGCATTTATAATCTGTCGTTTAGTCTCATTGGTGCTGGGTGGTTGAAGATTGGGGTAAGTGCAAACTAATCATAAACCAAAAAAGCCAAACTATAAATTCATTGTTCTGAATTGATGCTCTGTGATATTTGTTTTAGGTTGATGCCATTAACTTTTATCAAGACAAGGAAGCTGAACTGAAGAAAGAATGCGAGGAAGAAAAAGTAACGGCATATCAAACACCATTAGGGATATGTTTTATTACTTTAGGATCAGAAGGACAGGCACAGAGGTATGACCAGCATATTTGTTGACATAATGTATAGTTATAGTTCACAGACTTGGATATTGTTTGTCATCTGTTCACATAATCTATAGTTATAGTTCACAGACTTGGATATTGTCAGCTCATCTGTTCACATAATCTATAGTTATAGTTCACAGACTTGGATATTGTCAACTCATCTGTTCACATAATCTATAGTTATAGTTCACAGACTTGGATATTGTCAACTCATCTGTTCACATAATCTATCATTATAGTTCACAGACTTGGATATTGTCAGCTCATCTGTTCACATAATCTATAGTTATAGTTCACAGACTTGGATATTGTCAACTCATCTGTTCACATAATCTATAGTTATATTCAGACTTGGATATTGTTAGTTCATCTGTTCACATAATCTATAGTTATAGTTCACAGACTTGGATATTGTCAGCTCATCAGTTCACATAATCTATAGTTATAGTTCACAGACTTGGATATTGTCAACTCATCTGTTCACATAATCTATAGTTATAGTTCACAGACTTGGATATTGTCAACTCATCTGTTCACATAATCTATAGTTATAGTTCACAGACTTGGATATTGTCAGCTCATCTGTTCACATAATCTATCATTATAGTTCACAGACTTGGATATTGTCAACTCATCTGTTCACATAATCTATAGTTATAGTTCACAGACTTGGATATTGTCAGCTCATCAGTTCACATAATCTATAGTTATAGTTCACAGACTTGGATATTGTCAACTCATCTGTTCACATAATCTATAGTTATAGTTCACAGACTTGGATATTGTCAACTCATCTGTTCACATAATCTATCATTATAGTTCACAGACTTGGATATTGTCAGCTCATCTGTTCACATAATCTATAGTTATAGTTCACAGACTTGGATATTGTCAACTCATCTGTTCACATAATCTATAGTTATAGTTCACAGACTTGATATTGTCACTCATCTGTTCAAATCATCTTAGTTCCCGACTTGAATTGTCAATCATCTGTTCATAATCTATAGTTCACAGACTTGGATATTGTCAGCTCATCAGTTCACATAATCTATAGTTATAGTTCACAGACTTGGATATTGTCAACTCATCTGTTCACATAATCTATCGTTATAGTTCACAGACTTGGATATTGTCAGCTCATCTGTTCACATAATCTATAGTTATAGTTCACAGACTTGGATATTGTCAACTCATCTGTTCACATAATCTATAGTTATAGTTCACAGACTTGGATATTGTCAGCTCATCTGTTCACATAATCTATAGTTATAGTTCACAGACTTGGATATTGTCAACTCATCTGTTCACATAATCTATAGTTCACAGACTTGGATATTGTCAGCTCATCTGTTCACATAATCTATAGTTATAGTTCACAGACTTGGATATTGTCAACTCATCTGTTCACATAATCTATAGTTATAGTTCACAGACTTGGATATTGTCAGCTCATCTGTTCACATAATCTATAGTTATAGTTCACAGACTTGGATATTGTCAGCTCATCTGTTCACATAATCTATAGTTATAGTTCACAGACTTGGATATTGTTAACTCATCTGTTCACATAATCTATAGTTATAGTTCACAGACTAGGATATTGTTAACTCATCTGTTCACATAATCTATAGTTATAGTTCACAGACTAGGATATTGTTAAGCTCATCTGTTCATATAATCTATAGTTATAGTTCACAGACTTGGATATTGTTAACTCATCTGTTCACATAATCTATAGTTATAGTTCACAGACTAGGATATTATCAGTATCATCGATATAAGGGAAGAATTGCAGTAAAAGTAGGTAGCAGTGGTGAAACACGTAAACAAAAACTGTAGTTTTATAAGTCATCATCATCATGCCTCCTTCCATGATGGTCTTCCAGCCCTTCGTGTCTTTTTATATGTCCAAAATAAGTTTTACAAGTACAAAATGATACACAGCGCGTTACAACCAAAGGTCTTTATCAAGCAAGGATACAACGAAAGTGAAGAAATGTAGACTTCTTGGATGGTAGATATAACATATACAATCAGATAATAAATCCCTTGCTGTTCTAATATGAAAATATGTTTTCTTGATATTTCCATTTTAGGACCATTAGGGATTTAATATGTGATTGTATATGTTAGGTCTGCCATAAAAGAAGTCTGAATTTCTTCACTTTCATTGTATCCTTGCTTGATAAAGACCTTTTGGTTATAACGTCACTGTATCATTTTTGTACTTTGTAAAAACTACAGTACTTTGTTTTTAGGTGTTTTACCTTTAAAGTAAAGTTTTATCACCAAATTTTGTTTTCTGTTTTGTTAAGTTAAGGAGTCCTCGTTATACCACATGGTATATAGGGTAATACGGTGTTAGCTCGTATTTTCATTGACCGTCGGCACACGATGGGTGATGTGGTCAACAATAATTCTGAATTAAAATCAGATTTGTTTTGTTTGATCAGGATCCGAACAGATTTTCGAGCAAACTGCAAGGGTACACATAATCCTCAAATGTCCAGTTTGTATCAAGATCTGGAAGTGCAGAACTGGATGATGCATTTTGCACCGTCCCCAGAAAATATCTTCTGGTTAGTATCACCATCATCATGACCATCACCACCATCATCATCATCATGATCATCATCATAATCACCATCACCGTCATCAACAACACCATCATCATTACCATAATCATCAACACCATCATCATCATGTGGTCCTTACATTTTGAACTGTTGCACAATACTTTTGTCTGCCGTTGCTTTGGTCCTTGGTGATCAACATATGAATTAGTTAATGATGATCACACCTCACATAAATCATCACACCACACATTATAAATCATCCCACATCACTCTGAAAACCATTTCACCTCACACTAGATAGCAGTATACTTTCTTCTCCTCGCCCACCATTTACTTCTTTATAGACGTATGGGGATGGGGGACACTGAGTGACCTTGTGTGTGTTCTTTATATAAGGCACTTTGTTAGCTGTTATTTATTTTCTTAAATCTGTTCTTTATGCCATCGCTTCATCTTTTGTGTGGTATCTGTGAATTCATTTTGTTAGTTGTTTCAAAATACTTCTTTAAGATCAACATTTATTTTGTCTATATGTGTTGCGTTTTTCAGGGAGAATCTGTCCGTTCCAGAATGGCGCTGGTGGACAACGGCCATCTGCATTAATGGCATTCTTATCGTGATTTTGTTCTTCCTGACCACACCCGTCATGTTCCTACACACGTTGGACATGCTGAATATCGACATCAAGAAACCGGTTGAGAATATGCATGTAAGAATTTTTGTAACTGAACTTAAAATCGAACTCTGTCATGAAAACATAAATTGGTTATTGGTTACTAAACTGACATCATTGCACTACAGGCAGACCCTTAGGTGCTCAGTCTCCCCTAACAGATATCGAAGAGTATGCATACTGATGGTGTCCGTGGCTCGCTGATTAAACACACCTCTCACTCTGCCCCTCAGACATCCAGTTCTACTTGTACAATGGGTAACTCCAAACCTCTTAAATCGCAGGATCGACTCAACATCCATTTTAGTGTCCTCATCCAACAGGCAGTCGTAAAGAGGCCAAAGAACATCCCCCTTATCTAACTTCAACTCCCCAACTGATAGAGATGTTTCTGACTGTGCCACAGTGACTTGTGTGTACATCCCTGATCTCAATCTTCTTCTTTGCGTTTGTTCTTTACGACCAATTTTAATCACTCTTTGTGATATGTTTGATCTTTGCAAAGAACGTGTATACGTTGCACATTGGTTTGGTAGGCTCCTAAACGCATAGACTTCTACACGTTTAGGACACGCGCAACCGATTTCAGCCAACCTGATCTCAATGTAAGTAAGATTGTATCCCATCTTATTAGATAAAAAACCACTATCTTTACTGCCTGTAATACCATTTTTTATGGCTATGTAGGACAGTGCTATGTAGGACAGTGATATGTAGGACAGTGCTATGTAGGACAGTGCTATGTAGGACAGTGGGGCATCTAAAGAGACTAAAGGTCTAAAGTTGAAGGATTGACTTCACTGCACTTGGTTTTTACCCCATATGCCTTGATCCCTCCCCGCAGAAATGGCATGCCACCTGCCGAGTGTATTGCACAAAGCATGAACTCCGTAGCTCCTGCAACAATCCTAGGAGTCTCTGGAAAAAATGTACTCGCATACAGAATGGAGCGGTCAAGATTCTAACCAGCATCCACCGCTTAACCACAACTTAGGCGTGGCTTAACCACTTAGTCATGGTTTAACCACAACTTAGCCATGACTTAACCACTTAGCCATGGTTTAACCACAACTTAGCCATGGCTTAACCACAACTTAACAACTTAGCCACGGCTTAACCACAATTTAACAACTTAGCCATGGCTTAACCACAGCTTAACCACTTAGCCATGGTTTAACCACATAGCCATGGTTTAACCATAACTTAACCACTTAGCCCTGCCTACCACTTGCCATGGCCTAACAACTTAGCCATGGCTTAACCACTTAGCCATGGTTTAACCACAACTTAACAACTTAGTCATGATTTAACCACAACTTAACAGCTTAGCCATGGTTTAACCACAACGTAACCACTTAGTCATGGTTTAACCACAACTTAACCACTTAGCCATGGTTTAACCACAACTTAACAACTTAGTCATGATTTAACCACAACTTAACAGCTTAGCCATGGTTTAACCACAACGTAACCACTTAGTCATGGTTTAACCACAACGTAACCATTTAGCCATGGCTTAACCACAACTTAGGCACAGCTTAACCACTTAGCCATGGCTTAACCACAACTTGGGCATGACTTAACCACTTAGCCATAGTTTAACCACAACTTAGGCGCGGCTTAACTACTTAATCACAACTTAACCACAGAGACCTCCAGTTTAATTATAAAAACTTAGTAACATTTTTGTTTGTGTGTGTGTGTCTGTCATAGAGTGCGTACCTGGTACAGTTCCTGCCTACACTGCTGCTGTGGATCTTCTCTGCCCTGTTACCTAACCTGGTCTACTGGTCTGACCAACTCATTGGACACTGGACAAAGTAAGTATTGTAGGTTAAGTGTATTTAACCTTTTAGCTGCTAAGGACGTATATATACGTTTTCTCATTCACTTCTAAAGACACATTAACACGTCTGTTATTATCTCTCCTCTGTGGGCTAAAGACGTGTTAACTCGTTATATATTGCTACTGTCACTGCTATAGGCGTACATTCACATTTGTGACCTAGAAACAAAGAGTAGCCATTTTTAGCTCCGTCTTCAGAAAGTATGTAGCAGCGAAAGGGTTAAGCATTCATCATCATCATCGTGTGCCAGCTGACTTAGACGATCATGGATCTCTACAAATCTCTGTCCCAAGTGTTTGCTATTATCTCAGATGTTGATGCTCTTCCATGCCATGAAGTCAGGCTATCCAAAGGTTTCTCATTCTGTAGTCTTCTGTCTCATCTCCCTCAATTTTACCGGCTGTCAAAATGTGTTCTTTGCCTCCCCTTCTCATTACATTTCCAAAAAATTATGATTGCCTCTTTCTTATAATGATAATAAGCTTTCTCTGTGTCTTGGCCTCATTCAACGCCTCAGCATTCGTCATTCTAGCAATCTTCTCATCATTTTTCTGTAAAACTACATCTCTGTGGCCTCCATATATTTTTCTATCTGTTCTCTAACTGTCCATGACTCACATCCGTATGTCAGTATTGGCTCTATGTAGCGCTGTATAACTCTCAATTGAAGCATTATTTTTGTTACCCAAAAATGTTCAGTGAATGTGAAAGATTTTTTTCTCATTCGTTCGTTATGCATTCAGATATATTCATGGCATCTTATATGTTGCTTCTGACTGATTTTTAAGTGATGACTTGATGTTTACCATATAAGAAGTGAATTTCTTCTTCTTCTGGTGTATCCTTTGCTTGAGAAAGGCCTTTTGGTTGAAATGTCACTGTGTATTGTTGTTTCTATATTTTGTAAAACTACAGAACTTTGTTTTTACGTGTTTCACCATTGTTAATATTACCAAATCCATCTCACTCTGTCTTACCATTTTATTTTCTTATTTTAGAACAGCACAACATCACGCTGTGATGAGGAAAACCTTCATCTTTCTTCTTCTTATGGTTCTAATACTCCCATCATTGGGTCTCACCAGGTAAGTTTACCTTTCATATTATCTTTTTAATTAAGATAGATTCATTTTGCAGATAACATGGTGACATTACTAAAACCAAAGGAAGACCAAGAAAAAGATGGATAGACAATATCAAGACCACACTAAATAAACACAGATATACCACAAGAAGGGCGACACATCTGGTCCTGGAGCTCAAATTAAAGCTCCCTACGCTTAAGGGCAAGAGTGGACAACCAATTCCATCTTCCACATGGGAAAAGACAATAGACATTGGTGGCGGTTTTAAGATGATGAAATAAATGGTATTAAATAAATGGTATTTTCATACTTAGGGGTGATTTTCACTACAGACGGAAATATCGATAAGGAAACCAACAATCGATACTTAGACAGATCCACTGTTGACACATAAAGAGATACCGTTAAAAACTAAAGTTAATCTTATAAGAACGATTTTCTGGCCAACACTATGTTACCAGTGTCAAACATGGCCAATAACAGCAGCTAATGAGCGGAAAATCATAACGGAGGTGAGGTGCATTAGAAGAGCTGCAGGTGTGGCAACAAGAGACAAAATTAGAAATGAGAAATCAAAAGAGACTGGATGTGAAACCATTCATGCAATTCATAAAAGAACAACAGATTAAATGATTTGAACACCTGACAAGAATGCTGTATGTCTACCACAGAGAGCCACACTGAAAAAGTATAACAAGTACAGAGCGAGAGGAAGACCACGCAAAAGATGGAGCGAAGGCATCAAGAACAGCCTTAAGAAAAAGTATAACAGCTTACAAAGTGCCTTAGAAGAAGCACACACAAGATTACTACTTACCCCCTTCCCTGCCCACCTTCTATAATTAAATGGTGAAAGATAAAAAGATGAACATCAATTATTTTGGTGACTGGATTGTATTTTATTTTTTAACATCAATTATAATCAAGAATTAATTGTTTCTTTAAAACAGTAGCCAAGTTTTTCTTATTTATTGAATGCTTGGGATTTTTCATTAACCATTTGCTTCAAATTTTGTTTCTTTTATTCATTGATATCAGTGCACAAGGTCTGTTTGAGTGGATTGTCATGGACAAAGATCGCAAACTTAGATGGGAGTAAGTAGATATTTGTTGTTCATTGTGTCCTTCATTGCTTACTGAATTCTCAGGAAAGCAAAGAGAGAATATATATATATATATATATATATAGTGAGATAGAACAGAGAAATGGGTAAGTGGTTGAGTGGATGGATGGATTGGAATAGCTCATTAAAAAAATAATGTCTTGGAAACTGATATATTTTGATCACGCCACAGTAGTTCAGAAAGAGCAATAATGGAGGACATAGTTTCTGAAATATGAGGTATAAGATAACCAAAATGACTGTGGCAACAGGATGTTAAAGAAACCTTGAACATGATCATGTAGGAGACAGGAGAACTGGCTGGAAACCAAAGTTTTTCAGGCAATCTTTAACCTTTTTAGGATGGAGTAAAAATATGGCTTTCCTCTGAAGAAGAGCCATTTCTTTGAAAACAGAAATGAGTACTGTGTTTGAAAATCATAAGAAGTATCTACTACCAAGCACATATAAGAATATATAATATTCTTAAGAGAATATCATCATCATCATCAAGTGATCTGCAGATCCTGAAGGACATTGCTCTTTTTGCAGATGCATCATATTTACTCTGTCTCTCCAGTTCACCACTTTGTCGATGATCATGTCTCATGGTTTCTTTGAACATCTTGTAGCTATCTTCTTCTTTTGTCTCTCAAGCTCCCGGGACCTGCTCTATATTGTTTTTTCAGGCCATCGAAATTTCTTGGTGTGACCAAAGTATGACAGTTTTCTGTATAGTATGTTGTTTATCAGCCAATTCTCTTTAACATTTAGTTCTTTCAGGACATCAGTGTTCTTTCTTTTTCTGTCCATGGTATTCGTAAGATCTTTCTGTAGCATTTAGTTTCAAAGGACTGGATTTTCGTTCTTAATTTTTGTGTAATAGTCCATAATTCACAACCATAAGTAGCCACTGGGAAAATGCATGCTCTCAATATTTTTAATTTTAGTATTTTGCTGGTGCTTTGCCACGTTTTTCATTCTGTTTAACTTCTTGATTGCTATTGCCAATCTTCTTGAGATCTCTTTGGAGCAGTCACCGTTATTGTTAATTACTGAGCCCAGATATTCGTAGCTCTCTACACATTGGAGTTCTTCATTGTTTACTTGCATGTTAGGTGAGCCTTTGCTTTGTCAGTTGACATGTTTTTGTGTATTCAAATATAGATGTTGGTCTTCACTATGTTTCGCCCGAGTGGTTACCGGGCCCAAATTTGGGGTGTAAAGAATAGAACCACTGTTACCTGCCACGCATGTCGTAAGAGACGACTAAGGAGGTTTGGCTGAAATCGGATGCACATGTCCTAAACGTAGAAGTCTATGCGTTAGGGGTCTGCCAAACCAATGTGCAACGATACACGTTCTTGGCAAAGATCAAACATATCACAAAGAGTGATTAAAATTGGTCGTAAATAACTAACGCAAAGAAGAAGAAGACACTATGTTTCTTGGTCGTCATGATTAGGTTTTCCAAACCTTCTTTGCTGGTGGATAATAATACTGTATCGTGTATAATGAGAGAGAGAATATACTGAAGTATTATTTTATAAATCTTTCAAGTTAATTTTTCATGTTTTGTGACAATTATATATGTTAATTTTCAAATTATTTATAAAAAATACACATACTGATACACTTTGTTAAATACTGAACAATAAATAAGTACATTGTACTCACAGAATATGATTTTATTTCATGCTTGAATCACAAGAAAATTACTATTTCAGAGCATTCGTTTTCACATTAACTAGAGTCATTATCTAGCTCTTAACTATCAATTTCACTTAGATCAGAGCCACTAAAACCTACCTCATTAAAATCAGCATTGGCCATGTTTGAAATATTTGATAGTCATAGAAAAATATACTCACAATAAAAATATATTCTGCTATACGTAATGCAAACAAGCACTGTAGTTTCCAAAATGGATGATTAAACTCACTAGGAATAAATCTGACCTTTTCATTGGCTGGGCTTTTTAAAAAACTAGCCATTCAGATCACTTGTTATAAGGGGTCAATATTTCAGCTCCATCTTTCTTGCTAGATCAATTGCGGACAAAATAAATCTACCCTATCGTACCCAAATGGTTATTGAGAGCAATGTTCTGTAATATACATGTTACATGATGAACTGTAGATAGATACAGATACACAAAGAACCACAACGCAGAATGCTGGGAGGATTTTAAAAAACCGGTTTAGAAATGAAGACATCAGGAAAAAGTGGGTATAACATCAGTACTGAACTTCATCAAGAAACAACAGATTAAATGGTTTTACCACATAAGCAGATTACCAAAAAATAGTGTGCCTCAGATAGCATTGTTACTCTGATACTTTGGATACAAAGCAAAAGGCCATCAATGCAAAAAGTGAACCTCTGAAATAACAGAGTCAGTGAAAAATACTATTTATGAAGCACACTCCAAAGCCTGTTCTAGAAATCTCTTCTTATCTTATCCTGATGCTGTGAGGCAAAACAGGACTGGAGAAAAAAAAAAGAAAGGGGCTACCTGAAATTGTTTTGGCCACCTTTAATGGGAGTTGACATTGACTGTTACCATAGCCTATCCCATAAATGTCAAGAAATAATTTAAAATACTATTTCCGTGTCACATATCATGTACAAGCCAGGTATGTCTCTCTATTACAGGTGTATCTTTCTACCTGGTAATGGCTCTTTCTTCGTGAATTACATAATCACTGCAGCTTTCATTGGCACAGCCTTGGAACTTCTAAGATTCTCTGAACTGTTTATGTATGGTCTGAAACTCCTTCTAGCAAGATCCATGGCAGAGAGAGCAGCTGTGAGAAAAGTGAGTCATTGTAGATAATTTTCTTAGGTTTGATGATTTCTGCTTATAAATTATTTTCTATGATATATATATATATATAGCCTTTTTTATCTTTACAGATGGTCAATTAGCAAGTGCTTTACTGTGGCAACTTCAGAGTTTGCCCTTGTCTCTCTTGCCTTTCAGCTTATGAATAACTCACTTGTGACTGTTGCTTTTCATGTTGTGTCCAATCTGAAAGCAAGAGTGAAGTGTCCAATCTGAAAGCAAGAGTGAAGTGTACAATCTGAAAGCAAGAGTGAAGTGTACAATCTGAAAGCAAGAGTGAAGTGTACAATCTGAAAGCAAGAGTGAAGGGGTACAATCTGAAAGCAAGAGTGAAGTGTACAATCTGAAAGCAAGAGTGAAGTGTACAATCTGAAAGCAAGAGTGAAGTGTACAATCTGAAAGCAAGAGTGAAGTGTACAATCTGAAAGCAAGAGTGAAGTGTACAATCTGAAAGCAAGAGTGAAGTGTACAATCTGAAAGCAAGAGTGAAGTGTACAATCTGAAAGCAAGAGTGAAGTGTACAATCTGAAAGCAAGAGTGAAGTGTCCTCTTCATTTATGCCTTGCATGGGCAGCTGATATGGGGAATGGCCCTTGCTCATTTTGCACAAGCTCCCTCTCTCACACACACGCACACCCCTTCCTCCCAACTGTATGATCCATAGGAAAGACAAACTCTACGTTTTGAAAGAAGCAGGTGATGCCAGAAGAGGGAATGCAATACACATATAGCCATCAACTGCCAAGGATCCCTCCCACGAATTTGTTTTCAAGGTTTACTCCTCTAGCCTCTGCATAACCATTCTGACCCATAAGGCAGTGGGGATTTTCTATTTGGATTTACTTCTTTATCCTTTAACTCTCCCGAGCCCCACTTTACAAGGCAGTGGATTTAACAGTTGCAGGTGGTACCATCTTCTGTCCCACGGCAGTAGTTGAAACATATTATCTCACCCTCATATGTAATACCTTTGTATTATATTGCAGTGAGAAGTAAGTAAAAGTTTTTAAATAAGCACTAATTTTCATCATCATGATCATCAAATAGCTTGTCCTGAGCAGAACTTTGCAACCCTAACAGTCTTTCAGAATTTCTTTCTCATGTTAGGTCAGGTATCCCTGCCTCTGCAGCTGTTATGTTCAAATCATCAGTTACATCCCAAATACATTTGTTCTGTGGTATTTCTCTTTATCGGGATGACTCCTACCATAATGGTCTTTTCTAATCCTTTGTGTCATTTTTGATTTCCAAAATACTTCCAACTTTCTCATTCTTATTTGTAGCATCAGCCAGTTTTATTTGATTTTGAGTTCTTTCTGGATAGATCTATTTGTTCTCTTTGTCCATGATTTGGCTGAGAACTTTTTCAAAAGTACATATATGTTTTTCCACTGTTTTATTTAATGTCCATGTTTCACACCCATACGTCACCACTGGGAATATGCCGAAAGAAGAAAGCCTAGAAATACATGAAGAAGAGATTTGGAGGTAGGGATTAATGATATACTGAAGAACTGGAAGGAGCTGCAAGAGATGGTTAACAATAGAAGGATTTTGTAGGAGTTGGTTGAGGGCCCATGCCCCAACTGGGGTTACAAAGGTATAAGAAAGAAATGATCATCTACACCAACTGAACATGTCACATGATGATGATGAGTAGTAGAGAACTGATTACATATGTATTGTATGTTTTTTTCCAAATCTATTTATAGTCTGTTCTCTGGGACTTTCCATATGGTGCACAGTATGCCTGGATGCTGTGTATGACAGCCATTATTGTGAGTTACAGTATTCCCTGCCCCCTGGTGACACCATTTGGTGAGTATTATACTAACTCTTTTTCCATAATGCTTAGTCATAGTAGTTTTGAATATTATTTATTTAATTCCTTCTGTTATTGCACTAAATAAAAATTTATTGCAAATGATGAAACTATTGAAACTTACTTAGAGCAGGAAATGAGTGATCCGTCTTACATTACCGTAATCGAGAACAAAGGAGATTCAACAGTTTGAACTTTACCTCTTTTACTATGGCTGAAACCATAAGGAAAATGGCACTTTATTATGGTTGAAACCATAGGGAAAATGGCACTTTTATTATGGTTGAAATCCAAGAAATGAACTATTATGGTGAAACCATAGGAAAACAACACTTTTATTATGGCTGAAACCATAGGAAAATGACACTTTATTATGGCTGAAATCATATGACAACATGCACCAATTTTGAAATACAAGTGTCCCATGACACAAAAGAGCATTGTCAAAAATCCTACCTACATTATGCAATCAGTCCAATCGGTTGAAGAATTAGTCACAACAGGTGGAGAAGATGCGTATCAACAACTGGACATTGAAAATTAGTGCTGCTGAGTGTACAGATGATATAACAATCTGACTTGAAAGATGCAAGCGTTGCGGTACACAGATGATATCACAATCTGGACTTAGAAATATCACAGCGTTGCATTACAAGAATGCGACCAACTGGACATTAGAAATTAGTACAATTATGCAGTACAGAATGCTGGGTACACAATTGACATTAGAAAGTGTACAACATGTATGCCAATGCTATATCAACATTGACATTAGGAAATATCCGCTGTCAGTGTCACAGAATGAGATCACAAAACCTGGACATTGGAAAGAAAGTCACAAAGCTTCTGCAGTGTACATTAGCAATGCTGAAATACAACAATCCTGGACATTAGGAAAAAGGGGAATTAGTCACAACAGCGTTGCATGCAGTGTACGCAGAATGCTGGGAGTATCAAGAAGAGACCGGTTGAGAAATGAAGACATCAAGAAAAAAGTGGGTACAACATCATTACTGAACTTCATCAAGAAACAACAAATTAAATGGTTTGGCCACATAAGCAGATTACCAACGCACAGTGCATCTCAAAGAGCAATGCTACTAAGATACAGTGGATACAAAGTAAATGTTAGTCATGCACAAGGTCGACGACAGAAATAACAGACAGTGAAAGACACCATGAATAAAAGCGCACACAAGAGCCAGTTCTAGAAATCTCTTCTTATCCAAACAATGTGCGACAAAACAGAATTAGAGAAGAGAAGAAGGAAGAAAGAAGAAGATTATAGCATCTTCCCTCATGTTTATATGATTGATTGGTTCATTTAGTCAATATTTCTATTTCAGGTCTTCTGTACTTATCATTCAAACACATTACGGATCGCTACAACATCTTCTTTGCATACAGCACCTCACGGATTGACAAGCACATTCACGGATCTGCAGTTACTTTTGTCTTGTGGGCAGTGATCCTTTTGCAGTTCAATGTAGTTTTTTTTACAGGATTGAGAGCAGGTTAGTTATGTTATGTTATTCGATCGACTTCATGGCACATTGGGCATTTACATGCGTGTTGCCTCGCTGCAACAGCCATCCCAAAATTTACTTGCTCACTGTACTCAAGAAAAGGTGATTAGTATATCTTCTCTTCTACCATGAAGCGGCACTGTTAGCATGGTCCAAATTTAACTAAATTCTCCAATTATTCCCGTGTTGAAGACTGGCCATATCACATAACAATGCCAGGCATTGATGACATCGGCTCTGTCCATAGTTCTGCCAGCTTGAGTCGGGGCATTGTTGACAAGAAAGCCAGCATGCACGTTGCCCTGCACTCCAGCATGTGCAGGTGTGTACAGCCAAGTCATTGTCTTGAGATGTGACCTTCGAAAGCTGTACACCCATTCCTCACACATACTAGAGTCTGTGTTATCTGTCTTCAACCCCTGAGACAAGGATCTGTATAGTTTGTTTAATTGTATTGTATTTGTTTTTAAGTAAGTTGCAACCATTGCATTTGTTTTTTGACATTCAATAGTAAAAAAAAAAGAAAATAAAGAAATTTGGCTGAACAGACGGGCCATGCGTCCAAGTGATTACTAGAGCCCACATTAGGGGTGTATAGCATAGAGCCACTGTTACCTACCACACATGTCGCAAGGGCCTTAAAATGTGATTATTCTGATACGGATATGGAAAGTGAGTGAGATGATCATTTAGACGACAAAGAATTGTTTTAATTGATTGATATAAAATCCATGTATGTTCAATTTGGAAAACAAGCTAAATTACCTGTAAGTATTTGAGAGTGTGACCCACATAATATATCAAGGAAATTAAAAACAGTTTAGTATTCTATAAATATATAATAAGCAGGAATAATGGAGATGATAGGGTAAGTTAATAACAAATTTCATTGGCCTCTGTCTCAGGAGACACTAGGTTTTATGCCACATAGTTTGTTCTGTGCTGAATCACATCGTCTGTTGTGGCAGTAATGTCCTATTCTAGAGTGGCAATTATAGAACACTTAATTGTGCTAAATTATCATGTTTTTAATATCACTCCTCCTGTGTGTGCTGAGGCTCACAAGGGAGCAAAGAATAGTAACACTGCGACCTACAAGGCATGTCGTAAGAGGCGACTGAGATAGATGTCTAGGAAGCTACCTAGTAAATAAAAGAGTTGCAGAAATCGGATATGCAGGCCTATTTTTAGGTGCATAACTGGTGCAACGAACAATCGCTCTTAGGCTCGAATCACATACAAATCACAAAGAGTGGTTAACAAGTGGTCGATATGGAGCGTTCGAAGAAAGAGAAGAATAATATCACTTGTTATGTGTTTTTTGTTTGTTTAGAAACTCAGGGAGAGGTTTTAGGTTACATGTGGCCAGGGTTTAACGGGTTAACAATTTGAATATCATCATTTATTTGTCCACAGAGGGTTTTAATCCAGTATTCATCTTCTCCTGTATTGCCCTCTTCATTACTTTACTAATGTTTGTTGGACGTATCAGTTTTGGCTGGTTTAAACACATACAGCCTCCAAGATACAAGGTATGTTAGCCAAATATTTATAGACATACAAGGTGCAGGTTTTTTCCTATAGTTAACCACTAGCTTAAACGTTACAGATGAGTAATACATCAGAGCATATCCTACAGAACTGCGCCCAGTATGCAGACCTGAGAAGAAAGAGGTGGCCCACATACACCAGCGCCCAAGACAAACTGTATGGCATGGCTAACAGTCGCAGGCAGCAGAAGGGTCTTTTATTAGATAATCCGAAGTCCCAATCTAGTGAGAAAGCAGAAAAAGAAATTTTGCAGACATTCATCAATAGATGCTCGCGCAGGGTACTCCTTCTACGATGTTATGACAGGACCACAAACAGGGAACCTAAGGGATAGTGCGGGACAACAGAAGGTGGAACAAGAGATATGGGGCAGAAGGTGGCGATGGATAGGGCACACAATGAGGAGACCTAACAGCTTCACAAGATGGAACCCCCAGGGTAATACAGATAAGTGAACACCCAGAAACACCTGGAGGCAGGAGTTGGAAATGGAATGCAAGAAAAGGGGGAGAGAATGGAGAAATCTGGAAAAGATGGCCTTGGATAGGAGGGCTTAGAAAACCTTGATTGCAGACCTAAGCCTCCCTATGGAGGAAGAAGAAGAAGAAACACTAGCTTGTGATCCCTAAGGCATACACCATTAGCAGTTCTGAAATATTTCGTAATCATCATATTTTGATGTTATAGTAATTAAATATTTATCTCCTTGAATTTAATGAAGAAATTCACCTGTGGTGGATTCCATCTCACTGTGGCATTGAAGGCAATGAGAGTGCCGATATCTAAGCTAAGATAGATAGTGCCCAAAAAGCAAATCAACCAATCACCCTTTTTAAGAGGTCAAAGCCCTCATAAAGCAAAATTTCAGATATTGTAGACTCGCAATAAACTGTGGCACAAAATGGCAAATTTCATGTTCAGAACATTCAAAGAAGAGGTTCACAGGCTAAATATGTTTGTCCTTCATTTTGTGTTAAAAAATCAAATAAGTAAAAGTCATTTAAATAATGTTTTTAAAAATAATAATATAATAATTCCTCTTGTATCATTATACATTACATAAGCAATTTCTCCATACCTCTCTATCCTGGGCAACTCGTTCAATCTCCTCCATGGAACTGAGACCGATATTTCTTGCGTCTGTCAACAAAGTTTGTTTCATGGTCTCCCTAGGTTGTCCTCTCTTTCTTGAACCCTTTGCATCTCACTTCAATGCTGCTTTGATATTCTTTGATCATTTCTTCTCAAGGTGTGTCCAACATATCTCCATCTTCTCCTTCTTATTAACAGTTGTCACTAGTGGTTGACCAGACATTTCTCTGATTTCATAATTTCTCCTGAATTCTTTCCATTTTATGTTCATTATTTTTCACAGACATATATTTTCATATGCATTCAACTTACTTTCTATATCTTTAGTCATTTTCTAACTCTCGCTGGCATATGTTAGGATTGATACAACATTTGAATTGAAAATTCGTAATTTAGTTATAATTACTATATAACTTGCAGTTCCATATTTTATTTAGATTTTTAAAAGCTGATGTTGTGCTTTATGTTTTATTTGACAACAGAATATTAATGACCGAGAGGTTGAGGGAGAGTCTGGTGATGACTTATCACCTGAGATTACCATATCAAAGGTAAGTGAAATGTGTGACCCTGATAACATAAGTCTGTTCAGCTCAGTCAAGAAATCAGAAATTTCTGTTGATGTGGGCTAACTTTTTTATGATGTATTTGATAGAACACTGTAAGCGTTACTGCCATTTTACACAATTTATGTGTGTCCATGGCTGTTTATTGATGAAGTTGTTCATTTACAAAATATTTTGTTTGTTTATCTGCTATGAATTCAGACATAGACATGGCACCTAATATGGCGACTCTGATTATTTTTGCATGATGGCTTGCTTTCCTTATCACCAGTGTCCCTTACCATTGAGAGCCTACTATTTTTGCCCAAACTGGCTTCAAATCCCTGAATTGAGATGACCTGTTGTCACTAGCACAGTGTATTATCTGTGCTAGTGATATCTAACACACACATGATGATGATACATTTAAGAGACTCTTATAATATTTGAGAATTTGTTGGTTTGCTTGGCAGAAACCTATTAGCTGATGTTTTGTATTTTAAACTTCTGTTACAGCCATTTGTTGCCAGTGTTTTGACACAAAATCTGTCTAGTGACCAGGAAGTTAGTGGCCCATCTTGGCAAGCTGGGTATGGAGCTACAGAAAATGCTGACGCCAATCCTGTTGAAGAAGTGCTACCTTCTGCCCAGATGACATAGTACAGGCTGAAAATTGCAGCCTGATTCTTTCCATATTAAAAAATGTAACAAGTTTGTCAGTGTTGTTTGTGAAAGCTGGTCTATATTATATTATCAAGGAGCTTCGATGTTTCTTATGTATTTAAATTTCATGGGCATATATTTTATCTTGTACATTTCATTAAGGAATACCCGGTATTGATTGAAGGAAGGGGGGATAGAAAGGTGGAGGCTGGTTCGGTGAGCAGGTAATAGTCTGAATCACTACAAGCGTCAACAATTTGCAGAGTTACACTCATCTTCATTCCAGGGCACATAGTTGGTTGTTGATGGCAGTGAGAGAGCAGACAGGCTGGCTCACTCTACCACCATATCAGGGGACCAGCCGATGGATAGAGCTGACATTCTGAATGTCCTCATAGAGTGTGGCCACGAAGAGAAATTTCATTTAAACCAATCCATGTCAACTGCTAGATTGCAAAAGTTTGGATTGAAGATTGGAGTGGCCAGAAATGAACATTGCAACATGTATATGAGTAGGCTGATCAATAAAAATCGAACTGGTACGGTCAGTCACTGGATGCTTTTGGAGATATTGCGAAGGAGATCGGAGAATCTATAGACATGTCCAGAGTGCGATGAAGATATTCCAAACGGAAAGGGTGATAGAAGATATTGGTGAGTTTGTTTACCTTGGAAGTAAGATTAGCCAATCAGAAGGTACAGATAAGGACATATGCTGTCTCCATTAAAATAAAGTTCAGGATATTCAGCTCAAATGTGAAATCTGTCTTGTTGTATGGTTCAGAAATGTGACCAGTCACCAAGTTAAATACAAATAAGATTCAGACCTTTATCAACAAATGTCTTTGACGCATTTTCAGATGGTATGATAGAGTGGCAAACACAGACCTGTGAATAAGGGTAAGAACCAATGATGAACCTGGTCAGAGGAGAGAAATGGGGTCAAGCATACTCCGTGAAGAGTGTTGAGTGTCACTAGACAAGCTCTTGAGTGAAACTCAAAGAAAGGAAAAAGGGATGCTCTAAGCACACCTGGAGACAGTCTTCTTGAGAAACTTAAGGATGCCAGATTATCCAGGAAAACCATAAAGAAAATAGCCAGAGACCTGGAGAAGTGGGTGGGACACCCTGAACATACCTGAAAATGAGTTCTTCCTGAGGAACTGAAAGATGCCGGATTATTTAGAAAAACATCAAGAAAATGACCAGATATCTTGAGAAGTGGACAACTGTTGGGGCCCTATGCTCCATGAGAAGCAGGAAGGAATAACAATATGAAGAATAGATTAATCTTGTATATTGTTTTGTTCATGGCATATTTCATAAACTTATGCTTGTGGGAAACTGCCTCATACTTTTTAATGTATTCACTTTTATTGTGTTGGTGTATCATTGCTGGATTGTATGTTTTAAATATTCAATCTATTGGGTTATTTAATTTTGTTGCAAGGACTTGTAAATTTTCTTATTCTCTGCACACTTCTCAGACATCAACTTCAGTATCTTACTACTTATGTCCCAGGTCATTCTGGGGTGAAGAGCAATGAGAGAGCAGATGCACTAATGAGCAGTGCTGCGATCGAGAATGGGCCTTCTATGGACACAAGCGACATAATCAAAGCTCTAAGAGAAAATATATGCTCTGAAGATTTCAACGAAGATAAATGGTATTTTCTATCTCGGTTCAGAAGTTATGCATATCGATAGATGTTGCAAGACGGAAAAACCACGAGAGAAAACCCAGTAGATACATCAATCAACACAGAACAGGAGTTGTTAGTCTAAACCTACTGAAACACATGCTTGGGAGAAGATAGAAGCAATTATGGTCATGTCTGATGTGCGATGAAGATTATCCTCAAATGAACAATCTTTCTATATCATCTTCATGTCCCGTTTGACGCATAAAGCTTCTACAAAAAATACTGTGAAAAGAAATGATCAAAGAATCGCAAATCAAGTATTGAAATGGGAAAATGGGAACCAAATTGTTCAAGAAAGAAAGAACACCCTAAGAAAACCTTGGAACAAACTTTACTGAGAGAGGCGAGAAATATTGATCTCAATTCTATAGAAGAGATTGAACAAGTTGCCCAGGATATTGAGAAATTGCTTGTAAGCCTCATGCAACGTATAATGGTGTGAGAAGAATTAATATATATGGATATATAATTTATCATATAATTTATCATATAATTTATCAATAGGCACTTAACTCTTTTAGGTTGTAATTGTTTTGAAAGTTTTAACCTACTTAATTTTAAGCTGCAATTTTGGACAGCAATATGACATGACTAAAAGATTCCTGTGGAGAAAATGTTTATGAAATGAGAGATTCATGAATAAACTGTCTTTACTACCTGTGTAATACCACTTTTTATGACGGTTTAGGAGGGGTGGACATGAGCCTGAGAAATTTAATGGCCTAAGTGCAGTCGCAGCAAAACTGTTTGGGTTTGAATTTTTTCTCTATGCCCAAGACATAAAAAAAACTCTTTGGTCTTACCGGGAATTGAACCCAGGTCTCCCGAATGGATGCCCGTGCTCTAATCCATTCGGCCAGATGCTCAGGATGCATCTTCCTCTTCTTCCAATGTTTTCATACATCGATTTGTATACTTCTAAACTAGTTAGCAGTCTTCTGGGGTCCGTCATGAATCGCTTCATATAGTTTGTCTTGGACTGACATGGGGATTGGCCATGTGTTTTCTCAATGTTCACTGTATGTTGGACATTCTTGCAGTATATGTGTGCCTCTATCATCTTGCTTGAGAATGTATCTAAAATAGAATAAAATTACCAGTATTATAAGAGTAACATACAAGAATGACAGAACAAACATGGAAGTTAGACAATCAGAAACATTATATTTACTATTTGCTGACATTTTCATTTAACTTTGAGTGTTGTTATCCAACTCTTACAGAGGGTCATGCCTTGCTCATCTATTTTCTAATCAGTAATTTTTGTTTCAAATAAATAGTGGAAATGCTAGGGATTATACCAGCATGTGGCAATAGAAACAAAGAAAGCATTGTTCGACGTCATTTTTTTTACATCAACCCTGTGCCAGCAGTGTCAGATCTGAACACTGACAATAAATGAGAAATGAACAATCTAAACAACAGGGATGAAGTGTTTACGATTTAGGCCGAAAACTTCGGATTTTGATGCGCTTATCCTGCAGTAGTAGGGCCTAACGGGGTTACAACGTTCTAACCGTTAGACTGTTTATATTATCACAATAAGAATGATCAAACTGGTCGAGAAGAACCATCGAAACAAACAAACAAAGAAGTGTTTATGACGAATTCTTAATATAACAAGAAGAGATCAAATCAGAAACGACGAGATCAGAAGTTTGCTCCTTGCCAGGGCTACAAGATATCAAGAAACAACAGATCAAATAGTTCGGACACACATCAAGATTACCACAAGACAGTCTACCACAAAGAACACTAGCACTCAGATACAATGGTAACAAACCCAGAGGACGACCACGTAAATGATTGATCGTATGAAAATCTCAGAGGCATTAAATTCCACCTTGTATACAAAGCCACAGGAGGCTCGCTACATGTGCCTCTATTTTTTAACCTGACACTGAAAGGCAAAACAAGGATATAGAATAGATAGACTAGGGATTTTGTTGTTTGGGAGTGTAGGATGGATAAATAAAGGGGGATGATCCTCAGTCTCATGGTGACCTGTTTGTTTGCGAGTGTAGGATGGATAAATACAGGGAGATGTTCCTAGGTCTCTTGGTGGCCTGTTTGTTTGGGAGTGTAGGATAGATAAATACAGGGGGATGTTCCTAGGTCTCTTGGTGACCTGTTTGTTTGGGAGTGTAGGATAGATAAATACAGGGGGATGTTCCTAGGTCTCTTGGTGGCCTGTTTGTTTGGGAGTGTAGGATAGATAAATACAGGGAGATGTTCCTAGGTCTCTTGGTGGCCTGTTTGTTTGGGAGTGTAGGATAGATAAATACAGGGGGATGATCCTCAGTCTCATGGTGACCTGTTTGTTTGGGAGTGTAGGATAGATAAATACAGGGGATGTCTCAGTCTCTGGTGACCTGTTTGTTTGGGAGTGTAGGATAGATAAATACAGGGGGATGTTCCTAGGTCTCTTGGTGACCTGTTTGTTTGGGAGTGTAGGATAGATAAATACAGGGGGATGTTCCTAGGTCTCTTGGTGGCCTGTTTGTTTGGGAGTGTAGGATAGATAAATACAGGGGGATGTTCCTAGGTCTCTTGGTGACCTGTTTGTTTGGGAGTGTAGGATAGATAAATACAGGGGGATGTTCCTAGGTCTCTTGGTGACCTGTTTGTTTGGGAGTGTAGGATAGATAAATACAGGGGGATGTTCCTAGGTCTCTTGGTGACCTGTTTGTTTGGGAGTGTAGGATAGATAAATACAGGGGGATGTTCCTAGGTCTCTTGGTGGCCTGTTTGTTTGGGAGTGTAGGATAGATAAATACAGGGGGATGTTCCTAGGTCTCTTGGTGACCTGTTTGTTTGGGAGTGTAGGATAGATAAATACAGGGGGATGTTCCTAGGTCTCTTGGTGACCTGTTTGTTTGGGAGTGTAGGATAGATAAATACAGGGGGATGTTCCTAGGTCTCTCTGGTGAGTTGCCTGTTTGTCTTTGGGGCTGGTTTGGATGAGGATAAATACAGGGGGATGTTCCTAGGTCTCTTGGTGACCTTCTGTTTGTTTATGAGTGTAGGATGGATAAATACAGGGGGATGTTCCTAGGTCTCTTGGTGACCTTCTGTTTGTTTGGGAGTGTAGGATGGATAAATACAGGGGGATGTTCCTAGGTCTCTTGGTGACCTTCTGTTTGTTTGGGAGTGTAGGATAGATAAATACAGGGGGATGTTCCTAGGTCTCTTGGTGACCTGTTTGTTTGGGAGTGTAGGATGGATAAATACAGGGGGATGTTCCTAGGTCTCTTGGTGACCTGTTTGTTTGGGAGTGTAGGATAGATAAATACAGGGGGATGTTCCTAGGTCTCTTGGTGGCCTGTTTGTTTGGGAGTGTAGGATAGATAAATACAGGGGGATGTTCCTAGGTCTCTTGATGACCTTCTGTTTGTTTGGGAGTGTAAGATGGATAAATACAGGGGGATGTTCCTAGGTCTCTTGGTGACCTTCTGTTTGTTTGGGAGTGTAGGATGGATAAATATGTGGGATGTTCCTAGGTCTCATGGTGACCTTCTGTTGAATGAAGACACTAAAATTGATGTTGAGTCAATAAAGCAATTTAAGAAGTTTGAAATTACAAGTAGAGCTGAATGCTTGAGGGGCAGAAAGAGGAGTGTGTTTAACCAGTGAGCCACATGAACCATTAGTGTGCATACCCTGCAACATCTGTTTGGGGGAGATTGAGCACCTATGAGTCTGCCCGGAGTGCTGTAACGTCAGTTCAGTAACCAATGACCTTATCGTAAACCACCACTGATAAGCTGGGGGATACTGAGCACCTATGAGTCTGCCCGGAGTGCTGTGACGTCAATTCAGTAACTAATGACCTTATTGTAAACCATCGCTGATAAGCTGGGGAGACTGAGCACCTATGGGTCTGCCCGGAGTGCTGTGATGTAAGTTCAGTAACCAATGACCTTATTGTAAACCACCGCTGATAAGCTTGGGAGACTGAGCACCTATGGGTCTGCCCGGAGTGCTGTGACCTCAGTTCAGTAACCAATGACCTTATTAAACCACCGCTGATAAGCTTGGTGACTGAGCACCTATGGGTCTGCCCGGAGTGCTGTGACCTCAGTTCAGTAACCAATGACCTTATTTTAAACCACCGCTGATAAGCTTGGGTAGACTGAGCACCTATGGGTTTGCCCGGAGTGCTGTGATGTCAGTTAGTAACCAATTACCTTATTGTAAACCATCACTGATAAACAGAAATTATAATTAAAGTTGTTAAATCCATTTCTTTTATTCTCCAACACATTACAAACATAACTGTATCTACTTTCACTGCCCAGTTTCTAGCCATTCTCAGGCCTGTATATTTTTTGTTGTTGTAATTGAGTATTCAGTTTTTATATTTCAGAAAATGATACGTTAAAATTTAACATTTTTCAGCATAAATTACCAATTTGAAACTTTATTTCTGCATAAACTGCCCTTTTAAAACTTTATATTATTGCATAAATTACTCTTTGTGAACTTTTTATTATTGCATAAATTACTCTTTCTGAACTTTATATTATTGCATAAATTACCTTTGTGAACTTTGTTTTGGCATAAATTACCCATTGTGAATTTTAGTTTGCATAAATTTGCTCACTTTTAACGTTACTGCATTCAATGTCTTCTTCAAGAACAAATCTTGACTTAATGATAACTTTGCACAATTAGAAAATGTTTCATATTTATTAATGAATGGTTTTAAGCAACTATAGTGGCTTGGCAATATGATGGCTTGGACATTCGACTTGATCAAGACAAGAATATAAACCTGATAAGAAACGCTGGTGATTGGGTGAGATGGTAAACTATGACCTATGTTTGCTTATTGCCATGGCACATACTGATTTCTACGTCTGATTTCCAGTCAATTTTGCACAATTAGAAAATGTTTTAGTAGCAGAATCCTGTCAAAGAGCAAAAATAACAATCACCCAAGCCACCAGAACAGCGCAAGAAAAAACAGAAAAGCACAACATTGTGCAACATACAGGTAACAGTGTGACGACCAATGCAGAATAAAGAAGAAAATGTTTAGAGCAATAAGTACTTATAACATTGAGAGTTAGAACATGACTAAAGATATAGAAATGTAGAGGACATTTGATAATGGATGTCTCAGAAATAATGAATATAAAATGGAACAAATTCAGGAGAAGTCTCAGCATCATCAAATATCATGTCCTGAGCAGAACTTTAGCACCTTAACAGACTTTCTGAATCTCTCTCATTGGCCATATCTCTGCTACCATCATGCTCAAATTAGCAGTAACATCCTGAATTCATCTTCTCCATGGTCTAACTCTTCTCCTCCTTGCAGGATGCTTCCTTCCATAATGGTCTTCTTTTTATTCTTTGTGTCATTTTATGTATCTGAAATATTTCAATTTTCTCATTCTTATTTGTAGCATCAGCTAATTTTTACACATTCTGATTTCCTTCTAATTAGATCTATTTGTTCTTGTCTCTGTTTGTTGTATACAGAGAACTTATCTGTAAGATTTATATTCAAAAGTACATTTATGCTTTTCCACTGCCTTGTTAAATGTCTGTGTCACACACCCAGTTAATGCTGGTAATATGCATGCTCTTAGTATTCTGTTCATTTTTATCTTATTAGCTCCTTTCCACGCTGACTTTAGTTGGTTAAGCTTTTGTACGGCTAAATTTTCAGAGGATTTTCTGTGGCTAAGCCGTTGCTTTCAGAAGGTTGTGGATTTGAATTCAAACCTCACCGTTCTGTTCCCAAGTGCATTGTTTTCTAAAGACCCCTAGGATTATTGTCAGAGCTACGAAATTTGTGCTTTGTTCAATACTCTCAGCATGTGACATGCCACTTTTTTTTGGAGAGGGACTGAGCTATATGTGGTAAAATCCCGGTGCAATGAAGACAAATCTTCGGCTTCAAACCTTTAGGTCTATGTTTGTTCTTCTTTTGATTTCCTTGATCCCATTTCTTCGTTATTCATATTTGGTTGGTATCTTGTTTTATCAGGGGTATAATCATAGTTTGTATTTTATTTAGAGAAAGTTTATACTAAAAACCAGGCCAGAAAAATATGAAAATGTGTATATTACCAGATACACTTACATATTGGAAGCCATATTATAAATGACTTAATATTCATGTACAAACTGGTATAATGTAGACAAATTATATTAATGAGAAATACTGAGAGACAGGAAGGATGGTGGAGTTAGATAGATGAGAGGGAGAGAGAGAGGGAGAGAATAATACTTGTTCATATCTGATTGTCGCCCGAGTGATTACTGGGGCCCAAATTTGGGGTGTAAAGAATAGAACCACTGTTACCTGCCACGCATGTCGTAAGAGGCGACTAAGGAGGTTTGGCTGAAATCGGATGCA
This sequence comes from Arion vulgaris, assembly GCA_020796225.1. Classification (NCBI taxonomy): domain Eukaryota; kingdom Metazoa; phylum Mollusca; class Gastropoda; order Stylommatophora; family Arionidae; genus Arion; species Arion vulgaris. Next base: position 41,685,420 of record CM036754.1, read on the forward strand.
CATGTCCAAACATGTAGAAGTCTATGCGTTTAGGGCCTACCAAACCAATGTGCAACGTATACACGTTCTTTGCAAAGATCAAACTTATCACAAAGAGTGATTAAAATTGGTTGTAAAGACAGCAAGAAAAGAAAGAAGATATCTGATTGTGTTTGGCTAATTAACCTTTTAATGCATGAATTTTTGGGAAGAATATCGTCTTGTCCGCCACTTTGACTACACAGTAGAAGTACAAGTTAATTATCGCTCCATCAATAGACACACTGTCCACAGTTAGTCCCTAGCAGTATACTGAATGTGTCAGAGGTCACGAAACATGCGTGTGTAGCTATCAAACAAACAAATAATAGGTGTCCACTACAGTGAACACTATCCGTGAAATGGTTAATGCAATTACGTTGTTTGTTTTTATGTGTTCCCGAGATCTTCCTGTGTGTGCTATTAAATATTTTATGTGACTATATATGATAGTGTTTCTTGTCCTCTTCATTTTATGTGTTTCTAATAACTTTTTTCTATCCGTTTCAGTAGGTGAAATATAATGACCTGGTCTGTTCTGTTGAGGTCTTTGAGAAAGTCTTCCACAATCATATACTTCTTCTTCGAACGCTCCATATCAACCACTTGCTAAACCACTCTTTGTGATTTGTATGTGATCTGAGCCCAACAGCGAGTGTAGTTATGCCAGCTATGCGCCTACAAGTAGATCAGCACATCCGATTTCTGCTATGATTTTTATTTACTAGGGTATGATCATATCCAGTGTTTGTCATTGTCTACTGCAGTTTTTCTCTTTCTGAGGGTTTTAACTTCGTGAAAAGACAGTGGTTCGAATCCGGACCAAGTCACATGTGCACTTTATTCCAGAAACCCAGGATTGTTGCTGGAGCTATGGAGTTCATGCTGTGTGCAACACTCCTGTCAGGTGGCCTAATGAGATGGACGGAGAAATATATGAGAAAACCTGATGTAATGAAGTCAATTCTTCGCCTTTAGATCCTTTATAACAAATATATTCTTGCCATTTTTATTCTCAGTGTCAAAATCTGATGTTCTCAATATTACTTTTGCTGTCGAATGGTAGTATGCTGGGGAGATTACTCTACTTCATATTTGGTAGATGTATCGGGGAGATAACTCTACTCTTGTTTTCATATTTGGCAGATGTATCCAACTGAGAAAATGAAAATCATGACATATCCTTTACCCATCAACCACGCAACCATCAACCACAGTAAATGAATTGTTGATTTTCTAGACACTACTTATACGTTCAGTAGCTTGTCATTGCTTTTTGAACGGTGATGTCTATTTTTACCGTTCATTACCACGAGAAAAAATTTGCTTCCAAACTGCCTTCAGCAGAGTTTGAACCAGGTACATGTGGGTTGTGATCGAGTTCATCACTACCACTTAAGCTACAGACGCCCACTGATATATCCCACTGATATGATTTGTATATTGTAATGTGATAATTTGTGTATTGTTTTAATGCTTATTTTTGGTCAAAGTTGCAATATAAAAGATAATATATTATCTAACCTAATTCTAGTCTGACTGTTTATTGTATCTCTTGTTGATTCAAGTTTGGCTGTTTATTGTACTCTTGTTGATTCAAGTTTGGCTGTTTATTGTATCTGCAATTGCTGTTATTGTATCTCTTGTGATTAGTTTGGCTGTTTATTGTATCTCTTGTTGATTCAAGTCTGACTGTTTATTGTATCTCTTGTTGATTCAAGTTTGACTGTTTATTGTATCTCTTGTTGATTCAAGTTTGACTGTTTATTGTATCTCTTGTTGATTCAAGTTTGGCTGTTTATTGTATCTCTTGTTGATTCAAGTTTGGCTGTTTATTGTATCTCTTGTTGATTCAAGTTTGACTGTTTATTGTATCTCTTGTTGATTCAAGTTTGGCTGTTTATTGTATCTCTTGTTGATTCAAGTCTGACTGTTTATTGTATCTCTTGTTGATTCAAGTTTGACTGTTTATTGTATCTCTTGTTGATTCAAGTTTGACTGTTTATTGTATCTCTTGTTGATTCAAGTTTGGCTGTTTATTGTATCTCTTGTTGATTCAAGTTTGGCTGTTTATTGTATCTCTTGTTGATTCAAGTTTGACTGTTTATTGTATCTCTTGTTGATTCAAGTTTGGCTGTTTATTGTATCTCTTGTTGATTCAAGTTTGGCTGTTTATTGTATCTCTTGTTGATTCAAGTTTGGCTGTTTATTGTATCTCTTGTTGATTCAAGTTTGGCTGTTTATTGTATCTCTTGTTGATTCAAGTTTGACTGTTTATTGTATCTGTTGTTGATTCTAGTCTGGCTGTTTATTGTATCTGTTGTTGATTCTAGTCTGGCTGTTTATTGTATCTGTTGTTGATTCTAGTTTGGCTGTTTATTGTATCTGTTGTTGATTCTAGTTTGGCTGTTTATTGTATCTGTTGTTGATTCTAGTTTGGCTGTTTATTGTATCTGTTGTTGATTCTAGTTTGGCTGTTTATTGTATCTGTTGTTGATTCTAGTCTGGCTGTTTATTGTATCTGTTGTTGATTCTAGTTTGGCTGTTTATTGTATCTGTTGTTGATTCTAGTCTGGCTGTTTATTGTATCTGTTGTTGATTCTAGTTTGGCTGTTTATTGTATCTGTTGTTGATTCTAGTCTGGCTGTTTATTGTATCTGTTGTTATTTTTAGTTTGCTGTTTATTGTATTGTCTGTTGATCTAGTTTGCTGTTTAGTATCTGTTGTTGATTCTAGTCTGCTGTTTATTTATGTTTTGTTAGCTCAGAAACTTGAGTTCTGTAACATACTATTATATGTCTGTGTTAGCTCAGAAACTTGAGTTCTGTAACATACTATTATATGTCTGTGTTAGCTCAGAAACTTGAGTTCTGTAACATACTTTTAAATGTCTGTGTTAGCTCAGAAACTTGAGTTCTGTAACATACTATTATATGTCTGTGTTAGCTCAGAAACTTGAGTTCTGTAACATACTTTTAAATGTCTGTGTTAGCTCAGAAACTTGAGTTCTGTAACATACTATTCCAACTTATCTTACATGTTTTACTACTTTTTTTCTCTTTAACTTATATTTCAAATAGTAGCAGGTCCCTTCCAGAACGTCGCATTCATCACATCCCGCCTGAAAAACTCTCTGTCTCTTGCAAGTTCTCCTGCCTCTTCCAGTATCATGTTCAGGGTTCCTTTGATGTCCTGCTGCCATCTTCATCTTGGTCGTCCCCTGCCTCGTTTTCCAGACATATTTATGTTTCAATTTTCTCATTCTCTGGGATGACAATATTCATCCCAAATATGCATGCATGAAAAGTTTAATTAACCAAGCACAGACAGAATTGAACAAGTATTATTCTCTCTCTCTCTCTCTCTCTCTCTGATCTTCCTCTCATCCATCTAACTCAACCATCCTTCCTGTCTCTCAGTGTTACTCATTAATATAATTTCAACATTATACCAGTTTATGTTCCGGATATGTTTCAGATAAACTTGTATTTTTGATTTTTAAATATCTCTTCTGTGACTAATGTTCTCGGCCTTTTGGCTAAGATCAAGCGTAATGCCTACTTGATCATGGCCAATGTGTGGGATCCTTCATAGAGTCACTAATAGAGCCAATAGGCAACTAAACAAATCTTACAAAATCCGAGCAGCTCTCGTTTGAAAGAATTATGACGCTTGGATTTTTACACGTTTAAATCGTGACCGGGTACCACCCTCTGCAGCACTAAAGGGTAAGGGCCCAAAGTTGAAACGCACAATAAATCAAATTGTAGTTCCCACTTGATCGCGCCCAAAGGGTGGAAGTCTTTAAAAAAGCGGCATCATAAAATGCCAAATGGCACAATCAAACCCACTTAAATAAACTTCAAGCAGCTCTCATTCGAAAATAGGTGACACTCAGAGTTTACACATTCATCAATACTGGGTCCACTCGTTGTGGCACTTCCGAGTAGAGCAAAATAATAATTATAATAATAGTAATAATAATTCCTCTCGTACCTTTATGCGTTACATAGGGCCTGCAAGCAATTTCTCTATACTGCTCTATCCTGGACAACTCGCTCAATCTCCTCCATGGAACTGAGACCGATATTTCTTGCCACTCTCTACAAAGTTCGTTTCAGGGTCTCCTTAGATCGTCCTCTCTTTCTTGAACCCTCTGCATCCCACTTCAATACCTGCTTTGGTATTCTTTGATCATTTCTACTCACAGTGTTCCCAACATATCTCCATCTTCTCTTTCTTATAATAGTTGTCACTTGTGGTGAACCAGAAATTTCTCTGATTAGGGCCAAATGAGAAAATAAAAAATTGGTTCTCAGCCTTTTGGCTAATATCAAAGTGTAGTGCCCACTCGATCCCGGCCAAATTGTGGGAGCCTTTCATGAGCCAAAATGCAACTAAATGAAACAATGTCCAAGCAGCTCTCGTACGAAAGAATGACGATGTTTTAAGTTTTTACCTGTTACAAACACACCTGTGTCCTCGCGCTTCGTCACTAATGGGTAATGGCCCTATTTAAAAAAACAGGATTTAATTCTTATTTTTCGTGTTTACTGGCCTATATACTCTAATATAACCAAAACAAGGTTCGTCCTTAGGTTGAAAAAACGTGCCTCGGCTTAAAGAGACTTTAATCTCCTAGGTAACAAACAAACAAATGTTGACTTTTGACTAAGATCAAAGTGTAGTACTGACTTGATCGTGGCCAAAGGCTGGGAGATTTTATTAAAGGCCAAATGGCAAAATAAAACCACGTAAATAAACTCCGAGCGATCTCATTTGAAAGATTGATGATGCTCAGAGCTAGAAACGTTTTCACGCTCAATATTACTGGGTCCATCTGTTGTGGCACTTTCGGGTAGGGCCCAATTAACAAAATAATAAAGTTCGGTCGTGTAACACGATTACTGTCCAACAGTACACAACAACAAGAACTACTATTCAGATATAATAGTTTCAAGACCAAAGGTTGTCCATGCAAACAATGGAACGCAGAGATATCAAAGACGTCTAGAAAACGCGATATACGAGACGCACTCGATGGCACTTGGCAAAGCTCTTCGCATATCATGAATGCTGAAAGACACAACGGGAACAGAGAAAAGAAGAAGAAGTGTATACGCTGATGCAAATGAAGTTGTTATGGATATGTGATGTAGCCAGTTACTTTGCGTTCTGTTCCTTCTTTTTCTGACTTGAAATTGTAGCTTGACAGTTTCAAGTCAACCAATGTAAATGTGACAGAAAACACACAACCTCAATTGGGTAGATTGAAGAATGGACTACACCGGAAATTGAAGAATCATCTTGTATGCAAATTCAGGTGCCTGACACTAAGATGCACTAAATTGAACCACCATTGTGTACGCAGGTCCCTGGCACCGAACTGCACTAAATTGAACACTATCGTGTACACAAATCCATATCCCTGACACAGAACTGCACTAAATTTAACCACCATCTTGTACAGAAATCCAGGTCCCTGACACAGAACTGCACTAAATTTAACCACCATCTTGTACAGAAATCCAGGTCCCTGACACAGAACTGCACTAAATTAAACATCCATTATTGTACTCAAATCCAGATCACTGACACAGGGACTGCACTAACAAGAATAAATAATATAAGAAGCTTTCTAAAATTCGTTTCCATAAACATAACAAATGTCAGAAACCTCTCTGGTGCTGTTCAAGCCCAGTAACAACTCACTTTAATGATCTTTGCCACTATTGTAAGGAAGATCTCTCTAGGGAAATTTGTGCAGCCAAAGATCAGAGTTGCCATCGATTAGAAAACCTTAAGCTAAAGAAAATGTATGCTTCACGTTATAGAGAGTTTAAATTTGATATTAAACAAACAAGCCAAACAAACCTTTAATGCAGTCATGATAAAAATGTATAAAGCCGAAGGATTTACTTCATAGCGCTGGGATTTAACCCATATTGCTGGGTCCCTCTCCGCATAAATGACACACGATTCGACGAGAGGATTGCACAAAACACAAACTCTGTAGATCCGGCAACAATCCTAGGGTCTCTAGAAAAAAAGTACACTTATGAACAAAACGATGCGATCTGGGTTCTTACTCACGACCTTCGGGATACAATGTAAGGGTGATACCACTTAGCCACAGAGTCATGTTGTACTTGAGGTACAGTATTGAGGCACAGCATTGAGGCAAAGCATTGAGGCACCGCATTGAGGCACAGCATTGAGGCACAGTATGGAGGCACAGCATGGAGGCACAGCATTTAGGTACAGCATTGAGACACATCATTGAGGCACAGCATTGAGGCACAGCATTGCGACACAGCATTGAGGCACAGCATTGAGGCACATAATTGAGGCACATCATTGAGGCACCAAATATTACCAGTACATTCATCAGAAGAAACAAACTGTACGATACGGCAGAGTACCTGTGTCGCACTATATCCTTCAGAGAAGCTGGAGTCTCTGTGACGTAGAGGATCAGGTACACCGCATCCCTCGTGCCAAAAATACCAGGTTCACTCCCTCGTGGAGCCATCTGGATATTTGTCCAGAGATCGCTGATCACAGTGTAGATGAAATCGAGTTCCTAGTCCTATGGGAGACAGACGATAAAACGTAGGTCCCGTGTTCAATTTGATCACTTAAAAAACCCATGGCAGTTCAAAATCGAGTAGAGCATGCCGGTAAGCCACCGCCCGCGCAAAATTCATTAGAAAAGATTTAATATAAAATTCTTACAAAAATATCTTCACCATTTTCAAAATTACATCGGGAACCTTTGCCGGTGCTACGGAGTTCGTGCACTGCAACTGAGATCTTCCTGTGTAAGAGAGATACCAGAGCACACATGGTTACTCACCGAAGTGCAATGATGATGGTGACCCTACCAACCAAACAATCATAGTAGCATCAGGTCTACTAATTTAACTCATCGTTGGAAGAAAAGAACGAGAAGATGAAGAATTCCGAGTTGTATTTCTGTTTGTATGAGAACCACATTCGGAGATAACAAAAATCATACTCATTTTTCAATTGAAAAGCGTCCTCGGGTTAAAGATGCATTTATCTTAATTATAAAACACATCACTATGTCTGTCTGTCTGTTGCAGGAGAGCAACAAACTATCGATCGTAGAACTCTGGAAGCATAAAATTTGCACTTCTTATTCATGCTGGAAGTTCTAAGTCAACGCAACTATTTAAAACTTTCTACATTGTTGTTGTTTGTTTGTTTGTTTAGTAGGGGATTACAGCCTCTTTAAGCCGAGGCACGCCCCTTTCAACCTAAGGCCAACCTTTTATTGGTTATATCAGAGCGTGTAGGCCAACAAACATGAAAAATAAGAATTAACTCCTTTCGGAGAATCCAAAAGTTAATCTTTTCTACATTGTTCCTGTCAACGCAATCATTTAAAACTTTCTACATTGTTCCATACTTGAGATGATTTAATTAAGTTTCATCGCACATTTACATATTTTGATGCATATTATTTTCTTATTTTATTTTATCCTGTTTTGTCTTACAGCGTCAGGATAAGAAGAGATTTCTAGAATGGGTTTCTATATGCGCCTCATTACTTTAATCCAGCATTACTATAATCCAGCATTACTATAATCCAGCATTACTATAATCCAGCATTACTATAATCCAGCATTACTATAATCCAGCATTACTTTAATCCAGCATTACTATAATCCAGCATTACTATAATCCAGCATTACTATAATCCAGCATTACTATAATCCAGCATTACTATAATTCATGTTTTTCACATGATTGGAGATTATAATTCCTGTTTACAGTGTTTTTCACCAGCTGTTATTTCTGAAGTCCACCTTGTGCGTGGACGATCGTATGCTAGGTATCCACTGTATCGGAGTAGCATAGCTCTGAGACGCAATGTCTGTTGGTAATCTGCGTATGTGGCAGAACCATTTCATTATAGAGAAGAATGGTATGCATTTGATGCTACACGAAGCGGCAGTGGCGTCACAAACTCATTATCCAATAGCTTGTCCTGAATTTGCCACCCTAACAGTCCGTCATAATTTCACTTTCTCTTATAAGACATAATTTCTCTCTCTCTTATAAGACATAATTTCTCTCTCTCTTATAAGACATAATTTCTCTCTCTCTCTTATAAGACATAATTTCTCTCTCTCTTATAAGACATATAGACCTCTTCCGCTGTCTTACTCAAATCATCAGTTACATTCTGAATCCATCTTCTCCGCAGTCTTCCACTTCTCCTCTTTGTCTGGATGCCTCCTTCCATGATGGTCTTCTCCAACCCTTCACCGTCACAGAGGGTTGCTACTCTTCTCTTTATCTTACACATGAACTAACAGCTGAATTTGATGAACATTTATCCAAGAAGACAAACGCAGTGACATACCAACTGTCACCACTATTAAAACATCCAAGCATTAAAATGGAAGTCATACGACAACTGATAAACTGCATATTTATTCCAACTCTCTGCTATCAGTGCCAAACATGGCCCCTGACTAAGACACAAGAAAGAAAGATTACAACATGTGAAATGAGATGTCTACGAAAAGCTGTCAACGTTACAAGGAGAGATAGAGTGAGAAACGAGAAAATCAGAAGCATCGTTGGTACTATACCATGCATACAGTACATCGAGAAGCAAAGAATCAAGTGGTTCGGCCATCTAATGAGAATGGAACCACATTTACTACCATCACGTGCCTACAATAATCGACGCGCAGAGCACGAGGCAGGCCAAGAACACAATGGATAGATAACATCTCAGAGTCCCTGCGAAAGCATGGACTGACAACGTCAAGCGCAACACACCTGGCACAAGATAGAAACCTAACTCTCCCCACGACGCTTCACGGCAAATGTGGTTAACGATAAGATAAGATAAGATCTCCAACACTTCACCGTCACAGCGGGTTGTTACTTCTATTTTATACATAACTAACAGCTGACTGAGATGAACTTATCTCCAGCCTTGCCCATTATTATTAACAAGAAACTATGCACAGATAAAGTATCAAAAACAAAGGGATGACGTCATTGTACAGGGTTTCCCCACATCTCGTTCTTTCTTCGAGAAATGACACACCACATACTGGTCGGCGATCGGGTGGCCGAATGATCAAACACAGTGTTGTTTCCTGACGGAAAGGTTCCGTGTTAGACCCATCGGTAAGGTCAACATAAAACCGAAGACCTGCGTGTGCGTGGCGACTGCCTCGGGCAAACGATCTTAATTCATGGTCCATATAAAACCCACTGCGTTCTCTCAGAAATAGGAACAATGATGTTTTTGAAAGTAGTATGTTCTCCCTCTTTGATCCTTTCTCGCTTATTCAGTCTGCAGTGATGCAGCCTGATACCAGTGCCACCACTTGAAGGTGGTGCACGATTTTTGACAGTTCTGGTTCGTTGACATCTATTGTGTTTAAAGTCCTCGAAGTCGATCATGTCAAATAGTAATCTCGTTACTGAACTTCTGGTTAAAACAGTTACTAAAATAAACTTTGCAAGTGTGAAATAAGCTGAATAATTTATGGGACACCCTGTAGAATCTATTTAAAAGGCTCACGGAATAGTAATATAGATTAACTCAATGCGCAGAAGAGTATTTGATTATAGAGTCGAACACAAGAGTTGTAAGTTAATTTCCAGCACACGATGTTCCACAAGGGAGGAACGGAATAGGCCCACCTGCGTACTTGGGAGTAGAGATGTGAAATGTAAAGGGTCTAAAGTCTAATGATTTTTCTTCTTCTTCTTCTTCATCATCTTCTTTGTAATCTGTTTCATATTTTTAATCTACACTATGAGATGGATTGCCTCTCTGCAACTGCAGGTCAGTTCGAGTTCCGAGTGGGTTTCACATAGCTTGCTCGTGTATGCTTCGTTTCATGCTGCCATTATTCGTTTCTTTGGAGTTGGTATAATGTGCATGGCTGCAGAATGTATTCTGAAGTCTGTGTTGCAGTCGAACATGGACAATGTGCTATTTGAGCAGGTTTTATTCTGTGCATGTAGTGTTATTAAAGATGAAGGATTTAATTCATTACATCGGGTTTTCCCTATATGGCACTGCCTCTCTTCGCAGAAACAAGTTAATGACACTTTATAAACTCCATATTCAAATAGTGTACTGCAATATTCAATAAATGCACTGCGATACTCAAAGAGCTCATTGCAATTATCAAAGAGTGAGTGCACTGCGATATTCAAAGAGTGAGTGCACTGCGATATTCAAATAGTGCACTGTGGTATTCAAAAAATGCACTGCAATATTCAATAAGTGCACTGCGATATTCAAATAGTATACTGCGATACTCAAAGATTGCAGTGTGAGATTCAAATACTGTGGTCGTCAAAGAGCACACTGCGATAGTCAAAAAGTACACTGCGATCTTCAAAGATTGTATTGTGATATTCAAAGACTGCACTGTGATATTCAAAGACTGTATTGTGATATTTAAAGACTGTATTGTGATATTTAAAGACTGTATTGTGATATTCAAAGACTGTATTGTGATATTCAAAGACTGTATTGTGATATTCAAAGACTGCACTGTGATATTCAAAGACTGTATTGTGATATTCAAAGATTGTACTGTGATATTCAAAGACTGCACTGTGATATTCAAAGACTGTATTGTGATATTCAAAGACTGTATTGTGATATTCAAAGACTGTACTGTGATATTCAAAGACTGACTGTGATATTCAAAGACTGTGATATTCAAAGACTGTATTGTGATATTCAAAGATTGTATTGTGATATTCAAAGACTGTATTGTGATATTCAAAGACTGTATTGTGATATTCAAAGACTGTATTGTGATATTCAAAGACTGTATTGTGATATTCAAAGACTGTATTGTGATATTCAAAGACTGTATTGTGATATTCAAAGACTGTATTGTGATATTCAAAGACTGCACTGTGATATTCAAAGACTGTACTGTGATATTCAAAGACTGTATTGTGATATTCAAAGACTGTATTGTGATATTCAAAGACTGTATTGTGATATTCAAAGACTGTATTGTGATATTCAAAGACTGTATTGTGATATTCAAAGACTGTATTGTGATATTCAAAGACTGTATTGTGATATTCAAAGACTGTATTGTGATATTCAAAGACTGTATTGTGATATTCAAAGACTGTATTGTGATATTCAAAGACTGTATTGTGATATTCAAAGACTGTATTGTGATATTCAAGACGATGATATTCAAAAACTGTATTGTGATATTCAAAGACTGTATTGTGATATTCAAAGACTGTATTGTGATATTCAAAGACTGTATTGTGATATTCAAAGACTGTATTGTGATATTCAAAGACTGTATTGTGATATTCAAAGACTGTATTGTGATATTCAAAGACTGTATTGTGATATTCAAAGACTGTATTGTGATATTCAAAGACTGTATTGTGATATTCAAAGACTGTATTGTGATATTCAAAGACTGTATTGTGATATTCAAAGACTGTATTGTGATATTCAAAGACTGTATTGTGATATTCAAAGACTGTATTGTGATATTCAAAGACTGTATTGTGATATTCAAAGACTGTATTGTGATATTCAAAGACTGTATTGTGATATTCAAAGACTGTATTGTGATATTCAAAGACTGTATTGTGATATTCAAAGACTGTATTGTGATATTCAAAGACTGTATTGTGATATTCAAAGACTGTATTGTGATATTCAAAGACTGTATTGTGATATTCAAAGACTGTATTGTGATATTCAAAGACTGTATTGTGATATTCAAAGACTGTATTGTGATATTCAAAGACTGTATTGTGATATTCAAAGACTGTATTGTGATATTCAAAGACTGTATTGTGATATTCAAAGACTGATTAACTTGTGATATTCAAAGACTGTATTGTGATATTCAAAGACTGCATTGTGATATTCAAAGACTGTACTGTGATATTCAAAGACTGTACTGTGATATTCAAAGACTGCATTGTGATATTCAAAGACTGTACTGTGATATTCAAAGAGCAACAATTTCATTGTTTGTTTCTTCAAACAATAGAATCTGTTGAAATGTCGCACACAATGTTGCCATATTGTATTCGGTCGATGTGTCACTCAATGAGTTAATGACACGTCCAAGCATCCTGAGTTTCAGTCAACTTAATGTTTAACTCCCCCCAGGCAGAAGTCAAAGGGCAGACAACTAGCAGAATGTTCCAGGATGTCTAATGAGAAGACAAATCTCGTCGCATCCTCGAGAGAGATAGAACACGAGACATGAGATTACGCGAGGGTGGTTTTATTAACTGACAAAATGAAACATGGAAAAACAAAATGAAGGAAATTTGAAGAACATGATAGAAGAAAGAGGATCAAAACAAAAAACAGAAGCGCTAGATATTTTTCTGTGAGCAATGAACAACATGTTACATGTGAAATGCGGTGTCTGCGAAAAGTTATCAACAACACCAGAAAAGACAGAGTCACCAACATCAGCATAAGAAGAAAAAATTGGCACATAACCCTGCTTGAATTACATTGAGAAACAAAGAATAAAGTGGTTTGGACACTTAATAAAAATACATCCAAACTCCACAATATACAGAGTCTTCTACAACAGAACATCAGAAAATAAGGCGAGAGGAAGATCACGAAAGGTTAGATGGCATAGCAAAACACGTACAAACAAAGTACTATAGTTTTACAAAATACAGAAACAGTGACGATAAACAGCAACGTTACTGCAGTCTTCCCCTTTTAGATGGCATAGCAGAATCCTGTCAAAAGCAAAAATAACAATCACCCAAGCCACCAGAACAGCGCAAGAAAAAACAGAAAACCATGACACTGGGCAACAACACGGTAACAGTGTGACGACAAAAGAAGAACATGTGTTAGCAATGACGGTCATTAATATGTCTCTTTTGTTCGCCCGCTCTGAATTCAGGCTAGTCAGGAGACTAATTTGGGGCCTCTGACTGATTTTTGAGTGAAGGCTTGCTTTCTTTATTACTAGTGTCTTTTCGTCATTCAGACGAGTCTTACTCCGACATCAGAAGTACTTGTAATTTAGATCCCCAAGTAAAAGATCATAGTTTTCTATAGTGCAACTAGGTACTGTGTGTATACATCGACAAGTAAAAGATCATAGTTTTCTATAGTGCAACTAGGTACTGTGTGTGTACATCGATAATTTTATTTGGCCAAAGCTGGACTCAAACCTGAATTTCCCGGAACGTGCTCACTAGTGTAGCATATTATCATTTCGATATCGGTGACCCAGGCTCTTAACCTTTCGTCCTCTGAACCGATTTTACTGGCTCGCAGTATGTTTTAAAATAACGCAAATCCGTTATACCGGCTAATTCAGTATACATCACAAAATAAATGTGTCTGGATGTTACAAAAATGACGGCTGAATGGGTTAATATTATCACTGAGATCTGACACAGATTTACAGTATATTGCAACAGATTTGATACTATAAGGTAGGGTTTTCTGTTTGTTAAATCTTACTTGTAGCATATCTATACAAATGTGTGTCCTACATGCACCCTTTCTGGCTGGAAAGATGCGCCCTCTGTGGCTGGAAAGAAACTATCTCTCTCTCTCTCTCTCTATCTATCTATCTCTCTCTCTATCTCTTCTCTCTCTCTCTCATGATCCCGCTTAGACTGATGTACCAGATTTCTCCATAAATTCTTTATTCATTGGAAATCTGATTCATGCAGCCTTAGCATGGGTGTGTTTCGTCACATCTTTAGCGCCATTTGAGCTCTGGTGCTTATCCTTCGGCGATGTGTCCGGTTTTAGCCAGCGTTTACTGGTTCCTCTCCGTCAGCCTTGGTCTGTCCCCAGCCAACCTGCAAGGCAGCAGGTTGCTATTATTTTAGGTAGCTAGCCTTAGACAACCTTCCCTCCCGGGTTGTTGAGAGTCATCTGACCAGGCTACCAGTCTTTTTTGGACTACTTGGTTTGCCTGTCGTCCTGCTTTGTTTACGGTTTGCTCCGCTAGACTTTGATTGTCCCCAATCAAACTACAAGGCAGTAGTAGAAAGAAGCTAGAATGATACCGACTAGACTGCAGATCATCATCAAATGAAAAATTAAGAAACATATTATCTATCCACTCTGATACTCCGATGCTGGATTAAATAGATGTCTAATTTTAAAAAATGAAGTTAAGACGATGCCCAGCTAAAGGGGTGGTAGCATTATATTTCCTTACTTAAAGCAGACGTTAAGTCACGTTATATCACCTAATTAAAGTGAACTTGGAATTGTTAATGGGCGGAACTTGCAATGAGAAAACATTAATTTCAACCGCTTACCGTCGCTTGATATTCCTAAAATATATGCTCCCTTACTCGATTAAAACTTACTTTAAACTTACAAAAATGGAGGCTAATTTCGCGAATGGGGTGTTTTCAACATAATTCTGGGTATTTCCTCCCTCTTCAAACATTGGCAAGAAAAGACAACTCTTGAAGCTAAATATATCTCGTGTGCTAATATTTTGTTCTTCCTTTGTCCCAAAATAAATTATAAAAATACTTGAGCTGAAAACTCTTCGGCTCGGTGTCATGGACATCGTAACCCTTCGGCTCGGTGCCACAAACACCGTAAATCTGGGGAACCTGTAGCTTTTCTGCCAGTCCACTTACAGAGGACTAGTCACCCGTAGTCCAACGCGCTACGAACACGCTGCAAATACGGGCTCGCGGGTAAAGAAAGTGATAAGGAAGAGAATATGAATAGCCAAATGTACATTCAATGCAAGTAACTAACATCTAAAGAGATTGATTGATTGATTGATTGATAGGACGGACCATCATCATTGCACTTCGGTGAGTAACATGTGTGCTCCGATCTCTTTCTTACACAGGAAGATATCAACGGCAGTGCACGAACTCCGTAGCACCGGCGAGGGTCCAGATGTAATTTTGAAGACGGAGAAGATATTTTTTGTAGTAATTTTATTATTCTATTTATTTTATTATATAAATTTTTCCAACGAATTTTGCCCGGGTAGCGGCTTTCCAGCCTGCTCTTCTCGATTTCGAACTGCCAATGGTTCTTTTACGTGATCAAACTGAACGGGATCAAACCTACGTTTTATCGTCCGTCTCCGATAGGACTATGAACTCGATCTCACCTACACTGAGATCATGTGTCTCTATAAAAATATCCAGATGGCTTCACGAGGGAGCGAAACGAGTACTTTTAGCACACTACTACTCAGAGACTCTTGTAAACAGATAACAAATAAGCTCAAGATAAGTATTATCAAGTATTTTATTTACTCTGTATTTTTGTATGGTTGAGAAACATGGACAATGAACAAACATTTGGAAGATAGAATTAGTTCATTTGAGATGTGGATATACAGAAGAACAGATCGTTATACGTTGCATTGGGTCTGCAAGCAATGTTTTTATACCGCTCTATCCTGGACAGCTCGTACAATCTCTGTTATGGATATGAATTTGATATTTCTCGCCTCTCACAGATAGTTTCTTGGTTTACCTAGGGCGCTCTGTCTTACTTCAACCTTTTGCCTCCCACTTCCATACTTGCTTTGTGATTCTTGGATAATTTCTTCACAGAGTATACCCAACATATCTCCATCTTCTCTTTCTTATAACAGCTGTTACTAGTGGTTGACCAAGAATTTCTCTGATTACACAACCTCTCTTAAATTCGTTCCATTGTATGTTCATTATTTTTAGCAGAGATCTATTTACAAATATATTCAACTTACTTTCTATAGCTTTTAGTTATTTTCCAACTCTCGCTGATATATGTTAGGATTAATACATCTCTCGCTGATATATGTTAGTATTAATACATCTCTCGCTGGTATATGTTAGGATTAATACATCTCTCGCTGGTATATGTTAGCATTAATACATCTCTCGCTGATATATGTTAGGATTAATACATCTCTCGCTGGTATATGTTAGGATTGATACATCTCTCGCTGGTATATGTTAGGATTAATACATCTCTCGCTGGTATATGTTAGGATTAATACATCTCTCGCTGGTATATGTTAGCATTAATACATCTCTCGCTGGTATATGTTAGGATTAATACATCTCTCGCTGGTATATGTTAGCATTAATACATCTCTCGCTGGTATATGTTAGGATTAATACATCTCTCGCTGATATATGTTAGTATTAATACATCTCTCGCTGGTATATGCTAGGATTAATACATCTCTCGCTGGTATATGTTAGTATTAATACATCTCTCGCTGGTATATGTTAGGATTAATACATCTCTCGCTGGTATATGTTATGATTAATACATCTCTCGCTGGTATATGTTAGGATTAATACATCTCTCGCTGGTATATGTTAGGATTAATACATCTCTCGCTGGTATATGTTAGGATTAATACATCTCTCGCTGGTATATGTTAGGATTAATACATCTCTCGCTGGTATATGTTAGGATTAATACATCTCTCGCTGGTATATGTTAGTATTAATACATCTCTCGCTGGTATATGTTAGTATTAATACATCTCTCGCTGGTATATGTTATGATTAATACATCTCTCGCTGGTATATGTTAGGATTAATACATCTCTCGCTGGTATATGTTAGGATTAATACATCTCTCGCTGGTATATGTTAGGATTAATACATCTCTCGCTGGTATATGTTAGTATTAATACATCTCTCGCTGGTATATGTTAGGATTAATACATCTCTCGCTGGTATATGTTAGGATTAATACATCTCTCGCTGGTATATGTTAGGATTAATACATCTGGTATGGATTTGCCGCCTATATTGAAAGGGTCGTAATTCATACAGTTGGCATCGTCTTGTACATTCCTCATGATGTTATTGGCATATATGTTGAATAAGTATTGGGACATAATACATCCCTGTCGTACCCCCTTTTGAATTTCGAACCATTCTACTATCCTACACTGCTCTAACAAGTGGTATTTATTAAACAGACGGTAAAGATAGTTTTTTTATTTATGACGTAACAGTAGAATGTTTTAGTTTTTTTAAAATTCATTGTTGAGATTATTAAAAAGGTGGTGCATGCCAGTTACTGAACGAGACAACAGGTAGCCATTTCCCTCTGGTATAGCGGTTCCCAAACTGGAGTTCACGGACTACAAGGTGTTCGCGAGGTACTCAAATGAGTTCTTTAAGCGCTTGAAGAAATGTTATGATCTTTGACATTTCATTTCAAACAGAAAAATAAATTTCAAAAACATGTATAAAAACAGTGGTAAACTAGTTCCGTTGCGAAATCAAAGGCCCCAGACTAGACCGGAGTCTGAATGTCTGACAAGACAAAATGAAAGACCATTATGTGGTGTAATAATAACTCCATCGCTAGAAGATTTTCATATATAGAAACGGTTGGGGTCCATGGCAGCAAAATGTATATTTATTTTCCCGATCCAGAAACACTTGAGCTGAAAGCTCTTCGGCTCGGTGTCATGGACATCGAAACCCTTCGGCTCGGTGTCATGGACATCGAAACCCTTCGGCTCGGTGTCATGGACATCGAAACCCTTCGGCTCGGTGTCATGGACATCGAAACCCTTCGGCTCGGTGTCATGGACATCGACACTCTTCAGCTCGGTGTCATGGACATCGACACCCTTCGGCTCTGTGTCATGGACATCGACACTCTTCAGCTCGGTGTCATGGACATCGACACCCTTCGGCTCTGTGTCATGGACATCGACACCCTTCGGCTCGGTGTCATGGACATCGACACCCTTCGGTTCGGTGCCACGAACACCGTAAATCTGGGGAACCTGTGGCTTTTCTGCCAGTCCGTGGAGTTGAATCCGCACTCACAGAGGACTTGTCACCCGTAAAACGGAGTCCGCAGTAATTCAAAGTTTAGGAACCGCTGCTCTAGTGAAGTGATGGAACTGTGCGCCAAAAGAAACCAAAACCTCCATAAGAAATTTGTGCTTCTTTTTTTGTTGTTGTTAGAAACAAATTATTTAACTGTAACACATTCTACAGAGCCTAGGTATGCTATGATCATTTGTTTGGCGTCTGTCAGCCCTGAAGTTACAGTATAACTCCAGATGTGATATTTTAAAGTGGAGTTTTTTCAGTTTGTAAAATCTGACAGTTACCAAGTCTGTATAAATGTGTTTCTTGTTGGATTATATGCATAAACTGTGGTCGAAGTTAGGATACGTTTGTTCTACATACCCTAGCGGTCTAACGGGGGCGTAACGTACTCATGTTCTGTGCGCAAACCACACAGATGACAACATGTGGTTAATCGTTCACTACTATTTTATTTAATCCGCTGGGTGCATTTATATTACAATGTATACTAAATTTGGCAGTATTCTAGCTTTCAATCATATTACAAAATATCTATTATCTTTCCCCAGATGGATGATGCATTGGTTGTCCACTCTTGCCGTTAAGAGTAGGGGTGAGAGCTTTAATTTGCGTTCCTGTGCCAAATGAGTCGCCCTTGTGTTATATCCGCGCTTATTAATTGTGATCTTGATATTGTCTTTCCATCTTTTACTTGGCTTTCCCTTGACTCTAGTACCTGGTCTCTTTTTATTGTATGCTGTTATTGATGGTTGGTTGTATTCCATTCTCATTAACAGTCTAAACCACTGCATTTGTTGACTTTCAATGTTGTCTTACAAAATATCGGATGCAAGAATATCGGCTCAGAAGGGCAAAAGGGTTAACTTGGTTGAGCAGAACGAGCGCAAACAAACAACAATAACAAACAAATAAATTTGTTGAGGGGATGATATTTTGAGATTATTATTTTTGTCGATGATCACTACAATTATTTTGAGAAAATACAGTTGTTACTAGGGCGGGCGGGAGGGTGTTGTATACATTATAGACGGCATGTCTTGCCAAGAGAGTTGGCTATTAAAGAACATAAAATCAAGGACAATTAAATATTTCGGACACATCAAACGACATGAGTGCATAGATAAGATAATTATGAAGGGAATGGTGCCTGGAAGAAGAAGGAGAGGAAGATCTAAAAGACGATGGGTGCAAGATGTCATTGATGATCTGAGAATGACTGCTGCTGACACCAGCCAACTTGCACAGAACAGAGAGTTTTTAAAGACAAGCTACTTGATGATGACTGATTTCTTGCCAAATTGTTGCCCTCTGTTCCTTAGTTTATTGGTGTGATCTGATGTGATGTTTGCCACATTCTCCTGTGTGTCATTTCTGATAAAGATGAGGATTCTCTTGCTGACAGTTATACTTACAGATGTGGTGTGTCTAGCCTGACATACTTACAGATGTAGTATGTCTAGATTGACAGTTATAGTTACAGATGTAGTGTGTCTAGCCTTACAGTTATACTTACAGATGTAGTATGTCTAGCCTGACAGTTATACTTACAGATGTAGTGTGTCTAGCCTGACAGTTATACTTACAGATGTAGTGTGTCTAGCCTGACAGTATACTTACAGGTGTAGTGTGTCTAGCCTGACAGTTATACTTACAGATGTAGTGTGTCTAGCCTGGAATATGTTGATCTGTGCTTTAATGAAATATTTTTGGTAGCAGTATTATGTGTATTACGGATGGTACAGAAGGTGTGGACGAGCGTCTGATTTCGGATGGTACAGAAGGTGTGGACGAGTGTCTGATTTCTGATGCTACAGAAGGTGTGGCCGAGCGTCTGGTCGGATGCTACAGAAGGTGTAGACGAGCGTCTGGTCGGATGGTACAGAATGTGTGAACGAGCGTCTGGCTGAATGGATTAGAGCGCGGCTCCCATGTGGGAGACCAATGTTGAATTCACGATAAGGTCAAGGATTGTTTTCTCTTGTGGGCATACATAAAAAATCTTAGCCTGAACAGCTCTGCGGCGACTGCCTAGCTATTAGTCATTAACTTCCTCAAGCTCTCGTTCCACCTGTCATTTGAAAATCTTAAAATTTCGCCCGACCTAAAAACCGTACTACAGGCAGTAACGACAGGTTTTTGTAGAGGCTTTTTATAATACGAACGAAGATATGTTAAATTAATAGCGTTTAAAATAAAACAAACTGGCTTTCATTTGAGACCATCATTAAAGGAGAAGACGGAGATGAGGGACAATTTGTCGTATGTCAGTCATTATGGCTAAGAAAACTCTCCGATAGACAGCAGATTGGAAATGAACGGAAGACGTTCAACTAAAATATGGAGAAGAAATGTTGGAAAGATGAACTTTCCCTACTAAAACATGGAGAAGAACTGTTGGAAAGATGGATGTTCAACTAAAACATGGAGAAGAAATGTTGGAAAGATGGACGTTCAACTAAAACATGGAGAAGAACTGTTGGAAAGATGGATGTTCAACTAAAACATGGAGAAGAAATGTTGGAAAGATGAACGTTCAACTAAAACATGGAGAAGAAATGTTGGAAAGATGGACGTTCAACTAAAACATGGAGAAGAACTGTTGGAAAGATGGATGTTCAACTAAAACATGGAGAAGAACTGTTAGAAAGATGGATGTTCAACTAAAACATGGAGAAGAAATGTTGGAAAGATGAACGTTCAACTAAAACATGGAGAAGAAATGTTGGAAAGATGAACGTTCAACTAAAACATGGAGAAGAAATGTTGGAAAGATGGACGTTCAACTAAAACATGGAGAAGAACTGTTAGAAAGATGGATGTTCAACTAAAACATGGAGAAGAAATGTTAGAAAGATGGATGTTCAACTAAAACATGGAGAAGAAATGTTAGAAAGATGGATGTTCAACTAAAACATGGAGAAGAACTGTTAGAAAGACGGATGTTCAACTAAAACATGGAGAAGAACTGTTAGAAAGACGGATGTTCAACTAAAACATGGAGAAGAAATGTTAGAAAGACGGATGTTCAACTAAAACATGGAGAAGAACTGTTAGAAAGATGGACGTTCAACTAAAACATGGAGAAGAAATGTTAGAAAGATGGACGTTCAACTAAAACATGGAGAAGAACTGTTAGAAAGAGAGTTGAAAGGTTGTGAGCTGGTGTGGAAACCATTGGTAGAAAAGTGGCAGAACGGCAGCAATATGAATATCTTGTAAATGTCTTATTTGTCTTGTCAAACGGAACACGAAGAGGATATACGATATAGATTGATAGACAGACAGACAGACAGGCGAACGGACGGACGGAAGGACAGAGGGGTGGATAGATGGACGGAAGGACAGAGGGATGGATAGATGGACGGAAGGACAGAGAGGTTTATAGATGGACGGAAGGACAGAGGGATGGATAGATGGACGGACGGACGGGGGGATGAATAGATGGACGGACGGACGGGGGGTGAATAGATGGACGGACGGACGGAGGGATGAATAGATGGACGACGGACGGAGGGTGGATAGATGGACGGAAGGACAGAGGGATGGATAGATGGACGGACGGACGGAGGGATGAATAGATGGACGGACGGAGGGAAAGGGTGATAGATGGACGGACGGACAGAGGGGTGGATAGATGGACGGACGGACAGAGGAATGAATAGATGGACGGACGGACGGAGGGGTGGATAAATGGACGGACGGACAGAGGGATGAATAGATGGACGGACGGACGGACGAGTGGATAGATGTACGGATGGACGGAGGGGTGGATGATTAGATGGATGGATAAATGGATGGATAGATAGATGGATGAATAGATCTCTCTCTTTAGCCTGTTACGCCTTTGGCGTTTAGGGCAGCAACAAACGTACACCATTCTTCCCTGTTCATGGCCTTCCTGTATTGTGTTCCAGCTATGATTCATTTCCTTCAGCTCTTGCTCTATCGTTCTCCTCCAGGTCATCTTGGGTCTTCCACGCTTCGCCTACCCTCTGGAGTCCATCTCAGTGCAGTTTTCGTGTCGGAGCCAGTCTCCATGCGCATCACATGTCCAATCCATCTCCAGCGTCGTCTTCGGATGATAGTGCCCATATTCTCTTGTTGGCATCGTGCAAGCAATTCTTGATTCGAGATAGTAGTCAGCCAGTACACGCGTAAGATTTTTCGCAGACAAGTTGTATGAAAGGCGGAGAGTCTGGACATATCCTGTTCTGTCATTCTCCAGCATTCCGATCCGTACAGCAAAGTTGACAGCACACAGCTGTTATAGATACTAGTCTTGGTTCTGATGCTGTATTGGGCAGATTTCCAGGCGGTCTGAAGGGTAATGAATGCACTTCGTGCTTTACTCAGTCTGTTTTTAATGTCAGATCCAGCGCCTCCTTCATTGCTAATAACACTTCCAAGGTATGTGAAAGCGGTTGTATCTCGGAGGGTTTACCTTCTAGTTTGACTGGTGCTGGGGTTGCTATGTTCAGAGTCATTACTTCAGTTTTCTTCTGATTTATTTTCAGCCCAACCATCTCACTATATTGGTTAAGGCGGCAGGTCTTTTCCTGGATATCTCTATGTGTATGAGATAGAGTGCGATGTCATCTGCAAAATCTAGGTCTTCCAGAGTGGATGTGAACGTCCATCTAATACCTCTTGCCTTATCTTCCGTTGTTTTACGCATCACCCAATCTATGACAGTGTTGAATAATAGGGCTGACGTAACACATCCTTGTCGCACGCCTGTTTTACTTCAAACTTTAGTTCTGAAGTTTCAACACTGCATGCAAACTTGCTGTAGCAGCTTTTATAATATTTATAAAACACAGTGGGATTCCATGCCATCTTAAGATACGCCATAGACTTTCGCGGTGTATGCTATCAAAAGCTTTTCAAAATCTACAAAGTTGATATAGAGTTTGCTTTGCCATTCTGTGCACTGCTCTATGATATTTCTAGAGCAAATATTTGGCCTATACAGCTCCGTCCTCTGCGAAATCCTGCTTGTTCCTTTCTCAGTTTCTTATCCCCAGCGTCAGTAATACGTTGTACGATGATTTTGCTTAAGATTTTACTTGGGACAGAAAGCAGTGTTATTCCCGCCAATTATTACAATCGGCAAGGAGCCCTTTTTTGGTATCTTGATGATGACTCCTCTATTCCATGCATCAGGTATTATTTGGGCATTCCATATAGTAGTAAACAAGGGTTGCAATATATTAGCTGCAAGTTCTGGGTCTATTTTGAATAGTTCTGCGTTTAAGTTATCATTCCCTGGTGCCTTGTTATTCTTAAGAGATTTAATTGCTGTAATGATCTCATCCCGGCTGGGTGTTTCAATGCCAATTTCTAATTCCTCTGTTGGTTCTTGTATGTCTGCTACTACCGTTGGAGGTGGTCTGTTTAGCAATTCTTTAAAATACTCTGTCCATCGTATTTCTTGTTCCTTTTCCGTTGTCAATAGTATTCCATTCTTATCCTTTATGAGAGTATTTGATCTCCTGTAATGTTTTCCGCTTATTAGCTTTGTAATTTTGTACACTGTTCCCTGATCACACTTTTTGCTGCTTCTTCTGCCTGTACTGCCAGGTCTTCAACATACATTCTTTTTTCAGCTCTCACAGCCCGTTTGATTTCTTTACTTGCGCTTTTGTACTGTTCTTGGTATCTTGCTTTCAGTCTTTTGGACTTTGCTTCTAACAATTTCTTTTTAATATTCTTCGGCTGTCTATTATTTTCCATGTTGTTGGTGTTATCCATTCTTTCTTTTCTTTGTGCGGTACCCTAGACATGTTTCACTGCTCTTGCTATATATAGATGCTATGTTGTCCCATGTTCTATCTATGTTGTCAGTTTCATCCGTAGTTTCATTACTTTCTAGGGCTTGGAATCTGTTCTTTATCTGCATTATAAACTTATCCCTTACTTCCGTGTCTTTTAGTCTATCCACATCGAACCTCTTTGGAAGTTTTTCTGTTGTCCTGTTTTTCTTAGTTTAAGTTTGACATAAGCTGTGACTAGGTGGTGGTCGCTACCAACATCTGCACCTCTCTTGACTACAACATCTAGCAGCGAGCGTCTCCAGGGTCCATTGATCATTATATGGTCTATTTGGTTTTATCTCTGCCATTAGGGAATACCATGTTAATTTGTGGATATCTAAATGTTGAAATAGGGTTCCTCCCATAACGAGATTGTTCATGCTGCAGAAGTTTACTAAACGTTCCCCATTTTCGTTCATCATACCACATCCATATTTTCCCATAGTTCTATAACTATGCGTGTTGTCTTGTCCGACCTTCGCATTTAGATCTCCCATAACAATAACATCATGGGATGGTGACTTGTCTAATTCTGCTTGTAGGTTTTCGTAGTACGAGTCTTTCTTTGTATCTTCGCTATCATTAGTTGGCGCATAGCATTGTAGGATTGTGATGTTTGTATGCTTCCCTTTAGTCTGATCTTAATCAAGCGGCTGCTGATAGGTTTCCATTCTAACAGACACTTTTCCACGCCCTTTCTTAGGATTACTGCTACTCCTTCATGGTGTAGGTCATCGTCTCGTCCAGAAAAAGGACTGTTTCACCTGTTGCAGTGGTACTTCTTCCATTTCCTGTCCATCTGCTCTCGCTAACCCCTAGGATATGTAGATTATATCTTCTCATTTCTGCTGTTATTTGTGATAGTTTTCCGGTTTCGTACATTGTTCTTACATTCCAGCATCCAATTCTGGTCTTGGTTTTGGCATTCAGGACTTCCGTCCTCATGAAAGTAGCTTCCTTCGGCTTTCACCACTTCCAGTCATGTGAGTCAATGACTCTGGTAGCCCTTCATGCCCGTAGATAGGTTGTATGTTTGTTGTTGTTTCCGTAACTTTAATTTTTTTAAAGGATGGGATCGTTAGTCCCAAGCCCAACCCCCAACCTGGAGGACCAGGAGACCATGCTTCGTCTGTCCCTCTTCAGTGACCTTTCCGGCTTGTGTAACCCTTCCGGGAACATAAGTTCCCGCCGTCATAGCTCACTGTATCATTGGAGCACGCAAGGCTCCCCACCACTACAAGGTAATGGCCTCATGGGAAATGTTAGAAAGATGGATGTTCAACTAAAACATGGAGAAGAACTGTTAGAAAGATGGATGTTCAACTAAAACATGGAGAAGAAATGTTAGAAAGATGGATGTTCAACTAAAACATGGAGAAGAACTGTTGGAAAGATGGACGTTCAACTAAAACATGGAGAAGAAATGTTAGAAAGATGGATGTTCAACTAAAACATGGAGAAGAACTGTTGGAAAGATGGATGTTCAACTAAAACATGGAGAAGAAATGTTGGAAAGATGGACGTTCAACTAAAACATGGAGAAGAACTGTTAGAAAGATGGATGTTCAACTAAAACATGGAGAAGAAATGTTGGAAAGATGGACGTTCAACTAAAACATGGAGAAGAAATGTTAGAAAGATGGATGTTCAACTAAAACATGGAGAAGAACTGTTGGAAAGATGGACGTTCAACTAAAACATGGAGAAGAAATGTTAGAAAGATGGATGTTCAACTAAAACATGGAGAAGAACTGTTGGAAAGATGGATGTTCAACTAAAACATGGAGAAGAAATGTTGGAAAGATGGACGTTCAACTAAAACATGGAGAAGAACTGTTGGAAAGATGGATGTTCAACTAAAACATGGAGAAGAAATGTTGGAAAGATGGACGTTCAACTAAAACATGGAGAAGAAATGTTGGAAAGATGGACGTTCAACTAAAACATGGAGAAGAAATGTTAGAAAGATGGACGTTCAACTAAAACATGGAGAAGAAATGTTAGAAAGATGGACGTTCAACTAAAACATGGAGAAGAAATGTTGGAAAGATGGACGTTCAACTAAAACATGGAGAAGAAATGTTGGAAAGATGGACGTTCAACTAAAACATGGAGAAGAACTGTTAGAAAGATGGATGTTCAACTAAAAGATGGAGAAGAAATGTTAGAAAGATGGATGTTCAACTAAAAGATGGAGAAGAAATGTTAGAAAGATGGACGTTCAACTAAAACATGGAGAAGAAATGTTAGAAAGATGGACGTTCAACTAAAACATGGAGAAGAAATGTTAGAAAGATGGACGTTCAACTAAAACATGGAGAAGAACTGTTAGAAAGATGGACGTTCAACTAAAACATGGAGAAGAAATGTTAGAAAGATGGATGTTCAACTAAAACATGGAGAAGAAATGTTAGAAAGATGGATGTTCAACTAAAACATGGAGAAGAAATGTTGGAAAGAGAGTTGAAAGGTTGTGAGCTGGTGTGGAAACCATTGGTAGAAAAGTGGCAGAACGGCAGCAATATGAATATCTTGTAAATGTCTTATTTGTCTTGTCAAACGGAACACGAAGAGGATATACGATATAGATTGATAGACAGACAGACAGACAGGCGAACGGACGGACGGAAGGACAGAGGGGTGGATAGATGGACGGAAGGACAGAGAGGTTTATAGATGGACGGAAGGACAGAGGGATGGATAGATGGACGGACGGACGGAGGGATGAATAGATGGACGGACGGACGGAGGGGTGGATAGATGGACGGACGGACAGAGGGGTGGATAGATGGACGGACGGACAGAGGAATGAATAGATGGACGGACGGACGGAGTGGTGATAAATGGACGGACGGACAGAGGATGAATAGATGGACGGACGGAGGGTGGATAAATGGACGGACGGACAGAGGATGAATAGATGGACGACGACGGAGGGTGATAAATGGACGGACGGACAGAGGGATGAATAGATGGACGGACGGACGAGTGGATAGATGGACGGACGGACGGAGGGGTGGATAGATGGATGATTAGATGGATGGATAAATGGATGGATAGATAGATGGATGAATAGATGGGTGGATGAATAGATAGATGGATGGATAGATGGATGGATAAATGGATGGACAGATAGATGGATGAACAGATAGACGGATAGATATATAGATGAATAGATGGGTGAATGGATGAATGGATGGATGGATGGATGGACAGATAGATGGATGGACAGATAGATAGATGGATGAATGGATGGGTGAATGGATGAATGGATGGATAGATGAATGGACAGATAGATGGATGGACAGGTAGATGGATGGATAGATGGATGGATGGATGGATAGATGGACAGATAGATGGATGGATGGATAGATAGATAGATGGATAGATGGATAGACGGATGGACAGATAGATGGATGGACAGATAGATGGATGGATAGATGGATGGATGGATGGATAGATGGACAGATGGATGGATGGATAGATAGATAGATCGATGGATAGATAGATGGATAGATAGATGGATGGATAGATGGATGGATGGATAGATAGATAGATGGATAGATGGATAGACGGATGGACAGATAGATGGATGGACAGATAGATGGATGGATAGATAGATGGATAGATAGATGGATAGATAGATGGATGGATAGATGGGTGAATGGATGAATGGAAAGATGGATAGATAGATAGATAGATAGATGGATGGACAGATAGATGGATGGATAGATAGATGGATAGATGGATAGATAGATAGATGGATGGACAGATAGATGGATGGACAGATAGATGGATGGATAGATAGATGGATAGATAGATGGACAGATAGATGGATGGATAGATAGATGGATAGATGGATAGATAGATAGATGGATGGACAGATAGATGGATGGACAGATAGATGGATGGATAGATAGATGGATAGATAGATGGATAGATAGATGGATGGATAGATGGGTGAATGGATGAATGGAAAGATGGATAGATAGATAGATGGATAGATAGATGGATAGATAGATGGATGGATAGATGGATAGATGGATGGATGGAAAGATGGATAGATAGATGGATAGATAGATGGATGAATGGATGAATGGAAAGATGGATAGATAGATAGATAGATAGATGGATGGACAGATAGATGGATGGATAGATGGATGGATAGATAGATGGATGAATGGATGAATGGAAAGATGGATAGATAGACAGAGAGATAGATGGATGAATGGATGAATGGAAAGATGGATAGATAGATAGATAGATGGATGAATGGAAAGATGGATAGATAGACAGAGAGATAGATGGATGAATGGAAAGATGGATAGATAGACAGAGAGATAGATGGATGAATGGATGAATGGAAAGATAGACAGAGAGATAGAGAGATAGACAGAGAGATAGATGGATGAATGGATGGATGGAAAGATGGATAGATAGACAGAGAGATAGATGGATGAATGGATGAATGGATGAATGGAAAGAAAGATAGATAGACAGAGAGATAGATGGATGAATGGATGAATGGAAAGATGGATAGATGGATAGATGGATAGATAGACAGAGAGATAGATGGATGAATGGATGAATGGAAAGATGGATAGATGGATAGATGGATAGATAGACAGAGAGATAGATGGATGAATGGATGAATGGAAAGATAGATAGATAGACAGAGAGAAAGATGGATAGATAGACAGAGAGATAGATGGATGGATAGAGAGATAGACAGATAGATAGAGAGATAGCACAAAGTCTAGATTCCTTAACTCCAGCATCAATCATAAGTATTTGCGTTTAAAAAAATACATTCATAAACGGAACGATGCGGTCCGGATTCAAACCCACATCCTTCAAAACTCAAGATAAACAGTTTGACCACTTCGCCACAAAGACTCCCCAAAAAGAAGTAATGACCTCCCAATAAAAATATCTGGCATTCGTTAATTCGTGTAAGATTTCTATATTCTTCTTTGCTTCATAAGTTCAGAAAAAAGTTCACGTCTCGCGACCCGAGATTTCATTAAGACGCGCTCCTAATACAATTATGCTCACACACGATGTCAATAGGCAGATTCGATGTCATCGGAAACAGATAGATACAGAATAAATACATAGCAAACAATGAATAATAATGTTTTATTGATCGATATAGATAAAAGATATGTAAATAGTAGCATTACATTAGCTTCTTCTTCTTCACCTTTCAACCTCCAATGGAGCACAGGTCTTCAACAAACTTCTTTCAGCTCTTCCTCTCCCTTGCCATTAGTTCTAATTATGTCCATGTTTTACCTATCTTTTAATATCAGCCTCCAGCTCTTTTCTCCAGGTATGATTAGGCCTTTCCCTACTTCTCTTTCCATGCGGGTTCCAAAACAGTGTCCATTTTGCAATGCTTCCAGTTGGACTTCTCAATGTATGTCCTATCCATTGCCAGCGTTTCTTCCTTAGCTCTTTCTCCACTAGTATCTGTTTAGTTCTTTCTCTGAGTTCCTCGTTCGTAATATTATCATACCATCTCAGTCCCTCTGTTACATAAGCTAGGAAAAATAAATGATTAAATATGAAAATTAACAGCACTCGACGTTTCGACTATATGTCTTTTTCAAGAAATCATAAAAGAAAACGAAATACTAACTAAATAAACTAAAACATAAAACTAAAGTGAATATGGGATCTTCTTCGAACGCTCCATATCGACCCCCAGTTAACCACGCTTTGTGATTTGAATGTAATCTGAGCCTAAGAGTGATTGTACGATGTGCCAGTTATGCGTCTACAAGTAGGGTAGCACATCCGATTTCTGCTACGATTTTTATTTATTAGAGTAGCTTCCATTGGTCCCTACCTCAGTCGTCTCTGCGACATGCCTTGTATGTCGCAGTGTTACTATTCTTGCTCCTTGTGAGCCCCGGCAACACAAGGAATGGCGTAGTACGAAACGATCTGACCTTATTATTCCTGGGTAGTCTCTTGAAGAAATCAAATTGAAAGTTTCGGCCCGACTGAAACTAAGGTCACATGTCTTAAGCAAAATATAATAATAACCGTAATAGGGAAGACTGCAGTAAAACTTGGTAAATAGCGAAACACGTACAAACAAAGTACTATAGTTTTACAAATACAGAAACAGTGACAATAAACAGCAACGTTTCGACCAACAAGGCCTTTATCAAGCAAATAATAACCGTCCATCGCAAACGATGATGACAACAGTCCTATGCGGGTTTCTCTTGTGTTGTTACAGCGCCACATTTGGCGATCTTGCGCCAGGGATTCCCAGCATGTGGTGTCTATATCGAAGCATTTCAGAGACACGAGTTTCTCTTGTGTTGTTACAGCGCCACATTTGGCGATCTTGCGCCAGGGATTCCGAGCATGTGGTGTCTATATCGAAGCATTTCAGAGACACGAGTTTCTCTTGTGTTGTTACAGCGCCACATTTGCGATCTTGCGCCAGGATTCCCAGCATGTGGTGTCTATATCGAAGCATTTCAGAGACACGAGTTTCTCTTGTGTTGTTACAGCGCCACATTTGGTGATCTTGCGCCAGGGATTCAGCACGTGGTGTCTATATCGAAGCATTTCAGAGACACGAGTTTCTCTTGTGTTGTTACAGCGCCACATTTGGTGATCTTGCGCCAGGGATTCCCAGCACGTGGTGTCTATATCGAAGCATTTCAGAGACACGAGTTTCTCTTGTGTTGTTACAGCGCCACATTTGGTGATCTTGCGCCAGGGATTCCAGCACGTGGTGTCTATATCGAAGCATTTCAGAGACACTTTAAGAGTGTTTTACAGCGTTTTTTTCTGTCCTCCAGCCGAACGTCTGCCCCCTTCAAGTTCGTCACACATCAACTGTTTGGAACGAGTTTATCAGGCATCCGAGCAACGTTACCGGTCCTCTTACTTGGGCCTTCTGAAACAGGGTGTTGACGCTTGGGATCTTTGCTATTATGAGGACTTCGGTATCTGGGATTTTGTCCTGACAGTTTATTTTTAATAGTCTGCGTAGACATCTTGTGTGGAAGTGGTTTAAGCTAAACATAGAGGCTTAGTGCCCTTTAACCTAACGTAGAGTCACTCCCCACTACTGACACGTCATATTACGTAAGGGGGCCTGACAGTCCAGTGGTCAATTGTATGTAAAAGGGGAGGAGAGGTGGTTCTATTTTTAGTTATACGTTCAATGATCAAACGAAGCATTTCAGTTTCAGTTTAGAATATCTTCATTGCACCCATACAGACAGACAGACAGACAGACAGACAGACAGACAGACAGACATGCAGGCAGGCAGATAGACAGACAGGCAATCAGACAGACAGACAGACAGAGAGAAAGACAGAGAAACACAGACAGACAGGCAGGCAGATAGACAGACAGGCAATCAGACAGACAGACAGACAGAGAGAGACAGAGAGAGACAGACAGACAAACAGATAGACAGACAAACAGATAGATAGATGATAGGTAGGAAGGTAGGTAGGTAGATTAGATAGATTAGGTAGGTAGGTAGGTACCAACACAAACACAGAAAATACATACCGATTACCCAGGGCTGTCTTACCACCAAAACGGGGGAACTATTCTGCCCGTGTAGTGTGTGACGCATGTCCGGTTATAGTTATTCATGCGCCAACAATAAAGGCTTTCATTCGATCTTCATTTGTCAAGATCTAATTGATGTCTGATTACGCGACACGAGATAGTACTTAGCCGTCCACGAGCGAGACACAGGCAACGAGAGCAGACCGAGGGAATAACGAGCTGAGTGTTTGCACTTGCCGAGAAACAAACATGAAAGTTGACTTTTTTCCCTTCTTTTATATTTCTGAATAATTTTCTACATCAAATAGTTGTGGTTTACAGATTTTCCGCCATTATAGTTATCACAGAGAGGCGTCTAGCCGAATGGATTAGAGCGCAGCTGCCATGCGGGAGACCCGTGTTCAGTCCACGTAAGGGCAAGTTTTTTTTATGTTGTGGGTATAAAATAAAAATCCTAACCTGAACAGCTTCGCGGTGACTGCACTAATCATGTAGCCATTAAATTCCTCAGGCTCACGTCCTATCTGTCCTACACCGCCCTAAAAAAAGCGGTTCTACGGGCAGTGACGAGTTTTTTCTTAGTACTTACAACATCCACAAAATATATTACTGCTACTACAACTACTACTACTATTGCAACTACTAATACTGCTACTACTACAGCTACTACTACTATTGCAACTACTAATACTGCTACTACTACAGCTACTACTACTATTGCAACTACTAATACTGCTACGACTACAACTACTACTACTATTGCAACTACTAATACTGCTACTACTACAACCACTACTACTATTGCATCTACTAATACTGCTATTACTACAAATATTACTGCTATTGCAACTACGAATACCGCTACTACTACAACTTCTACTACTATTGCAACTACTAATACTGCTACTACTACAACTACTACTACTATTACAACTACTAATACTGCTATTACTGAATGAAAATCGTGGCATATCCTTTTTTTCTGATCCAGAAGCACTTCAGCTTTTAGCTCTTCGGCTCGGTGCCATGGACATCGTAACCTTTCGGTTCGGTGCCACGAACGCTGTAAATCTGGAGAACCTGTGACTTTTTCTGCCAGCTCGTGGAATTGAACCCACACTCACAGAGTTCTTGTCACCCGCCGTCCAACAACAGTTAACGACTCCATAGACACCACTTATAGACACCACTTATACGTTCAGTAGTTTTCCATTGCTTTCTGAACGAAATCTATTTTTATCGTACGTACAATACCAAGGGAACTAATTTGCTTCCAAACTTGCCCGACACGGAGTTTGAACCAGGAACGCTTGGGTTGTGATCGAGCTCACTTTCGCTTAAGCTACAGATGCTTACTACTACTATTACTGCTGCTGATGTTAATTACTAGTACTATATACTACTGACTACACCGTTATTGGTTATTGCTTACTAAACTGACGTAATTTCACTCGAGCAGACCCATATGCTCAATCTCCCCAACAGATATCGAAGAGTATGCATGCTGATGGTTCCTGTGACTTGCTGGTTAAGCACACTCCTCACTCTGCCCCTGAGACATCCCGTTTTACTTGTACAACGGGTAACTCCAAACTACTTTCATAACTGGATCGATTCAAACATCTATTTGAGTGTTTTCATCCAACAGGCAGTCGCGAAGAGATCGTAGAGACTACACATCTGACTGCTACTACTACTACTAAATACTACTATTGAAACTAGCATTACTTTAATATTTTATCTATCACCATCGAATGAAAAATATCATCGACAAATGTCGTCTGTCTAATGACACAAGGATTGACATGAGGATTCAAGGATATAAGTATCTAAGCTGTGCTGAAAGCTGCTGAGAACCTATGCCTGTTTACTGAGATGAATCAACTCTTTCCTTTTCATCATGGAGTTAGTAATGGAGTCCCTGAAAAGCTCCCTCTTAAGTAGAAGATTTCCTCCTCGTGGTATTGCATTCCCCTCCTCACCTCCCCCATACCCCATTATTCTAATGTATTATCACTTACTTGATAATACAGAGAGATAGATGTCGATATTGGTGCAGCACGAAAAGAACAACATACCAAATATGCGGAAAGATTGATTAATCAACATTGAACTGGCGTGTTAGGCCGCTGGACGTTGCTGGATTTGTTGAGGCGGAGATCGGAGCACATATGGACATGTCCCGAGAGATATGACGATAGTTCTCAAATAATTGATAACGGACTTATTCATATCTGCTACCTGTGGAGCATATAGTCCCAGCTGTTGTCCTCTACTGTTTTCCCAGTCTCTGACTGCTTCCCAGGATAGTCTAGCTCCCATCTGTTCCCCAAGAAGACTTCGGATCCAGGTCTGTTAAGGACATACCCTTTTCTGTTTATCTTGTGGGTTCCACTCAAATGCTTATCTAGTGACATTCGACCGTGTTTTCCGAAATGTATACACGATCTCACATACGAAGTGTATAGTTGGGGGAGACTGAGCACCATTGAGTCTGCCCGGAGTGCAATTGCGTTAGTTTAGTAAGCAGTCATCATTTTTCGGACATATGATGAGGAGAAGAAGTTTATAACACATTGTGACAACCGGTAAAATCGAGGGTAGCCGAGACAGAGAGAGAAAAATTTTGGATAGCCTGACTTCATGGCACGGTAGAGCGTCAATATCTGAGTTGATAGCAAACACCAAAGACAGAGATTTGTGGATATCCATGACGCCTACGTAGCCGGCACGGCACCTGATGATGATGAGGATACACGACCCATCGCTATTTAGTGGTGAAAAACGTGTTTTTGGTTTCTGAAATTGCGTCCTATTTTTAAATATATAGTTAGTCAACCCCTTCGCACGACCTCCACCTTGGAGGGCCAGTAGACCTGGAGGCTACATTTAGTCTGGCTTATGTAACCCTATCAGGAACATTCTTCCTGCCGACATAGTTTCCCGGATCATTAAGATACGCAAGTTTCCTCTCCCCCTTTAACTTATTCATCTCCGCTCCTCGTGGAGCATAGGACCCCAACAGTTGTTCGCCACTTTTTCCGGTCTGTTGTCATCTTTATGGTCTCCCAGGATAGTCGAGCACTCCTCAGTTCCTCAAGAAGACTTCATTTCCAAGTCTGTTTAGGTCGTCCTCTTTTTCGTTTTCC
Source organism: Arion vulgaris (assembly GCA_020796225.1). Lineage (NCBI taxonomy): Eukaryota > Metazoa > Mollusca > Gastropoda > Stylommatophora > Arionidae > Arion > Arion vulgaris. The sequence continues at coordinate 41,719,796 of CM036754.1, forward strand.
CAGCGGGTTTCACTTAAGTGCTTGTCTAGTGGCATTTGTTTGTGTCTTCCGTAGGGTGTGCCCCACCCATCGCCATTTTATTCTCTACTAGGTCATCATGAGCTCATGTCCTGTACCCCTCCCTCCCCATCCTTAGTTACAAGAAACTTTCGTTTCCCTTAAGACTTCCACTTAAGTGATGCAATCTGTAGGTGACATATGTGTATACTGAGATGGGAATCAGTACAATGAAGTCAATCCTTCATCTGTACACGCCTTAGTATAGATATTATTACAAGATAAGTTAGATTGAGTTCCTTGTCCTCAGTGATTATTACAAGATAAGTTAGATCGAGTTCCTCGTCCTCAGTGATTATTACAAGATAAGTTAGATCGAGTTCCTCGTCCTCAGTGATTATTACAAGATAAGTTAGATCGAGTTCCTCGTCCTCAGAGATTATTACAAGATAAGTTAGATCGAGTTCCTTGTCCTCAGTGATTATTACAAGATAAGTGAGATCGAGTTCCTCGTCCTCAGTGATTATTACAAGATAAGTTAGATCGAGTTCCTCGTCCTCAGTGATTATTACAAGATAAGTTAGATCGAGTTCCTCGTCCTCAGTGATTATTACAAGATAAGTTAGAACGAGTTCCTCGTCCTCAGTGGCGGCTCGTGGTCATTTTTCTTGGTAGGGCCAGACAAAAATTTTCGGAAAAATGTTTTTTTTTTAGTATTCACTATTCCGGGAAGTTATTCCCCCTTTAAATTATTGTTAGGGCCGGGTCCCACTGGTCATTAATGGCGAGCCGCCCCTGCTTGTCTTATTGGAGAAGGACGATAAATCCCGTGTTTAATTTGAACACGTAAAGAACCAATGGCAATTCAAAATCGAAAGCATCTGGCCGGGCAAAATTGAAAGCATCTGGCCGGGCAAAATTGAAAGCATCTGGCCGGGCAAAATTGAAAGCATCTGGCCGGGCAAAATTCATTAAAAAGATTAAAAATAACGTTCATACGACATAGTTTCAATGTCTTCAAAATTACATCGGGGACACTCGCCAGTGCTACGGAGTTCGAGCACTTTCGCTGAGATTTTCCTGTGTAAGAAAGATCGGAGCTCACATGGGTACTCACTGAAGTGCAATGATGATTGTCCTATCAAGCAATCAATCAGTATTGCGGTTACTCAGTAGCTCCCACGATGAGTCCGAATGTTTCCCAACTCAGAAAATCTTTATACTTATTTTCAGTGGGGTGACTGGAGAATTGATTCTACAGGGAATAGTACACTGTTCACTAGTGAACAAATTCAACTCACTAAAAAAACTTTATTTGACATCCGTTGTTTCTGCAAAATTCCATCATTGGCTTGTGCGTTAGCTTTAGATTGGCCACATACACTATCTCGTAACTGGCATTACACGGTCTGAGCTCTGCTTGACAAGAAATAACCACTTCCGTGAGTGAGTTGCCAGACTGGCTGTTCCATTCCGGGAAGTTGTCGTACTATTTAATTGAAAGTAGTAATATAGACTTTACATCTATAATTGTGTTTGGTATCTATTTTTGACTACTATAGAACACGGTGTGGACAACTTGGACAAGAAAACTGGAAACAGATTCAAATATGTGGATATATTATGCCAGGATGTGAGTAGGAATGAATGAAATTAGGGGGGAAAGGTGGTTTCTGTGGCTAAGTGACTTTGTCTTGCGTTCGGAAGGTAGTGGGTTCGAATCTGGACTACGCAGTTTTATTTACAATTTCATTTTTTTAAAGAGACCCCTAGGATTGTTGCTGGAGCTTCATGCTTGGTGCAACACTCTCGGCAGGTCGCATGACATTTCTGCGGAGAAGGACCGAGCCATATGGGGTAAAACCCAGTGCAATGAAGTCAATCTTTAACTTTATGAATGAAACTGTGGACGGGGATTATAAATGCGAGAAGATGTAAGATAGTGGATTTTATTATTTAAAAAAAATGTGTTTGAGACATCACTTATCGGCGATTCTTCTTCTTCTTCTTCTTCTTCTTCTTCGTCTTCTTCTTCGAACGCTCCATATCGAGCACTTGTTAACCACTATTTGTGATTTGTATGTGATCTGACATACTATACAGAAACATTACATACTTTGGTCTCATCAAGCATCACGATGGCTTGGAAAGAACAATACTAGAGGGCAGGGTCACAAGACGCAGAGGCAGACCAAGAAGAAGATGGCTACAAGATATTAAAGAAACCATGAATATGACCATCGACGAAGTGGGTGAACTGGCTAGAGACAGAGTGAATTTCAGATGTGCTGCAAAGAGAGCATCGTCCTAAAAGGATACGCACTTTGATGATGATGTGATCTGAGCTTAAGAGCGATTGTACATAGTGCCAGTTATGCGTCTACAAGTAGGTCAGCATATCCGATTTCTGCGATGCTTTTCCTTTACTAGGGTAGCTTCCTAGGCGCCAACCTCAGTCGCCTCTTACCCTTGTGAGCTAAGACAACACACGGGCCAGCGATTATTTAAATAATGAGTCTCTTTTTAAAAACCAAAATCATGTCCACCAGCAAAATAAAAATGCCAGTTCAGAAAGCAATGGCAAACTACTGAACGTATAAGGGGTGCGTAGAAAATCAACGTCTCGTTTACTGTGGTTGACGTCGACGCTGTATAAAGGATATGCTACGATTTTCATTTCAATGAAAACATTGCGAATATCCCATATTTTGAAACATCTTCGATCTGTAATTAACAATAGAGGATCTTTGTCGTAGAGATTAGATACTCTAGTTGACTTCAGCTTTCTATTGCCGGGCTCACCAAACCAACACTTTTATGCAGGGTGTGCTCCCTGGACACTATAGTTTAATGCCATATACTTAAGGGAAGGTGTCATAGAAGTAGACGACAATGTCCTCCTCAAGGGAGAGAGAGGATGACTGCCATTTGTCCTATAGCTGGGGAATGGGTTGGTTGCAGCCAGAACATTTACCACTCGCCGGTGGGTTCTGCCACAGCCAGGCTTTAGCACAGGCCAGACAACTGGCCGGGTATTCCCTGACGTAGATAAGAAAAGGGATCTGGAAATTACAGATGTTTGATAGAACACTTCATGCTTTTTTGCAATTTTACTCAATTCTGTGAGTCTATGGCTATTTATTGGTGAAAAATATTTATAATATTGATATTCCTTATTGTTAAACTTAATTTGTTGCATAATATGACTTCGAGTTAGCATTTTGTGTTGATTTTAAAATGAATTCGTCTATATACACCAATACTGGAAGGCGAGGTCACGTGGTATAGTTGGGGTCTGATTTCCCAAAATTCTTACCTGAGCCCGAAGGCCCAGTAGTTTATAGTTGGCTCTGGTTCTGCACTGTCACCTTATGAGGCCCCATCCTGCTCCCCGATACAATAACGGCCTCAGTAAACAGAGTCCCAAAGATACAACGGAGGGCAGCAGTAACGACCCTAACCTCTATCTTCATACTGGAAGTAATTTCCCTATATGCTTCATTCAAGTTATTAAAAAAAAACACGCAATATATTTTTGTGAACAGAGTGCTGACTAAATAATGAACAAGTTGAATGGGACGGTATCAAGATATATTAGGTTTTTGATTATTTCCTTTCATCATTAATAAAATGATATTGACATAGCAGAAAAATGACAGCTTATGACGACAATCTACTCTCACAAGAAGCAGAGACGATACTGGAGATCGATTTCTGCCATCTTTGAAATAGATGTGGTCTTTGATCTAGTCTGACCATCAATGCCAAAAATTCCGGAAAATATTTGAGATTCATTACTAACATCCTTTGATGTGGAGATGGTCATTGATCAGGTCTGGCAATAATACGTAGATTTGAGGATTTGCAATATAACGTTGATTGATTGGTTATTGCTTATTGGTTACTGGTTAATCATCAATATGCATACTCATTGATATATGTTGGGGGAGACTGAGCACCTATGGGTCTGCCCGAAGTGCAATAACTTCAGTTTAGTAACCAATAACTGTTGGTTACTAAACTGACGTCACAGTACTACGGCCAGACCCATAGGTGCTCAGTTATCCCCCAACATATTTCGAAGGGTATGCATATTGATGGTTCCTGTTGCTCGCTGGTTAAACACACTTCTCTCACTCTGTTTCCTCCCGCTACCAGTTCAACTTGTGCAAACATATAATTGCAAACTTACTAAATCACAATATTAATTTAACGTCTATTTATTATCATCATCCACCAGTAGATCGCCAAGCTTACGTTGATTGATTCATTGATTGATTGAATGATTGATAGAGAAAATCATCATTACGCTTCGGTTCATAAACATGTGTTCTCCGATCTCTTTCTTACACAAGAAGATCTTAACGGCAGTGCTCGAATCAGTAGCACCGGCGAAGATCCCGAATGTAATTTTCAAAGATGGTGAAGAGTTTTGCGAGAATTTCTTCTACTTTCTTCCTGTTCAAACGTTCAACTATTTGTTAAACCTTACTTTGTGCTTTGTATGTGATCTGAACCTAAGAACGAGTGTACGTTGTGACAGTTATGCGCCTGCAAGTAAACCAGTACATCAGATTTCTACACAATTTTTAATTTTACTGACTTCCCTAGACGAAATAATTCGATTTTAATCTTTCTTTATAGTTAATTTTGCATGGGCTGCGGTATTGCAACATACTCATATCGATTTTTCAACTTTAACGGGTTCATTCCAGTGTTCAACTTGGACACGATACCTACGCTTTATTGTCGGTCTCCGATAGGGCTAGGAACTCGATTTTATCCACATAAGAATATCTCTATAGCTTTACATGGGGAACAAACCGAGTGCTCTTGAAGCAAGAGGCGAACACCATACCTCCACAACACAGAGACTATCGATTAAATGTATTAACTCTGAGTAAGCGTATACTGAAACCAAGTTTCTGCGCGCTGTGTTATTAGATTACAGTTTGTAGTGTATGGTGTCCAAACAAAATATATTATAAGTTTCTTTGTTAAAGAAGACCACGGAGAAGATGGATTCAGGATGTAACTGATGGTTTGAACATGATGGTTGCAGAGGCGGATCATCTGGCCTATGAGAGAGATACATTCCGGAGGATTGTTGGGGTGGCAAAGTTCTGCTCAGGACAAGCTATTTGATGATGATGATATTAAGCAACAGAACACTATTTCATAAATCGTAATGTGCAAAGTTTAAATATTTATTTTATAAACTCGCATGCCGCACACAAAAACCCGTTCTAGAAATCTCTTCTTATCCTGACGCTGTGATGTAAAACATGATTAGAGTCAAGAAGGAGAAGACATCTAGTTCTCTACAAAGAATTATACACAAAAATAGCATCAAATCGATCTAGTGAATAATTTATTATTGGTATAGCATTTTTGCTCGTGATGTGGTTGCTGGAAAATTGGTACTGCTCGAATAGTTTGTCAAGTGACTTGCCGTATACAATGAGTTAAGTAAAATATCCATATCAGCTGGCGTATGCAAACGTCATCTTATATTGCCATATGGCTTTGATGACGTTAATCCATTACGTTGTTAAATTTCTTCCATTCCAAGGTTGAACGTTGACATAGCATAATGATAACCAGCTAGATTCTTGTCACTAAATGAACTATGTTCACTTCTTTGCGCAGTCGATTCTCCAGTCATTCTGAGTAAAATGGGAGCCCGAACTTTCTGAACAAGACGAAATTGAAAACTAGAACAGATAAGTGTTCTGTAAATGACACTTTGAAATGAATGAAAAGAGGGTGAGCACCTATGCGGGCGCCTAGTGCTTAAAGTGGCATTTTATTCAATGTCTATATCAGCATTTCATAAACTGGGGTCAGCCGACCCCAGGGATCCACTGTTGATGTGATATAATAGTATCTCTATCACTATAAGACTTTCATATATAAAAACTTTTGGAGGTCCGGTGCAGCAAAATGTATTTATAAAGGATCCTCGGTAATGCAAAGTTTGGGAACCGCTAGTCTATATGATTCGGTTACATGAGTTGGCTAGACGTCAAATTACTTGATATTTCATTGTTACTTCCCTTGTTGTCATGCCAACCATCGTCCAATTATACATTTGATTTGATAAACATATTCACATATCTACTCATATTTCTGATGGTTTTGTTGATTTAGTGTTTCTTTGTGGTTGAGCTAGAGGTGGGGAAAGGGTGGATGGGAGGTATTAATCAATCAAATGTCATGCATTCTGGCGTAGACGATCATATCTCTACACAACTCTCTTCCTTGGTGCGGTTAATCAATTCTGAAACCAACCACTTGTCGAACTATGATCTCAGTCAGCAACTCTCTTCCCTGGTGCGGTTAATCAAATCTGAAGCCGACCACTTGTCGAACCATGATTTCACTCAGACTGTGCATTTTCTCTACTACTGTATTCCACGATCTCTCCTTCCCTGTTGACAGCAAATGTTTCAAACCTTCTCTTCGTATTACATGCCCCAAAAACAACGATTACCTTATTCTTATTCTTTTGCTAAGGTTTCTTTGTTTGTAGACCTCCCTTAAAAACCCCGTCATTTGATTTCTTCGCTACGCATGGAATTTTCAACATTCTTCTGTAAAATCACATGTCCATGGTTTCCAATGTTTATTGTTTGTTCCTTGTCCATGATTCGTTGTCCTACATAAGTATTGGTTCTCTCTCTTTCGCGATCGTTCCTCTTTGGCCATGTTTATCATTTTAATTGTGATATATACACAGCCTTTGCCAAGAACGCAATTTTACGTTACAGCATTCAGTACCATTTGGAGCTCTAGTGCTCATCCTTCGGTAAAGTGTCCGATTTCAACCAGCGTTTACTGGGTTTGTTCTCCGATAGCCTTTTGCTGTCCCCAGCCAAACCCACAAGACAGCAGGTTGCTATTTTCTTTCAGGGCTGCGACCCTTAGACGACCTGCCCTCCAGGGCTGACGAGCGTCATCTGCCCAGTTAACCCGTCTTTTTGTGGACAACTTGGTTTGCCTTTCGTCCAGTTTTTGTACGGTTTGCTCTGCTAGACTTTGGTTGTCCCCAATCAAACTACAAGGCAACAGTAGGAAACGCGCACTGGCTCTCTGCTGGGCTTTCCAGTTTTCTGCACATTTGGATGCTCCGCCCATCCTCGTACCTGCCGCGCCGTGCACGTCTGCCCACCGTTGGGCCCAGCAGTGCATCGTCCGCATGCGTGCTCGCTCTTCTCTGGTGTCTGTCTCACCATTTCCGTCAGTTCTCACCGTGCTCACATTTGCCTGGGCTGTCCGGGCTTGGGGCTTAATTTGGGCCTCCACCCCTGCGCTGGGGCCCGGGTTTTGCCCTATGTCGGCCCACGTCTCTTCGCTTGATGTACCTCTCATCCTATATGTTTATTTGTTCGGGTCCCCTCCTCATGGCTCGGTGTTTCGCCGCGTGCAACTCAACTCTAGACCCCACCTTCGGACTCCGAGTTTCCCACCATGTGGGCTCGAGATGCACTCCTCATTCCGTGATGTTTATCCGTCCTGTTTTTTCCATCAGCCGGGAGGGACTAGCATTAGTGGTCACTCTGGGATTTCGCTCGTCTGTGTTGCGTGTGGATCCCATCCAGCGCGACTACCTCGGCATCTCTACCTACCCCAGGGTAGCTCTCCCTCGATCCCTGCCCTCTTAGCCAGACCGGAACCAATATCTGTTACCAGGGTCACTACGAGGAGGTGGGACAGGGTCTTGATTAGTGCCAGCTCACTAATCCTGACGCAACGTTGTCCCCATGCGTTCAATATAGCACACACTCGACAGACAAGGACAGTCATCTTCCGACTCAGGATAGGACATAACAGACTGAACAAACACCTACACAGGCTACGATTGTCCCCATCCCCTCTGTGTCCATATGGCACCGCTGAGCAAACGACAGAACCTGTCTTGCAAGACTGTCCCCTGTATGTCCTCCATAGCCCTACAACCCAACACTACATTCAAAACTACATGGCACCAGAGATGAGCTCCAGACAACAGTCGACTTCATCATAAGAATGCGTCTAACGGTATAATCATCAAAATAGCTATCGTAAAGAAGAAAAATCACTGGAGTATTCTTTCACGTGGAGTCATTGATAATGAATTCACACACAATACTTTTCTATTTTCATAACGAAAGTGGTGTACTTTATCCTGTTATATTGTCTACTCTTTGTTCAGAGCTGTATAGTCGACGAATTTCTTTATTCAGAGCTGTATAGACGACGAATCTCTTTATTCAGAGCTGTATAGACGACGAATCTCTTTATTCAGAGCTGTATAGACGACGAATCTCTTTATTCAGAGCTGTATAGACGACGAATCTCTTTATTCAGAGCTGTATATACGACGAATCTCTTTATTCAGAGCTGTATAGACGACGAATCTCTTTATTCAGAGCTGTATAGACGACGAATTTCGTTCTCTACTTTTACTATATCATAGACAGAGAAGAGAATAGATCTATTCAGAAATAAGTCCAAAATTCAAAGAAAACTGTCTGGTGCTACAAAAATCAATGAGAAAATTGTAGTATTTCGGAGATTTAAAGAGACACGAAGGGTTGCAGAAGACCATTATAGAAAGAGGCAAATGAAGATGAAGAGAAAAGGAAGACCACGGAGAAAATAGATTTAACATTTAGCTAATGAGTTGAGCATGGCGTCTGCAGAGGTGGGACATCTGGTCTCTATGAGAGAGAGAGAAATTCCGAAGGATTGTTAGGATGGTTCTTCTCGTGACAAGCGATTTAATGATGATATTAATAACACAAAATCCCACTGTATAGTACAATATATGCTGTCTGTTGTGTTATACGGTAGCAGGGTATTAGTTTTGATCACAGCCAACTCTAATATTGGGTCACATAACTGACCAGGAAAACCCTAACCTAGTTTTGAGTTAGGGGCTGGTTTTTGTATATGTTTCATAGAACACTGCACGCTTTTTCGCAATTTTACTCAATTCTATGATTATGGTTATTTATTTATGAAAAATATTCATAATATTGATATTCCTTATTGTTAAACTTAACTTGTTACATAATATAACCTTGATTTACCATTTTGTGTTGATTTTTTAATCAATTCGTCTTTATACAACAATACTGGAATGCGAGGTCACGCGACGGTTGTGATCTTATTTCCTAGAATTTTTACCTGAGCCTTCTGGCCGTATGGTTTTCGGAGGCTACAGTTGTGATTAATGTTATTTATGGTAAATTGTCAATGGTGACTCATGAGTTTTCTTCCATTCCACTCGCACCAAAAAAAGCCGACATTTTTTTGGCTATACTTATAATGAAATTTCGTTCACCTTTGACCTAATTCAGTAGTAACTGTTCAAACATTCACATCCAAATTATCTGATTTATTCCCAAAAATCGATTTAAATGTATTCAATTTAGCATTTCCCTGCATCCAGAGATGTCAGTCTCTTGTCCTGTGCGTAGTTCGCACTCTGCCCAAATGAACTTCTCCTGACAATGAACTCCAAAAATACTATTGACATTTCCTCCAATGTTTAGATTTCAGCTGTAAAGAAAATGTTTATTTTAGAAATCATCGTGTCTCGGAGACATGACAACATGAAATGCGTTTTACGGCAATGTCTATGTTTACTTGCGCAAACAGCCAACCGTATGGGCTTCAGGCAGGGCAGATCTGAACCCGATGAACAGATTACGTGCTCCTGCACTCAGCCAACATCAACACCTATTCTTCTTCTATCCCATTTCAGCCAGACAAATTCATTTCTATAATTAATTTACGACGACAATCGATTTCCCTATCTTCGTGCGGTCATTTTTTTTTTTTTGGTTGAAAGAGCTTCCGTGTGGTTATATTGATTTCATTAATGTCCAGTTTGCGATTCAAATAGGGTGGGGGGTGGCATAGTATTGTGTTGACTATAATAGGTATTGATCGCAACGTTGGAGAGCAGTATTTGTGAAATAAAGTCATTTTTTTTTACTGGATGTTCAATACAAGTAAACACAACTAATGTAATTTAATGAACTCAATAACGCTCAAGGTATGGAACGGGTTAATGGACAATACAAGCAAATTCAATTAATGTAATTTATTGACAAGATTTTATATGTCATTCATAGATAGAGATATGTCATAGACATAAATTTATGCAGGGTCTCTGTGACTAAGTGGTTACGCCCTTGCCTTGCGAGACGATGGTCGTGGGTTCGAATCCGGACAGTGCTGTTCTGTTCCCGAGTGCATTTTTCCAGAGACTCTAGGATATTGTCGGAACTACAGAGCTCGTGCTTTGTGCAATACTCACTGCAGGAGGCGTGCAATTTTCTGCGGAGATTCACCGATCTATATGGGGTAACACCCGGTGCTATGCAGTTAATCATTCGGTTTAAACAACCCATTCCTTTAGACATAAATATGTTATATATAGACAGAGATTTATCTTCGGTTGAAATAGATTTGACATACATAGACAAAAATATGTCTTAGGTGAAGCGTCCGGCCGAATGGATTAAATCTCGGGCTTCAGTGTAGGAGACCCGTGTTCAAACCCCGGTAAGTCCAAGAAGTTTATGTTCTGACAAGGACATTCTTCTTCCAACGCTCCATATCGAGCACTTATTAACCACTCTTTGTGATTTATATGTGATCTGAGCCTAAGAGCGAGTGTACGTTCTGCCAATTTTGCGCCTACACGTAGGCCAGCACATCGGATTTCTGCGACGCTTTTTATTTACTAGGGTAACTTCCCTAAGTCCTACATCAGTCGCCTCTTACAACTTGCCTTGTAGGCCGCAGTGGTACTATTCTTTGCTTCCCTTGCGGGTCCGGGTCAAGGACGTAAAGTATAATCCTAACCTGAACAGCTCCGCGACGACTGTACTAGCCATGTTGCCATTAAATTTCACAGACAAAAGACCTTCCCACTGGTTTCTACACCGCCTAACCAAAGTGATATTACATACATGCAGTAACGAGAGTTAGTTAGGTTACGTTACGCCCGTGTGTTGTCGGGACCAGCAAGGGGAGCAAATAATACTAACACTGTGACCCTACAAGGCATGCCCTAAGAGACGACTGAGGTAGGGGCTTAGAGAAGCTACCCTAGTAAATAAAAAAGCGTCGCGGAAATCGGATTTGCTGGCTTACTTGTAGGAGCATAACTGGAACAACGTACAATCGCTCTTGTGCTCAGATCACATACACATCACAAAGAGTGGTTAACAAGTGTTCGGCATTGAGCGTTCGAAGAAGGAAAAAATTAGTTACCTATGTTAGTCAGAGATATGTCATACATAGACAGAGATATGTCATACATAGACAGAGATATGTCATGCATAGTCAGAGATATGTCATACATAGACAGAGATATGTCAAACATAGACAGAGATATGTCATACATAGACAGAGATATGTGAAACATAGACATAGATATATCAAACAGAGACAGAGATATGTCATACATAGACAGAGATATGTGAAACATAGACATAGATATGTCATACATAGACAGAGATATGTCATACATAGACAGAGATATGTCATACATAGACATAGATATGTCATACATAGATAGAGATATGTCAAACATAGACATAGATATGTCATACATAGACAGAGATATGTCATACATAGACAGAGATATGTCATACATAGACATAGATATGTCATACATAGACATAGATATGTCATACATAGAAAGAGATATGTCATACATAGACAGATATATGTCATACATAGACAGAGATTTGTCATACATAGACAGAGATATGTGAAACATATACATAGATATATCAAACATAGACAGAGATATGTCATACTTAGATAGAGATAATGCAAACATAGACAGAGATATGTCATACATAGACAGAGATATGTCATACATAGACAGAGATATGTCATACATAGACAGAGATATGTCATACATAGACAGAGATATGTCATTCATAGATAGAGATATGTCATAGACATAAATTTATGCGGGGTCTCTGTGACTAAGTGGTTACGCCCTTGCCTTGCGAGACGATGGTCGTGGGTTCGAATCCGGACAGTGCTGTTCTGTTCCCGAGTGCATTTTTCCAGAGACTCTAGGATATTGTAGGAACTACAGAGCTCGTGCTTTGTGCAATACTCACTGCAGGAGGCGTGCAATTTTCTGCGGAGATTCACCGATCTATATGGGGTAACACCCGGTGCTATGCAGTTAATCATTCGGTTTAAACATCCCATTCCTTTAGACATAAATATGTTATATATAGACAGAGATTTATCTTCGGTTGAAATAGATTTGACATACATAGACAAAAATATGTCTTAGGTGAAGCGTCCAGGCCGAATGGATTAGAGCGCGGGATCCAGTGTGGGAGACCCGTGTTCAAACCCCGGTAAGTCCAAGAAGTTTATGTTCTGACAAGGACATTCTTCTTCCAACGCTCCATATCGAGCACTTATTAACCACTCTTTGTGATTTGTATGTGATCTGAGCCTAAGAGCGAGTCTACGTTCTGCCAGTTATACGCCTACACGTAGGCCAGCACATCGGATTTCTGCGACGCTTTTTATTTACTAGGTAACTTCCTAAGTCCTACATCAGTCGCCTCTTACGACATGCCTTGTAGGTCGCAGTGGTACTATTCTTTGCTTCCCTTGCGGGCCACGGCAAAACACGGGCGGGTCAAGGACGTAAAGTATAATCCTAACCTGAACAGCTCCGCGACGACTGCACTAGCCATGTTGCCATTAAATTTCACAGACAAAAGACCTCCCCACTGGTTTCTACACCGCCTAACCAAAGTGGTATTACATGCATGCAGTAACGAGAGTTAGTTAGGTTACGTTACGCCCGTGTGTTGTCGGGACCAGCAAGGGGAGCAAATAATACTAACACTGTGACCCTACAAGGCATGCCCTAAGAGACGACTGAGGTAGGGGCTTAGAGAAGCTACCCTAGTAAATAAAAAAGCGTCGCGGAAATCGGATTTGCTGGCTTACTTGTAGGAGCATAACTGGAACAACGTACAATCGCTCTTGTGCTCAGATCACATACAAATCACAAAGAGTGGTTAACAAGTGTTCGGCATTGAGCGTTCGAAGGAGAAATTAGTTACCTCAGTTAGTCAGAGATATGTCATACATAGACAGAGATATGTCATACATAGATAGAGATATGTCATACATAGACAGAGATATGTCATACATAGACAGAGATATGTCATACATAGACAGAGATATGTCATACATAGACAGAGATATGTCATACATAGACAGAGATATGTCATACATAGACAGAGATATGTCATACATAGACAGAGATATGTCATACATAGACAGAGATATGTCATACATAGACAGAGATATGTCATACATAGACATAGATATGTCATACATAGACAGAGATATGTCATACATAGACAGAGATATGTCATACATAGACAGAGATATGTCAAACATAGACAGAGATATGTCATACATAGACAGAGATATGTCATACATAGACAGAGATATGTGAAACATAGACATAGATATATCAAACATAGACAGAGATATGTCATACATAGACAGAGATATGTGAAACATAGACATACATAGACAGAGATATGTCATACATAGACAGAGATGTGTCATACATAGACATAGATATGTCATACATAGATAGAGATATGTCAAACATAGACATAGATATGTCATACATAGACAGAGATATGTCATACATAGACAGAGATATGTCATACATAGACATAGATATGTCATACATAGACATAGATATGTCATACATAGACAGAGATATGTCATACATAGACAGATATATGTCATACATAGACAGAGATTTGTCATACATAGACAGAGATATGTGAAACATATACATAGATATATCAAACATAGACAGAGATATGTCATACATTAGACAGAGATATGTCATACATAGACAGAGATATGTCATACATAGACAGAGATATGTCATACATAGACAGAGATATGTCATACATAGACAGAGATATGTCATGCATAGACAGAGATATGTCATACATAGACAGAGATATGTCAAATATATGTTGTAGTCAGGGCCTTTCTGATTGCGTACTTTCATTCTAAACTTCCTATTTCATTTCATTAGCTTCCTTTTACTTCGTTGTAGTTCCTCTTTCCTTTTTCTTCGTTAATTCCTTCCTTTCATTTTTGTGTGTTTCTCCTTGTAGTATTCCATATTTCATTTATACGGATGGTCCTCCTGTTATATCTATTATCCCATGGTATTTAAAACAATGTTCTCACTTCCAGACAACACAAAATATTTGACAACCATGATTCATTTACAGGTTCATATATTTATTGAATGTTTCGCAAATATATAAACACGTCCATTCGTCTTAGAAGTCCATCCTTTCTTTTTTATCGTAGCTAAGCCGTCACTATTTTTCTACACAAAAACGTCGTGTCTTGTAGTCATGTGTTGTACTTCTGCATAGAAGTACAACACATAGTCTCAACTATTAAATAATCTAATTATACTACACTAACTATCTGGCTAACTGTCCATTCCTTCGCTGCCATCTGGGGAACTATGACATATAGACAGATATATGTCATACATAGACAGAGATATATCATACATAGACAGAGATATGTCATACATAGACAGAGATATTTCATACATAGACAGAGATATGTCATACATAGACAGAGATATTTCATACATAGACAGAGATATGTCACACATAGACAGAGATATGTCATACATAGACAGAGATATGTCAAACATAGACATAGATATGTCATACATAGACAGAGATATGTCATACATAGACATATATATGTCATACATAGACATATATATATCAAACATAGACAGAGATATGTCATACATAGAAAGAGATATGTCATACATAGACAGAGATATGTCAAACATAGACAGAGATATGTCATACATAGACAGACATATGTCATACATAGACATATATATGTCATACATAGACAAATATATATCAAACATAGACAGAGATATGTCATACAGAGACAGATATATGTCAAACATAGACAAAGATATGTCAAACATAGATAGAGATATGTCAAACATAGACAGACATATGTGAAACATAGAAACCGAGATGTGTCAAACATAGACAGATATATGTAAAACATAGACAGAGATATATAGAAAATAAGCCAGAGTATATCAAAGCCGCCAATAGACAGTTTTAGACTAAAATGTGCTAAAACGACATTTCGACCAAAGGCTCTTTATCCAGCATCTGTGAACGAAAAAAGGTAGATAACAGTTTTATATAATCAAAGAAAAATAAGAAAGAAAGAACGAAGTGATTTGGTCACTTAATAATAACTCCACAGTATGCCAAGTCTTCTACAACAGAACATCAGGAAAGACGACGAGAGAGAGACCACTAAAATAGATGGTTAGATGGCATAGCAGAATCCTGTCAAAAAAGCAAAAATAACAATCACCCAAGCCATCAGAACAGCAAAATACAAAAACAGAAAGCCACAACATTTGGCAACAACCCGGTAACAGTGTGACGACAAAAGAAGAAAGAAGATCCAACATCTATGAACGAAAATAGGTAGATAACAGTTTTACGTAGTCAAAGAACATTTTTTTTCTTAAATATGAAAAATAACAATCGACGTTTTCACCATAATGTCTTCCTAACTAAATAATTAAAGCATGGATACTTAACGAAAGAGGGACGAGAACAGATAAATATGTTGGTCGTTGACATCGAACGATAGAAGAAAATTAGCCACCATAGAAATGAAGTGTTTACGGTGACAGAATGCTAGCTACAGAAAGTTGAAGTGTTTATTCAGAATGCTGGGAGTATCAAAAGAAAGACTGGTTTAGAATGAAGTGTTTAGCAGATGCTGCTAGAAAGTTGAAGTGTTTATTCAGAATGCTAGGAGTATCAAGAAAAGACTGGTTTAGAAATGAAGTGTTTACGCAGAATGCTAGCTACGGAAAGTTGAAGTGTTTATTCAGAATGCTGGGAGTATCAAGAAAAGACTGGTTTAGAAATGAAGTGTTTACGCAGAATTCTAGCTACGGAGAGTTGAAGTGTTTATTCAGAATGCTGGGAGTATCAAGAAAAGACTGGTTTAGAAATAAAGACATCAGAAAAAGTGAATGCTTATCGAAACTGAACTTTATCAAGAAACAATAAATTAATGTTCAGGCCAATAAAAGATGATACCAACAGACATGACCTCAAAGAATAATTTGCAATTCAGATACAGTGAGTACAGACAAAGATTGTCCACACCAAAAGATAGGCGTTCCACAAAAATAACAGAAGCAGTGACAGATACCATTCACGAACAGAGATGTGTGTACAGCTGCAGTTAAAGGAGCCATATTCCTATTCATTCTATCGCAGCCAACTATTCCAGATCATTTAGAACTGGTTGTCGCTTAACCATTTGTAATCTGGTTATCGCATTGACAAAACAGGGAGAACTTGAGCTTCCCATGGCACATCACAGCATAAGAATTGACTAGACAATACAGAGACACAAGCGTCTCCCCCCGACGCTTCCAACCATAATGGTTGATTGATTGATAGGACAATCATCACTGCACTTCGGTGAGTAACCATATGTGTTCCGATCTCTTTCTTACGCAGGAAGATCTTAGTGGCAGTGCGTGAACTCTGTAGCAACGGCGAGGATCCCCGATGTAATTCTGAAGTTTGTGAAAATGTTTTGTAGCAAAGTTGCAGCCCGCTCTTCTCGACTTTAAACTGCCATGGTTTCTATTACGTGCTCAACTAAAACACGGGACCTACGTTTTATGCTCCATCTCCGATATGACTAGGAACTTGATCTCACCTACACTGAGATCAGTGATTTTTGGAAAATATCCCTGATGGCTTCACCAGGAAGCGATCCGAGTAGCTTTGGAACAAGAGTTGAGCAACTAACCTCTAAGCCACAAAGATCCATTCAAAAAGATTTCCGGTATAAATAACTCAATAATAAACTTACCAATCACAAGTCTGAGATAACAACCTAAAATAACTCAATAATAAACTTAACAATCACAAGTCTGAGATACACAACATAAATAACTCAATAATAAACTTAACAATCACAAGTCTGAGATACACAACATAAATAACTCAATAATAAGCTTACCAATCACAACAATCACAGTCTGAGATACACAACACTCAATAACTCAATAATAAGCTAACCAATCACAAGTCTGAGATACACAACACTAAACTACAAATAGATACATCTGCCCAGCGTGTTCGTAGCTCGTTGGACTACGGGTGACTATCCCTCTGTGTGTGCGGGTTCAATTCCGCGGGATGACAGAAAAAGCCACTAATTCCCCAGATTTACGGTGTTCGTGGCACCGAACCGAAGGGTTATGATGTCCATGGCACCGAGCGGAAGAGCTAATAAGCTCAAGTGCTTCTAGATCGGGGAAAGATGCATTATACTTTGGCGCAGACTATTTTTGAATATAGCAGTTAAAAGGAAGCAATAAGAGAAGATTAGAAAGAGATTTAATATTCTTCTTCTTCATTTAACGCTCCATATCGAGCACTTGTTAACCCCTCTGTGTAACTTTATGTGATCTGAGCCTAAAAACGATTGTACGTTGTACCAGTTTAGCGACTACAACTAGGCACATCCGATTTCTGCGACGCTTTTTATTTACTAGAGTAGCTTCCCTAGACTCCTACCTCAGTCGTCTCTTACGACAAGTCTTGTATGTCGCAGTGTTACTATTCTTTGCTCCCCATGCGAGTCCCGGCTACACACTGGCGAGATTTCAATATAAAAAAGAAACAAACAAATGATGACGTGTGAGACCTACTCTCAACAGGAAATGATTGATTTTACGACTTCGGCTGTGGGTGAAAGATAAAGAAATGATTTTCTGGAAGCTTATTCCTAAATTTCGTTTCAGCAAAGATGAAAGTTTTCAATTTTCCTAGCCAGCATTTCCTGCTATAAAAAATAATAGTTCTTACAGTAATAGAAAAATGTCTGCGTTTATTTTGTAACAATTACAGTAGAGGAAGGGTGAAACGTCTGGCTGAATGGATTAGAGAACGGCTCCCATGCTTTCAGGTTACCCGGGTTAAATTCCCGATAAGACCAACTAGTTTTGTTTTTTTTGTCTAGTGCATAAAGAAAATATTATATCCTGAACAGCTTCACGGCGACTGCACTAGCCATGCTGCCATTAAACTCCACAGTCTCATGTTTCTCCTGTCCTTACACTGTAATAAAAAGCAGTATTACAGGCAGTAACGATAGTTTTAAAAACGTTTTAAAATAAAAACGTTACAGATGTGACCTTGTTGTTCAGTGTTGAAGAATCTTCTTTTTCTTCTTACGTTTCATATCGACTACTTCTTAAACCACTCTTTGTGATTTGTTTGTGATCTGAGCCTAAGAGCGATTGTACGTTGTGCCAGTTATGCGATTACAAGTAGGCCAGCATATCCGATTTTTGTTATGCTTTTTATTTACTAAGGTAGCTTCCCTAGGCCTCTACCTCAGTCGCCTCTTACGACATGCCTTGTAGGTCGCAGTGTTACTATTCTTTGTTCCCCTTGCTAGCCCCTGCACTACACTGACAAGTGTTGGAGAGTGAAGATTCTATCCTCTTTGCCAGCATGCCACCACGCATAAATGTTCAACTTTGCCAGCATGCCACCACGCATAAATGTTCAAATTTGCCAGCATGCCCCCACGCATAAATGTTCAAATTTGCCAGCATGCCACCACGCATAAATGTTCAACTTTGTCAGCATGCCACCACGCATAAATGTTCAACTTTGCCAGCATGCCACCACGCATAAATGTTCAACTTTGCCAGCATGCCACCACGCATAAATGTTCAACTTTGCCAGCATGCCACCACGCATAAATGTTCAACTTTGCCAGCATGCCACCACGCATAAATGTTCAACTTTGCCAGCATGTCACCACGCATAAATGTTCAACTTTGCCAGCATGCCACCACGCATAAATGTTCAACTTTGCCAGCATGCCACCACGCATAAATGTTCAACTTTGCCAGCATGCCACCACGCATAAATGTTCAACTTTGCCAGCATGCCACCACGTATAAATGTTCAACTTTGCCAGCATGCCACCACGTATAAATGTTCAACATTGCCAGCATGTCCCCACGCATAAATGTTCAACTCTTCGATCTGTTCTGTTATTTCTTTATATGTATATATGTGCTTGTTTGATTGTGTGTGTGTGTGTTTGTGTGGGGATGTTGTCTATGGGTATGTGCATTGTGTGTGTGTGTGTGTTGTCTGTATGTATGTGTATGTTGTAAGTGTGTGGGTGTTGTCTGTGGGCCTGTGTGTTTATGCGTCTGTGTGTCTGTGTTGTCTGTAGGTATTTATGTGTTGTATGTGTGTATGTGTTGTCTTTATGTGTTTGTCTGCTGTATGTGTGTGCGGGTGTGTGCTGTCTATGTGTGTTTGTATGTGTACATGCGTGTATTCGTGTATGCGTTGGCTGCGTGGGTGTGTGTATATCTAACCAATAATTGAGTATATTTTGATCCCAACTACAGAATGTCTCCATCCAACATCGATACAACATTCCTAATTCAGTTGTCACAATTTCCAAATAATGATTTGCCTGCACGCAATGCTACTGTCTACTTCTTCTCTGTAAATCTAAAATTACCATTATTATTGACAGATATTTCTCCTTTTTTATTTTCTAAGCATTTACTGTCGACATTTCTTTCACATATTTCTCATATCTAACTTGCTCTCTATATTAATGGAGAGAGAGAGATACAGTTTGGAGAATCAGCGTTTTATGCTTGAACCGTATAAGTAACAAATATGACATCTGTTGTTTTTTGTTCTTTGTTCTTTGTTATCTGTTCTTTGTTTTTCGTTATATGTTCCTTGTTCTTTGTTATATGTTCCTTGTTCTTTGTTATCTGTTCCTTGTTCTTTGTTATATGTTCATTGTTCTTTGTTATATGTTCCTTGTTCTTTGTTATATGTTCCTTGTTCTTTGTTATATGTTCCTTGTTCTTTGTTATGTGTTCCTTGTTCTTTGTTCCATGTTATCTGTTCCTTGTTCTTTGTTATGTGTTCCTTGTTCTTTGTTCCATGTTATATGTTCCTTGTTCTTTGTTATATGTTCTTTGTTCTTTGTTATATGTTCCTTGTTCTTTGTTCCATGTTATCTGTTCATTGTTCTTCGTTCTTTGTTATATGTTCGTTGTTCTTCGTTCTTTGTTTTTTGTTATCTATTCGTTGTTCTTTGTTCTTCATCCTTTGTTCTTTGCTTCCTGGCCGTTGTTCTTTGTTATCTGTTCGTTGTTCATTGTTCTTCGTTCTTTGTTCGTTATTCTTCGTTCTCTGTTCTTCGCTTTCTGTTCTTCTTTATCTGTTATTCGTTCTCTGTTCTTCTTTATCTGTTCTTCTTTATCTGTTCTGCTTTCTCTGTTCTTCTTTATCTGTTCTTCGTTCTCTGTTCTTTTTATCTGTTCTTCTTATCTGTATTCGTTCTCTGTTCTTCTTTATCTGTTCTTCGTTCTCTGTTCTTCTTTATCTGTTATTCGTTCTCTGTTTTCTTATCTGTTCTTTTATCTGTTCTGGTTCTTGTTCTTATCTGTTCTTCGTTCTCTGTTCTTCTTTATCTGTTCTTCTTATCTGTTATCGTTCCTGTTCTTCTTTATCTGTTCTTCTTTATCTGTTCTTCTCTGTTCTTCTTTATCTGTTCTTTTCATCTGTTATTCGTTCTCTGTTCTTCTTTATCTGTTCTTCGTTCTCTGTTCTTCTTTATCTGTTCTTCTTTATCTGTTATTCGTTCTCTGTTCTTCTTTATCTGTTCTTCGTTCTCTGTTCTTCTTTATCTGTTCTTCTTTATCTGTTCTTCGTTCTCTGTTCTTCTTTATTTGTTCTTCTTTATCTGTTCTTCTTTATCTGTTCTTCGTTCTCTGTTCTTCTTTATCTGTTCTTCTTTATCTGTTCTTCTTTATCTGTTCTGCGTTCTCTGTTCTTCTTTATCTGTTCTGCGTTCTCTGTTCTTCTTTATCTGTTCTTCTTTATCTGTTCTTCTTTATCTGTTCTGCGTTCTCTGTTCTTCTTTATCTGTTCTTCTTTATCTGTTCTTCTTTATCTGTTCTGCGTTCTCTGTTCTTCTTTATCTGTTCTTCTTTATTTGTTCTTCTTTATCTGCTCTGCGTTCTCTGTTCTTCTTTATCTGTTCTTCTTTATCTGTTCTTCTTTATCTGTTCTTCTTTATCTGTTCTTCTTTATCTGTTCTTCTTTATCTGTTCTGTGTTCTCTGTTCTTCTTTATCTGTTATTCGTTCTCTGTTCTTCTTTATCTGTTATTCGTTCTCTTCTTTATCTGTTATTCGTTCTCTGTTCTTCTTTATCTGTTCTTCGTTCTCTGTTCTTCGTCAGCTCAAACACAAATCGCACCGGGGCATGTGGACAGTTCATCTACTTTCTAGTAAGACTATTAGTATATCATGAAACTATCTCAATCAATGAGGAAATTAGAAGAACAGTCGGAACAACACCTGCTATTAGATTTATTGAAAAACAGAGACTCAAATGGTTTGGCCACTTGGTTAGAATGAACCCGAATACATCAGTTGCAAGAGCGTACAACCTAAAAATGGAATCATCAAGAGGAAAGGGCAGACCAAGAAAAGATGGGTTGATGGAGTTACAGACATCTTAAAACTCCACAATACCACACCATATCAAGCGACCGAGCGTGCATTATCTCGGAAACCGATCATCAGTTAAACCTGCTACGCCTAGCGGCAAAAAAGCAGAGAAGGACAAAAGAAAGAAAAGAAGAAAGAAGATCTCAATCCGCCCCCAACTCCTTCACTATTTAACATCAGTCTCCCCCCTCTCCCCCGCTGTTTTACAGCAGCCTATCTTATCATTTAAAGTCAATCTACGAAGACTTTCAATAGCGTTATACTGAATCCTTAACACAGACAAAACACACATTGTCACACAATCACACAGACCCACCACACACATTCAGACACATATACTCAGACACACACACATATAGACCCACCACACACTCGTCATACTCAGACACACACACATACTCACCACACACACATACTCTCAGACATACTCTCTCTCACACACACACACACACACACCACATACCACACACACACAGACACACACAGACCCAACACACACACATACACACAGACACTCAGACACACGCACACATACACACAGACCAACCACGCCCATATTCATAAACACACACTCAGGCATACTCAACCCCACCACACACACACACACACACACACACTCAAACACGCACACTTACACATAATTCTCCGAGAAAAACCGTAAGCCTTAATGCGTGTGCACGCCAATTTGTAAATATAACCAGCAGATATTCATGGCCTTTGGAATGCGACAAGAAACGGATATAGAAATTGACGTGATAGAAGAGGGAAATATTCGTTCCGGAAGTGAAAATCTTGATAACTTTTGAGCAGAGAATATGCAGATTGGGTCGGGTTTCTTTAACTCTATTTGCGCGTCTCCAAGGCTTCATCTTGTCAACCTTCTGAACTTCTTATGTGGTCGGCGTGTTATTTAGTGAATAGATAGCATCAGCATGTGCCATGCCGGATGGCGTAGACCAGCGGTTCCCAAACTTTGCATTACCACTGACCCTCTTTTAAATACATTTTGCTGCTGCAGACCCCCAACAGTTTCTATCTATCAAAATGGACAGGAATAAATTATCTTTGTGTTACAATAGTAAACAATGTTCTCAGACTGCGGAAAACTTCAAAAAAGGTCTTTCATTGTGTCCTGTCAGACATTTAGACTCCGGTCTGATCCGGATCCTTTGATTTCGCAGAGAAACTAGTTTACCACTGTTTTTATACATGTTTTAAAAATGTATTTTTCTGTTTGAAATGTCAAAGATCATAATATTTCTTCAAGGTCTTGACGACCCCCTGTGAGTATCTCGCGGACCTCCGGGGGTCCGTAGACCCCAGTTTGGGAAACTCTGGCGTAGACAATCATGAATCTCCCAAAACGTCTGTCGTTACTGCTATCAGTGTGGATGTTGCCACTCTCCGTGTCATGAAGCTAGATTGTCCATAAGTTTGTCTTCCTCTGTCTCGTCTGTCATTAATTTTAGCGGTTGTCAGATATATTTTCTAAGCCTTCCTTTCTCTTCTTCTTTTTCTTTCTTATCTCTAATCTTGTCTTGCATCAAAGCGCCAGGATAAAAAGAGATTTCTAGAACGGGATTTGTGTGCTCTTCATAAATAGTGTTTTTCACTGTCTTTGTTATTTCCAAAGTCCATTTTTTTGAGTGGAAAGCATTTTGCTTTGTGTCTCACTGTATCGGAGTAATATTGCTCTTTGAGGCTCACTGTTTGTGATTTTGCGTGGTTGCTACTTGAATATGGTCACAGTAGAATTTTTACGTCTCTCGTGTCAAAGGTATCAGGTTCGCTCCCTCGTGGAGCCATTGGGATATTTTTCCAGTCATCCCTGATTTCAGTGTGAGATTGAGTTCCAATTCCTATACCTATAGGAGACTGACGATAAAACGTTGGTCTCATGTTCAATTTGAGCACGTTAAAGAATCCTTGGCAGCTCAAAATTGAGAAGAGCAGGCTGAAAAGCTGATGCGCCCGTGCAAATTTCATTCGAAAACATTAAAAACAAAAGTTCTTCAAAAATATCTTTACCATCTTTAAATTTAAATCGGGGACCCTCGTCGGTGCTACAGAGTTCGTGCACTGCTGCTGAGATCTTCCTGTGTAAGAAAGAGATCAGTGCTCACATGGCTACTCACCGAACTGCAATGATGATGTTCCTATCAATCAATCAACCACTCTAGAACTACGCGTATTTACTCCTGGAATAGAACCGACTCATCAATCTTCGACTTGCCTTCGATGTTGTCCTAGAGTAATTCTGAACTCTTCTTACCCAGATAGTGACATTACACAAATGATGCCCAGAAGCTCTCTTTGCGTTTTCTAAAAGAAATCTTTTGAAAGTGACCCACCTCAGATGTCTCTTCATGGGAAAGATCTACAAGAAACCGATAGCTATCACATAATAACGTGTCTTAAGTAGAAATTTGCCACCTTTACAGTCCTTCGGAAATGATTTCTTTTACAAAACCAGATCCTCTACTTCTCAAACCATCTACCACATCCAGAACTAACCCTCCAGATTAGCCTACCTTATCGTGGTTGGAGGGTTTACGTGCCTTAGTGATTCTTCAGGCTATGTCGGCGGGAATCTAACTCCTGGCAGGTCTAACCAAGCCGAACAGACTGAAAGTGAAAGGCCAGACCAAAAGGCGGGGAGCAGGATGGGGCCTCATAAGGTGCCAGCGCAGAACCCACCGTCGAGTGGTAAATGCTCTGGTTGCAACCAACCCATCACCCAGCTATGGGTTAAATGGCAGCCCTCCTCTCTCTTGAGGGCATCTTTTTCTTGTCTTATCTCCTACTTCTTTTACAATTTTTCTATCCTTCGAGTTAGACCACAGTCTTCTCTAGCAATAAGAGTGCTGAAGTCGGAGGCAACCAGCCAAGAGGCGCACTATAGCAATCAGGTTGCCACGCACAAACGCTAATGAAAAGTTCTAGATATTTGAATGTATATGGTGCTCACCCAGTACAAGTGACAACATTCAATATATAGACAATATTTCAAACGAACGAAAGAAAGGAAGGAAGGATAGACAATATTTCAAACGAACGAAAGAAAGGAAGGAAGGATAAACAATATTTCAAACGAACGAAAGAAAGGAAGGAAGGATAGACAATATTTCAAGCAAACGAAAGGAAGGAAGGAAGAATAGACAATATTTCAAGGAAGAGAAAGGATGAGACAATATTTCAAGCGAACAAAAGGAAGGAAGGATAGACAATATTTCAAGCGAACGAAAGGAGGAAGGAAGAAAGAAAGAAAGGAAGGAAGGAAGGAAGGAAGGAAGGAAGGAAAAGGAAGGAAGGATAGACAATATTTCAAGCGAACGAAAGGATGAGACAATATTTCAAGCGAACAAAAGGAAGGAAGGATAGACAATATTTCAAGCGAACGAAAGGAGGGAAGGAAGAAAGAAAGAAAGGAAGAAAGAAGGAAGGAAGGAAGGAAGGAATGAAGGAAGGAAGGAAAAGGAAGGAAGGAAGGATAGACAATATTTCAAGCGAACGAAAGTAAGGAAGGAAGGATAGACAATATTTCAAGCGAACGAAAGGAAGGAGGGAAGGAAGAAAGAAAGGAAGGAAGGAAGGAAGGAAGGAAGGAAGGAAGGAAGGAAGGAAGGAAGAAGGAAGGAAGGAAGGATAGACAATATTTCAAGAGAACGAAAGGAAGGAAGGAAGGATAGACAATATTTCAAGCGAACGAAAGGAGGAGACAATATTTCAAACGAACAAAAGGAAGGAAGGATAGACAATATTTCAAGCGAACGAAAGGAAGGAAGGAAGGAAGAAAGAAAGAAAGAAAGAAAGGAAGGAAGGAAAAGGAAGGAAGGAAGGATAGACAATATTTCAAGCGAACGAAAGGAATTAAGGAAGGATAGACAATATTTCAAGGAACGAATTAAGGAAGGAAGGAAATAAGGAAGGAAATAAGGAAGGAAGGAAGGAAGGAAGGATAGACAATATTTCAAGCGAACGAAAGGAGGAAGGATAGACAATATTTATAGTGAACGAAAGGAAGGAAGGATAGACAATATTTCAAGCGAACGAAAGGAAGGAAGGAAGGATAGACAATATTTCAAGCGAACGAAATTAAGGAAGGAAGGAAATAAGGAAGGAAATAAGGAAGGAAGGAAGGAAGGATAGACAATATTTCAAGCGAACGAAAGGAGGGAAGGATAGACAATATTTATAGTGAACGAAAGGAGGGAAGGATAGACAATATTTCAAGCGAACGAAAGGAAGGAAGGAAGAAAGGAAGGAAGGAAGGAAGGAGGGAGGAAGGAAGGAAGGAAGGAGGGAGGGAAGGAAGGAAGGAGGGAGGGAGGGAGGGAGGGAGGGAGGGAGAAAGGAAGGAAGGAAGGAAGGAAGGAAGGAAGGAAGGAAGGAAGAAGGAAGGAAGGAAGGAAGGAAGGAAGGAAGGAAGGAAGGAAGGAAGGAAGGAAGGAAGGAAGGAATGAAGGAAGGAAGGATACAAGAGACAACATTTCCCGTTGTCTTCCTCTTCTCATTTACCGGTATTTCTCCACCCATTCTTCTTCATCTTCTGCGATCAACTTCTGTTATGCGACTACTACAGTATGTGTCATAAACAGGGCGATGCGCTTGAACTCTTCACTAGTTCCCCATAGTTAGTTCTGAAGGGTTGTTCCTGTTGGCCAGATTTCCAATCTCACACTGATCAGAATGGGGCAGTCTTGCAAGATATGCTTTGGGGACTGCTTTAGTGCTACACAGACGCTTGCAGCCGAGTCCCTGAGACCCACTCTATGGAGATGTGCTCTGAAACTGCAGTGTCCCATTCTAAGTCTGAAGACTGTGGTCTGTGCTTTTGTTTAATGTATTTATAATTTTCGTTCTCTATTATATCCTCAATTTGTTTTTCTTCTCATCATTTTTCTGAATCTCCGCCCATAAATGTCATCTGCAGCATATTCGTATCTTTCTATGTGTCCACAATATTTCAATTCTGTGCTGCTAGTAGATGACAGAATGCAGTACACAATATTTCAATTTTGTGCTGCTAGTAGATGACAGAATGCAGTAAACAATATTTCAATTTTGTGCTGTTAGTAGATGACAGAATGCAGTACACAATATTTCAATTCTGTGCTGTTAGTAGATGACAGAATGCAGTACAATGTTCAATTCTTGCTGTTAGTAGATGACAGAATGCAGTAAACAATATTTCAATTTTGTGCTGTTAGTAGATGACAGAATGCAGTAAACAATATTTCAATTCTGTGCTGTTAGTAGATGACAGAATGCAGTAAACAATATTTCAATTATGTGCTGTTAGTAGATGACAGAATGCAGTAAACATCAAAGAGAATGAAAACTCAGGGACTCCCACTGGGATCAGATCAAAACAAATAATTAGAAACAAATAAATAAAAAGCAATTAGATAGTTCCACTTCAGAGGATAGGATAATGACAATACGACTACAGACCCCATATTTCATTGCACGTTTGTGTGTGTGTGTGCGTGTGTGTGTGTGTGGTGTGCGTGTGGTGTGTGTGTGGTGTGTGTGGTGTGCGCGTGTGCGTGTGTGTGTGTGTGTGTGTGTGTGTGTGTGTGTGTGTGTGTGTGGTCTGTTTGAGTAGTTGGAAGACGCAGTTGCTGTTCTTAAAACAAAATGTGTTTATTAATTTTTGTGAAATAGTTGCGATCAGGTGTTATCAATATAAGTGTTACAGAAGAGTCCTTCGTATATCTTGGACAGAGAAGAGAACAAATAGATCTATCCAGAAAGAACTCAAAATCAAAGAAAACTGGCTGATGCTACAAATAAGAAGAGAAAATTGAGATATTTGGACATATAAAAAGACACGAAGGGCTGGAGAAGACCATCATGGAAGGAGGCATACCAGCAAAGAGAAGAAGAGGAAGACCACGGAGAAGATTTATGAGGTTTAGAACATTTGGGGACAACAGGTAAAATTCAGTGAAGGAGATATTGTGGAAGACAATGGGAGAAGATGTTGGATGGTCTGACATCGTGGCTCGACAAAAGATCAACGTCAAAACTGATTAACTGCACCAAAGAAAGAGTTGTGGAAAGACATGATCGCCTACACCGGCAGGAGGGGCACTTAATTGATTGATACAATGGTTTGGGAAGGAAGGGGGGTAATTTGGATCGTTCAGTTTAAAAAAAATCACACAAACAACCTCCATCTTTCTTGAAACTAAAAGATATTTGAAAGTTTCTAGATTGTTCGCCATCAAGTATACACTGTCAGCTGGAATCTGTCAAAGCTGGTGAGTGCCTGCCTGCATGCACGGAGCTCGCGCGCGACATGACACATCAATATATACCCATCATGCAAAGTGCTCTCACTGTCAGTCGAAGAGTAAACTTGTTTGAGATAGCAAGATAAACATATTATTCTCTCTATATCTCTCTCTCGCTCTCTCTCTCTCTCTCGTTGGATACAACTAGAGCTATCCATGTTAAAAGTGCGGAGACATGACGTGTAAACTATGTGGTGCATGGATTACAGGTATTCTAATGGAGTTACTAATGAAGATGCAGGTAATAAAACAGATTTATTGGGGCTGAGTACTTCAGTGTTTGCTGTGAGTGTAATTACTTATTGCACCGTCCATGATTATATAGGCCAGCGCACTAAGATGCAAAACATGGAATGTGCTTAGTCAGTACATTCATTTATGGGAACATAGCTGGTGCAATAATTTCTAATGTATTTTCGCAATAAATTATAATGTAGTTTGTGAAATAAATTGTAATGTAGTTTGTGCAATAAATTAAAATGTAATTTATCCAATACATTGTGATGTAATCTGTGTAAAAAATTATAAAGTAGTTGGTGCAATAATTTGTAATGCAGCTTGTGCAATTGGTTATAATGTAGATTGGACAATAAATGGTCATGTAGGAAGAACAATAAATTATAATGTAGTTGGTGCAATAATTTATAATGCAGTTAGTGTAATACATTGCAATCTATTTGGTGCAGTAAATGTCAATGTAGCAGGTGCAGTAGACTGAAATGTAATTGATGCAATAAAACAAAATGAATTTGGTGCCCCACCATAAAATGCTGTTATTGATGTAACAGATTATAATGTAGTTCTTTGGATAACGGATGGAGCTCACTCTATAATATTAAACTCAGTTTATCTTTGCAACATTTCAAGACCAAGCAATACTTCTACAGTCTTTTACCAAACATGGAATGTTTTAGAGTATTATTTAGAGGTTTCTGTGACGTTAAGGTTAGGTACTCGTCTATGGTGCCAAAGAGGTTTCTGTGACGTTAAGGTTAGGTACTCGTCTATGGTGCCAAAGAGGTTTCTGTGACGTTAAGGTTAGGTACTCGTCTATGGTGCCAAAGAGGTTTCTGTGACGTTAAGGTTAGGTACTCGTCTATGGTGCCAAAGAGGTTTATGTGACGTTAAGGTTAGGTACTCGTCTATGGTGCCAAAGAGGTTTCTGTGACGTTAAGGTTAGGTACTCGTCTATGGTGCCAAAGAGGTTTCTGTGACGTTAAGGTTAGGTACTCGTCTATGGTGTCAAAGGTGCCAGGTTCGCTCCCTCGTGGAGCCATCTGCACATTTTCCAAAAGCTCCTGATCTCAGTGTAGGTGAGTTCCTAGTCCTATCGGAGACAGACGATACAACGTAGGCCCCGTTCAATATGAGGATCTAAAAGAACCCTTGACAGTTCAAAATCGAGAAGAGTAGGCTGGAAAGCCGCAGCACGGGCAAAGTTCATAAGATAAGATTACAATTAAAATTCCTACAAAAATATCTTCACCATCTTCAAAATGCGGAGACCCTTGCCGGTGGTAAGGAGTTCGTGCACTGCAGCTGAGATCGTCCTGTGTAAGAAAGATATCGGAGCACACATTGTTACTCACGGAAGTGTAATGATGATGGTCCTATCAATCAATCAATAAATCAATCAGATAATTAATTCTGAGTAAGATAGAAAGACTGTTGAGGATCTGTGTAGATAAGTTTGTTTGAGGATCTGTGTAGATAAGTGGTTAAACAGTTCAAACATGAACATTTAATAAAGCAGTGGAAAAACATATATGTGCTTTTGAATATAAGTGTTACAGAAGAGTCCTCCGTGTATCATGGACAGAGAAAAGAACAAATAGATCTATCCAGAAAGAAATCAAAAGCTAAGAAAACTGGCTGATGCTACAAATCAGAATAATAAAATTGAAGTATTTTGGACAAAGTGTTGGAGAAGATAATTATGAAAGGAGGCATCCCAGCAAAGAGGAGAAGAGAAAGACTACGAGACGATAGATTCAGAATGTGAATGATGATGATCATGACGGCTGCAGAGGCGGAACATCTGACCTTTGAGTTAAATAAATTCCGAAGGACTGAGTGCTAAAGTTCTGCTCAGAATAAAATATTTGATGAAATGAACAGTAAAAATAATATATTTAACTAAATATTATATTGAATGATTGATTGATTGATTGATTGAACCATCATCATCGCACCTCGATAAGTAACCATGTGTGCATCTTCGATCTCTTTCTTACACAGAAAGATCTCAGCGGCAACTGCACGAACTCCTTTAGGGGATCTCTGTGGCTAAGTGGTTAAGTGCTTTGCCTTGTGAGTCGAGGTCGTGGGTTCGAGTCCGGACCGCGCCATTCTGTTCACGAGTGCAGTTTTTTCCAGAGACCCTAGGATTGTTGCTGGAGTTACGGAGTTCATACTTTGTGCAATACTCTCGGCAGGTGGCGGCCATTTCTGGGAGAGGACTGAGCCGTATGGGGTAAAACCTGGTGCAATGAATTCAATCCTTCGGCTTTTAAACCTTTTTTAATCCTTTAGCATCGGCTATGAATAATATAAATGAATGTAATACTACTGCAAACAATGTAAACACGAACATAATGAAACTGATTTCATCAATAACAAAATAATCTTAGTTTTCTTTTTTTTTTCTTTCAGAGACAAAATCTCCTAGTCTTCATTGCTTTTAACAGAAATATTTAACGATTGTCTTTCAATTTTAACAGAAATTAACAATTGTCATTAAATATGGGTGCCTGTAGCTTGAGTGGTATTGAGAGTGATCTAACTCAATCGTACCTGGTTCAAACACCGCGGTGAGCAATTTGGAAGCAATTTCGTTCCTGTGGATTTGTACGAATGAAAAAAATAGACCTTACAGTTCAAAAAGCAATTTCATACTACTTAACGTTTAAGTGGTGTCTAGAAATTCAACGACTCGTTTACTGTGTTTGATAGCGAGGTCCTGTAAAGGATATGCCAGGATTTTCATTTCAATGACATCATAAATAAAGTGTTTCCAACGAAAGTTCAATGTTTTACATGGGCGTATTCTGTGTGTGGGAACTGACATCGTTTAAATCTGTGTTTCTGATGGAGTATCATTTAATGATAGCAGATGAACAGTTGCATTGTGGGAAGATGTATTGCAGAGGTGAAGAGTAACAGTGCATTGTGGGAACGTGTGTTGGAGAGATGAACGGTACCAATGCATTGTGGGAAGATGTGTTGGAGTTTAATAACAACCTGTTGATGAATTGTTGTGTGTGTTGAGATGTGTCAACATGGCGGGAGACAATGAAAAGGTAAATATGAATGGTTTTGATGGTTACTATGTCCATGTTCTTGTTGTCTGAGATGTTTCTGTAGTTTTAGTTGCTATAATATTGGGTTTTTTTAACGCTTGATCCTATGAGAGATTAACCCATACAGAGATTAATCCATACAGAGATTAACCCATGCAGAGATTAACCCATACAGATATTAACCCATGCAGAGATTAACCCATGCAGAGATTAACCCATATAGAGATTAACCCACACAGAGAGATTAACCCACACAGAGAGATTAACCCATACAGAGATTAACCCACACAGAGAGATTAACCCATGCAGAGATTAACCCATACAGAGATTAACCCATGTAGAGATTACCTACAGAGATTACCATACAGAGATTAACCCATGCACAGTTTCGTGAAAAGCAAGACAAATGTAAGCTAGCTTATTCTTGCTAGTTTGTCCATCAACAGCGTCAAACATGCTATTGTTGTTGTTGTTGTTGTTGTTGTTGCTTGATTGCGTTCGTTCTTATCAACAAAGTTAACCATTTTCTGTGATCTGCAATTAGCCAAGTAGGGCTCGAGTCGTTCTTGGTGAACGGTGATCGAGACATTCCTAGTTTAGTCACTGGGACCCGTTCTAGTGTCATGCTCTATCCCATTTTCTTACTTGCATACTTATCTTCTGCACGTTATCGTCTGGTATACATATCTGTGGGACACTTACAGTGTGATACTGTTGACAAACCCCCCCGGGAACATTGGAGTACATACCGGCCTTTGTTATCGGAGTGTATGTAATCCATATTAGCCTAATAGTGCTCATGTTGTATGGGGGTGTACGTGTTTACACATCAGTATGCTATGTCGGTAATTAACGCCATTATCTCACGTTTCTTCCACCTACCTCTTCTGCTCTTCCCACGTGTGGTCTTTGTTCCCACCTGTACAAACAATATATTACGTAACCTGCTACTGACCCTTTCCGATTGACCAGCCAATCGGTAACCTAATAGTCTTCCTATTTCCTGTCCATTCTATCATTCACGAGATGCTGACCAAGAGCCACGCAGGTACGTATGTCAGTATCTTTTGATTCACATCATTTGTTATAGTATTATGTTTTAGTTAATTAAGTTTTTGTGTAAGTTTTTTGTTCTTGATAAAGGTCTAAGCACCGAAACGTTGAGTGTTGTTTTTTCAAATCTTATAATTAATTTTTCCCTTCTTATGTAATACTGTATATACCAGTCTTTGCTCTATCGCCTATTTACTCAGTATTACCGCAGCCACCCTAACGATTTTCTCCAGATCTGATCTGATCCAGTCTGACCACCTCAGATTTGTTGATTTTCGTACATCGCACGCTGATAAGCTAGCTAAGGAAGGAGGGAGGCTACCGCAGACTGATCACGAGATCAGCTAAGAGGAGGCTAGAACAACCATCGCTGGCAGTATAAAGGCAAATGGTCGAAAGACCATTCACAGTACAACAGCAGTGATGGGTACTATGGTCTGTCCCGTAGTGAACAAGTAGCCATAATCCGCCTCCGTACCGGCCATAACAGAATTCGAACCCACATGTTTCACAAATTTAAAATTGGCACAACTAGCCTGTGTCACTGTGAAAAGGTGGACATAACAGCAGATCACATACTGCAAGACTGCCAGCGGTTAGCAGCCCCGAGAAAAGAAACGTGGCCCATTAACACAGAGCTTCGTGAGAAGCTGTACGGAGGACGGAGTCCCTCAAAGCAACAGTAAAATTCATGATAAAAGTTGGTTCATCAGTCTAGGCGGGGATCGAGAGAGAGAGATCTGATTCGTGCCAAGGAGTTCGATGTTGAGAGAATGATCTGTAAAATAGTTTGATTGATTGATAGGACCATCATCATTGCACTTCGGGGCGTAACCATGTGTGCTCCGATCTCTTTCTTATACATGACGATCTCAGAGATCTCAGCACGGTCTCCTTAGCACCGGCGATGGTCACTGATGTAATTATGAAGATAGTGAAGATATATTTGTAAGGAATTTTTCTTTTTGAAAATCATATTTAATGAATTTTGCCCGGACAGCCACTTTCCAGCCTTTTCTTCTCGATTTTGAGCTGCCAATAGTTCTTTTACGTGCTCAACTTGAACACGGGACCTACGTGTTATCCGCCGCCTCTGATATGACTAGAACTCGATCTCCCTACACTGATATCAGGGTTCTTTGGATAAATATCTAGATGGTTCCACGAGGAAGCGAACCTTTGACACGAGAAACGAGCACCTAGCCTCTATGCCACAGAGACACCGTGTAAAATAGATATTAAACACAATGTTTTCACCATCTAACAATGAAACAACACAGAGACACCGTGTAAAATAGATATTAAACACAATGTTTTCACCATCTAACAAGGAAACAATTTTCTCAAGTCATTTGTCAATATTTTCATTGAATTTGAGATTTTCTTAGATCATTTGATGGATCTCTGTGGCGTAGAGGTTAGGCACTTTATCTCTCGTTAAAAAGGTACTAGGTTCGTTCCCTCGTGGTGCCATCTGGATATTTTTCCAAAGATTCCTGATCTCAGTGTAGGTTATATCGAGTTCCTATTATCGGAGACGGACGATAAAACGTAGGTCCCGTGTTCAAATTGAGCATGTAAAAGAATCCTTAGCAGTTCAAAATTGAGAAGAGAAGGCTGGAAAGTCGCTGCCCATTCATAATTCATTAGAAAGATTAAAATAATAAAGATCATAACAATATTATCCTATATTCTAAATTACACGGGGGAACCCTTGCCGGTGCTACAGAGTTTGGGCCCTGCCGCTGAGATCTTTCTGTGTAAGAAATAGATCGAAGCATACATGGTTACTCACCAAAGTGAAATGATAATGGCCCTATCAAATTAATCAATAAGATAATGAAACCTACAAAGAAGCAAATATACAAAGAAGACTGCATAAAGTCTTCAGCAGCATGGGTTCACAACAATCAACACGGCTTGCTTGAATCATAGAAGAAAAAACCTCAACTCACAGTGACATCTAGCGGAACAACTTTGAGAAAGAAAAGTTCGATAGTAAATTAATATTCTCTGTTGAACTGTTGTTATGATTGTCAATACTGCTTGTTATGATCCCATCAATAAACTTCATGATACAATTCCTTTTTTTTTTTTTTGAAGTGTTTATTTCCATTTTGTACATAACAATATCAGCAATTTCATGTTTGACAAATATTTGTGGACTGAAGTGATATGCCCGTGAGATGAAAATATTAGATGTTGGGCTTTATGGTGATTATCTAATGAAGGTGATGATGTTGATTAAAATGATACATTGATACATACATTTAAAATATGATACATACATTTAAGATTTGATACATACATTAAAATATGATACATTGATACATACATTTAAAATATGATACATACATTTAAAATATGATATATTGATACATACATTTAAAAATACGTTTTAAAGAAAATACAGGAAATTACTATACAAAGTATGACATTTGCATTTTCAAAATTGCTTTCCCACGGGCATGCTCTTGGTGGCAGTTCGGCGGCCAGAGACAACACGTCCGGCATGACTAAAAACACCGTGTCATCTGTTCTTTTGTCCCTCGGCTTGAGACGTAGACTAGTCTCTACACGACTCGATCCTTATTTTGTTTAAGGAGGGGGAAAGGGGAAGAGAAGAAACAATATTACCAGATCCTTTGTTCTGTTTTACCACCTGACGTTTGGACTTGTGCTGGTGCGAATATGTCACAATATGACGCTTTCACCATACCTTGGATGTGTATACAAGGGATTTTATTCTATATTGGATTTGGATGCAAGGCATTTCACCATACATTTTAACATACATATTAACATACATTTCAACATACATCTCAATATACATTTCAACATACATCCCAATATACATCTTAATATACATCTCAACATACATCTCAATATACATCTTAATATACATCTCAACATACATTTTAACATACATCTCAATATACATCGTAATATACATTTCAACATACATTTCAACATAATAAAGGCATGTATGTTATGGTACTGAACATATGTCCGATTAAATAGCAGCATTATTTTTTTTTTTTTGTTCTCTTTCTTTTCTTCTTTTTTTTGAGAAATTGTGCGTTTTTTTTTTTTTTTTTCCATAATACATTTCAACATACATTTCAAGGAAAATTGCAATTTGGCAGTGATGTTTGAAATACATTATAACAATAAGGACATGTGCAATTTAACAGTGATGTTTCCAATTAAAGAGCTTTCAACAATAAGTTTCATTTCCATACATACATCATATTATGGATGCGGCTTTCTGAAGGAATATTTGTTGGAATAGATGAGCATTGTATGTTTTGATGTAAAATTTTGCTGCATTCCTGCAGGTCCATATGAGGTACCTGTATTCTGCGAGCAGTATAAGTAATTTTGTATGTATGTCTGGAGTTGTTTTGGGAAGTGTGTTTAGCATGATGGCTCTGTATATATCTATCTTTTTATTTGTGTGTGTTTTGATTATGTTTCCAAGTGATTCTGTGGTTGGTCTGACTGTGCTGCATTGAAAGAATATGTGCTCTTCCGTTTCTTGTATGTTTGTTCTGCACAGCTGGCATTTTGTTACTTGTCTGGGTCTGTTTGCTACCCGTTCTCTTGTAGGTGTCATGTTGTATATTAGTCTGAATGTTACCTCTCGGGCTTTGAGTGGAATGTTTGGGTTGTGTAAGTTTACGAAAGTGTTGGTGTGGTCTGTTATGAAATAGTTATAACCTCTTTTGATTCTGAGGTGTAATGGTGGAGCTTGAAGCTTAACTAAATGTTTATATATTTTTGTTGTTGTCTGATGTATCAGTTTTTCGTTTCCTTGTATGGCTTGAATGCATGTTTTGTAGAATGTGGTAGTGATCCAAAGTAGTGTGGCACTGAGGTTTTCAGTGGGACCAGTTTGGTTAATCTGAGTCCTATGTAGTAGTGCGCTAGCGTGTGATGTTCTGGGTGTTTGATGATGTGGCTTATATGGTTTATTCTGAGTGCTTTTATTTTTGTCTGTATGTCTTGTAGTGCAATGCCTCCTTGTCTCTTGTCTTGTATGAGTGTTGCGTGCTGTATGCTGTATATTGTGTTTCCGAAGACGAATCTTCTGATCTGTTTGTTTATGTCTCTGATCGTCCGTTTTGGAGGGTCAAAGACTGTAGCTTGTAGATAATTTTGGAATAATGTATGTGTTGACAACGACACTTCTGCCAAAAATTGTTGATGTCTTGAACTTGTATCTGTTGATCATATCTGTTATATGTGCTACCATGTTCTGCCATGTGCTTAAGTGTGTTCTGTTTGGGTGCGATGGAAATGTGATGCCGTATAGTTTCATGTTATTTGTTGCTGTAATGCTAAAAGGGAAGTCTGACTTGTTCTTCCATTTTCCTATTCCCATTATTGAAGATTTGTGTACGTTTATCTTTGCCCCGCTACCTTTTCCAAACATTGTGAATGTGTCTAAAATATTCTCTACAGATCTAGTGTTTGGCGGGAAGAAGACGGTGTCGTCTGCGTAAGCAAGCAACTTCCGTTCTCCTTTCCCTTGTATAAAGGTGCCTTTAATGGTGCTGTCTTGTCTGATCTTTTCCAAGAGTGGTTCTAATGCTAAAACATACAACAAGGGAGACAGAGAGCAACCCTGTCTAACTGACCGGGTTAACTCAAAGGTTGCACTTATTGTATGGTTCACCAATACCCTACTTTCGGGTTTGGTGTATAGTATTTTAATCCACTCTCGGAAATATGTACCTATGTTGCAGTTGAGTAGTGTTTTATGTAGGTATGTGTGTGATATTCTATCAAAAGCTTTCTCCTGATCTAACGATAGGATCGACGATTGACAACCTTTCTGGTGTGTGTAGGTGATGATATCTCTAATGAAGTGTGTATGCTGGTGTATGTTTCGACCTTGTACACTGCACTGTTGATCTTCATGCACAAGTGTTGACATGAATGGTTTCAGTTTATTTGTCAGAGTTTTTGTCAATATTTTGTAGTCTACGTTTAATAATGATATTGGTCGGTAGTTTTTCAGTTGTGCTTTGTCAGAGTTGTCTTTAGGAATGAGAGTGATGTATGATAGATTCATGCTGAGAGGTAGTTCCTTCTCTTCAAAGGAGTCTGTGTAAACTCTCAGTAGGAGAGGGCCCAAGATAGGGAAGAAGTGCTGATAGAATTCCACTGTGAGTCCGTCTGGACCCGGTGATTTGTTCTTTTGCATTGTGTTGACTGCTTGCGTTATGTCGTTTAGTGTCAGTTCCGTTTCTAGTTTGTCTTTGTCAGGTTGAGACAGTTTCTTTGTGTATTCCATGAAGTCGTCTTGTATGTGCTGCTGTGTGTTTCCTTCTGTGTATAGGGCTTTGTAATAGTTTTCAAAGGCTGTTGTTATTTGTGGTATCTCGGTCTGCATGTTGCCCTCCAAGTCTATTACTCTTTCTATCTGTTTGCAGTGTTGTATGCTTTGTTCTATTGCCATGTACTGTTTGCTTGGTGTTTCTTGTGTGATTGTGTTCAGCTTTGTCCTCAGTAAGGCGCCCTGAAATCTGTGATGTCTGTACTGTTCTAGTTCATCTTGTAATGTGTGGATGTTTGGTGCGTTGCTGTCTATTTGTCTTGATAGTCTGATTGCGTCCTCTAATATTTGTTCTTGTCGTATTCTGTCTCTGTTGATGTGAGATGATATCTTTTTTGTCATCTCCTTAACCGTGTTCTTTAGCAGTTCCCAATGTTGATGCACATTGTCTATGGGTACCTGGTTTGTGTATGTGAGGATGAGGTGGGTTATGCGTTCAATGTATGTTTTGTTTAGAAGAAGTGTGTTGTTGAATTTCCAGTGCGGGGAGCGCTTGAAATTCGTATCTGCCTGTGTGGTGCTTATGGTTGTTATGACCGCTTTATGGTCTGTGAAAATAAGTGTTTCTGGAAGATGTTTAGTTTTGCTTATGTGATGGTATGATGGTACATATATTCTGTCTAAGCGTGCTGCTCTCCTAAGCACTCTGTTTGCGTGTGTAGTTTCAGTGCCGTTAGGATGTATCTGTCTGTAAGAATCTGTCAGACTGTGTATTTCTATTATGTTGTGTAGTGTGTCTAGCTGGTGTGTGGTTTCTTTATTAGCGCTAAGAATTTGTGTTCTGATATCTCCCCCAATAACGTCCATATTGGTGAGGACACAGTTGAAATCTCCACCTAATATTATATTTTGTCCCCTGTATGACAGAGTGAGTAAAAAGTCCAAATTTTCATAAAATTTGTGCTGGTGTCTGTAGTCTGGTGGTGCATGTATGTTGACTATTGTGTATGTTTGTGTGTCGTTTCGTACCTGAACTATTGCGACCCTCCCTTCACTATCTCTGTTCGTTTTTAGGAGAACCCACTTGTCTGATGTCTGTAGTATAGCTACTCCCGACCCAATGTTGCGAATACCTAAACTAAAACATGAATATCTTATCCCTAACTGTGTTGTGACTCTTGATGCATGTTCGTCTGTTCTTATGTTAGTTTCCTGTACCAGTATGAAGTCTGGCTTATGTTTGTGAATGAATGATATGAGATGGTTTACTTTGTTGCGTAGACCACTGATATTGATGCTAGCTATTCTTATATGTGTAGCCATTTTTACGGTGTTGGTTGTGTGTGGTGTTGTGTATGACAATGTTACATTTGTAGAAACAAAGATTAAATATATATGGATACATACATTCAGATATTAATTACATCTTGGGATGATCCTCTTCTGGATTGTCCGAGATTATCACTGAGCGCTGAGACGTCTGATAAAGATTTGGAGTTTCTTCTACGTGGAGTTGATGTTGCTGGTCTTCCTGAGGATGGTGTTCTGTATGCTTGTATAGGTGTAGGGTATTCTGTTGCGTCATTTGCTGTTTCCGTTCTGGGGCTGGCTGGATCAGACAGGTGTCTTCTCCTTTTTCGGGTTACCAGAGTGAACCCTTCTGAGCTGTCCCTGTGTTCTTCAGCAGGTGTGTGACTGTGTGTAACTGTTGGCTGTACAGTTGGTTGTTGTTTCTTGTGATTTTTTGCTGTTGCCGCGTTGGGCATTTTTTGGGACCAGTGTCCAGTTTCTTTGCAGAACATACATTCTGTTCGGCGTCCCCCAACAGCAATCATTATTTTAAAACTGTTGGCGCCTTGGATATTGAAGCTTGCATAGTGCGGAATTTGCTTCTTGGGTCTTGCCAGCAGGACCCATTTGTCCGTGCTGGACGCCATTTTATGGACCTCAGCATCTGCGTCGTCGGTTAGGCGTATTGCTATTTCTTTTGCTCTGGCTGCCTTCATGGTTGGTGGCATCCAGTGTAGTGTAGCCTTGGTGCGCTCCTTTTCCAGGTGCTCCACGTGCACCGACATTTCTGGTTCTCTCCATGAAAATTTCTTTCCATGAAGGTCTCCATATCGAGCAGCGTGGGCCTCTGTGTTAAGGGTGGCGTACCACCTGAAGGGGCTCTCAAACCGATAAATCGATTTGATGCCCCCCTTGCCGACACCACATGGCCCTGATAAAATGCTGGCTATCGTGCCATAGTTAGTTCTGGCTGCCTGTGGGCCAGTCATTGTAAGACCAATGTTCCTGGGAAATGAAGGAGCCCCTTCAAAATTCTGGTTTCTCTGCACAAACGATTAAATCTTTCGCCTTTTACTAAAGATTTCCGACTTTTACTAATTTGTAACGCATTCTGTGTTTTTGGTCATTGTGATTTTGGATTTCGTATATTCATCTTGGAAAGGACTTTCTGCGTACAGTCGAATCGCTCAGTGAGTATTATCAGTAGTGTTTTAAATTGTGTTCTGGATATTCACTCTGGAAAGGACTTTCACAACTGTCATCATTGCTCAGTGAGTATTGTCAGTAGTGTATAAGTCTGAGATACATCGACACGTGGCTTGAATCAGTCTATTTTTTCCCTCAAGAATCATTATTTCATGATACAATTCCGTAGTAATCGATAGTAATATTATATTCAAAATGGACAGGAAATGTTTCCATGGCAATGTATACAGTCTGACACAATAGCGCGACATCGCAATAATAGACTAAATGTAATTACCTGGGAAAATATTAATAGCATCCACATTGAAAATAAGAATAAACCAAATTATTTTAAACATGATTGCAAAGAGCAAAGATTCTATGACATTTTTTATTTCGTATTCAATTTTGCTATCTTAATGTTTAATGAAGACATTATTTTGCTGTTTTCTCTTTACAACATCACCCTGATATTATCTCCCTTTGAGAGTGGTTTTATCTCCCTTTTCAATTTTCGGTTTCTTGTTTATTTTGTGAATTTATCTGTTCTTCAATTTTGTTAATAGCCATTTGGGAATCTATCTATCTATCTATCTATCTATCTATCTATCTATCTATCTATCTATCTATCTATCTATCTATCTATCTATCTATCTATCTATCTATCTATCTATCTATCTATCTATCTATCTATCTATCTATCTATCTGTCTGTCTGTCTGTCTGTCTGTCTGTCTGTCTGTCTGTCTGTCTGTCTGTCTGTCTGTCTGTCTGTCTGTCTGTCTGCCTGCCTGTCTGTGTGTCTGTGTGTCTGTCTGTCTGTCTATTTATTTATCTAAATATCCGTCCGTCCGTCTGTCTGCGTGGTCTTCCTTTTCTACTCTTTGCCGGATTCGTTCTTGCGTAATGGGTTTTTTAAAACTCATCTTGTCTTTTATTTGTCCAAAATACTTCAATGTTTTCATTCTCATTTGTAACATCAGGCAGTTTACTTTGATTTTGAGTTATTTCAAGATAGTTTTATTTGTTCTCTTCTCTGTCCATGATATACTGAGGACTCTTCTATAACAATTATATTCAAAAATACATATAGATTTTTCCACTTCCTTGTTCAATGTCCAAACGTTGCCACTGGTAGTATTCTGTTCTTTGTTTTCCTATCAGTTCTATTCCATACTTGTTACGTAACTGTTGTTAGTTGTTAATTTTGTCTAAAGTCTTTGGGTTACGTCACTCTCGGCAGAAATCGCAGCCCACCTGGAACACGAACGTCCGTAGATCCATCTTAGGGACCTCGATGGGCTAAAGGGTGTGTGCACTGTCGTTGAGGTTGTACTGTTTTGTGCAGTGACAATGTTTTATCAAAAAGTCAGTTTACAGGGAGGATAGGGAGGAGGAACACGCCCCTTTATCACCCCTCCCTCCGCCTTTGCCTTAAGAACGTATGTGATTGATGTTTAGTCGTCAAATCATCATCACTGTACATCAAACAAATTAGTCCATAAGTGCTTCTATTTTCGTAGTGATCATTCGATACGCAAAGGGTTGGTTGTTTTGATGATAATGACGATGTTGTTTTGATGATAATGACGATGGTGATAATGACATTAATGATCCATGTTTGTCTCGAGAGACAATTTTATTTATGCTTTTTACTGGCTAGTTTGTGCGACAGATTAAAAAAATAAAAATAAAGGCTCCAGAGGGAGTTGAACCCTCGACCTTCTGCTTACTAGGCAGACGCTCTAACCAACTGAGCTATGCAGCCATAACTTTTTGGTTTTTTTTAATTTTTATAAATATTTTATTATTCATTATATTTTACATTAAAAATATTAAGAGACGCGAATCACCTTTTGCGATTTGACAAATGTAATGTAATAAAAAAAGACTAAGTAATTTTTTTTTAAACTGTCCTTACTGCTTGTAGAACCGCTTTTTTTGGGCGGTGTAGGACATGTGGGACGTGAGCCTGAGAAATTTAATGGAAGCATGGCTAGTACAGTCGCCGTGAAGCTGTTCAGGTTAGGATTTTTCATTTATGCCAACAACAGAAAGAAATCCTTGACCTTACCGTGAATAGAACATGGGTCTCCTGCATGAGAGCCTCGCAATAATCCATTCAATTGATTGTTGACAAACTATTATTTTGTTAAAAAATGTTAATTAATCTGAAGTGAACATAACTTAACTTGTCTGCGAAAAATCTTACGCGTGTACTGGCCGACTACTATCTCGAATCAAGAATTGCTTGCACGATGCCAACAAGAGAATATGGGCACTATCATCCGAAGACGACGCTGGAGATGGATTGGACATGTGATGCGCATGGAGACTGGCTCCGACACGAAAACTGCACTGAGATGGACTCAGAGGGTAGGCGAAAGCGTGGAAGACCCAAGACGACCTGGAGGAGAACGATAGAGCAAGAGCTGAAGGAAATGAATCATAGCTGGAACACAATACAGAGGAAGGCCATGAACAGGGAAGAATGGAGTACGTTTGTTGTTGCCCTAAACGCCAAGGGCGTAACAGGCTAAAGAGAACATAACTTATTTAAAAAGTTATACATAATTTATCACTAGCATTAACTGACTTTTTGTATTTTAACAATATTTTTCATTGCTTCAAAAACTATGACCACAAAATATATGTCCTTGATTGATATGACCAGCATCATTACACTTCGGTGAGTAACCATGTGTGCTTCAATCTATTTCTTACATAGGAAGATCTCAGCTGCAGTACACGAACTCCTTAGCACCGGCGCGGGTCCCCTGTATAATTTTGAAGATGGTGAAGATATTTTTAGTAGAAATATTATTTTTAATTTTTTCTAATGAATTTTGCCTGGGCAACGGTTTTTCAGCCTGTTCTTCTTGATTTTGAACTTTTAAAGGTTCTTTTAAAAGGGTTTAAAGCTGAAGGTTTGACTTCATTGCACCGGGTGTTACCCCATATGGCTCCGTCCTCTCCGCAGAAATGGCACGCCACCTGCCGATAGTATTGCACAGAGCACGAACTCCGTATCTCCAGCAACAATCCTAGGGGTCTCTGGAAAAACTGCACTCGTAAACAGAACGGCGCGGTCCGGATTCGAACCCACGACCTTTGACTCACATGGCAAAGGGCTTAACCACTTAGCCACAGAGACCCCCAAAAAGGTTCTTTTACGTTCTCAAATTGAACATGGGACCTACGTTTTATCGTCATCTCCAATAGGACTAGGAACTCGATCTCACCTACACTGAGATCAGAGTTCTCTGGAAAAATATCCAGATGGCTCAACGAACAAGAGAACCTGGTACCTTTGACCCGAAAGACGTTGATCAAGTTTGACCTCATATTTCATGATCCCTCTCCGCATAAATGGCACGCCACCTGCCTAGAGTATTGCACAAAGCACGAGCTCCGTAGCTCAGGCAACAACATTGGGTAAGCCTAGTCGTGAATGGTATGAGATCTGTTCGTACAAAAGACAAGCAGAATCTCAGAATGGATGCGTCAACACGAGTCTCCTGTCCGACGTCTGGTATATATATCCATGTGTTAGTTAATACATTGTTCATTGGAGGATCATCGCACATTGCACATTGCACATCGCACATCGCACATTGCACATCGGGCATGTCCATAATTGCTACGATGTCCTCTTAAGCATGTATTTGGTGTTCATTGTTCATTTGAGGATCATCTTCATCGCACATATGGCATGTCCATAATTGCTCCGATCTCCTGCTAAGCGTGTATTTCGGTGTGTTTAGATCGTGGCCTCCGATAAACATACGACCGGCGTGCTCAGGTAAAAATTCTAGAAAATAAAACCACAACTGTCGCGTGATCCTCGCATTCCAGTGTTGTTGTATATAAACTAATTCATTTTATAAACAACATATCATACTAAATCAAGGTTATATTATGTTGCAAATTAAGTTTAGAGCTAAGGAATATCAGTTTTATTCACATTTTTCATCAATAATTAACCAAGAACGCATAGATTTGAGTAAAATTGCCC
Source organism: Arion vulgaris (assembly GCA_020796225.1). NCBI lineage: Eukaryota > Metazoa > Mollusca > Gastropoda > Stylommatophora > Arionidae > Arion > Arion vulgaris. Next base: position 41,763,913 of record CM036754.1, read on the forward strand.
AAACAGTGTACAGTATTCTATCAAACATACAAAAACCAGCCCTCATCTAACAGGAATTTCCGATTTGTCGGCTAAGCTATTCGGCCTAATGTTACAGGGGGCTGTGGTTTAGACTAACAACTCGCGTTCTGTATTGGTTAATATGTCTACTGTGGTTTCTCGCATGGTTTTCCCGTCGGGCTGCATCTATCGGTATGCATAACTTGCGTATCCAAGATAGAGAATGACCTTTACATTCTTCCTTGAAATCTTCAGTGCGTATGTTTTCTTTTAGAGCATTGATGATATCGCTTTTGTACATATAAGACCAATTCTCGATCGCAGCATTGCTCGTCAGTGCATCCGTTCTCTCATTGTCAATCCATAAATCAATCAATATATCAACTATTTGTTGATATGTACATTAATAGAGTGTAGCTAGACAAGAGCACTTTACTTCTGAAAGATGAATAGTAAACCAACACAGAACTGGTGTCGTTAGTCGCTACACACTGAGAGACATATTGAGGAGAAAATCGAAGCACTTATGGACTAATTGGTTTGATGTGCAGTGACGATGATCTGACAACTAAATTAAACATCAATCATGGGCGTCTATAGCTTACGGCAAGGGATGGTTTCGGGGGTAGAGGCGTGTCCCTCCCCATCTCCAAGAAAAACGACTTTTGATAAAACATTGTGATTGACTGTTGCTAACAAACAGAAGTGTAAACATGTATAAGAAGTTAATATTTATATCAAACATTTCACTGACAGCTAAACAACAGATTATCAACAGCATTTTCATACCTACTTTGTGTTACCAGTGCCAAACATGGACAATTAGCAAAGCGCAGTCGCAAAAAATAACTACATGTGAAATGCGGTGCCTGCGAAAAGTTACCAACAACACCAGAAAAGACAGAATCACCAACATCAGCATAAGAAAGAAAGTTGGCACAGAACCTTGCTTGAATTACATAGATAAACAAAGAATGAAGTGGTTTGGCCACTTAATAAGAATAATCCAAACTCGTATACAGAGAAACAACAGAACATCAGGAAAGAATGCGAGAGGAAGACCACGAAAAAGATGGTTAGATGGTATATCAGAATCCTGCCAAAGAGCAAAAATAACAATCACCCAAGCCACCAGAACCTCCCCACAAGGTCAATACCTTGTAGTGGTGAGGAGCTTGCATACTTCCATGATCCGGACACGAAGAGAATATAGAAGCCGCCAGAACAGCGCAAGACAAAAACAGAAAACCATGACACTGGGCAACAACCCGGTAACAGTGTGACGACAAAAGAAAGAAGAAGATTACTATACATAGATTCCACAACATAAATCTGATCTGAATCTATAGTCTTCTTTATTTCCACGTAGTAAACTAACAACTAAAACTTGTTTCAGTTTGTTTAGTGGGTCTCTCGTGTAGAGGTTAGGTCCTCGCCTCTTGTTACAAATGTACTCAGTTCGCTTCCGCGTGGAGATTTCTGGATATTTTGTCCATAGATCCCTGATTTTGTTACTTGTATTTACTATACTGTCTGTATAAAAGTAAAAGTAAAGGAACCCTTTCATACCTCGTGGTATATAGGTCAATACAGTGTTAGGCCTGTATTTTCATTGACCGTCGGCACACGATGGGTGATGTGGTCAGCATCACGCCGGCCGCCTTTACTTTCCCAGAGCATGTCTGGTACCCAGTTGAGGCTTTGTCGACCTGAGAGCCGTCGTGGTCGGGAAAAATTCCACGCGCATTGCGGAGCTGAACCCAGACCACCAGCCTTGCGAAGCAAGTTCACTAACAACTACGCTACATCGGCTCTCACTGTCTGTATAGGTGAGATCAAATTCCTAGACGTATCGGAGACGGAAGATAAAAAATATGTCCTGTGTTCAAGTTGAGCTCGTAAAAGAACCCTTGACAGTTCAAATTCAAGAAGAGCACACTGTAACGCCTCTGCCAGGTCAAAATTCCAGAAGAGCACACTGTAACGCCTCTGCCAGGGCAAAATTCATTTTAAAAACTTTTCAAATCCCAAACAAATATTTTCACTATCTTTAAATTACACCTGAACTCGCCGGGACTCGCCGTCGCTACGGTGTTCGTGCACTGCAGCTGAGATCTTCATGTTTAAGAAAGAGATCGGAGCACACATGGTTACTAACAGAAATTCAGTCGTGACACAAAATTTCATATTGGATTGATCGTCCTGTAATTCCGCCGATGTGTTGATCATCCTGTAGTTCGCCGATGTGTTGATCATCCTGTAGTTCGCCGATGTGTTGATCATCCTGTAGTTCGCCGATGTGTTGATCATCCTGTAGTTCGCCGATGTGTTGATCATCCTGTAGTTCGCCGATGTGTTGATCATCCTGTAGTTCGCCGATGTGTTGATCATCCTGTAGTTCGCCGATGTGTTGATCATCCTGTAGTTCCGCCGATGTGTTGATCATCCTGTAGTTCGCCGATGTGTTGATCATCCTGTAGTTCGCCGATATGTTGATCATCCTGTAGTTCGCCGATGTGTTGATCATCCTGTAGTTCGCCGATGTGTTGATCATCCTGTAGTTCCGCCGATGTGTTGATCATCCTGTAGTTCCGCCGATGTGTTGATCATCCTGTAGTTCGCCGATGTGTTGATCATCCTGTAGTTCGCCGATGTGTTGATCATCCTGTAGTTCGCCGATGTGTTGATCATCCTGTAGTTCGCCGATGTGTTGATCATCCTGTAGTTCGCCGATGTGTTGATCATCATGTAGTTCGCCGATGTGTTGATCATCCTGTAGTTCGCCGATGTGTTGATCATCCTGTAGTTCCGCCGATGTGCTGCCGGGGCCAGCAGCGGGAGGAAAGAATAGTACCACTGAGACCTACAAGACATGTAGTAAGAGGTGGCTGATGTAGGGGCCTAGGGAAGCTACCTAGTAAATAAAAAGCATCGCAGAAATCGGATGCGCTGTCCTACTTGCAGGCGAATAAATGGCACAACGTATAATCGCTTTTAATCTTGGATCACACACAAATCACACAGAGTGGTCGGTCGATATGGAGCGTTCGGAGGAGAAGTAGAAGTGCTGTTGTTCATATGCTTTGGTCGTCATGTCTGCTGGACATTATCTAGTCCAGCCATCTGTACGATCAGGATCTTTATATGTATATGCGCCCGTCTGCCCAGCGTGTTCGTAGCGCGTTGGACTACAGGTGACTATCCCTCTGTGTGTGCGGTTCAATTCCGCGGGATGACAGAAAAAGCCACAGATCCCCCAGATTTACGGTGCTCGTGGCACCGAACCGAAGAATTACGATGTCCATGGCACCGAGCCGAAGAGCTGGAAAGCTCAAGTGCTTCTAGATCGGAAAAAAAATAAAAAAATTGGTATCTGCAGGCAACTATTTGGTACAATCAATGGTGGACGTTCTAAGTCAGACTCACATTTATGTCTCTATGTTATCTTCCCCCACACACAAATATATATACCCAATAACACTTAGAAATACACACATATGCATAAAGCCACACACATCACACACATACACACACACACATATATATATAATAGGCGTAGTATTTATTATATATGAGAGTATAAGGAATGTTAAGAACCTCTGGGAAAGCACCCTAGTCAATGAATATCTATCTATCTATTCTCTATCCCTGTTTTGCCTGTCGGCGTCAGACCTAAAAGAGACACACAGAGAAAGCCAATGATTATGATAATAAATAGACAATGAACAAGTATTAGGGGCTTCCGACAACAACAAAAATTAAAACACAGAATTCGAATCACAACACTTTTTTTCTTACGGTACCCAATGTCTAGCCCTACAGACTAGCGTCTTTATATGATATTTTTTGTTGAGAGTTGCAATGGCGTAGCGATTGTTGCATTCGCTTCGCAGGTGAGTGGTACAAGTGTCAATTCTCCAGTTGGAGAGCAGTTTTTAACAAGCATAGCGGCGTTTAGATTTACCCAGTCTCAGTTGGGTACCAGAGGGACATTTGGCAGGAAAGGCGGCCGGCGCGATGTTGATCTCCCCCATTGTGTGTGGTTGGGCAAAGAATACAGACATAGCAACGCATTCCCAAATATATCTGTGCCCACGCACCGATGAACATACACACTGGTGAAAATAATCATTAATGAACACACGCACCAATGAACATGCGTGCTGATGATTTCTTCTTCATCAATCTCTGGTCATGCACTTAATTTACTGTGGACCACAAACTGGACAGTTAGAGTCAGGTCTGTCAGGTTTCCTTCTTCATCAATCTCTGGTCATGCACTTAATTTACTGTGGACCACAAACTGGGCAGAGTCAGGTCTGTCAGGTTTCCTTCTTCATCAATCTCTGGTCATGCACTTAATTTACTGTGGACCACAAACTGGACAGTTAGAGTCAGGTATGTCAGGTTTCCTTCTTCAGCAATCTCTGGTCATACACTTAATTTACGGTGGATCACAAACTGGATAGTTAGATTCAGATCTGTCAGGTTTCCTTCTTCAGCAATCTCTGGTCATGCACTTAATTTACTGTGGACAACAAACTGAATAGTTAGATTCAGATCTGTCATGTTTCCTCAAAGCTTAGTTTTTTCCGTTTATGCATTTCACCGAACTATTCTTGATCCTATTCTTCATATTTTCCCTCTCAATAATATCAGACTTCTCCTTTCTCTTGTCACAATCTTTACTTCTAGTAATCTAGGTTACAGCATTGAATTACTTCTAGTAATCTAGGTTACAGCATTGAATTACTTCTAGTAATCTAGGTTACAGCATTGAATTACTTCTAGTAATCTAGGTTACAGCATTGAATTACTTCTAGTAATCTAGGTTACAGCATTGAATTACTTCTAGTAATCTAGGTTACAGCATTGAATTACTTCTAGTAATCTAGGTTACAGCATTGAATTACTTCTAGTAATCTAGGTTACAGCATTGAATTACTTCTAGTAATCTAGGTTACAGCATTGAATTACTTCTAGTAATCTAGGTTACAGCATTGAATTACTTCTAGTAATCTAGGTTACAGCATTGAATTATGTCTGAAGTGTCTACACAGAATGTTGGGAGTAACAAGACCAGACAGGTTTAAAAATGAAGGGATCAGGAAAAACAGTGGGTATAAAATCAGTAATGGACTTCATCAAGAAACAACAAATTAAATGGTTCAGCCACATAAGAATATTACCAACAGACAGTGCACCTCAAAGATCAATGTTGCTCCGATACAATGGATACAAAGCAAAAGACTGGATGGGGGACTGCCTAGAGTAGTTGATAGTAGGTCGGCCTGCTAGCTGTGAGACGCCTCATAGCTCGGGTTCGAACCTACTGTCCGGCATTTGTTCGAGTCCCTGGTCTTACTCAGGACGATAACTAGTACCTCTGAAGTCGGAGAAAATCTGCCTGTATGGCGAGGAATACTAATTACGAGTACATTGAGCACACGGCTGCCAGTGTAAAGTAATTTACAATGTGCACGCTGCTGCCATTGTAGAAATTGGAAAAACAGATTTTCACGCAAAAATCAGTTTCAGAGATGGAACTTCGTCTGAGTTGAAAGCGGACGAAAAAAAAAAAAAAAAGACCGGATACGCATAAGGTGGACCTCAGAGATAACAGAGACGACGAAAGACACTATTTATGAAGCGACACACAAGGGCTCGTTCTAGAAATCTCTTCTTGTCATGACGCTATGAAGCAAAACAGGATTAGAGAAAAGAGAAAGTATTATGTCTTTTTATTCTTAGCTTTTCCGAAAATGAGAAGCTTTATATACAACAAATCTTTGTCAATTGAGATCAGAATGCGAGTTATACAGTGCTACATAGAACCAATACTGATATACGGATGAGAGTTATACAGTGCTACATAGAACCAATACTGACATACGGATGCGAGTCATGGACAATAAACAAACAGATAGAAAAATCTCTGAGGTTCACAGAAATGTGGTTTTACAGAAGAATGATGAGAATCCATGGACTGCTAAAATGACTAATGTGGAGGTGTTGAATGAGACCAAGACACAGAGAAAACTTATCATCAATAAAATAAAGAGGCAGTCATTATTTTTCGGGCATGTGATGAGGAAGAGAGGCTTAGAACACATTGTAACAACAGGCGAAATCGAGGGAAAATGAGACTGAATAAGACAGAGAGAGACAATTTTTGATAATCTGACTTCATGGCACGGAATAGCTTCAACATCTGAGATGATAGCAAACACCAGAGACAGAGAGTTATGGAGATCCATTATCACCTACGCCAGCCGGCACGACACCTGATGATGATGCTTATAGAAGATTGGACTTGTCCTTCCCTCCTTTCGTTCGCTTGAAATATTCTCTATATATTCAACGTTGTCTCTTGTATCCGTCCTTCCTTTCGTTCACTTGAAATATTGTCTATATATTCAACGTTGTCTCTTTTATCCTTCCTTCCTTTCGTTCACTTGAAATATTGTCTATATATTCAACGTTGTCTCTTGTATCCTTCCTTCCCTTTGTTCACTTGAAATATTGTCTATATATTCAACGTTGTCTCTTGTATCCTTCCTTTCTTTTGTTCACTTGAAATATTGTCTATATATTCAACGTTGTCTCTTGTACCCTTCCTTTCTTTCGTTCGCTTGAAATATTGTCTATATATTCAACGTTGTCTCTTGTATCCTTCCTTTCTTTCGTTCGCTTGAAATATTGTCTATATATTCAACGTTGTCTCTTGTATCCTTCCTTTCTTTCGTTCGCTTGAAATATTGTCTATATATTCAACGTTGTCTCTTGGACATATAAAAAGACATGAAGGGCTGGAGAAGACAATCATGGAAGGAGGCATCCGGCAAAGAGAAGATGAAGACGACGAAGAAGATGGAATCAGGATGTAACGGTTTGAGCATGACTGTTGCAGAGGCGGGACATCTGGCCTATAAGAGAGAGAGAGAGAGAGAGAGAGAGAGAGAGAGAGAGAAATTTCGAAAGACTCTTAAGGTGGCAAGTTCTGCTCAGGACAAGCTATTTGATGATGATGCTGATGATGTCTTTTGTATAACCTTCACTATATTGTACTTGTCTCTTGTTAATCTCTTTCATTTCTCAGATTGTTCTTCTTTATTCATTTGTTTTTGTGGTCCATACAAGAAACCAAATTTGTCAATAAATTTACATTTCAAAGACTTCCATTTTGTTTTCTGTTGTATAATTGCTATAATTCAGTGTTCATAAATTTAGTTGTATAGTTGTTGGTTCAGTGTTCATAAATTTAGTTGTATAGTTGTTGGTTCAGTGTTCATAAATTTAGTTGTATAGTTGTTAGTTCAGTGTTCATAAATTTAGTTGTATAGTTGTTGGTTCAGTGTTCATAAATTTAGTTGTATAGTTGTTAGTTCAGTGTTCATAAATTTAGTTCAATTATTGTTGTAACTCTGCATCTGATAAACTGTAGCAGACAGTTAGCAAAACTATAGCTGAAGTTTATCACGAAACAATTGGAGAAATATTTTTGACTATATTCTTGATTTTTTGTTCAAACGAAACTCGTAAACTTAATTTGATTTTCTATTTGTGTGTTTCTTTTTACAGAATTATCAATTTCGCTGAGGAGCTTGCGATCTTATTGCTTCATGTTAAATAATAATAATAATGTTATAAATGTTAGAGATATCGTTTCGTACTGTGACAAATTAGCTGCTGCACTAGCCATGCGATCATTAAATTCTACAGGCTCATCTCTCCTACTTCCTGCGCCGTCCTAAAAAAGCAGTATTACTGGCAAAAAGCTAATAACATGAATACATATAGACAAACTCAAACATTTCCGTAGGACGAAAATTTCGGATGCGCCTGTCCTCACGTGTAGGGTATATGAAGCAAAGAGCAGCGTATAATCGTTCTTGGCACAAACCAAACATATCACAAAGAGAGAATAAGCTAGTTGATAAGAACAAACACAAACAAACAAACATGCACAGTGAAATATAAAACATTGTAGAAGAACTTTCTGAGTTAAGACAATAATTCTGAATTTTTCTCCGGAACTACCTAGCCAGTGATCTGATACTTTAAACTAACTGCAATTGATTTAGCACGTAAGCTGGTCTAGAGATTTAGCACGTAAGCTGGTCTAGAGATTTAGCACGTAAGCCGGTCTAGAGATTTAGCACGTAAGCTGGTCTAGAGATTTAGCACGTAAGCTGGTCTAGAGATTTAGCACGTAAGCTGGTCTAGAGATTTAGCACGTAAGCTGGTCTAGAGATTTAGCACGTAAGCTGGTCTAGAGATTTAGCACGTAAGCTGGTCTAGAGATTTAGCACGTAAGCTGGTCTAGAGATTTAGCACGTAAGCTGGTCTAGAGATTTAGCACTAAGCTGGTCTAGAGATTTGGTGCATAATTGAACCCCCAAATAAATCAGAAATTTCAATCAGCTTTCCTGTAATGAATTTAGTGGTCTCTGTACAGGTTAGGTGCTCGCCTCTCGTGTCAAAGGTAACCGGTTCGCTCCCTCATGAAACCATCGGGATATTTTTCCTGAGATCCCTCGACCTCAGTGTAGGTGAGATCGAGTTCCAAGTCCTATCGATGACGAACGATGAAACATAGGTCCCGTGTTCAATTTGAGCTCGTAAAAGAACCCGTAGCAGTTCAAAATCGAGAAGAGCAGGCTGGAAAGCCTCTGCCCGGGCAAAATTTATTAGAAAAAGTTTAAAAATAAAATTCCTACAAAATATCTTCACCATCTTCAAAATTACATCAGGGACCCTCGCCGGTGCTACGGAGTTAGTACACTACAGTTGAGATCTTCCTGTGTAACAAAGAGATCGGAGCACACATTGTTGCTCATCGAAGTGCAAGGATGATGGTCTTATCTATCAAACAAACAATGAATGACAGACCGACTTTATTCCCTCCTCCCCTTCTCACAATGAATGACAGACCGACTAACAGAACTGTATTCCCTCCTCTCCTCATCATGTATAGATTCTCACAATGAATGACAGACCACTAACAGAACTGTATTCCCTCCTCCCCTCATCACGTATAGATTCTCACAATGAATGACAGACCGACTAACAGAACTGTATTCCCTCCTCTCCTCATCATGTATAGATTCTCACAATGAATGACAGACCGACTAACTGAACTTTATTCCCTCCTCCCCTCATCACGTATAGATTCTCACAATGAATGACAGACCGACTAACAGAACTGTCAGATAGATCTGTTAACTAACGTTCTCATCAAGATGTGAAATGACCAGATCTGGTACCGGCAAACACAATCTATTTTTTCTCTCTGATTCCTCTGTTGTTAAAGCCTTTCTAACTCAGTTGGTTCCCGGCGAACACAGATTGGCTTTCACGGCCGTTCAGGAAAATAGATTACGGTCTGATTAATAGAAACGGATAGACAATAAGAAAAATAGAACGAATATGAATGAGCGGGGTTTGTTCTCTCTAAAAGTTTATCAAAGTTGGAATAAGGTGTATAGAAAAATGATGTTTTTATATCAGTTTTGTGGTAAATATGTGATGGTGAATGGATGTTTGGTTGAATGATGTTATTTGTTGGCAACGGAATGATGGTGTTAGTTGAGAGAAAGATGTGAGATTGAAAACATTAGGAGCACAACCGTTGAATACTTGTGAAGATACTGTTTTATTGTTAATTGTAATATCATTATTATAGTAGTCAACATCATCACCAACAATATTAGCATTACCATCCTCATTATCGTTATCATTACCATCATCATTACCATTACCATCACCATTACCATCCCCATTATCGTTATCATTACCATCATCATTACCATTACCATTACCATCCCCATTATCGTTATCATTACCATCATCATTACCATTACCATTACCATTACCATCATCACTACCATTACCATCACCATTAATGTTATCATTACCATCATCATCATCATCATTACCATCATCATTCCAACATTATTACCATCATCATTATCATCACCATTACCATCATTCAGATGGAGTCATGGCGCCCAATATCACGCCTCTAATTTTGGCGTCAATGATACCTTCCTTTGTAATTAAAATCCTAAGTAATGCATCGGTGGCGTCTGTGGCTTAGGGATAGTGACTCGGTCTATTAACCCCGACGTTCTGAGTTCGAATCACGCTGCGGACAATTTGGTTGCAAATTGTTTCGCGTGGATTTTACAAAGGACGATGGCACCACCGCTTAAGCAATGGCAAACTACTGAATGTAATAGTACCTATAAAAATCACAAACATTGTTAAAAAGCTGGGGTTGATTAGCAAAGTCCTGTAAAGGATATGCAATTAACTTATGTCATGCATCAGAGTTTCTCAGTAGCCCAACCGGGCACAGTGTGGCCCACCTAACATTTCTTGGGCCCGAGCTAGCATCGAACCTCAACATTTTCCCATACGCGGCAACATGAATGGTATCATCTTCGCTATCATCAACTCCCCAGAACGTTGCTGAAAAGAAAACAAATATTGCCAAACTACTCGACACGTTACATGACAAGAACTAGAAATAATATCTACATGCAATTAATATCTCCGTGATCTCTATAAACATCTTTGTAACGCGCGCGTTGAATTGATTTTAAAATTGCAGATTTGTCTAACAAAAATGGGCGTTGCCTCCGTTACGTATTGACCAAGTCATGTGATACAACTGACGGCAGACGTATGTTTACGTCAAGTTAAACATTCGCTTTTCTAGCAGCTTGATGTTTCAAGAAAAATAATAATAGATCAGCGGTTCTAAAAATGGGGTATGTAAACTCATTTCTAAGATCCTTAATGAAGATTCTTCTTCTTCTTCAGTCTTATCATCAATATTAATTAGATAAGTAGATCTTAAGTTGAGCAAGTAAAAGAACCCATGGCATCTCAAAATCGAGAAGAGCAGACTGGAAAGCAGCTGTCCGGTAAAAATTCATTCGAAAAAGATTTAAAATAAAATTCCTACAAAATATCTTCTCCATCTTTTAAATTACATCGGGACCCTTGCTGGTGCTACGGAGTTCGTGCTCTGCAGCTGAAATCGTTCTGTGAAAGAAATATATTAGAGCACACATGGTTACTCATCGAAGTGCAACGATGATTGTCCTATCAATCAATCAATCAATCAAATCTAAACAAAATAAACGATAGCACTAGCGATTAATATAGATTGAAAGTGTACTGGAGAAATAAATGCAGACTGCAGTAGTTTTCTAGAATTTTCCAATATCATAATTTGCAACTAATCCGATTTTGAAGTAGACAGTGGTATTGTCCAATTACAAATAACGACAACTCAGACGATTCAAAGGGAAGTAATGACAACATATCTACAGAAATAAATAAATGCTATTGATGTTAGTAAAATGTATTCTATTATAACAAAACTATTAAATATTGTTCCGTTATTATTGTCTTGGAATCCTAGCTTGGAATTTTTGGTCGACGGTGCTCAACTTAGCTGCTAGATATTACAATAAATTGTTTCTTAAATTTGTAAAAATACAATAGTTACTGTATTTGAAGAATGGTGGGAAATTCCATAGACAGCTAATCAAACAAATGATTAGGTTTTAAAACAGACATGCACACAAAGAAACATTATTAAAAGAATAAGAATGAGAATCGATCAAGGTTCTTTCGGCATATAATGCGAAGGGAAGGTTTAGAAACGTTGGTGACAACAGGTGGATTCAAGGAAGGAAAGATCATGGAAGACAAAGGAAGAAGATGTTGGATGGTCTGATATTGTAGTTCGACAACAGATCAACGTCAGAACTGATTGGCTGCACCAAGGAGAGAGAGAGAGAGAGAGAGAGAGAGAGAGAGAGAGAGAGTTGTGGAGAGACATGATCGCCTACGCCGGAAGACATGGAACTTAATTGATTGACTATACGTGATCACACATGGAAATTAAATGTGTTGTGACTGAAGAATGACATATGATGATGTCGCAGGATCAATTAGTATCAATTTAAAAAATAAAATTCCATCTAGAATGGAAATCACTGTTGAATTACTGTTGCAGCTGTTTTCTTGGCTGTTGTAGCTGCCTGCTCGGCTTTTGCAGATGTGTGCTTGGCTGTTGCAACTGTCTGCGCGGCTGTACCAGCTGTATCCTCCACTGTTGTGCTGTATCCTCCGTTGTTGCAGCTGTCTTTTCGGCTGTTGCAGCTACCTGCTCGACTGTTGCAACTGTTGGCGTGGCTGTTGCAACTGTCTCTTTGGTTGTTGCAGCTGTCTGATCGGCTGTTGCAGCTGTCTGCTCGGCTTTTGCAGCTGTCTGCTAAGAATGGACAAAAGGAATAAATATGATTTATAAAAGTTATGTTTGTGGAATTGAAAACTAAATATTGTAGTTCCCACACATCCATCAAATGTGCGGAAATAACTAAGTGTGAGCTTTCGTAAGCAGTTTGAGAACCTTTGACGTACAACAATACGTCTGATGTCAGCTCCAGATACAAAGTAGAATTTAATGTTTCTTTGTTTTTGTTTTTTTAAAGAATATATTTGTTTGTTGCGTTTATTCTTATTAACCAAGTTAATTACTCTTTGTGCTGTGTGTAGTTTGCTCCGAGAACGTGAGAACGCTGCATACCGTTAGACCACTACGCCATATAGGAGAGACACGTTCTTCTTCATCTTCTGCTTCGAACGCTCCATATCGACCACTTGTTAACCACTCTTTGTGATTTGTATGTGATCTAAGCCTAAGAGCGATTGTAAGTTGTGCCAGTTATGCGCCTACAAGTAGACCAGCACATTCGATTTCTGCGACGCTTTTTATTTACTAAGGTAGCTTCCCTAGTCCCATACCTCAGTACGACATGCCTTGTAGGTCGCAGTGTTACTATTCTTTGCTCCCCTTGCGAGTCCCGGCACATCAGGTCGACTAGGCGAAACATGAAAAACAAAGTACTTTAGTTTTACAAAATACAAAAACAATAACAATTTACAAGAACGTTTCAACCAAGAGGTCGACAAGTTAACTTCTCAGCTCACCGTCTGCCCAGCGTGTTCGTAGCGCGTTGACTACGGTGACTATCCTCTGTGTGTGCGGGTTCAAATTCGCGGGATGGCAGAAAAAGTCACAGATTCCCCAGATTTACGGTGTTCGTGGCACTGAACCGAGGGTTACGATGTCCATGGCACCGGCCGAAGAGCTGAAAAGCTCAAGTGTTCTGAATCGGAAAATTAAAAAAATTTTAAAAAACTTCTCAGCTCACCAATGAGAGAACAGTCTTGTAGGACATGATCCGGTGTCTGTTCCACCAAGTAAACAAACAGGACATAAATTTGTATAGTTGGGTAACTGTAGGATTTTACATACAGAAAAACTCCACTTTAAAGTAAATAAGTGATCGAAAGAACTGCAGCAATAGAAATCTTTTGTAGAAGCTGTATATGTCAAATGTGCATGTATGCCCAACCTGTGGGGGTGATTGAGTTCGAATATTTGACTCTACAGTCACATCAGCCCACACAACAGGGGTGCATTAGCACATGTCTGAGGCTGTTGTCATCATCACTTGCGATGGACGGATATTATTATGTGTCAAAATTGACATGAAGAAAATATCGTTATGATATTTGGTACTTTCGGATCCATGCAATAATAGGTATTCGAGCAAAATATTGGTAGTATTTGAACATCTCTATCCAAGAAACCTGCTTCACTAGGGGGTCTTGCTGTATATGTAACTTAGTGGCCTACTAGTATTATGTTAACTTAGTGACCTGCTGAAACGTAATCGGATAGTGTGTAGAGACAGGCAATGGTTAAGATCTTTTCAAGTCAACTTTCTAATAGATAATGTACAAAATATGAGTCTTCTTTTTCGTTTTCTTCTCTCATCTTCTTCGTTTTTCATTTCTTCTTCTTCTCTCTTCTCTTCTTCTTCTTCTTCATTTTCTTCGTCTTCTTCTTCTTGTCTTCTTCTGTTTCTATTTTTTCTTCTACTCTTCTTTCTTCTTCTTTTTCTTTGTCCTACATCGTTCTTCTCTCTTCATTATCCTCTTCAATTCTTGGCTTGTCTTCTCCTCCTTGAACGTCTACGTCTTCCGTCTCTCGCTTCTACAGCTGTTTCTTCGGCCCTTTTTTTCTTCTAGACCCAAGGAACTATGAGTTTTCACTATTTTTTCTATTAAGAGCAGAGGAGAGCACCAGAGCTTTCTTGCAGACCCAGAAGATTCCAACAACTTCAGGAGTGTAGTACTTTGCCTAGAGTTGCAGAAACTCCCACTCAGGTAGAATCTATTGATGGTCACTGCAGTACCTCCTCGGTTCCAGCACAGTATGTGCTTTAGAAACCTCAATCATTGACCACACTTGGCAATCTGTATGTGATTATAGTTAAATGGGCTACCTCCCCGATCATTCTAAAACATTTGCCAGTCTTCGATATAAGATTTGTAAAAAAAATGACCATAGTCTTTTCATACTTTAGAGTATTAAATAGCTTCACTTCACATGTCTAGCTCCTAGTGTGCAGAAAGTAGAAGAGTCTATTCCTTTCCTCACATGTGGAACTTCACATATGAGATTGAACATACAACCCTCTAGTGTCCGAGTCAATAGACGAACGTTTATGTATTACGCAACTCCGTCCAACTACATATAGAGCTAACTAGCGAAATATTTTCTTATCTCCGATCATCCTCTTTAGAAAAGCGAGCTCACACGCTCTCCTAACCCTAACCCACGGACGAAATCATGCTCTTATCAACAATCTCCCTTCTCTAAATGAGCGCATACTGTATCCCTTTTTAAAAACCACTTTCTCTTAAACCCAATATTTTATTTTAGCTATAGTTTGGTGCTAAAATCGATGGCCGCTTTAATCAGTAAATTGGATAGTTTCGCGCTTACGTGGGCTTCAAATGAGCGAAAACTATCAAACGAGGTCGAATGTCACAATAAATTAATGATGTTTAAGTTGTGCTTGATTCCAAATTAAGAATGAACTAGATCTTGTTTTTTTTAATTCATATTAACGACGGGCACATTAAACTCTATTAAATGAGGCGCAATGAGATATGTTCTTCTTCTTCGAGTGCCCCATATCGACCACTTGTCAACCACACAGTGTAACTTGTATGTGATCTGAGCCTAAGAGCGATTGTACGTTGTGCCAGTTATGCGTCTTCAGTAGGCCAACACATCCGATTTCTGCGCTGCTTTTTATTTACTAGGGTAGCATCCATAGACCTAACATTATTAGCCTCTTACTACATGCCTTGTAGGTTGCAGTGGTACTATTCTTTGCTTCCCTGCGGGCCCCGATACGACACGGGTGTAAGGTATTTTGGTAATAAGACATCTAGTAAAGAAACCAGCTAACTCCTAAAACTTAGCTTGTGGTTTCAGAAACGCTTATCTATATGGTTAGGCAATGGGTGTCGAAGGAAATGTTGGTGGTTGAAATCTTGAGTTTTGTCATTAGTTTTATCCAGAAGCCACTAATACTGTTCACGTCTCTGTGGCTAAGCCCTTGCCTTGCTAGCCGTAAGTCGTGGGTTCGAATTCGTACCGCGCTTTTCAGTTCACTTGTGCCTTTTTCCCCAGAGACCCTTAGTGGTGGTGCCCGAGCTACTGCGTTTGTGCTTTGTGCAGTACTCTAGACAGGTGGCGTGCTATCTCTGTGGAGAGGGACCAAGCCATACGGATTAAAACCCAGTGCATTGAAGTCAATTCTTCGGCTTAAAAAAACAACCTGTCGCTACTGCTGTAATACCGCTTTTTTACGGTGATGTAGGACGGGAGGGACATGAGCATGTGGAATTTAATGACCGCATTGCTAGTGCAGTCACCGCCAAACTGTTCGGGTTTATGATGTTTTCTTTATGCCCTCCAGCAGTGGCGGCTCGTCATCACTTTTGTTGGTGGGGTCAGACAGATATTTTTGTAAAAATCATGCTTTCGGTTAGAATATATTTTAATGTATAAAATAATAAATACACCACATTACACCGTATTTTTGGTGGTGCCCGGCCCCACTGGCCCTTAATGACGAGCCGCCACTGCCCTTGAGAGAAAAAAGTCCTTGATCTTCCGGGGGATTGAACCCGGGTCTCCCGCATAGGAGCCGCGCTCTAATCCATTCGACCAGAAGCTCTACTTCTTGGGCTGAAAAACCCTTTAAAACTGTGTATTTATTGATCATATTCATTGGCTACTGTTCTTCCCCTGGGATATCTTACCACTCCTTGTTTTCTTATATTCTTATATTACCACTCGTTAAACGGTGTCGGGTCAACATTTCCCCCTTATAATACTAACCCTACATAAAATAATCATACGTGTTACATAGATCTCCCATAAGACTTCTCCGCTCATGTTACCTGATCTGCCTGGGTGCATTCTCAACAATTTACTCATTGTTTCAGACATTATTCTCTTCTGGGAAATGACAAGAAGAACGTTAGAATTAACCAAACTATCAAATATCTTCTTTTTTTTCCTTGTCTTTTCATTTGTTTCCTTTTCCATTTTGTTACATATATTATTTTATCTATTCTGTTATCAATTGTCTTCTATCTATCTATCTATCTATCTATCTATCTATCTATCTATCTATCTATCTATCTATCTATCTATCTATCTATCTATCTATTATCTATCTATCATTATCTATCTATTCTAACGTTTTGCCTTTCAACAACAGATCCGCCTGTACGATGTCAGGGCACGCAGAGGAAGCAAAGAATAGTACCACTGCTACCTAACATGTAAGAGGCGACTGAGGTAGGGACATAGGGAAGCTATACTAGTAAATAAAAAACGTCGCAGAAATCGGATGTGCTGGTCTACTTGTAGGTGCATAACTGGCACAGCGTAAGTCGCTCTTAGGCTCAGATCACATACAGATCACACAGAGAGGTTAACAAGTGATCGATATGGAACGTTCGAAGAAGAAGAAGAAACGTCAGGTTCAAAAAGGAGACACCTGGAGCGAGCCTCTCTATGCGCCTTGTCTTTCTTTTCTCCAGTCCTGATTTGCCTCACAGCTTCAGGGTAAGAAGAGATTTCTAGCACAGGCTATTGTGTGCGCTCCATAAACAGTGTGTTTCTTCGCCTCTGTTATCTCTGAGGTTCGCCTTTTGCGTGACCGGTCTTTTGCTTTGTATCCATTGTATCGGAGCAACATTGATCTTTGAGGTACACTGTCTGTTGGTAACCTGTTTCTGTGTCCGAACCATTTAATTTGTTGTTTCTTGATGAAGTTCAGTACTGATGTTGTACCACTTTTTTCCTGATGTCGTTATTTCTAAACCTGTCTCTTCTTGTTAATCCTAGCATTATCTGTAGACACTTCATCTCTTTCGTGACTAGCTTTCTTCTTGCTACTCCCAACATTCTGCGTAGACACTTTATCTCTGTAGTGACTAGTTTCCTTTTGATACTCCCAACATTCTGCGTAGACACTTCATCTCTGTCGTGACTAGTTTTCTTCTTGCTACTCCCAACATTCTGCGTAGACACTTCATCTCTGTAGTGACTAGTTTCCTTTTGATACTCCCAACATTCTGCGTAGACACTTCATCTCTGTAGTGACTAGTTTCCATTTGATACTCCCAACATTCTGCGTAGACACTTCATCTCTGTAGTGACTAGTTTCCATTTGATACTCCCAACATTCTGCGTAGACACTTCATCTCTGTCGTGTCTAGTTTTCTTCTTGATACTCCCAACATTCTGCGTAGACACTTCATATGTGTAGTGACTAGTTTCCATTTGATACTTCCAACATTCTGCGTAGACACTTCATCTCTGTCGTGACTAGTTTTCTTCTTGATACTCCCAACATTCTGCGAACACTTCATCTCTGTCGTGACTAGTTTCTCTGCCTTTGTGCTTCCTATCTACCCAATTGTCACATTTCTGCTTCTTTTTTTATTTATTTGTCATTTATTTTGTTCTATATGAACACATTTTGTGTTTCTCTTTATCAATGTCTCATGTTTGTGTTCCAAAATTGACTTGTTATCTTATCCAACCATCTGACATAATTGTTCTCTTTATCCAACCATCTGATATAGTTTATGTTTCTGTATCCATCTATAATAGTTTGATTGGTTGATTGATTTATAGAACTATCATCAATGTACTTTGGTAGGTACTCCTTGTGTGCTCTGATCTCTTTCTTACGTATGTAGATTTCCGCGGCAGTGCGCGAACTCCGTAACTCCGGCCAAATTTACCGATGTAATTTTGAAGATGTTTAAAAATATTTTGTAGGATTTTTTACAATATTTCTAACTAATGTTGCATGGGCAGCGGCTTTCCAGCCTGCTCTTTCCAATTTTGAAGAACACACATGCACATTTCTGTATCTAACCCCATCTGTTAGCTAACTCTCACAGTGTATTTTCATCTACTCTCTAACGTAAACAATATGTTGTTTCTCACGTCTTCTACCTTCAAGCTTTATTCATTCTCTTTTTTCTTCATTTTTATCTTCCTATAATAGCTACATTACTTGAGTTATTTTAATTCTAGCGCTATTTCTTCTGCTTTTTCTTCCTATTTTCTTCTTTTATCTTCTCCCGTTATTGTGTGCATGCAGAATTCAAATTTCCGGTGGGAAATCTTACACTTGCCCGCCTCGTCTTATATAGCATATGATTTGCATGAAGTCCCTTGAGGCGTGCCCTACAGAGTAAACGTGGATAGGATCATTTTTAGATGGGTGTGTGAGGAATAACGTCACCGGGGAAGATAGATAATATAGCTTTTAAGAAAATAGGAAGATGTTGTCGTAAAATTATATATACGGCATCAAAAATCGTCTGCAATGAAAACAGGAATAGACATGACAGAAATTATAAGTTTTAAGCGACCGTGTCTTGCTAGGGCCCGCAGTTAGGTTTAAATTAAACAACTAAAATAGTATATAATGGAACTGAATAGAAATCAAAGATCAGAATACTAAGAGCATGGCGCATATTCCCAGTGGCAGCTTATGGGTGTGAAGCATGGACATTTACGTCACCGGTGTGTTGCCGAGACTCGCAACGGGAGCAGAGAATAGTAACACTATGACCTTCAAGGCATGTCGTAAGAGGCAGCCTAGGGAAGCTACCCTAGTAAATCGCAGAAATCGGCCTATTTGTAATTAAATATTGCAACAACTGAGAGGGATCACCCTATTATCAGTAATGACCAAGACTTTCTGCAAAATCATTCTTAATAGAATCAAAGGAGCAGTGGACACAACCCTGAGAGAAGAACAAGCTGGTTTTAGACCTGGGAGAAGCTGCTTAGACCAAATAATTACCCTACGACTAATTTTGGAGGAATATATTGAGAAGCAACAACCACTCATACTAAATTTCATCGATTTTAAAAAAGACTTTGATAGTCTATATAGAATCTCTCTGTAGAATATTCTGAGATGCTATGGAATACCAGACAAAATAATAAACATTATTAAGAGCCTCTATGATGGTTCACAGTGTGCAGTTCGCACTGATGGTGGACACAGTGACTGGTTTATGGTTGAAACCGGAGTAAAGCAAGGCTGTATTCTATCTCCGCTGTTGTTTGGAGTGGCCATTACTGGGTGATGAGAAAATGTTTCAGGGCAAAACTAGCATCGATTGGGTAGAAAATAGTCAACTAGAAGATTTGGATTTTGCAGATGATATTGCCTTGTTAAGTAGAAACAACCAAGATATTCAAAGAAAAACAGACAACTTGTCATCTATAGCATCAAAGGTTGGACTGCAGATAAGCTATGAACAAATAAATATAAAGAAAGCACCTATGGCAAGTAATGCAGATATCACACTGGAATCTAAAATGATAAAAATAACAGAGCAGTTCACCTATTTAGGGAGCAATTTTGATTGAACTAGTGACAACTGTTATAAGAAAGAGAAGATGGAGATATGTTGGACACACCTTGAGGAGAAATGATCAACGAATATCAAAGCAGGCATTGAAGTGGGATGCAAAGGGTTCAAGAAAGAGAGGACGACCTAAGGAGACCTGAAGCGAACTTTGCTGAGAGAGGCAAGAAATATCGGTCTCAGTTCCATAGAGGAGATCGAGCGAATTGCCCAGGATAGAGTGGTATGGAGAAATTACTTGCCGGCCCTATGTAACGTATAACCATACGAGAGGAATTATTATATAGATAAATAAGCGTCGCAACAATGTGCTGGTCTATTTGTAGGTGAATAACTGGCACAACGTGCAGTCGCTCTTAGGCTCAGATCACATACAAAATCAACAAAGAGTGGTTTAACAAGTGCTCGATATGGAGAGCTTAAATAAGAAGAAGAAATGTTTAGAGAAGAAAAATAAAACGATCGTAAACAATGGAACATCTTCCTTTCTTCTTCAAGTAGAACGATGTATGTTGATCAATTCCAGCATAAAACTTCCTAACTTTCTTCTCCTTTCTTAGAGGATATGTGGCGTAGAGATTAGGTCCTCGCCTCTCGCTTTCTCCTGGAGCCATCGACAACTTCCTAACTTTCTTCTCCTTTCTTAGAGGATATGTGGCGGTAGAGCTTAGGTCCTCGGTTTCTCTCGCTTTCTCCTAGAGCCATCGACAACTTCCTAACTTTCTTCTCCTTCCTTAGAGGATATGTGGCGTAGAGCTTATGTGCTCGCCTCTCGCTTTAAAGGTACTTGGTCCGCTGTCTCCTGGAGCCATCGACATAATTTTTCAAATATTCATGATCTCAGTATAGGTGAGATGAAATTCATAGTCTCATCGGAGACTGAAGACAAAACGTATGTCCTGTGCTAAAGTTGAGCACGTAAAAGACTCCTTGACAGTTCAAAAACGAGAATAACAGACTGGATAGCCGCTGCCCGGGCAAAACTCCGAAAATATTGTATAGCAATCCTATAAATTATTTTTGGTTATTGGTTATTGGTTACTAAACTGACGTCATTGCACTCTGGGCAGACCCATAGGTGCTCAGTCTCCCCAACATATATCGAAGAGTATGCATACTGATGGTTCCTGTGGCTCGCTGATTAAACATACTTCTCACTCTGCCTCTCAGGCATCCAGTTCGACTTGAACAACGGGTAACTCCAAACTGCCTAAATCGCTTGATCGATTCAACATCGATTTTAGTGTCGTCATTGTCAAAATTACATCGGGGAACTCTACGCAGTTCGTGCACTGTTTCTGAAGTTATCCTGTTATAAGAAAGAGATTGGAGCACACATGGTTACTCGCTGAATTGCAATGAAAATGGTTCTATCAATCAATCAGTCAAATCAGTTCCTTCTCCGCTTTATAAAGTTTTTTTAAAAATGTTCTACTTTATATAATATTAAACTGTTAGTAACACACCTTGTTGTTCCATGATTCACCTGTTGCCGAGCCCGCAAGGGGGAACAAAGAATAGTACCACTGCGACCTACAAGTCATGTCGTAGGAGGCGACTGAAGGGAGGGGCCTAGGAGGCTACCTAGTAAATAAAAGCATCGCAGAAATCGGATTGCTGGCCTACTTGTAGGCGAATAGCTGGCACAATGTACTATCGCTCTTAGGCTCGGATCACATACAAATCCCAAATCGTGGTTAACAAGTGATCGATATGGAGCGTTCGAAGAAGAAGAAGAAGTAGATAAGGACTTGTCAAGAAATCAAAGAGAAGAACTGTGACAAGAGAGTTGTCAGATAATGTAGACAGAGAGAGAGAGAGTTGTCATATAATGTAGACAGAGAGAGAGAGAGAGTTGTCATATAATGTAGACAGAGAGAGAGAGAGAGTTGTCATATAATGTAGACAGAGAGAGAGAGAGAATTGTCAGAGAATGTAGACAGAGAGAGAGAGAGAATTGTCAGAGAATGTAGACAGAGAGAGAGAGAGAGTTGTCAGAGAATGTAGACAGAGAGAGAGAGAGAGTTGTCAGATAATGTAGACAGAGAGAGAGAGAGAGTTGTCAGAGAATGTAGACAGAGAGAGAGAGAGAGTTGTCAGATAATGTAGACAGAGAGAGAGAGAGAGTTGTCAGAGAATGTAGACAGAGAGAGAGAGAGAGTTGTCAGATAATGTAGACAGAGAGAGAGAGAGTTGTCAGAGAATGTAGACAGAGAGAGAGAGTTGTCAGAGAATGTAGACAGAGAGAGAGAGAGTTGTCAGATAATGTAGACAGAGAGAGAGAGAGTTGTCAGAGAATGTAGACAGAGAGAGAGAGAGTTGTCAGAGAATGTAGACAGAGAGAGAGAGAGTTGTCAGAGAATGTAGACAGAGAGAGAGAGTTGTCAGAGAATGTAGACAGAGAGAGAGAGAGTTGTCAGAGAATGTAGACAGAGAGAGAGAGTTGTCAGAGAATGTAGACAGAGAGAGAGAGAGTTGTAGAGAATGTAGACAAGAGAGAGAGTTGTCAGAGTGTAGCCAGGAGAGGCGTATAGTAGACAGAAGAGAGAAATTCAGAGTGAACCGGATGTAGAGAAGAGCAGAACGTCAACAATGAATGACTTAACCTGATGTAGCAGAAAGGTGCGAACGTCAAAAATGGAAATAGACTGTAACCTGATGTAGTAGAAAGACTGCAGAACGTCAACAATAGAAATAGACGTAACCGGATGTGTAGAAAGACTGCAGAACGTCAACAATAGAAATAGACTGTAACCTGATGTTGTAGAAAGGTGACAGAACGTCAACAATGAAATAGACTGTAACTGATGTAGCAGAAGTGCAGAACGTCAACAATAGAAATAGACTGTAACCTGATGTAGTAGAAAGACTGCAGAACGTCAACAATAGAAATAGACTGTAACCGGATGTAGTAGAAAGACTGCAGAACGTCAACAATAGAAATAGACTGTAACCTGATGTTGTAGAAAGGTGACAGAACGTCAACAATAGAAATAGACTGTAACCTGATGTAGTAGAAAGACGGCAGAACGTCAACAATAGAAATAGACTGTAACCTGATGTAGTAGAAAGATGGCAGAACGTCAACAATAGAAATAGACTGTAACCTGATGTAGTAGAAAGACGGCAGAAAGTCAACAATAGAAATAGACTGTAACCTGATGTAGTAGAAAGATGGCAGAACGTCAACAATAGAAATAGACTGTAACCTGATGTAGTAGAAAGACGGCAGAACGTCAACAATAGAAATAGACTGTAACCTGATGTAGTAGAAAGATGGCAGAACGTCAACAATAGAAATAGACTGTAACCTGATGTAGTAGAAAGACGGCAGAACGTCAACAATAGAAATAGACTGTAACCTGATGTAGTAGAAAGACGGCAGAACGTCAACAATAGAAATCTCTTGTGAAACCCTTATGTGTCAAACGGTACACAAAGAGGATATATATTGCGATAGAATGGGTTTCCAACGCTTCCTGTCTATTGTGCGTTCTGTCAAACTGTGACAGCTCATCTCTTAATATGTCTAAATCTTATCATAAAACTGTCACTCAAAAATTGCAACTGTTGTTTTTATGATCTGTCCCTAAATGATCAATTGATTGAGTGTTATGTCAATTATCTTTCTTTATATGCAATTTTCCTGCTTTGGTTTCCCTCTAAATCTTCCCTTTTAATTTTATTTTCCTTTTAAAGTTATTTTGTTATTCTAAATATTTTTGGGGGGAAATTGTATTGTTGTCTTTGGGGATAAACTCATGCGTAGTTATGGCGCCTAATATGTCACCACTGAATGATTTTTGCTTTTCTTATCCCCATTGACTCTTGATATTTAGGCAAGCCTTCTCCCGTGTGTTGTCGGGCCCGCAATGGAAGCAAAAAATAGTATCACTGCAACCTACAAAGCATGTCGTAAGAGCCCACTGAGGTAGGAACCTAGGGAAACTACCCTAGTAAATAAAAAGCGTGCAGAAATCGGATGTGCTGGCCTACTTGTAGGCGCATAACTAGCACAACGCACAATCGCTCTTAGGCTCAGATCACATACAAATCACAAAGAGTGGTTAACAAGTAATCGATATAAAGCGTTGGAAGAAGAAGAAAGAATCACAAACAAAATAAAAAGCTGCAACAAAATTATAATGAACAAAAATAACGATAAACTTACATTAAAATATTTGAAGGGGACGTGAATTCTATCAGGCAACTAAGTGCAACACGTTAAGTTCTTGTGGCGGGAGCATTTTCAAACACGTAAAATATAGCTATTTTCTACGACAAACCAATTCCGATCCATATCTTTACTACATTAATCCATTTGGTTAAACATGTAACTGCTGTATAAATAAAGAATGGAGGGCAATCAGTTTAATAAAAATAGTTGAACTTGATGAACCGGGAGACCGTACTTATCTCGGAATAAAGGATTTCGTGACTTGCGCAAGGTTTGCGGTCAAAGTAGTTCATAATTTTATATTACATGCGCGTTTGTTTTTTCTTCTTACGCGCAATGTCTTTTATATCATCGTTTAAAAGCCTACATAAAATATGGGACTCCAAGTTGTGAAATTTTGAAACTTAATTACGAATTTTCAATTCCAATGTTGTATCAATTCGAACCAGTGATGGCTCGTCATTAAGGCTAGTGGGGCCGGGCCCCACCAAAAATAATGTGTAACGTGTATTTATTATTCTATAAATAAAAATATAACCTAACCCAATACCATGATTTTAAACAAAAAATGTGTCTGGCCCCACAAGCAAAAATTAGCACGAGCCGCCACTGATTCGAACATATGCCACCAAGAGTTGAAAAACGACTAAAGGTATTCAAAGTAAGTTGAATTTTAAATAGATGTCTGTGAAAAATAATTAAATAAAATGGGACGAATTCAGGAAAAGTGATGAAATCAGAGAAATGTCTTCTCAACCACTAGAAACAACTGTTATAAGAAAGAGAAGATTGAGATATGTTGAACATACTCTGAGAAGAAATGAAGAAATATTCACAAATCAAGTACTGAAGTGGGAGACAAATGGTGAAAGAAGGTAACGCCTTAGGAAAACCCTGAAACGAACTTTAATGAGACAGGCGAGAAATATTAGATTAAATTATATATCGATATATCGACTTTGGAGACTGTACAGGTCAACTGATATCATTTTTATATTGAAAGTATCATTGGCGTTTATAATTATAACATTCTATCTATTATCTGTCTGTCTGTCTCTGTCATCTCCGTCTTCTGTTCTGTCGTCGTCGTCCGTCCGTCCTTTGTCCGTCTGTCCGTCTGTCGTCCGTCGTCCGTCGTCTGTCCGTCTGTCGTCCGTTCTGTCTGTCTCGTCTGTCCGTCGTCGTCCGTTCGTCTCTGTCTGTCCGTCTGTCTCGTCTCTGTCGTCGTTTTTCTGTCGCTCGTCTGTCGTCTGTCTCGTCTGTCCGTCTCCGTCTGTCTCGTTCGTTCTGTCGTCTCGTCGTCTGTCGTCGTCCGTCTCGTCTGTCTGTCTGTCCGTCCGTCCGTCTGTCTCGTCTCGTCTGTCCGTCTGTCTGTCCGTCTGTCCTTGTCCGTCTGTCCGTCCGTCTGTCCGTCTGTCTGTCTGTCATTCTATCTGTCTATCTATCTCTCTCTCTCTCTTGCGTTCCCGCATATCTATCTATCTATCTACCTATCTAAATATATATCTGTCCATCTGTCTGTATGTCTGTCTGTATGTATGTCTGTCTGTCTGTCTGTCTATATGTCTGTCTGTCTGTCTGCCTGCCTGCCTGCCTGCATGTCTGTCTGTCTGTCTATCTGTCTATCCCCGTCGTACCTTTCAGCGTTCAGGGTATGGGAAGAGTTCTGGCAAGTGTTCTCGAACGCACCTCGTATATGGTGTTTCTTACCAATTCTGCTATTTCTGAAGCCCATCGTTTGCCTGGGCGATCTTTGACCTCGTCACTGTTGTCATTTCGGTTTTCGGCTTATATCGTGAATCGTCTCTCATTTTCTCAACGAGCCCTACATATTCAACTTTTGACTGGCTGGGAATGTCACAGTTTCATCAGATTCTCCATATATATATTAAACGGTACACTAGTCTATCACATGCAGGCTATATTAATACAAATTTCATACAAGGAAATCTAACATTGACTCCGATTAGATACCGGTTGAAATACACCTTCTACGTGCCGTGACATCTTGACCAACATTTGTCTTCTTCTTCTCTACTTCTCCAACACTCTATATCGATCACCTGTTATTAACTCTGTGGGATCTGTAGGTGATCTGAGCCTAAGAGTGACTGTACGTTGCGACAGTTATACGTCAACAATCCGGCTCAATTGAATTTAGGTCATATTTTCCCATTGCAGGTGTATCTATAAATTCAGCTGCAGTTTTCTTAATAATGAACATATTTTGTATGAGTAACATACCATTTTGTAGGTAAATGAATTTTCTTTATGAACGTTCTAAAACAAATAAATATCAGCGCTTCCAGCGGTTTATATGAACAGATCAATGTTAAAGTATTAAATACAAAATGAAAAGTTTCACCGGCTGATGATTTAACTGCAACATTAAGAATATGGACGACAAATTAAATGTATCACCGGTTGGCTTATCTACAACATTAAACGTTTCTCTAATGAAAGTCGAGAAAATATGGAGTTTTAAGAACCCGTGGGGAAGCACCGGAGCCAATCTTCTTCTTCTTTGCGTTTGTTCTTTACGACCAATTTTAATCACTCTTTGTGATATGTTTGATCTTTGCCAAGAACGTGTATACGTTGCACATTGGTTTGTAGGCCCCTAAACGCATATACTTCTACACGTTTAGGACATGTGCATCCGATTTCATCCAATCCGGAAGCAATGAATATCATCAATAAATAGACATGGAACAATTGTTAGGGACTTTCAGAAAAAATAAATTACTAAATACAAGATTCGAAATACAAACCTTCTTTCCTACGGCCCCCATTGCCTAGCTCTACGGCCCCCATTGCCTAGCTCTACAGATGACATTCTTTCCTACAGCCACCATTGCCTAGCTCTACGGCCACCATTGCCTAGCTCTACGGCCCCCATTGCCTAGCTCTACAGATGACATTCTTTCCTACAGCCACCATTGCCTAGCTCTACAGATGACATTCTTTCCTACAGCCACCATTGCCTAGCTCTACAGATGACATTCTTTCCTACAGCCACCATTGCCTAGCTCTACAGATGACATTCTTTCCTACAGCCACCATTGCCTAGCTCTACAGATGATATTCTTTCCTACGGTCACCATTGCCTAGCTCTACAGATGACATTCTTTCCTACAGCCACCATTGCCTAGCTCTACAGATGACATTCTTTCCTACAGCCACCATTGCCTGGCTCTACAGATGACATTCTTTCCTACAGCCACCATTGCCTAGCTCTACAGATGACATTCTTTCCTACAGCCACCATTGCCTAGCTCTACAGATGACATTATTTCCTACAGCCACCATTGCCTAGCTCTACAGATGACATTCTTTCCTACGGCCACCATTGCCTAGCTCTACAGATGACATTCTTTCCTACGGCCCCCATGCCTAGCTCTACAGATGACATTCTTTCCTACGGCCTCCATTGCCTAGCTCTACGGCCCCCATCGCCTAGCTCTACAGATGAACATTGCCTAGCTCTACGGCCCCCATTGCCTAGCTCTACGGCCACCATTGCCTAGCTCTACGGCCCCCATTGCCTAGCTCTACAGATTACATTGTTAAGAAAACAAACTTCTGGCTCTCCGAACACTTGCTCACTGTCTTTTTTTTAAAAAGGTTCTAAAGTCGAAGAATTGACTTCATTGCACTGGGTATTACCCCATATTACTCAGTCCCTCTCTGCAGAAACGGCATGTCATCTGTTGAGATTATTGCACACAGCACGAACTCTGTATCTCCATCAACAATCCTCGGGGTTTCTTGAAAAAGAAAGAGAAAAAAAGATGTCCGGATTCGAACCCACGACCTTCGAAACGCAAGGCAAAGGTGTAACCATTTAGCGAAAGAGTCCCCGTGTCTATTTACTGATCTAATGGTAGTCGTCTTCTTCATCTTTCAAACCCCAACGGAGCACAGGTCTTCAACAATTTCTTCTAGCTCTTCCTCTCTCCTGCAATCCCCTCCAACTCTCCTCATGTTTTACCTATCCCTTCAACACCAGTTTCCAGAATGGAAGTTGTAACAGCTTCCATATGTTTAACACTATCAGAATGAGATCACCTGAGCCTGGCATACTACCTAGAACAAAGTTTCAAATTTAGGTCGACATCATTATCTAGAGAGAGTAAGCCCCCTTAATACGCAGTGACAAACTGAGAACACAATTATGTTTTCAAACTTGAAGTAAGGATTTAGACGACGTGCACGGCTTTGGCTGCCAACCTGTAAGAAATGTTTGTACTGTGTTTTTGTTATTCGTTTCAGTCATCTTTCTATCCACTAAGAAATATATCTATCCAGTTATCCATTTATCTATCCACTAAGAAATATATCTATCCAGTTATCCATTTATCTATCCACTAACAAATATATCTATCCAGTTATCCATTTATCTATCCACTAACAAATATATCTATCCAGTTATCCATTTATCTATACACTAAGAAATATATCTTTTCATTAGGTCCCGTATTCAATCAGAGTACGTAAAAGAACCCTTGGCATTTCAAAATCGAGAAGAGCAGGCTGGAAAGTCGCTGCCCGGGAAAAAGTCAGTAGAAAATACTAGAAATAAAATTCCTACAAAAATGTATTCACCATCATCAACATTACGTCTGGGATCTTCAGCCGGTGTTAGGTAGTTTGTGCACTGCAGCTGCGATCTTCCTGTATAAGAAAGAGGTCGGAGCACACATGGTTAATCACCGAAATGTAATGATGATGGTCCTATCAATCAATCAATATCTTGTTATTGATCCATAAAGCAAAGATTGCTTTACACCTTCCATACAACATGTCTACGAAAGATCGAGCGAGTGTTCCTGTCAAAAACTATCTCTAAACAAAACCTGCTTGCGAAGTAGCGACAAGAGAATATGAAGAACATCATCATCTAGAAAATATGACGGATATGGATCGGACATAAGTTACACATGGAGTCTAACTTACAAAAACTGCAATGAGATCACAACACTTTTTTTAAAAGAGGATAAACAAAAAAGTGAAAAATCCAAAACTACATGAAGGATAACAGAAGAACAAGAATTGACAAAACTACATGAAGGATAACAGAAGAACGAGAATCTGGGTTGTGCGTCTGCAAACTGTGCCTTCCCGTTTTGAAAATAACCGGACGGGCGAGCCAGTCAGCGAACGCGGTTCCCAGTGTCGATAACCAATTGCGTGCATAGTCTCTAACGGCTGCGCGTGCCTCCTCGCTTTTTCACGCGAACGAGGCTCCCAGCGAATAAGGGACAAGGTAGCGTCTGCTATTAAGACTCGCTCGCTCGCGCGCGCGGTCTTATTGTTGGTGTGTGTGTGTCCGTATATCGGAGTTTCTCGGTCGCGATGTGATGCAGTCAGTCTAAAATTTTAAACGCTCGACGGTGGTCTCGTTAAAGGCCCGGCTCTCGCAACGAGCTTGTGGGTCCGCAGGTAGTAACATAGTGTCGTTCTTTGCTTGGCGAGGCGCAAGTCTTGCCGGCAAATCTGTGGAAGCGAGCGCTCGGTCGTTTCGCTTCAATTTCGCATTTTCGCCGGGGACGTCGGGATCCGCTCTGCACAGAGCGCTGTCTCCTACCCCGAGCATTGTCGGTCCAGTCTCGTCCATGACAGCTATCTGGTTGATCCTGCCAGTAGTCATATGCTTGTCTCAAAGATTAAGCCATGCATGTCTAAGTTCACACTGTCTCACGGTGAAACCTGCAATGGCTCATTAAATCAGTCGAGGTTCAACTCAAAGGCTCATGAGGTCATGGTGGTAACATGAGCCAGGGTTAGCGAGGGGCGCGCTAACCAAGACCCTGCCCCAACCTCCACGCGGTGACCCTGAAACAGACTCTGGTTCCGGTCTGGCTAAGAGGGGCAGGGATCGGGAGAGAAAACTACTGGTAGTGGTAGCAGTGCAATTACGGAAATACAATAAAGATACACACAAAGAAAATGCACAAATCTCCTGACCGATGTCCAACAAGATATTGCCCAAGTCCCTGAACGCAAAGAAGCAGCAACGAAACGTCTCTGACATGGATGAGAGTTGCATCCAGTGACCAAACGTATGCCCAAGCAGGGCGAAGCTCGAAGCCCTGAGGAGGGGGCAAACATTGCCAGCCCGTCGGCAAGAACAAATAAGACAGGACCGTAACGAATAAAAGTCTACCCTCGTGTCGGTACGAGAGAAGATTGCAGCTGACCCCGCATCGGTAGCCTGGTGCAGAGACATGTACTGGGCAAGGTTTGCCGAGCGCAAAAGAACAAGTTGCGTTTAGTGCATAACGAAACTACCCGCCCTGGAAAACCGTGCAAGGTACTGTGCGATTAAAAATTAACATCCTCGGAAGAACTGAGGTTGGTGATGCCTAACGGAACTGCCAGCCTTGGGGCAACCGGGCAGGTTCGATTGCAGTCGTAACTAACATCCCCGGAATAACTGGGGCGGGTGATGGCGGCGAGCGCAAAATCCTCAGTTACGCTGATAGTGCCGACTGAAACGACCCTCTACATTGTTTGTACTCGGCCCCATGGCAGTGCTTTCGAGGTTTATTGCAAATTGCCACGTGCCAATGCGCGTCTAGAAAAGGCTGAGAATATTCCTTCTCCGGATCAAACTAAAAATGTACGGTAAAGCAAGGCCGACAATGCACGGATCAGACAGGAAGGTCGGGTCTGAACATTGGCGAAGGCCGATACTTTACACGGTGTTTTATACGAGTAAGACGCCGTCCGAGGATAAGCTCACAAGCCCCGAGAAATATTTCTCAGTCAGAACGGGCATAAACAGCGTAACTCACTGTCCCGGCGTAGATCACAAAGCCCAAAATACGGCAAAGCTGATCGAACCTAGGAAAGCTCACCCTAGTAAATCAAAAGCTGGCTGAAATCGAACACCCCACCGAAGGATAAGCAACTGAGCTCAAATAGGTGCTGAAGGCTGGTGCACGTACATCACGTTCTGATGTTTGGCTGTTTATATATCACAATGAGAATGATTAAAACAGGCCTAGAACGATCGAAGAAGAAGAAGAAGAATTGACAAAACAAGTCAAAGATATAACACAATACAAAGGACGGCCAAGAATAGAGAAACAAAAATGTGACGTTTATTACTGTCCTCAGCACCAAGTACGTTACAGGATAGATAGAAAGAAAGAGATCATAAAAGAGCAAAGAAGGCTCATGGCTTGCACGAGGAGCCAGAGCCAGTAAACATAATGACCACGACTTTACTTCTCATCTGGTCACAGCCGCTTGTGTGTTGCCGAGGCTCTCAATGGGATCAAAGAATAGTAACACTAGGACCTACAAGGCATGTCGTAAGAGACGACTGAGGTAGGAGCATAGGGGATCTACTCTAGTAAATAAAAAGCGTCGCAGAAATTGGATGTGCTGACCTACTTGTCGGCGCATAACTGACACAACGTACAATCACTTTTAGGCTCAGATCACATAAATCACAAAAGTGATTAACAAGTGGTCGATATGGAGTGTTTGAAAAAGAAGAAGTCTGGTCACGGCCACTTGTGCTAGAAGACTGACTAGCAATAGTGAAAATTCCCGGAATAGCTCATGTGTCTTTGTTTCTCTCTCTCTATCTCTTCTGGTAGAGTATATGAATTCTATAAAATTCATAATATATATATGAGACTGGAGTAAAACTATTAGATTGGCGAAACACGTAATCACAAAGTACTGAGTTTTACAAATTACATAAACAATGACAATATACATTTCGTTTACTTGATAAAGGTCTTGTTGGTCGAAACGTTGCTGTATATTGTCATTGTTTTTGTAATGTGTAAAACTCAGTACTTGTGATTATGTGTTTCTAAATCATACACACTATGTGATCTTTATATTCATACATACTATGTGATCTTTCTATTCATACATACAGTGAGATCTTTATATTCATATATACAGTGAGATCTTTATATTCATACATACAGTGAGATCTTTATATTCATACATACAGTGAGATCTTTATATTCATACATACAGTGAGATCTTTATATTCATACATACAGTGAGATCTTTATATTCATACACACTATGTGATCTTTATATTCATACATACTATGTCTTCTTTATATTCATACATACAGTGTCATCTTTATATTCATACATACAGTGAGATCTTTATATTCATACATACAGTGAGATCTTTATATTCATACATACTATGTCATCTTTATATTCATACATACTATGTGATCTTTATATTCATACATACAGTGTCATCTTTATATTCATACA
This sequence comes from Arion vulgaris, assembly GCA_020796225.1. Classification (NCBI taxonomy): domain Eukaryota; kingdom Metazoa; phylum Mollusca; class Gastropoda; order Stylommatophora; family Arionidae; genus Arion; species Arion vulgaris. The sequence goes on from CM036754.1 coordinate 41,796,209, forward strand.
TACAGTGAGATCTTTATATTCATACATACTATGTCATCTTTATATTCATACACACTATGTCATCTTTATATTCATACACACTATGCCATCTTTATATTCATACACACTATGTCATCTTTATATTCATACATACAGTGTCATCTTTATATTCATACATACAGTGAGATCTTTATATTCATACATACTATGTCATCTTTATATTCATACACACTATGTCATCTTTATATTCATACACACTATGTCATCTTTATATTCATACACACTATGTCATCTTTATATTCATACACACTATGTCATCTTTATATTCATACATACAGTGTCATCTTTATATTCATACATACAGTGAGATCTTTATATTCATACATACTATGTCATCTTTATATTCATACACACTATGTCATCTTTATATTCATACACACTATGATATCTTTATATTCATACACACTATGTCATCTTTATATTCATACACACTATGTCATCTTTATATTGTTTTGCTTTAGATTCTTCTTCTTCTTCTTCTTAGAGTTCATTCTTTGTGACCATTTTTATCATTATTTTTGTGATATATAATTTGATCTTTGACAAGAACGACTGTACGTTAAACCTTGGTTCTTAGACCCCTACTTGTTATGTATCGTACCATACACGTTTGATCTTTGACAAGAACGACTGTACGTTAAACTTTGGTTCTTAGACCCCTACTTGTTATGTATTGTACCATACACGTTTGATCTTTGACAAGAACGACTGTACGTTAAAACTTTGGTTCTTAGACCCCTACTTGTTATGTATTGTACCATACACGTTTGATCTTTGACAAGAACGACTGTACGTTAAACCTTTGGTTCTTAGACCCCTACTTGTTATGTATTGTACCATACACGTTTGATCTTTGACAAGAACGACTGTACGTTAAACCTTTGGTTCTTAGACCCCTACTTGTTATGTATTGTACCATACACGTTTGATCTTTGACAAGAACGACTGTACGTTAAAACTTTGGTTCTTAGACCCCTACTTGTTATGTATTGTACCATACACGTTTGATCTTTGACAAGAACGACTGTACGTTAAACCTTTGGTTCTTAGACCCCTACTTGTTATGTATTGTACCATACACGTGTAGAGCAGGGCTTCCGAATTTTGTCCTACGGAAATGTTTTGAGTCTGTCTCGCTGACAGTCAGTCCCCCACACTTTCCATTCCTTTGTTTATTCATTGCTCTTTAACGATCAATTTTCGCCATATATTTGGGCGTTGATATCTTCGCCTAAGTGTATGTCTACACTGTGCGCTTTTTCTGACTATGTGATGTCGTTCCAGATTAGGAACATTCTAGCCGTTAGGTACTCTTAGGCTTGTCACACGAACGATCAATTTTCAGCTTTTTTAATTGGTCTTTATTTGATATGAACCATGGTGTATGGATGTCGTCCTACAAGTTTAGGATGATCGCATCCGAGAAGTGTCGGAATTTGCCAATGTTTAGGTGGGTTCGACCAGTCCAGTCAAACCTTTACATTATCGGCCTTACTTTTCTAGCCATGGTGAGGTTGTTCCGGAATAGGAACATTCTCAGTTGTTCCGAGACGCGTTACGGCACACACGTATTTAACTCCTTCGCCTATCAGAGCCGATATTCTGGTTCGCAGTAATTTTTAAGATGACGCAAAGCCAGTATACTGGCTACTTCAGCATATATTTCTACATAAATGAAGAGTTCGGAGGTAATAAACAAAATTACAGTATACTGGCTACTTCAGCATATATTTCTACATAAATGAGGAGTCCGGAGGTAATAAAAAAAAATTACAGAGAAAAAAGGATTAAACATTGTTATCTGCTAAACTGTGAAACTAAAAGAAGGATTAAACATTGTTACCTGCTGAACTGTGAAACTAAAAGAAGGATTAAACATTGTTATCTGCTGAACTGTGAAACTAAAAGAAGGATTAAACATTGTTATCTGCTGAACTGTGAAACTAAAAGAAGGATTAAACATTGTTATCTGCTGAACTGTGAAACTAAAAGAAGGATTAAACATTGTTATCTGCTGAACTGTGAAACTAAAAGAAGGATTAAACATTGTTATCTGCTGAACTGTGAAACTAAAAGAAGGATTAAACATTGTTATCTGCTGAACTGTGGAACTAATGACATCTATGATTTCTGTTAAAGTGCAATAATTTGTCTTCACCTCTAAGGAAGCATATGTCCGCAACCAAGGTTTTTTCAAGCCCTCCTGTTCAATACCATTTTTTCCAGATCTCTCCACTATTTTCCTATTTTCCTATTTTCCAAGTTATTCTCTCTCCAAGTCCTGCCTCCAGGTGTTCCTGAGTCGTCCCTTACCTCTATTACCCTGAGGGTTCTATCGGAGAACCTGACTCAGGATGCTTGCCTGGAGTCTTCTAAGTGTGTGTCCTAACCATCGCCACCTTCAGCCCCTTATCTCTTGTTCCACCTGCCGTTGTCACGCTCTATCTCACAGTACCCTGTTTGTGGTCATGTCATACAATCACAGCTGGAGTAACTTCTACTTCTTCTTCTTCGAGTGCTCCATATCAACCACTTGTTAACCACTCTTTGTGATTTGTATGTGATCTTAGCATAAAAGCGATTGTACGTTGTGCCAGTTATGCGCCTACAAGTAAGCCAGCAAATCCGATTTCTGCGACGCTTTTTATTTACCAGAATAGCTTCCATAGGCCTCTACCTCAGTCGCCTTTTACGACATGCCTTGTAAATTACAGTGTTACTGTTCTTAGCTTCCCTTATGGGCCCCGGTAACACGCTGGTGGCCTCTTGTCTTATTAAAAATCACAATAATACCAACATTGAAAACACATCATTTGATTAAACATACGAGAAGACTTAACTAAAACTTAAAGAAAAAAATGTGTATGTTTGTCTATCTATCAATGAATCTGCATTCATTCTTCAATCCATCTGTCATCCCACGCCTTCTTGATGTGCCTACATAACATGCCTAACATATGACGATATAATCTTGCTTCAATTTCCCACCAAATTATTTATCACAACTGCAACAAAGAAAGACAAATTCATTTCTCAAAGATTAGCTTTGTCACTCATTCAAAAAACTGAATTATGTTTTTTCTTCCTGGTCTTGGAAGCGAGAAATGAAGGGATTAAGTTTCAGGATTTGCATTGTGATAGAAAGAAAATCCTGTATCATCATCCTCGTCTAATTTCCTCAGAAAATAAATTGGCACCAAAAAAAAAAAACACTCGCAAGAACGTAGGTTGCCTTGGAAATGCATTACAATTGTTCATTTTGTACAATGTTTACCGTACAATTCTTTGTGTTCTTTCTACAGAATTTATGTTTGGTTTCTGCACTCTTGTATGTGTGTGTGTGTATGTTTGGTATGTGTTTTTATATTTTTGTGTTGTTTGGTATGTTGTTTTATTTGTGTGTGTGTGTGTGTTTGTATGTGTGTTTTATATATGTGTGTGTGTGTATATTGTTTGTATGTGTGTTTTTATTGTGTGTGTTATTTGTGTGTGTGTTTTTATGTTGTGTGTGTGTTTTGTTGTATATGTGTGTTTTTTGTGTGTATGTTGTTTGTAGTGTGTTGTTTTTATGTGTGTTATGTGTGTGTTTTGATGTGTGTTATGTGTTGTTATGTGTGTGTGTGTTTTGTATGTTGTGTGTGTGTTTTATGTGGTGTGTGTGTTGTGTTATATTGTGTGTGTGTTTTGTGATGTGTGTTTATATGTGTGTTATTTTGTGTTTGTGTGTTGTGTTAGTGTGTTGTTTTGTATGTTGTGTTATGTGTGTGTTTTATATGTGTTGTTATATGTGTGTGTGTGTGTGTATATTGTGGTGTGTGTGTGTGTGTTTATGTTGGTTAGTATTGTGTGTGTGTTTTGTATATGTGTGTTTTTGTGTGTGTGTTTTATATGTTGTTGTTGTGTTTTGTGTGTTTATTATGTTTGGTTTGTATGTTGTGTTCTTATGTATGTTTGGTATGTGTTTGTGTGTTTGTTATGTTGTTTGGTTTGTTGTATGTGTTCTAAGTATGTGTTGTCTGTAGTATGTGTTTTATTTTTTGTTTGTATGTGTATGTTCTATATGTATTTGTATTGTATGTTTTATGTTTGTATTGTTGTTGTGTATATATGTGTGTGTGTGTGTGTGTTTGTATTGTATGTATGTGTTCTTTGTGTTGTATTGTATGTGTGTTTATATGTATTTGTTGTATGTATTATGGTGTATTGTGTATGTGTTCTATATGTATTGTTATGTTGTATTATGTGTATGTTGTATGTGTTCTATATTATTTGTTTTGTTGTTTTATGGTTTATTGTATGTATGTGTTCTATATGTGTGTTTGTGTATTGTATGTATTTATGATGTTTGGTATTGTATGTATGTGTTCTATATGTATGTTTGGTATTGTATGTATGTGTTCTATATGTGTGTTTGGTATTGTATGTATGCGTTTGTATGTGCTTAAGAAGTATTTGTTATTGCGGACATTTGTTAATGAATGATTGGATGGGTTGTTATTTTGAAGAAAAAAATGTTGATATCTTCCTTGTTAACATTAGAATTCCTTTACTGTGGGATCTAAATTACATGTACATCTGAAGTCGGGAGGTTCGCCTGAATGGCGAAGGAGACTGGTGGTAAGGAAAGAATGCATTCACGCAAAAATCAGTCGAGAAGCCATACTATGTGCCATGACTACGCCTGCGGTCATAGTGAAAAAAACTCCACTTTGAGTCCGTGTGGTTATTGAGGCTACGAGCTAACTAAAGTTTAGCTTGGCCCTTCGACTTCTCGTAAAGAAACAATAACATACGAGACAGGTAGTCAACAGAAACAGAAAGCCAGTAAGGATGGTGTATTAACATCACCACCACTTCCTCTCCAACTCTCTCTCTCTTTGCCTTTTTACCCGGTTGGGGCATAGGCCCTCAACCAACTCATGCCAAGTCTTCCTATCTCTAGCTATCTCCTGCAGCTCCCTCCAGCTCTTCTTTATATTGTTGATCTCCGCCTCCAAATCTCGTCTCCATGTATTTCTCGGCCTCCCTTCTTTCGCTGTCCCTGCGGGTTCCAGGCAAGGACCTTGTTATATTCCTCCGGTTTTCGCAAAGTGTGTCCTATCCAGCGCCAGCGTCTTTTTAACCTGTTCGTTCACTGGAATCTGTCTTGTTCTCTCCATAAGTTCCTCATTTGTGACCCTATCATACCATCTTATTCCCTATATTCTGCGCAGACACTAGTTGATGAATGTTTGCAATTTATGGGCTATTGTTTTAGTTGTTCTCCATGTTTCTGACCCATACAGTAGAACTGCTTTAACATTAGAGTTAAATATCCGAATTTTTGTTCTAGATTTGATTTCTTTGGACTTCCAAATGTTTCCCAGTGCAATGAAAGTTCCTCTTGCCTTCTGTATTCTTATTTTAACATCTCTATCTGTTCCACCCTCTTTGTCTACATTGCTGCCCAAATATGTGTATGATTCTACCTCTTGAAGAGGGATTTCACCCAGGGAGATCGAGTTGTCGTTCTTTCTTTCTTTCTCGAATCCTGTATGCCTCACAGCGTCAGGTCAGGAAGAGATTTCTAAAACGGGCCCTAGTATGCGCTTCGTGGATAGTCTCTTTCGTCGCCTCTGTTATCTCTGAGGTCCATTTTTGCGTGGCCGGCCTTTTGCTTTGTACCCATTGTATCGGAGCAGCATTGCTCTTTGGGGTGCACTGTCTGATGGTAATCTGCTTACGTGGCCGAACCATTTAATTTGTTGTTTCTTGATGAAGTCTAGTACTGATGTACCCACTTTTTCCTGATGTCTTCATTTCTCAACCGGTCTTTTCTTGTTACACCCAGCATTCAGCGTAGACACTTTATCTCTGTTGTGACTAGTTTTCTTCTATCGTTTGTTGTCAGCGTCCAGGTTTGGCACTGGTAACATAATGTGGGAGAAAGATTGTGTTGAACATTGCTCTTTTTTTGTTCATGGTGACGTGTTTGCATCTTAAAATTGACGCCATTTGCCCTATCATTTGATTTGCTTTGTTGCATCTGTGTTGAATTTCATTAGTTATTCTTCCATTTGCTGAAAAATGCTTCCCAGGTATGTGAAATCTTTTACTTGATTTAGTAGGTGATTATCGATGGAGATATTGGTAGAGCTTTCCTCTCTGGCGAATGTCATTACTTCTGTTTTGTCGATGTTTATTCTCATGTTGTATTCGTTACCGAAAAGCCGGCTGAAAATCCGGTTTGAAACTGAAATGTCAAATGGTGTTAAAATTAATCTTACGTGTCTGTATTATTTCAGTTTCTATATAGAATCTGTAGCTTTCGTTACTCGCTTCTCGGCCTTTTGACTATAGTGCCCACTTGATCGCGGCCAACGGGCGGGAGCCAATAGGCAACAAAACCAAAAGGTTCCGAGCAGCTCTCGTTCGAAAGGATGACGAGGCTCGAGATTTTTACACATTTAAAACGTGACCTGGTACCACCCTGTCCGGCACTAAAGAGCAAGGGCCCAATAATTATTTTTTAATTACAAAAATATTTTTTTAAATATGTTTTAATTTTTGTTAAAAGTTTTTTTGGTGCCGGCTAAAAAGCCGGTTTAAAACTCAAATGTCAATTGGTGTTTAAATTAATCTTACGTGCTTGTATTAATTCAGTTTCTATATATAATCTGTAGCTTTCGTTACTCTAGCGACAAGTATTCGTTACTTAATAATAGCCGTATATCGCAAGCGATGATGACAACGGCCTCAGACGTGTGCTACTGCACCTCTCTGGTGTGTGTGGAGGTGACTGTACAGTCAAATCCCAGAACACAATCCCCTACCACAGGTGACATGTGGGTGGTGGTGTGTGTTCTGTGCCTCAGTCGCACGACGATTCTCAGCTATGCGAGTTCCTCTTGTGTTGTTACAATGCCACATTTAGCAATCTTGCGTCAGAGATTTCCAGGACGTGGTGTCTACATCGAAGCATTTCATGGACAATTTGTAAGAGTGTCTTTAAAGCGTTTTTTCTGTCCACCAGCTGAACGTCTGCCCCCTCAGCTCGCCATACCTCAACTGTTTTGGGATGCGTTTATCAGGCATCCGAGCAACGTGACCTGTCCATCTCAGTCACATACACATAAACAAATCTCCCTTCCAATCCCTACACACAAACAAATCTCACTTCTAGCACCTACACACAAACACACCTCACTTCTAGCACCTACACACAAACAAATCTCACTTCTAGCACCTACACACAAACACACCTCACTTCTAGCACCTACACACAAACAAATCTCCTTCCAATCCTACAGCAAACAAATCTCACTTCTAGCACCTACACACAAACACACCTCACTTCTAGCACCTACACACAAACAAATCTCACTTCTAGCACCTACACACAAACACACCTCACTTCTAGCACCTACACACAAACACACCTCACTTCTAGCACCTACACACAAATACACCTCACTTCTAGCACCTACACACAAACACACCTCACTTCTAGCACCTACACACAAACAAATCTCACTTCTAGCACCTACACACAAACACACCTCACTTCTAGCACCTACACACAAACACATCTCACTTCTAGCACCTACACAAACAAATCTCACTTCTAGCCCCTACACACAAATACACCTCACTTCTAGCACCTACACACAAACACACCTCACTTCTAGCACCTACACGCAAACAAATCTCACTTCTAGCACCTACACACAAACAAACCTCACTACTAGCCACTAGAATGGATGAAATGTATGCTCATTACCCATTACCCATCATCCATTACCCATTATCCATTACCCATCATCCATTACCCATCATACATCATCCATTACCCATCATCCATTACCCATCACCCATTACCCATCATCCATCATCCATTGCCCATCATCCATGATGGATGAATCAACATATAAGTAATATTAAGCACTACTTTGTGGAAGGATAGTATCTGTTAGGAAGACATTAAACAACCTGAATGTCGTGGAAGGATAGTATCTGTTAGGAAGACATTAAACAACCTGAATGTCGTGGAAGGATAGTATCTGTTAGGAAGACATTAAACAACCTGAATGTCGTGGAAGGATAGTATCTGTTAGGAAGACATTAAACAACCTGAATGTCGTGGAAGGATAGTATCTGTTAGGAAGACATTAAACAACCTGAATGTCGTGGAAGGATAGTATCTGTTAGGAAGACATTAAACAACCTGAATGTCGTGGGTTCGAATCAGGATCACGTCGTGGTTTCGTGAGTATATTCTTTCTCAGAGACCCCTTAGTATTGTTGTCAGAGCTACGGAGTTCGTGCTATAGGTGACATGTCATTTCTACGGAGAGTGACCGAGCTATATATAGAAACCCAGTACAGTAAAGTGAATCCTTCGCCTTTAAACCACTAGACTACTTTGTACTTATTGTATACTCATAATAATCTTCTTGTCAGATTTGGAAATTTCCGTTTCTCAGACAAATAGTACGTCATTTCCGGAATGTGTTGTTTCGCTTTCTTTGTCCAGTTTTTAAAAAAAAACGGAAGTAGACAATAAAAGAAAAATATCTTAATAGACTCATCGATCTAATAATAAGAGGTCGTTCTTTTAAGAGGTCGTTCTTTCAAGCGGTGGTTTTTTTAAGTGGTCGTTCTTTTAAGATGTCGTTCTTTTCTCTCTCTCTCTCTCTCTCTCTCTCTCGCGATCACAGCTTAGACTGATGTACCAGATTTCCACATAAATTATGCTGTTGTTTTAGGGACCTCCGTACAGCTTCTCGTTTAGTTCGATATTTTCCGGCCAGGTTTCGTTTCTCAGGCCTGCTAATAGTGGGAAGTCTTGCAGTAGATGCTCTGCCGTCATGTCCGCCTTCTCTCAGTGGCACAGGCTATTTGTGCCAATTTTGAATTTGTTGTCAAGGTGTGACCGGAGTCTGTTATGGCCGGTACGGAGGCGGAATATGACAACTTGTTTGCTACGGAACAAACCATAGTACCCATCTTTGACGCTGTGTTGAAGGTGGTCTTGCGACCACTTCTCTCTAATATCGCCATCCGATGGTTGTTTTAGGTCGTTCTTTAGTGGTCAGTTCTTTTAAGTGGTCTTTCTTTTAAGTGGTCTTTCTTTTAAGTGGTCTTTCTTTAAGTGGTCTTTTCTTTTAAGTGGTCCTTTCTTAAGTGGTCGTTCTTTTAAGTGGTCTTTCTTTTAGTGGTCGTTCTTTTGCAAGGCGGTTTACTGTAGGCGAGATATTTCAGACGATCTTCCATCTCACCAGTTTTCATGACTCAGTTTCTGAATCGTTTTTTCTATAGAAAATTGGTTATTGAATACAGAACTGACGTCATCGCACTCCTGGCAGGCCCATAGGTGCTCATTCTCCCCCAACAAATGTCGAAGTATATGCGTACTGATAGTTTTTGTGGCTCTCTGGTTAAATACACTCCTCATAAATAGTGTTTTTCACCGCTTCTGTTATTTCTGTTATCCATCCCTTGCGTGGATGGTCTTTACTTTGTATCCACTATATCGGATTTGTATTAGCTTTTGACCTCGTTGATAATCTACTTATGTGGCTGATCTACTTATGTGGCTGATCTACTTATGTGGCTGATCTACTTATGTGGCTGATATACTTATGTGGCTGATCTACTTATGTGGCTGATATACTTATGTGGCTGATCTACTTATGTGGCTGATATACTTATGTGGCTGATCTACTTATGTGGCTGATATACTTTGTGGCTGATATACTTATGTGGTGATCTACTTATGTGGCTGATCTACTTATGCTTGACTCAGCTTTGGTGATATACTTATGTGGCTGATCTACTTATGTGGCTGATCTACTTATGTGGCTGATCTACTTATGTGGCTGATATACTTATGTGGCTGATATACTTATGTGGCTGATCTACTTATGTGGCTGATCTACTTATGTGGCTGATCTACTTATGTGGCTGATCTACTTATGTGGCCGAACAATTTAATTTGTTGTTTCTTGATGAAATTCAGTACTGATGATGTACCGATTTTTTCCTGATGTCTTCATTTCTAAACGGTCTCTGCTTGTAACTCCCAGCATTCTACGTAGACATTTAATGTCTGTCGTGACTAGTTTTTATATCGTTTGATGTCAGCGTCCATGTTTGGCACTGATAGAATAATGTTGGGATAAAGATTGTATTGAACAATGCTCTTTTTGTGTTCATGGTGAGATATTTATGTTTCCAAAGTGGTACCATTTGTCCAATGATTCGATTTGCTTTATTGTATCTATTTTGAATTTCGTTAGTAATTCTTCCATTTGTTGAAACAATTCACCCTTTGCATATAGAGTCTTTGACTTGCTTTCATTGATTTTTATCGAATGTCATTACTTCGGTTTTGTCAATGTTTATTCTCTTTATGGTAGTGTTTTCCTCTCTAGTGAATGTCATTACTTCGGTTTAGTCAAAGATATAAGCAGAACAGACCAGGTCATTATATTTCGTCTACGTACCGGACAATGCAGACTCAACAATTACTAGACTAGGAATTAGTCAAACAGCTTTCTGCCAGTGTCAGCAGGCGGACAGACATCGGAGCATGTCCTGCAAGACTGTCCTCTCCTGTGTGAGCTGAGAAGCAACATGTGAACCCACTCAGTCGACCTAAAAACTAAGCTTTGGGGAAACCTGACATACCTGAAGCTGATTGCCCAGATTGCGGTCCACCGTAAATTAAGCGCATGACCAGAGATCGCTGAAGAAGAAGAAGATATTGGTAGCGTTTTCATCTCCAGTAAATGCCATTACTTCGGTTTTGTCGATGTTTTTTCTCAAATTGTATTCATTGCATGTTAACTGGAATCTGTTAATGTGTTGCTGCGGAACTGTTAATGTGTTGCTGCGGAACTGTTAATGTGTTGCTGCGGAACTGTTAATGTGTTGCTGCGGAACTGTTAATGTGTTGCTGCGGAACTGTTAATGTGTTGCTGCGGAACTGTTAATGTGTTGCTGCGGAACTGTTAATGTGTTGCTGCGGAACTGTTAATGTGTTGCTGCGGAACTGTTAATGTGTTGCTGCGGAACTGTTAATGTGTTGCTGCGGAATTTGGCAGTTGGTGTGTTAAAATGTGTTTTTTTTCAAGTTATATCCGGACATTTTGAGCAATAAATATAATAAAATAAAAATGAATTAATGACAGAGAAATGAAGTATCTTAATTACAAGATACGTAATCTGTTGTTCTTTTATTGTCATTTCCAGCAGACGCCAAACACGCAGTCTCTTTGCGGCTCATTACGGAGAGATGGGCACTGGAAGTGTCTGGGATTAACTTTGATGATAACAGGATGTCTAGCAACTATCATCTGGTGCCAGCTGGACAGCACAGATAAGGTAGATCTTGTATATTCTATTTCTTTGTTTGTACTTGATCATCAGAGGAACGTCTGGCCGAATGAATTAGAGCTTGGCTCCCATACGGAAGACCTGTGTTCAATCCCCGGTAAGGTCAAGTATTTAGGTCTTCTTTCTTTTTTTTTTCTCAAACCCTGGTTTGCCACAAAGTGTGAGGATAAAAAGAGAATTCTAGAATGAGCACTTGTGTGCGCTTCATAAATAGTGCCTTTCGTTGCCTCTGTTATCTCTGAGGTCCACCTTTTGCGTGGCTGGCCTTTTGCTTTGTATCCATTGTATTGGGGCAACATTGCTCTTTGATGTACACACTGTCACTACCACATTTAGATCAAGTATTTTGGTATGTCGAGATGTAGAAGAAAAATCCCAACCTGAACAGTATCACATCGACTTCACTAGCCATGCAGACATTAAATTCTACATGCCCATGCTCCCTCCACCTCCATCGACTTCACTAGCCATGCTTACTCCATCGCTTCACTGCCATGCTCCTCCACCTCCATCGACTTCACTAGCCATGCTCCCTCCACCTCCATCGACTTCTACTAGCCATGCTCCTCCACCTCATCGACTCACTAGCCATGCTCTCCCCACCTCCATCGACTTACTTAGCCATGCTCTCCACCTCCATCGACTTCACTAGCCATGCTCCTCCACCTCCATCAGACTTCACTAGCCATGCTCCTCCACCTCCATCGACTTACTAGCCATGCTCCTCCACCTCCATCGACTTCACTAGCCATGCTCCCTCCACCTCCATCGACTTCACTAGCCATGCTCCCTCCACCTCCATCGACTTCACTAGCCATGCTCCCTCCACCTCCACCGACTTCACTAGCCATGCTCCCTCCACCTCCATCGACTTCACTAGCCATGCTCCCTCCACCTCCATCGACTTCACTAGCCATGCTCCCTCCACCTCCATCGACTTCACTAGCCATGCTCCCTCCACCTCCATCGACTTCACTAGCCATGCTCCCTCCACCTCCATCGACTTCACTAGCCATGCTCCCTCCACCTCCATCGACTTCACTAGCCATGCTCCCTCCACCTCCACCGACTTCACTAGCCATGCTCCCTCCACCTCCATCGACTTCACTAGCCATGCTCCCTCCACCTCCATCGACTTCACTAGCCATGCTCCCTCCACCTCCACCGACTTCACTAGCCATGCTCCCTCCACCTCCATCGACTTCACTAGCCATGCTCCCTCCACCTCCACCGACTTCACTAGCCATGCTCCCTCCACCTCCATCGACTTCACTAGCCATGCGGACATTAAATTCTTCAGGCTCACCCCCCCCTCACCCTCCCACTTCCTGTCCTGCATTGCCCTAACAAGTGGTAGTACAGACAGTAACGGCAGTTAACGACAATACTTAATTAAAGATCGATACATTTAGTCAGAATCAACTACATCGGTGCACTATATGGAACTATAGATTTCGTGACTTCTATGTATTTTGATTGATTGATTGATTGATTGATTGATTGATTGATTGATTGATTGATAGGGCCATCATCATTGCACTTCGGTGAGTAGCCATGTACGCTCCTATCTATTTCTTACACAGGAAGATCTCAGTGGTAGTGCATGAACTCCGTTGCAACGGCGAGGGTCCACGATGTAATTTTGAAGATGGTAAAAAATCTGGTAGAAATGTTTTATTTTTTAATCTGTCTAATGAATGTTGCCCGGACAGCAGATTTCCAGCCTGCTCTTCTCGATTTTAAACTGCCATGGGTTCTTTTACATACTCAACTTAAACACGGGACCTACATTTTATTGTTCGTCTCCGATAGGACTAGGAACTCAATCTCACCTACACTGAGATCAGATATATCTTGGAAAATATGATGTCTCCATAAGGGAGCAAACCAAGTACCTTTGAAAAGTGTTGCGAGAACCTAATCTCTACGCCACACAGAGACACCCCCTTTCCTGATTTGACATGTTAAATAAAATAGAAATGATTACAGCTCAGAATGAGAACACGTTATCCAGAACCACAATACCATGATACACAATCTAGATATGATTACAGCTCAGAATGGATGAAAATACTTTCTTTTCCAGCCTGTGCTAACATATTTGGAGGTATCCTTCAGTAGCTCGGACAGGTCAGGCCCTTGTAAGAGAGGCTACATCTACATCCCTGTAGCCTGTGCTGTGATGTTGTACCTTGTGTACCTGGTGGAGTGCTGGCACTCCCATGCTTGGTTGGAGCTCAGATACAAGGTGAGTTACGGTTATTGACCATTTGTTACTGAAATGACACCATAGTACTTCTAGCAGACCCATACGCTGTGGCGGCTCGTCATTAAGGGCCAGTGGGACCGGGCCTCACCAAAAATAATATGTAACGTGTATTTATTACTTTATAAGTTAAAATATAACAACCTAAAGTCATGATTTTTCCGAAAATTTACGTCTGGCCCCACAACCAAACCTGATCACGAGCCGCCACTGCCTATAAGTATCCACCTCCCGCAATAAAGTCAAAATGTTTGCATACTGATAGTTCCGGTGTCTTGCTAGTTAAATGCACTTTTCATTCTTCCCCCAGGTATCCGGTGATATGTGTTTGTATCATGTTTTATTCCAAATTCCTTAAAGCGCATCATATATGTGTGTCGTCATGTATCGTCCGTCACCTTAGTCTAGTTTCAGCTTGGAATATCTTCATTGCACTCCACACATGTTCATATGTGTTCCGATCTCCTTCGCAATACTTTATAGCTTCCATGACTAAACGCCCTAGTTCAATGTTGATTGATGAGCCTACTCATATTCCCGTTGTGTTGTTCTTTTCTGTCCATTCCACTCTTCAATCCCAGCTCTGGCAATCTAGCAGTTGACGTGGATTGGTTTCAATGAAAATCCTCGTTGCAGTCACACTCTGTGAGGGGGGTTCAGAATGTCAGCTCTAGCCATTGGATGTCCTCCCGATATGGTGGCAGACCCAGCCAGTCTGCCTGCTCCTCATTGCCATCAACAACCATGTGTCCCGGAACGAAGATGAATGAAATACTGCGAATTGTTGACGCTCGTGGTAATTCAGTCCATTGTCTGTGCACTTTATCTGAAAGTAAGTCGTTGAGCAACTTCAGTATGTTTCTTCTTCTTCTGTGCGTTCGGTTTCGTATGCTCATCTAAACCATGAGATGGGCTGCCTCTATGAAGCAGCATGTCAGTTGGAGTTCCTCGAGAGTTCCCATAGCTTGCTCTGTAGCTTTCGTTCATGAGACCATGTTTCGTTTCGTTGATGTATGTATGACGGACATGACTGCAGAATGTGCTCTGGAGTCTGTGTTTTTGTCTGACATGCACACTGTGCAGTCTGAGCAGACTTTATTCTGTGCATGTGATGGTTGAGCCTGCAGTGATCTGTTCTTGGGTGATAGATCAGTATGTCTGTTTGTTTGTTTGTTTGTTTGTTTGTTTGTTTGTTTGTTTGTTTAAGATCGTTCTTATCAAACAAGTTAACTACGCTTTTTGATCTCTGTGTGGTTTGCGCCGAGAACGTGAGTACGCCATGTAGGACCGGAAGAACCGAATTTTCAGGACGTTTATACAATGTGACATTAACGTCGGACAAAGTGTATGTATTGTTACCTAAATATCCGACAAAGTGTACACATATTGTGAGATAACCATCGGACAAAGTGTACACATATTGTGAGATAAACATCAAACAAAGTGTATGTATTGTGAGATAAACATCGGAAAAAGTGTACACATATTGTGAGATAAACATCGGAAAAAGTGTACACATATTGTGAGATAAACATCGGACAAAGTGTACACATATTGTGAGATAAACATCCGACAAAGTGTATGTATTGTGAGATAAACATCGGAAAAAGTGTACACATATTGTGAGATAAACATCCGACAAAGTGTACACATATTGTGAGATAAACATCAAACAAAGTGTATGATGGGCTGACATCGAAAAAGTGTACCCATTGGAGTTCTCGAAAGTTCCCATAGCTTGCTGATAAATTCGTCAAAGTGCCATTTTCGATACTCCGATGATGTATTTTAGATAAAACGGACATGACTCAAATGTGATCTGGACAGTGTACTTTTGAGATAAACACACTGTGCAGTCTGGACAAGTACTATTTGTACATGACAAGTGATGATTGAGATAATGATCTGTACCCTTGGGATAGATCAGATAGTGTCATTTTGTTTGTTATGTTGTTTGTTTGTTTGAGATGTCTTATCAAAAAGTGTACTACGATCTCTGTGGTAATATGCGGAAAAAGTAGTACGACATGTGAGATAACATCGGACAAAGTGTACACATATTGTGAGATAAACATCCGACAAAGTGTATCATTGTGAGATAAACATCGAAAAGTGTACACATTGTAAAAAATCGGACAAGTGTACTATTGGAATAACATCGGACAAAGTGTACACATATTGTGAGATAAACATCAGACAAAGTGTACAATATTGTGAGATAAACATCGACAAAGTGTACACATATTGTGAGATAAACATCGACAAAGTGTAATGCATATTGTGAGATAAACATCGACAAAGTGTATGTATTGTGAGATAAACATCGAAAAGTGTACAATATTGTGAGATAAACATCCGACAAAGTGTATGTATTGTGAGATAAACATCGGAAAAAGTGTACACATATTGTGAGATAAACATCCGACAAAGTGTACACATATTGTGAGATAAACATCAGAAAAGTGTACACATATTGTGAGATAAAATCAAAGTAACATATTGTGAGATAAAGAAGTGTACACATATTGTGAGATAAACATCCGACAAAGTGTAATATATTGTGAGATAAACATCCGACAAAGTGTACACATATTGTGAGATAAACATCCGACAAAGTGTACACATATTGTGAGATAAACATCAGACAAAGTGTACACATATTATCCAACAGAACACAAATATATACAGACGAGAAACTGTAAGACTTTACAAACAGAAAAGCCGCACTTTAAAGTATCACATCTGGTGTTATACTGCAGCATGGTGTCTGATATGCCTGGCTACAGGGGTGGCTGGTTATTAAGGGCCGGTGGGGCCGGGTCCCACCAAAAATAATGAATAATGAGTAACGTGTATTTATTATTTTCGAAATGATATAATATAAAATATAACCTAAACCAAAACCATGATTTTTCCGAAAATGTTTGTCTGGCCCCTCCAACAAAAATGATTACGAGCCGCCACTGTCTGGCTATATGGAGACTGTCAGAACTGACTGTAGGGTCAGTAAGTTGGGTAGATATATGATAGACAAGACTGGGGACAGTAAGCTGTGTAGATATATGATAGACAAGACTAGGGACAGTAAGCTGTGTAGATATATGATAGACAAGACTGGGGACAGTAAGTTGTGGAGATATATGATAGACAAGACTGGGGACAGTAAGTTGTGTAGATATATGATAGACAAGACTGGGGACAGTAAGTTGTGTAGATATATGATAGACAAGACTAGGGTCAGTAAGCTGTGTAGATATATGATAGACAAGACTGGAGACAGTAAGCTGTGTAGATATATGATAGACAAGACTGGGGACAGTAAGCTGTGTAGATATATGATAGACAAGACTAGGGACAGTAAGCTGTGTAGATATATGATAGACAAGACTGGGGACAGTAAGCTGTGTAGATATATGATAGACAAGACTAGGGACAGTAAGTTGTGGAGATTCGTGATCGCTAAAGCCAGTAGATAAGACACGTGATGAGGAAGTACAGTTTTCAACGCACTTGTAACAGATTCATATATACACAATCACTTTCAATAGTTTGTGGAAAGTGGAAGAATGTTAAATGAATCTTTAGCTAACAGGATATAACCATTTTTCGTTAAACAATAATTATTTTTGAGAGAATCGGTCTAAAGCCGACATATTGACTTCATTGCACCGGGTTTTAACCCATATAGCTCGGCCCCTCTCCAATTGCACGTCACCTGCCGAAAGTATTGCATAAGATATAAATTCCGTAGCTCCGGCAACAATCCTAGAGGACTTTGAAAATAAATGCACTTGTGAACAGAACCGCGCGGACCGGATTCGAACCTCCATCCTTCGGAACTCAAGACAAAGACCTTGCCACAGAGACCTCCGTTTTGTGAGAAATTGACCATACAGGACAGCAGCTTCCAGTGTGAGATTGAATTTCACCACACATTATCGTCCTTCAATGACTTTCTGAGATATCGTTTACGAGGCTACATGTCGCGTCTGACACCATCGACAATTATTTGTTATCCAATTACCGACTTCATGTTCCGAAAATAGTTCCCTCTCACCAAGTGGCCAAACCATTTGAGTCTCTGTTTTTCAGTGAATCTAACAAGTGTTATTCCAACTGTTCTTCTAATTTCTTCATTTCTTATATGGTCTCTTCTTGTTTTATTTACCGCTTTCCTCAAGCATCTCATTTCACAGGTGGTAATTTTCCCTTCTTGTTATTTTGTCAGTGCTCAAGGATCAGTGGTAGCATAGTGTTGGTATGAAGATTTCATTTATAATCTGTCTTTTAGTCTTATTGTTATAAGAAGGAGAAAAAATGGAGATATGTTGGACACACCTTGAGAAGAAATGATCAACGAATATCAAAGCAGGCATTCAAGTGGGATGCAAAGGGTTCAAGAAATAGAGGACGACCTAAGGAGACCCTGAAACGAACTTTGTTGAGAGAGGAAAAAAGTATCGGTCTCAGTTCCATAGAGGAGATTGAGCGAGTTGCTCAGGATAGAGCGGTATGGAGAAATTGCTTGCAGGCCCTATGTAACGTATAAGGCTACGGGAGCTATTATTATTATCATTATTATTATTATTTATTTAAGCCTTATATGTGATGTGAAGATTATGATTATATTTTGTGTCTGCAGTGTGATATTGCAAGCGTGTATGATACGATAAATCAAATGCAACAATCCTTACCTGTAATCTGGTGGAAAGCTACCTGTTACCATTACGTCAGGAGAACTCGTCAGGTGACCAGGTATCGAAACGGTGATGCCTTCACATCATCACAGGTAGTTGTTGTTGCTGTGTTGTTCGTGTTGTGTATGCTTGCAATTTTTTTATGCTATGAAGTTTTTAAAAAATGTTACCCATCTTTACGGCCTGTAATGCCGCCTTTTAGGGCGGTGTAGGACAACGGGGACATGAGACTGGTGAATTTAATTGTCACATGACTACAGTCACTGCGAAACTGTTCAGGTTATGATTTATTTTTCTTTTATGACCCGACAGAAAAAAACTCATTGACCTTATCGGGGATCAAACCCTGGTCTCCCAAATGGGAGCCCGCGCTCTAATTCATCGGCCGTTGGAGTTGTAAACATCTCGTAATGATGATGTGGACATCTAATTGTGAGCGTGTAGATTAACCATTATTTTTAAATTGAAGAGGTTGATGCAAATGATTTTCTATCTCTCTTAGCTTTCATTTCTTTTTGATAGCAGTTCAATGTTTTCTCTCACATACATAGACACTTCTTATCTTCACACACATAGACACTTCTACTCATTCTTAAGAAATCTCACACACATGATTATCTTAGACACTTCTTCTTATCCATAGCTTCTCACACACATAGACACTTCTTCTCTCACACACATAGACACTTCTTCTCTCACACACATAGACACTTCTTATCTCACACATAACACTTTCTCTCACACATAGAATTTCTTCTCACACATAGCACTTCATCTACACACATAGACACTTCTTCTCTCACACACATAGACACTCTCTATCTCTCAACACATAGACACTTCTTTCTCTCACACACATAGACACTTCTTCTCTACCATAGACATTCTATCTCACACATAACACTTCTTCTCTCACACACATAGATATTTCTTATCTCTCACACACATAGACACTTCTTTTCTCTCACACACATAGACACTCTCTCTCTTCATGTTTTATTGCATTGAATTCTTTTATCTCTCTTTCTCTGTCTCTCTCTCTCTCTCTCAGACGCACCTCCCTCTGGTGGGTTCTTTCTCTCACACACACTCTCTCTCTATCTCTCTCTTGTTTTCTTATGTAGCCACACATTTCAATGATACTGGCCATTTAGGAGCTCGCGATATCCAGGTCACAGCCATCCGATCATGTTCCTCGGATGATCGTAGTCGATTTGCTCTGGTGAACCGTTTTATTTCGTTGTATGGTACCTTGCGACCTCATGGACTCAACGCATTACATTC
Organism: Arion vulgaris; assembly: GCA_020796225.1. Classification (NCBI taxonomy): domain Eukaryota; kingdom Metazoa; phylum Mollusca; class Gastropoda; order Stylommatophora; family Arionidae; genus Arion; species Arion vulgaris. The sequence continues at coordinate 41,815,871 of CM036754.1, forward strand.
CTTTGTTTCTTAGCTCTTTCTCTTCACATGCCTTATAATCTATATGTGTGAGTATTACGATCCAGTCATCAACATTAAACACCAGCGTCTCCAGTCAACGAACAACTTTGCTTATCTTGGCAGCCTCCTATACAGATCGGCAAATATAGATTTTGAGGTCAACAATAGGATATCCAAAGCCAGTGCTGCGTTCGGAAGGTTACGTGTCACTGTGGGAGCGGAAGGGGATAAGCATAGCCACAAAGCTGAAAGTTTACCAGGCCATAGTGCTAACCACGCTGCTGTACGCAAGCGAGACATGGACAGTGTATAGCAGACACGCAAGAAAATTAAACCATTTCCACACAAGCTGTCTACGCAGAATACTAAAAATAAACTGGCAGGACAAAATTCCAGACAGCGAAGTCCTCACAAGAGCAAAGATCCCAAGCGTCAACACCCTGTTGCAGAAGGCCCAAGTGAGATGGGTCGGTTATGTTGCTAGGATGCCTGATAAACGCATCCCAAAACAATTGATGTATGGCGAGCTTGAAGGGGGCAGACGTTTAGCTGGTGGACAGAAAAACGCTTTAAAGACACTCTTAAAGTGTCTCTGAAATGCTTCGATATAGACAATACGTGCTGGGAATTCCTTGCGCAAGATCGCCAAATGTGGTGCTGTAACAACAAAAGAGGAACCCGAATAGCTGAGAATCATCGTATTGTTGAGTCACAGAGAAAACGAGCAGCGCGAAAGACAGAGCACACAACACGCACATGTCTAACCTTGATCATGTATGCCCCACCTGTGGTCGGGGATTCTGTTCTAGGATTGGACTCTATAGTCACCTCCGCACACACCAGAGAGGTGCAACAGCACACGTCTGAGATTGTTGTCATCATCGCTTGCGATGGACGGCTATTATGTGTGTATTTTCTACATATATATAAGTTATATATTCACTTGTTTTTTATTGTTTCTCTTCATTGCCACTTCTAGTTTTTGGGGTTTTTTGTGCTGCACTCATTTCGCTATTTGTTTTTATTCCCAGATTTTCATTAGATGCGTTTGAATGTCTCCGTATGTAGTCATCCATGTGTAGTGTTCTTTGAAATTCGTCACTCCTATTGTATCGGTTGCTTGATAAAGGCCTTTGGTCGAAACGTTGCTGTGTATCGTCACTGTTTCTGTATTTTGTAAAACTAAAGTACTGTGTTCTTACGTGTTTCGCTATATTGTTTTCTTACATATATTCTCTGTCTGTCTCTCTCTCTCTCTCTTCCCCTCACAATATGTTCAGCATCGCCTTCTCTCCATATGTTCTTCTATATTCCCCTCACAATATATTCTTTCATCTTCCCCTCACAATATGTTCAGCATCACCTTCTCTCCATATGTTCTTCTTCTTCTTTGCGTTCGTTCTTTACAACCAATTTTAATCACTCGTTGTGATATGTTTGATCTTTGCCAAGACCGTGTATACGTTGCAGATTGGTTTGGTAGGCCCCTAAACGCATAGATTTCTACACGTTTAGGACTCGTGCATCCGATTTTAGCCAAACCTCCTTAGCCGCCTCTTACGACATGCGTGGCAGGTAGCAATGGTTCTATTCTTTACACCCCAAATTTGGGCCCCGGTAACCACTAGGCGTCTCTCCATATGTTCTTTCATCTTCTCTTCACAATATGTTCTTGCATCATCTTCTTTACATATGTTCTTTCATGTTTTTCTCTATATGTTCTTTCATGTTTTTCTCTATATGTTCTTTCATGTTTTTCTCTATATGTTCTTTCATGTTTTTCTCTATATGTTCTTTCATGTTTTTCTCTATATGTTCTTTTCATGTTTTTTCTCTATATGTTCTTCTGTCTATATACTTTGCTTGGCTGTCATGCTTGTCTCAGTTACAATCTTACAAATTGTCTTCCATCGCTGTTGCCATTGAGAAGATTTGAAGATTTGAACATAGAAAAGATTCTTTAAACCGTTTATATCGTTTCAGGTATACTACGAACGAGTGAATTCAAACACTGCTGGCGCGGCCTTCAACTTTACCCGATGTGGGGTCAAGGACATCTCCCGACCTCTGTCAGACCTTGAAAAGTATCCCGCCATCAAGATCAAAATCAGCAAAGGTTTCTCCTTCGCGAATTTGGACACAGAATTTGAGTTCGAACAACAAAGGTCACAGTTTTTCCAGGAATATGAAACGAAAGACGATTATATGGAAGGCCGTGAAGGTATGGATCTGATAAATGTACACTTCAAAGAATACATCATAGCTTTCAGAGATCCAAATAACCTACCATGGTACGTTTCGCATATCGTCTTCTGGATCGCGTCCCTCATTCTCCTCTCATGGCCTCTACGGGCTATCATTGAGTTTAAGACAGCTCACTTACATTACCACATACACAAACTATTTGGATGTCATTATTTAGACTCGGAAAATTATCCAGGATTGATTAGTCGGGTAAGTACCATGAACAGCTCCGAGTTCGAAATGAGTATACGGAACAATAATGTTATAGTTCCTAGCTACTCGGAAGCCGTGTTGACAGACACACAAGAGCAAATGCTACTAAGAGATTACGGGACTATTAAAACGCACCCGTTTAAATTTCCACGTAGCTTGACTAATGTTACACTTTCTGGAAAATCGTCTAAAAGATCTGGAACACCTACGGTAACAATGAATCAAGTTAAAAGATTTAAAAGCTGCAATGTGTTTGGGAAATCAGAACCTACAGCTTCATCACAAGACTACGGCACAGTTCGTCATCATATGCAGCAATTAGTACGAGGGAGAACTCAGGGAAGTATGACTGCTGTTTCGCAGTATAGTATATCAGGTTTGTCGCTAGGCAACGACAGTGTCAGATTTCATAACATTTCATCTACATCGCCGGACGATGTAACAGACTCATTCTCGTATCATCCCGCGGCATCAACGAGAACACACGATACTTGTTCAGAAAGTATAGCAAATTTTAGTGAGGCTACTTCCAGGAAGACGGAAACTTGTTCTAAAAGTTCAAATCTGCAAAAAGTCAGTAAAACAAGACCCAGACAGTTTGACAGTCAATTTAGTGTTCTAAATAGGTCAATGAGCGTACCCTGTCCAGATCAGTGCGGACAAGAAACTATCGATCATCTTCCAACAGATTGCAATCAAGGGTTACCTCTAGAATTTATTTCTACTGCTAAGAACCATAACCCCGCACAGAATACCCATCAGTCTTTACTTCTTCCGGCGAACGACGTTAATAACTGTGGCCCTTTTACAGCATCTTCCCCCACTACTCCTTCCACGCCATCCTCTCCACCAGACTACGAAGAGGCCATTAAAATGCGACATTTAGTTTCGCCTCTCGTTTTTAGCACAGGCTTAAATTCTCTTAACCAGTCCTCGGGAATTAGATTAACTCGAAACTCATCAGATGAACGGACGCGAAGTAAAATGTCAGTCACCGGGGAGGGGTCATTTCCTGTCGGGGAAGGTAGCATTAGTTTAGTCTTGGACAACCAGCCAATCGATCTTAGAATCAATACTGGTCCGTCTGTTGATCACTTTCAAAGTACTTGCGACATCTCAAGCTTGGACAACTCCCGGTTACAATCTGTGTCAAGTTCAGAAGGGAATAAATATTATCCTAGCCATCCCAACCATTACCACAACAAACATGAGCAGCAGACGTCAGCTTCAGCGATATTCAAAGCGCTTCCAAAAGTGAACAAAATTAACTGCGCAGAGTCTGACGATTCTGAAAGTGGATGTTTACACAACACGACTTCAGAAGTGAAAGAATTGGGCAACGCACAGACAACAAACGATTATTTATCTAACAGAACTTCACATCCCCGATCTTTCGGAATCGGTTCGAGTTTCGGTTTAGAAGTGACCTTGAGTGCTCAAGATGGCACAAGTGAAATGCCAGCTTCAACAAATCAGAGAAGTGTTCCATCTACTTCAGTATCGACATCTGCTGTCGTTCTTATTGAAGGAAGTCGATTACAGTCACCCTCGAGAAATCGCATGGAAACATCAGTTTGATTACAATTGTTGTACTTTAAATAGTTTGTTCGAGGTGTGCGTGAAGAGAGTGTTAATTTATAATGGCTGACATGGCGAGTGGTAGAGGATAGTAGTTGATGCGAAGTGGTGGAGGACAATGTTGATGGGAGTGATGGAGGGACAATTGTTGATGCGGAGTGTGGAGGACAATGTTGATGCGAGTGGTGGAGGACAATAGTTGATGTGGAGTGATGAGGGACAATAGTTGATGTGGAGTGATGAGGGACAATAGTTGATGTGGAGTGATGAGGGACAATAGTTGATGTGGAGTGATGAGGGACAATAGTTGATGTGGAGTGATGGAGGGACAATTGTTGATGCGGAGTGATGGAGGGACAATTGTTGATGTGGAGTGGTGGAGTGACAATTGTTGATGCAGAGTGATGGAGGAACAATCGTTGATGCGAAGTGATGGAGGGACAATAGTTGATGTGGAGTGATGGAGGGACAATAGTTGATGTGGAGTGATGAGGGACAATAGTTGATGTGGAGTGATGGAGTGACGATTGTTGATGTGAAGTGATGGAGTGACGATTGTTGATGTGAAGTGATGGAGTGACAATTGTTGATGTGAAGTGATGGAGTGACGATAGTTAATGCTGACTAGAGATAGTAGATTGACAAACACTGAGGCAGAAGTGAAATGTCTGATGGAATACCTTGCTTGCTTGATGGCTAGAACGATTGGCAATGTACTTTGATTGGTAACCATATCCGTTACGAAGCATTTCTTACACATGAAGATCTTAGTGACAGAGCACAAACTTCATTGCACGAAGATCATTTTGAGGTTGATGAAAATGTGTAGACATTTTTATTTTTATTAGTATTAATGATTTTTTTCTCGGGAATCGGCTTTCCAGCCTACTTTTACCCATTAATTATACCAATTGTTCTTTTATGTGATCAACTTCACCACCGCATCTACAATTTATCGTTCATCTCTAATAGGACTAGGAACTCGATCTCACGTAGACGGAGATTGAAAGATCACTAGAAAATAACCGCATTGCTTCACATTAGCCGCGTACAGAGTAATTTTGGAACGAGTTGTGACTTCGGGAAAAAGAGAAATACTTGAACTAAGATATACGAACGATACAGTGTTACTATCAACAAGGCATAAATAAATTAATACTGACAGTGCAAGAGAAAAGCGAGAAAAAAAAATATTTCTCTCAGTGTGGCAGAAACAAAAATAATGACAACGGATAAAACAAAACAAACATTACAGAGACAATTTTTATCATGAAGAGAAAATATCTCAAAATTGAACGGCTTTGAATATGGCGATTGACTGCTAAACAAAAAAAGATGTAAATGGGATAAAGGACGTCAAAGGAAGAACAAACATAACCTTACAAAAACGTAAACAACTAAAAAAAACGGTATGGAAATTATAGGAAATCAAAGATCACAATGCTAAAAGCGTGCATATTCTCAGTTGCAACTTATGGATGTTAAACACGGACACGCCAGTGTTGTGTGCCAGGGTCGAAAAGGGAGCAAAGAACAGTAACACTGCGAACTACAAGGAATTCGTAAGAGATAACTGAGGTAGGGAGGGACCTAGGGAAGCTACCCTACTATAATAAAAAGCGTCGTAGAAATTAGATGTGTGGTCTGCTTGTAGGCGATTTACGGCATAAAGTAAAAGCGCTCTTAGACTCAGATCACAATGAATGTTTTAACAAGTGGTCGATATGGAGCGTTCGAAGTTGGATCATTTAAATGTTACAGAAGAGTCCGCCATTTACTATGAACAGAGAAGATAACAAATAACTCTAGTCAAAGCGAACTCACAATTATTTAACTGTTGCTACTAATAAGAATGTTGAAATATTTTAGACATGTAAAAAACATGACGGGTTGAGAAGACCATTATGCGGATAACCATTCCAGCAAAGAAGAAAAGAGAAAGACCAAAGAGAAGATGAGGGCAGGATGTGACATGATTTGAGCATGATGCAGAGGCGGGAGATGATCTCTCAGAAAAATATCGAACGTCTGTTAGGGTTGCTAAGTTCTGCTCAGGACAAGCTACTTGATGATGATAATACGAGACCAGTAAGTTAACGTCACAGAGTAGGGATAAACAATATTTTGCACATCTATTTATTCTCGTAGATCCCCGAGCAGTAGGAATAAACAATATTTTGCACATCTATTTATTCTCTAGATCCCCGAGCAGTAAGGATAAACATATTTTCATCTATTTATTCTCACAGATCCCCGAGCAGTAGGAATAAACAATATTTTGCTCATCTATTTATTCTCGAAGATCCCCGAGCAGTAGGGATAAACAATATTTTTCATCTATTTATTCTCGTAGATCCCCGAGCAGTAGGATACAATATTTTCATCTATTTATTCTCGAATCCTCGAGCAGTAGGAATAAACAATATTTTGCTCATCTATTTATTCTCACAGATCCCCGAGCAGTAGGATAAACAATATTTTGCACATCTATTTATTCTCACAGATCCTCGAGCAGTAGGAATAAACATATTTTGCCATCTATTTATTCTCACAGATCCCCGAGCAGTAGGGATAAACAATATTTTGCTCATCTATTTATTCTCAGATCCCCGAGCAGTAAGGATAAACAATATTTTGCTCATCTATTTATTCTCACAGATCCCCGAGCAGTAAGGAATAAACAACTATTTTGCTCATCTATTTATTCTCAGATCCTCGAGCAGAAAGGGATAAACACTATTTTCATCAATCTATTTATTCTCACAGATCCCCGAGCAGTAGGGATAAACAATATTTTGCTCATCTCATTTATTCTCACGATCCCCGAGCAGAAAGGATAACAATATTTTGCACATCTATTTATTCTCCGATCCCCGAGCAGTAGGATAAACAATATTTCTCATCTATTTATATCATCTTTGTGGCCCGTTTGACACATAAGGCTTCTATAAAAGATTTCCAAAACTGCAGTTCTGCAGCCTTTCTACTAATTGTTTCTCTTGCAGTACACAATCTTTAAACCCACTTTCCACAGTTCTTCTCCATGTTTCCTTTGGACGTTCAGTTCTTCTTATCCCATCTTCTGTCCATCGGAGACTGTCTAGCAGTGTCCATACTGGCAAATGAAATACATGCCCGATCCATCCCATCTTCATCATTTAATAAAGGGTTCCAATGATGCATACAGTTTGTTCGTTTGAAAAGCTCCTTATTTACTATTGTATTAAAGAGAATAACATCAAGAAAAATTAAATATTTCAAACACATCAAACAACATGAGTGCCTAGAGAATATAATTATAGAGGAATGGTGTCTGGAAGAAGAAAGAGAGGAAGACCTAGAAGACGATGGGTGCCAGATGTCATTGTCGATCTGAGAATGACTGCTGCTGACGCCGTCAACAGACGAGAGTTTACAGGACTGCTGTCATGGAGCTAATTCAGAAGAAACAAGCTACTTGATGATGATTTGGTTAGAAAATGTGTTGGATTCTTCATTTATTTTGGAATGTCTCCAAATTGTGTATGATGTTATGAGTCATTGTTCAGCACTCTCTACTGTATAATAACACTCTCAATACACTGTTTCTATACTCATATCAGACTCGATGAATATGCTTCAAGAATTGAATCTGAAGTCTACGCAGATTGGTGGAAGCATTCGAGATCACATCTCAAGAAAATGACTTGGCTGTACAAACCAGGACTTATGGAGTGCAGGGTAACGAGCGTGCTGACTTTCTTGCAAACATTGTCCGATTCAAGCGGCAGAAGTATGACAGAGCTGATGTCATCAATGCGGTACGCTTTACATTTATATGTATGGACGAGTCTCAGACACTGGAATGAGTGCGAGAATTAAGAGTTAAGTTTGAACATGCCAGACAGTGTCGTCTTCGTGGTAGAGAGACAGTATCTAATCAACTTGTCGTGGGTACGGTGCGCAAATGAACATTAGGATGGCTGTTGCAGCGGAGGACAGAGCATGCAGGAATGCCCAATGTGCCATGACGTCGATCGCATAACATAACATAAGTTTTTTAAGATCAACTTTGACTCACATTTTGTTGAGCATGGTGATAGTTTGAAATATTATTGATAACATTTCTTATGAATTTTGTTGAGCATGGTGATAGTTTGAAATATTATTGATACCATTTCTTATGAATTTTGTTGAGCATGGTGATAGTTTGAAATATTATTGATACCATTTCTTATGAATTTTGATGAGCATGGTGATAGCTTGAAATATTATTTATAACATTTCTTATGAATTTTGTTGAGCATGGTGATAGCTTGAAATATTATTATGCCATTTCTTATGAATTTTGTTGAGCATGGTGATAGTTTGAAATATTATTGATAACATTTCTTATGAATTTTGTTGAGCATGGTGATAGTTTGAAATATTATTTATAACATTTCTTATGAATTTTGTTGAGCATGGTGATAGCTTGAAATATTATTGATAACATTTCTTATGAATTTTGATGAGCATGGTGATAGCTTGAAATATTATTTATAACATTTCTTATGAATTTTGTTGAGCATGGTGATAGCTTGAAATATTATTGATACCATTTCTTATGAATTTTGTTGAGCATGGTGATAGTTTGAAATATTATTGATAACATTTCTTATGAATTTTGATGAGCATGGTGATAGTTTGAAATATTATTTATAACATTTCTTATGAATTTTGTTGAGCATGGTGATAGCTTGAAATATTATTGATAACATTTCTTATGAATTTTGATGAGCATGGTGATGCTTAAGATATTATTTATAACATTTCTTATGATTTTTTGAGCATGGTGATAGCTTGAAATATTATTTATAACATTTCTTATGAATTTTGTTGAGCATGGTGATAGTTTGAAATATTATTGATAACATTTCTTATGAATTTTGTTGAGCATGGTGATAGCTTGAAATATTATTTATAACATTTCTTATGAATTTTGTTGAGCATGGTGATAGTTTGAAATATTATTGATACCATTTCTTATGAATTTTGTTGAGCATGGTGATAGTTTGAAATATTATTTATAACATTTCTTATGAATTTTGTTGAGCATGGTGATAGCTTGAAATATTATTGATAACATGTCTTATGAATTTTGATGAGCATGGTGATAGCTTGAAATATTATTTATAACATTTCTTATGAATTTTGTTGAGCATGGTGATAGCTTGAAATATTATTTATAACATTTCTTATGAATTTTGTTGAGCATGGTGATAGTTTGAAATATTATTGATAACATTTCTTATGAATTTTGATGAGCATGGTGATAGCTTGAAATATTATTTATAACATTTCTTATGAATTTTGTTGAGCATGGTGATAGTTTGAAATATTATTGATAACATTTCTTATGAATTTTGTTGAGCATGGTGATAGTTTGAAATATTATTTATAACATTTCTTATGAATTTTGTTGAGCATAGTGATAGCTTGAAATATTATTGATAACATTTCTTATGAATTTTGACTGTCTTCTTATCATTAGATTTCTTTGATTATGTTGTATCCCCTTTGGTTACTTATTTGTGATTATATGGCCTCCAATCCGTCTCTTTCCATGCGGGCTTCAGTTGAGTCAAAAATTTGACAAAGATTGCCTAAGCTGCTTAGAGACTTTTCTAATTAACTAAAACTGATTTCAACAGAAGTCATAACATATATTTCAGGTCACTTTGTGTGTGTGTGTCTACGGCGCACACGCGTGTTTTTAAAAGTGTCTTTTTAGTAATGTTAAAAGAATTTGATGCGCAATACTTGTCTGATACATATAAAATGTAATATTAGTGCTTGCTGTTGTGTTGGTATTTTTTTGGTTTATATTTTGTGGCAAACGTGTGGGACAGAATTAATGTAACACGTAAAATCAATGCTCTCTTCAAATCGAGCAAAAAAACAAAGGATGTGTTCAATTTACGCAATCAATGATCACTAGGTGAGGAAAGAAACTGACCAGCCCTCCTTTCGCATACTTGGACATCTGAAGTGGCAAGCAGTTGATACCCTACGGTATGTAAATACTATGGGGGCATTTTGATTTTTAATTTGATATTGTTCTAGTTAAAATGAGTCACAATGAAAAAAACTAGTCACGACAGAGATGAAGTGTCACGCAGAGATTGGACGCATCAAGAAGAGACCAGTGTAGAAATGAAGACATTAGGAAAACGTTGGTGCAATATCAGTATTGAACCATCAAGAAACGACAAATTGAATGGTATAGCCACATAAGCAGATTACCAACAGACAATGCGCCTCAAACGGCAATGTTAATCCGAAACAGTGGATACAAGGCAAAAGGTCGTCCATGTCAAAAGTATACCTCGGAGATAACAGCAGCAGTTAAAGACGAAGACCATATACGACATTGATCTAGAAATCTTTTCTTATTCAACGGACGCTTTGAGGCAAAACAGGATTAGAAGTTTAGTTGTCAGATCATCATTACTACACCTCGAACCAATTAGTCCGTAAGTGCTCCGATCTCCTCCTCAGTATGTCTTTCAGTTTAGTTGTCGCATCATCATTACTACACCTCAAACCAATTAGTCCGTAAGTGCTCCGATCTCCTCCTCAGTATGTCTTTCAGTTTAGTTGTGGGATTATCATTACTACACCTCAAACCAATTAGTCCGTAAGTGCTCCGATCTCCTCCTCAGTATGTCTTTCAGTTTGTGCTCATCATTCTACACTCAAACCAATTAGTCCTAATTGTGCTCGATCTCTCCTCAGTATGTCTTTCCAGTTTAGTTGGATTTCATTCTACTCAAACCAATTTTCTATGTCGAAATCTCCCTTGAGTCTGTTCAGTGTGTGATTCACCACTATTACTTCAATCATTCAGTAGATTCCTTCCTACTTAGAATTTTACATAACATCTGGCCCTGTCTCGTTGTAGCACATCCACTAAGCCTTCATCTTGCCTCTACCCCTGTTAAGCACATTTAAACATCTCCTTTGCTCGCCCTGTTAAGCAGACATACCAGCAAGCCTTATCTTTGCTCCCGCTTGTACAGCAGCATCCAGCAAGCCTATCTTTGCTCGCCCGCTTGTTACAGCAGACATACCAGCAAGCCTATCTTTGCTCGCCCGCTTGTTACAGCAGACATACCAGCAAGCCTATCTTTGCTCGCCCGCTTGTTACAGCAGACATACCAGCAAGCCTATCTTTGCTCGCCCGCTTGTTACAGCAGCATACCAGCAAGCTATCTTTGCTCGCCCGCTTGTTACAGCAGACATACCAGCAAGCCTATCTTTGCTCGCCCGCTTGTTACAGCAGACATACCAGCAAGCCTATCTTTGCTCGGCCGCTTGTTACAGCAGACATACCAGCAAGCCTATCTTTGCTCGCCCGCTTGTTACAGCAGACATACCAGCAAGCCTATCTTTGCTCGGCCGCTTGTTACAGCAGACATACCAGCAAGCCTATCTTTGCTCGCCCGCTTGTTACAGCAGACATACCAGCAAGCCTATCTTTGCTCGCCCGCTTGTTACAGCAGACATACCAGCAAGCCTATCTTTGCTCGCCCGCTTGTTACAGCAGACATACCAGCAAGCCTATCTTTGCTCGCCCGCTTGTTACAGCAGACATACCAGCAAGCCTATCTTTGCTCGCCCGCTTGTTACAGCAGACATACCAGCAAGCCTATCTTTGCTCGCCCGCTTGTTACAGCAGACATACCAGCAAGCCTATCTTTGCTCGCCCGCTTGTTACAGCAGACATACCAGCAAGCCTATCTTTGCTCGGCCGCTTGTTACAGCAGACATACCAGCAAGCCTATCTTTGCTCGCCCGCTTGTTACAGCAGACATACCAGCAAGCCTATCTTTGCTCGTCCGCTTGTTACAGCAGACATACCAGCAAGCCTATCTTTGCTCGTCCGCTTGTTACAGCAGACATACCAGCAAGCCTATCTTTGCTCGTCCGCTTGTTACAGCAGACATACCAGCAAGCCTATCTTTGCTCGTCCGCTTGTTACAGCAGACATACCAGCAAGCCTATCTTTGCTCGTCCGCTTGTTACAGCAGACATACCAGCAAGCCTATCTTTGCTCGTCCGCTTGTTACAGCAGACATACCAGCAAGCCTATCTTTGCTCGTCCGCTTGTTACAGCAGACATACCAGCAAGCCTATCTTTGCTCGTCCGCTTGTTACAGCAGACATACCAGCAAGCCTATCTTTGCTCGTCCGCTTGTTACAGCAGACATACCAGCAAGCCTATCTTTGCTCGTCCGCTTGTTACAGCAGACATACCAGCAAGCCTATCTTTGCTCGTCCGCTTGTTACAGCAGACATACCAGCAAGCCTATCTTTGCTCGTCCGCTTGTTACAGCAGACATACCAGCAAGCCTATCTTTGCTCGTCCGCTTGTTACAGCAGACATACCAGCAAGCCTATCTTTGCTCGTCCGCTTGTTACAGCAGACATACCAGCAAGCCTATCTTTGCTCGTCCGCTTGTTACAGCAGACATACCAGCAAGCCTATCTTTGCTCGTCCGCTTGTTACAGCAGACATACCTGCAAGCCTATCTTTGCTCGTCCGCTTGTTACAGCAGACATACCAGCAAGCCTATCTTTGCTCGTCCGCTTGTTACAGCAGACATACCAGCAAGCCTATCTTTGCTCGTCCGCTTGTTACAGCAGACATACCAGCAAGCCTATCTTTGCTCGTCCGCTTGTTACAGCAGACATACCAGCAAGCCTATCTTTGCTCGTCCGCTTGTTACAGCAGACATACCAGCAAGCCTATCTTTGCTCGTCCGCTTGTTACAGCAGCCATACCAGCAAGCCTATCTTTGCTCGTCCGCTTGTTACAGCAGACATACCAGCAAGCCTATCTTTGCTCGCCCGCTTGTTACAGCAGACATACCAGCAAGCCTATCTTTGCTCGTCCGCTTGTTACAGCAGACATACCAGCAAGCCTATCTTTGCTCGTCCGCTTGTTACAGCAGACATACCAGCAAGCCTATCTTTGCTCGTCCGCTTGTTACAGCAGACATACCAGCAAGCCTATCTTTGCTCGTCCGCTTGTTACAGCAGACATACCAGCAAGCCTATCTTTGCTCGTCCGCTTGTTACAGCAGACATACCAGCAAGCCTATCTTTGCTCGTCCGCTTGTTACAGCAGACATACCAGCAAGCCTATCTTTGCTCGTCCGCTTGTTACAGCAGACATACCAGCAAGCCTATCTTTGCTCGGCCGCTTGTTACAGCAGACATACCAGCAAGCCTATCTTTGCTCGTCCGCTTGTTACAGCAGACATACCAGCAAGCCTATCTTTGCTCGTCCGCTTGTTACAGCAGACATACCAGCAAGCCTATCTTTGCTCGTCCGCTTGTTACAGCAGACATACCAGCAAGCCTATCTTTGCTCGGCCGCTTGTTACAGCAGACATACCAGCAAGCCTATCTTTGCTCGCCCGCTTGTTACAGCAGACATACCAGCAAGCCTATCTTTGCTCGCCCGCTTGTTACAGCAGACATACCAGCAAGCCTATCTTTGCTCGTCCGCTTGTTACAGCAGACATACCAGCAAGCCTATCTTTGCTCGTCCGCTTGTTACAGCAGACATACCAGCAAGCCTATCTTTGCTCGGCCGCTTGTTACAGCAGACATACCAGCAAGCCTATCTTTGCTCGTCCGCTTGTTACAGCAGACATACCAGCAAGCCTATCTTTGCTCGTCCGCTTGTTACAGCAGACATACCAGCAAGCCTATCTTTGCTCGCCCGCTTGTTACAGCAGACATACCAGCAAGCCTATCTTTGCTCGTCCGCTTGTTACAGCAGACATACCTGCAAGCCTATCTTTGCTCGCCGCTTGTTACAGCAGACATACCCATGCAAGCCTATCTTTGCTCGCCAGCTTGTTACAGCAGACATACCAGCAAGCCTATCTTTGCTCGGCCGCTTGTTACAGCAGACATACCAGCAAGCCTATCTTTGCTCGTCCGCTTGTTACAGCAGACATACCAGCAAGCCTATCTTTGCTCGTCCGCTTGTTACAGCAGACATACCAGCAAGCCTATCTTTGCTCGCCCGCTTGTTACGCAGACATACCAGCAAGCCTATTTTGCTCGACTCCGCCTATTTTTCGTTACAGCAGACATACCAGCAAGCCTATCTTTGCTCGTCCGCTTGTTACAGCAGACATACCAGCAAGCCTATCTTTTGCTCGTCCCTTAGTTACAGCAGACATACCAGCAAGCCTATCTTTGCTCGCCTGTGTTACAGAGACATCCAGCAAGCCTATGTTTGCTCGTAGTCCCAGCTTTTTTCACATTGACCATACCAGCAAGCCTATCTTTGCTCGTCCGCTTGTTACAGCAGACATACCAGCAAGCCTATCTTTGCTCGTCCGCTTGTTACAGCAGACATACCAGCAAGCCTATCTTTGCTCGGCCGCTTGTTACAGCAGACATACCAGCAAGCCTATCTTTGCTCGTCCGCTTGTTACAGCAGACATACCAGCAAGCCTATCTTTGCTCGCCCGCTTGTTACAGCAGACATACCAGCAAGCCTATCTTTGCTCGCCCGCTTGTTACAGCAGACATACCAGCAAGCCTATCTTTGCTCGCCCGCTTGTTACAGCAGACATACCAGCAAGCCTATCTTTGCTCGTCCGCTTGTTACAGCAGACATACCAGCAAGCCTATCTTTGCTCGGCCGCTTGTTACAGCAGACATACCAGCAAGCCTATCTTTGCTCGGCCGCTTGTTACAGCAGACATACCAGCAAGCCTATCTTTGCTCGCCCGCTTGTTACAGCAGACATACCAGCAAGCCTATCTTTGCTCGTCCGCTTGTTACAGCAGACATACCAGCAAGCCTATCTTTGCTCGGCCGCTTGTTACAGCAGACATACCAGCAAGCCTATCTTTGCTCGTCCGCTTGTTACAGCAGACATACCAGCAAGCCTATCTTTGCTCGTCCGCTTGTTACAGCAGACATACCAGCAAGCCTATCTTTGCTCGTCCGCTTGTTACAGCAGACATACCAGCAAGCCTATCTTTGCTCGTCCGCTTGTTACAGCAGACATACCAGCAAGCCTATCTTTGCTCGTCCGCTTGTTACAGCAGACATACCAGCAAGCCTATCTTTGCTCAGCTCGCTTGTTACAGCAGACATACCTGCAAGCCTATCTTTGCTCGTCCGCTTGTTACAGCAGACATACCAGCAAGCCTATCTTTGCTCGCCCGCTTGTTACAGCAGACATACCAGCAAGCCTATCTTTGCTCGTCCGCTTGTTACAGCAGACATACCTGCAAGCCTATCTTTGCTCGTCCGCTTGTTACAGCAGACATACCTGCAAGCCTATCTTTGCTCGTCCGCTTGTTACAGCAGACATACCAGCAAGCCTATCTTTGCTCGGCCGCTTGTTACAGCAGACATACCAGCAAGCCTATCTTTGCTCGCCCGCTTGTTACAGCAGACATACCAGCAAGCCTATCTTTGCTCGGCCGCTTGTTACAGCAGACATACCAGCAAGCCTATCTTTGCTCGTCCGCTTGTTACAGCAGACATACCAGCAAGCCTATCTTTGCTCGCCCGCTTGTTACAGCAGACATACCAGCAAGCCTATCTTTGCTCGGCCGCTTGTTACAGCAGACATACCAGCAAGCCTATCTTTGCTCGGCCGCTTGTTACAGCAGACATACCAGCAAGCCTATCTTTGCTCGCCCGCTTGTTACAGCAGACATACCAGCAAGCCTATCTTTGCTCGGCCGCTTGTTACAGCAGACATACCAGCAAGCCTATCTTTGCTCGGCCGCTTGTTACAGCAGACATACCAGCAAGCCTATCTTTGCTCGCCCGCTTGTTACAGCAGACATACCAGCAAGCCTATCTTTGCTCGGCCGCTTGTTACAGCAGACATACCAGCAAGCCTATCTTTGCTCGTCCGCTTGTTACAGCAGACATACCAGCAAGCCTATCTTTGCTCGTCCGCTTGTTACAGCAGACATACCAGCAAGCCTATCTTTGCTCGTCCGCTTGTTACAGCAGACATACCAGCAAGCCTATCTTTGCTCGTCCGCTTGTTACAGCAGACATACCAGCAAGCCTATCTTTGCTCGTCCGCTTGTTACAGCAGACATACCAGCAAGCCTATCTTTGCTCGCCCGCTTGTTACAGCAGACATACCAGCAAGCCTATCTTTGCTCGCCCGCTTGTTACAGCAGACATACCAGCAAGCCTATCTTTGCTCGGCCGCTTGTTACAGCAGACATACCAGCAAGCCTATCTTTGCTCGCCCGCTTGTTACAGCAGACATACCAGCAAGCCTATCTTTGCTCGCCCGCTTGTTACAGCAGACATACCAGCAAGCCTATCTTTGCTCGTCCGGTTGTTACAGCAGACATACCAGCAAGCCTATCTTTGCTCGTCCGCTTGTTACAGCAGACATACCAGCAAGCCTATCTTTGTCGCCGCTTGTTACAGCAGACAAACCAGCAAGCCTATCTTTGCTCGTCCGCTTGTTACAGCAGACATACCAGCAAGCCTATCTTTGCTCGCCCGCTTGTTACAGCAGACATACCAGCAAGCCTATCTTTGCTCGTCCGCTTGTTACAGCAGACATACCAGCAAGCCTATCTTTGCTCGTCCGCTTGTTACAGCAGACATACCAGCAAGCCTATCTTTGCTCGTCCGCTTGTTACAGCAGACATACCTGCAAGCCTATCTTTGCTCGTCCGCTTGTTACAGCAGACATACCAGCAAGCCTATCTTTGCTCGTCCGCTTGTTACAGCAGACATACCTGCAAGCCTATCTTTGCTCGTCCGCTTGTTACAGCAGACATACCAGCAAGCCTATCTTTGCTCGCCCGCTTGTTACAGCAGACATACCTGCAAGCCTATCTTTGCTCGTCCGCTTGTTACAGCAGACATACCTGCAAGCCTATCTTTGCTCGTCCGCTTGTTACAGCAGACATACCAGCAAGCCTATCTTTGCTCGGCCGCTTGTTACAGCAGACATACCAGCAAGCCTATCTTTGCTCGTCCAGCTTGTTACAGCAGACATACCAGCAAGCCTATCTTTGCTCGCCCGCTTGTTACAGCAGACATACCAGCAAGCCTATCTTTGCTCGCCCGCTTGTTACAGCAGACATACCAGCAAGCCTATCTTTGCTCGCCCGCTTGTTACAGCAGACATACCTGCAAGCCTATATTTGCTCGCCGCTTGTTACAGCAGACATACCAGCAAGCCTATCTTTGCTCGCCCGCTTGTTACAGCAGACATACCAGCAAGCCTATCTTTGCTCGCCTGCTTGTTACAGCAGACATACCAGCAAGCCTATCTTTGCTCGCCCGCTTGTTACAGCAGACATACCAGCAAGCCTATCTTTGCTCGTCCGCTTGTTACAGCAGACATACCTGCAAGCCTATCTTTGCTCGTCCGCTTGTTACAGCAGACATACCTGCAAGCCTATCTTTGCTCGTCCGCTTGTTACAGCAGACATACCTGCAAGCCTATCTTTGCTCGCCCGCTTGTTACAGCAGACATACCAGCAAGCCTATCTTTGCTCGTCCGCTTGTTACAGCAGCCATACCAGCAAGCCTATCTTTGCTCGTCCGCTTGTTACAGCAGACATACCTGCAAGCCTATCTTTGCTCGCCCGCTTGTTACAGCAGACATACCAGCAAGCCTATCTTTGCTCGTCCGCTTGTTACAGCAGACATACCTGCAAGCCTATCTTTGCTCGCCCGCTTGTTACAGCAGACATACCAGCAAGCCTATCTTTGCTCGCCCGCTTGTTACAGCAGACATACCAGCAAGCCTATCTTTGCTCGTCCGCTTGTTACAGCAGACATACCAGCAAGCCTATCTTTGCTCGCCCGCTTGTTACAGCAGACATACCAGCAAGCCTATCTTTGCTCGCCCGCTTGTTACAGCAGACATACCAGCAAGCCTATCGGCACATTCATTTCCCCTTACACCTGCATGACCTGGCACAAAAATAAAACGAATTTTTGTCAGCCTAGACCTCCTCAGCGACTCCATTCATTGTCTCCGATCTCAACCCGTTTCAATCTACCTGATCATACTCATTAAGTCACTGAGAAAACATGCATGGATACAAGAATTAGAGTTGTCGCCCATATATGTCTATGTATATGTGGTGCTTTTCTATCGTTATTTTCACTTCTGCTATACTAAGAATCTTGTGCATGAATGCTTCTTCTTCTTTAGCAATCTCTGGCCACGCGCTAAGTGTAACGTGTACCACAAACTGGGCAGTCAGCTTTGGTCAGTCAGGTTTCCCCAATGCTTAGTTTTTAGCGTGGTCCCTGGCAACATATGCTATCAGAGGCCACGGTTTTTAGGTCGACTGGTCCTTCCATGAATGCTAAATGTTCTGTTTATTTTCTTTACTTTTTGATGTGAACCACACTAAATAAACGGTAGACCACAGTAAATAAACAAGGATATAACACAACAAGGGCGACTGGTCATCTGGCCATGGAGTGCAAATTAAAGTTCCCACCCCTACGGCAAAAGCGGACAACCAATTTCATCACCAACCTGGGTAAAGACAATATATCTTTTTCTGTAGAGAGTTCAGATTGCTTACTGTGAGATACGTACAGTTCAACCACAGACTGGTTTTTGTTATATTGCAGAGTTGATCTTTTTCTTTGCGTGACCCTATGGTCTGAATTAGAAAGAATAGACAATCCAAGAAGGTGGTACTACAGATCTGTCGTGTCTAGTTTTTATTTGTGATTTAGATCGGTCCTCATTTGGATGATAAATGAATCAGGAGAAGCTCAAGTAGTAGCATGTCCCTTGGGGAAAGTCACTTTCATCACAGCCCGTCTCTTCCAGCGTCATGTTCAAGGTTTCTTTGATGTCCTGCTGCCACATTCGTCTTGGTCAGTCCCTGTCTCGTACTCCAGTAATCATGCCTTCCATTACCGTTCTCTCCAAACCACTGTAGCGTTTAACATGGCCAAAACATGACCATGGGATATTATACGTTCTATCATCATCATCAGGTGCCGTCTCCACATCGAAGGTTGGCTGCAATGAATCTCCAGCATCCTCTGTCTTTCGCCTTGGTGTTGCACACTGCCAGACTGTAACCTGTCCATTTCTTAAAGTTTCCTCCCACTTATCTCTCGGTCTTCCTCTTGCTCTTCCTCCCTCAACTTCCCCTCTAGTAAATGTTTTATCATGGTGTCATGCCTTTTATGTCCCAAAATACTTTACTTGTCTGAATTTTATTTCTCTTAATTGTTTCTTCATGCCTAGTTTTCCTAAAACTTGTTTATTTGTCTGTTTTTCTGTCCATGAAACTCTGCTTATTCTTCTATATATCCACATCTCAAATGCATCAATTCTGTCTTCTAACTGCTTGTTCATTGTCCATGTTTCGAGCCATACATTAATATAGGATATATATAGCATTTGATCATTCTAATTTTTAGCCTGTTTGTACGTCCTATACGTATGTGTAATTATAAGAGGGATGGGAAACAACCAAATTAAACCATGAAAACCCATTTGTGAATTCATAGTTATCCCCCCTAGTAGAAATGTGTTACGGTTAAAGGTAGCTCACCTATAGTTAGAAGCACCTAATACATATATATATATATATAGTTTCTGAGACCAATTATTATCTATAAATAGACAGTGTACAATATTAGGGCTTCTGGAAAAAGAAATTACCAAACACCCTTATGCCTTTTGGCACCCATTGCCTAGCCCAACAATATAAGTGTGAACACAACCAGCTAGCTATTTTTAAAATTAGCTTTACTGAGAAGTGTCTATCATAAATGCTTCATCTGTTGCACACAGAATACTCAAGTCAGATTAGATGGAACAGTGTTTGCACAAACATATGCGATAAGTTTAATGTGCTTGTTGATTCCCCTGTGGTTCTTAAAAACTTCTTATTCTCATCTTACAATAAACTTGAAGCTTATAAACACTGTATCTGATTCTTCTTCAAACGCTCCACATCGACCACTTGTTAACCACTCTTTGTGATCTGCATGTGATCTGAGCCTAAGAGCGATTGTATGTTGTGCCAGTTATGCGTCTACAAGTAGACCAGCACATCCAATTTCTGCGACGCTTTTATTTACTAGGGTAACTTCCCTAGGCCCCTACCTCAGTCGCCTCTCTTATGACATGCCTTGTAGGTCGCAGTGTTACTATTCTTTGCTTCCCTTGAGGGCTCTGGCAACACACGGACGAACTACATGTTCACCGTAAGTAGAAAGTCTTGAACACATCCTTCACCCATTATGTGACCCTTGCATTCCAGTATTGTCATAGACTAAGCTGAAATAATTGTAAACACAACACAAGATTTGAATACAAAGTTATATTATGTCACAAATTAAATTTTACACTAACAAATATCAGTATATATATATATATATATTAACAACACAATCTTTCTCTCAATATTATGCTATCAGTGTCAAACCTGTAAGCTGACATCAAACGATAGAAGAAAACTAGTTACTACAGAGATGAAGTGTCTATGCAGAATGCTGGGAGTATCAAGAAGAGACCGGTTTAGAAATGAAGACATCACGAAAATAAGGGTGTAGCTTTACATCAGCCTACTCTGTATCTGATGCAATGGACATTGCATGGATAGCAGAGAAAAAGGAAGGCAAACGGGCACATGGAGGACTTTTGAAGCAGAGCTCAAAGACATATATATGACTTTTGAAGTTGAGCTCAAAGACATATGACTTGGTTTAAAGTAAAGCTCAAAGACATACATATGACTTGGTTTGAAGTAGAGCTCAGACATACATATGACTTGGTTTAAAGTAAAGAGAAAGGTACAAGATCAAATTGTGCTGAACTTTTTTGTGCGACAAGGACTGATGATGATTATATCTGACGTACAAAGTATATCAACATTGTCAACATCTGACGTATAACATACAAGAACATTGACATGTCAATCAAAAAATCGTAAAGAATGAATCACATAAAAAATGCACAATCAAAAATGTGCTGCGAGAATTATGAATTAAAATATTCCTAAATCATTCTTTTGATTCAACGTCTATTTTAGTGTCCAACAGTAGGTCGCCAAGACACAGAAGAACATCCCCCTTATCCATCCTAAATTCCCCAACAATCGATGCAAGCATTTCTGCTCTCTCCAATGTGTTACTTGCATGATATCATATAAGATAGTGCCAATTAGTGCACTGTATTAAACATCAGACGCATACAAAAGTTTATATTTATAGTAACGCGACTAACATGCAAACAACAATACATAACACTTAATAATCACTTGAACAGAATTCCTCCACAACACACTCCAGAGTGCCAACCGTAGCCACATCATCAGCAAAACCGTTCACCACCACCTTTTCAAGTGTCAAGCACTAGATGACATCAGAAAGACCCTCCTTCCTCCAAGGCCAGATAAATGGAACACATTATACGGAACAAAAGAACAACTTACAAACACATGCAGATACCACTACATAGCATTGGGCCGAAGGGCAAAAGCTCAAGTGCCGCTGGATCATTGAAGAAGAAGAAGCAACCAAACAATATTTAGTAGTACTAAATAACAGAACCTTGCTTGAATGACATTGAGAAACAAATAATAAAGTGGTTTGGCCACTTAATAAGAATGCAACCATACTCCAGTGTACACAGTCTTCTACAACAGAGCATCAGGAAAGAATTCAAGAGGAACACCACGAAAATGATGGATAGATGGTACAGCAGAATCCTATCAAAAACAACAATCACCCAAGCCACTAAAGCAGCTCAAGACATAAAAAGAAAACTATGACTCTGGACAACAACCCAGTACAAGTGTGATGACAAAAGAAGATTAGAAAACAAACATGCTTCAATCTGCAGATTTATTACAGATATTTGTCTTTTTTCATTCTAGAAAAATTACACCTGCTAAGTTGTGTTGCGATTTACACTGAGGCTGCACCTCTCTGCCCAATACATCTACTTGCTGATTTTTGTAGACAAAGTTTCTCATTTTCTCCCTGATCTCTACTCATTTAGTCAGGCTGCAATGATGCAGTCTACTATCAGCTTGTGCTTATAACAGGAAGAAAAATACTGCACTGTATTGAGATAACAGGTAAACTGAATGTAAAAAGATAAAGGACAAAAGTTTGGTTAACAAAATTATGAAGTTCTCCCATGAGGCATTATGTATCAGCTCCAGTTTCACAAGCAGCAAGGATTGCCACTCTAGAATAGGACATTACAGCCACATGAGACATTGTGATTCAGCACAGAACAAACTATGTAATGCAAAACCTATTGTCTCCTGAGACAAGAGGCCAATAATGATGAAGTTCTCTACATGAGGTCACCAACTTGTATCCATTGACTGTCTTTTTGTCTCAGGTTCAAAATGATGTGTCCAGGTATCGTCATCTTTGTCAAAAAATTATCTCCATCAACACAGAAACGTCCCAACAATTCAGAAGAAATTTATTTCCATTGTATTCAGTGGTCAGTTGTGAGACTTCGAGGAAACCAACTTACGCAAACCTTAGAAAATCCTATCCTTTTTTATAAACTGCATTTGTACTACCATTGCTGACTGACAGCTGTAAGGCCAAATGTTGAGTAGTTTTTTTTTTTTTTTCTTTTGTCCGCTTTCAACTCAAATGAAGTTTCATCTCTGAAACTGATTTTTGCGTGAAAATCCGTTTTCCAATTTCTTACAATGGCAGCAGCGTGCACATTGTAAATTACTTTACACTGGCAGCCGTGTGCTCAATGTACTCGTAATTAGTATTCCCTCGCCATACAGGCAGATTTTCTCCGACTTCAGAGGTACTCAAGTTATCGTCCTGAGTAAGACCAGGGACTCGAACAAATGCCGGACAGTAGGTTCGAACCCGAGCTATGAGGCTTCTCACAGCTAGCAGGCCGAGCTACTATCAACTACTCTAGGCAGTCCCCCGTTGAGTAGTGACTCTCCTATCATTAAGAATAATGCTCTCAGTGCATTTCACCATTTCTGAGTTGGTGGCTGTGGCAGGACGACCACAGCGTTGGAGAACCTGCAGCTCGATATCTCCACTATCTAATTCTTTTATTCTCTGAACTCTGCGACTTATTTTTCTTCTGTCACCTGCAAGATTTCCATACACATCACATAGAAGATTGTGAATATTCATACAAGTTTCCTACTCTGCAAACAAAATTCAATCGCAACTGCTCACATTCATTCACAATCTTCTATGTGATGTGTATGGAAATCTTGCAGGTGACAGAAGAAAAATAAGTCGCAGGGTTCAGAGAATAAAAGAATTAGATAGTAGAGATATGGAGCTGCAGGTTCTCCAACGCTGTGGTCACCCTGCCACAGCCACCAACTCAGAAATGGTGAAATGCACTTCTTAATGATAGGAGAGTCACTACTCAACATTTGGCCTTACAGCTGTCAGTCAGCAATGGTAGTATAAATGCAGTTTATAAAAAAGTATAGGATTTTCTAAGGTTTGGGTAAGTTGGCTTCCTTGAAGTCTCACAATTGCTAACATGCTCGATTTCAATGGTTTAGTACAGTCATATTATTTGGCAAACTGCAGTGCAATTTGGTACACAGAATCAGCACATGACATATTTTTTAAAGTGTGCAAAATCTTATGTTTCTATCTTCATTATTAACTGAGAAACCTGATGTGGTGCATTGCTTTCTGAATGCCCTTCATTTAATATGCTTTTTTCTTGACAATCTACTTCACTAGAAGAGAAAAGCGATATAATTTCTTAGCAATCTACTACAAGAGACGAGAGAGAGATGATTTTCAAAAACAAAAACTACAATATTACTGCATGAGAAAACCAAATGGAATATTAACATAAATTAGTAAATTTCTGAATGAATGTTATCCTTCAACAAAACTTGACTACAAAAGTGAAAGGAAATATTACATGAAACTTTACTTAATAAATACAAAACTTCAAATAACATAAAAACTGTTATTATCTCCAAGGTGAAAGTTCATGTCATATTGTCTTCAAGGTTGACCAGGTTATGCTTGTATCATCTTTCATGACAGTTCAGACAGAACGATCTTTCTGCAGACAAGTCATAACTGGAGGACAAGAGAAAGAATGATACAATCAATAATGTGAATGCATTATATAATTTATTCAAAGTTAGAAAGTCGCTAGGGTTATTCCAAATTAGAGGTAGTAGGTTATTCAAGTTGAGAGTCGCTAAGTGTTATTCCAAGTTAGAGGGTTGCTAAGTGTTATTCCAAGTTAGAGGGTTGCTAAGTGTTATTCCAAGCTAGAGGGTTGCTAAGTGGTTATTCCAAGCTAGAGGGTTGCTAAGTGGTTATTCCAAGTTAGAGGGTTGCTAAGTGTTATTCCAAGTTAGAAGGTTGCTAAGTGTTATTCCAAGTTAGAGGGTTGCTAAGTGTTATTCCAAGCTAGAGGGTTGATATGGTTATTCCAAGTTAGAGGGTTGCTAAGTGTTATTCCAAGTTAGAGGGTTGCTAAGTATTATTCCAAGTTAGAGAGTTGCTAAGTGTTATTCCATGCTAGAGGGTTGCTAAGTGTTATTCCAAGTTAGAGGGTTGCTAAGTATTATTCAAAGTTAGAGGGTTGCTAAGTGCTATTCCAAGTTAGAGGGTTGCTAAGTATTATTCAAAGTTAGAGGGTTGCTAAGTGTTATTCCATGCTAGAGGGTTGCTAAGTGTTATTCCAAGTTAGAGGGTTGCTAAGTATTATTCAAAGTTAGAGGGTTGCTAAGTGTTATTCCATGCTAGAGGGTTGCTAAGTATTATTCAAAGTTAGAGGGTTGCTAAGTATTATTCAAAGTTAGAGGGTTGCTAAGTGCTATTCAAAGTTAGAGGGTTGCTAAGTATTATTCAAAGTTAGAGGGTTGCTAAGTGTTATTCCAAGTTAGAGGGTTGCTAAGTATTATTCAAAGTTAGAGAGTTGCTAAGTATTATTCAAAGTTAGAGGGTTGCTAAGTGATTATTCCAAGCTAGAGGGTTGCTAAGTATTATTCCAAGTTAGAGGGTTGCTAAGTGCTATTCCAAGTTAGAGGGCCGCTAAGTGTTATTCCAAGTTAGAGGGTTGCTAAGTGTTATTTCAAGTTAGAGGGTTGCTAAGTATTATTCAAAGTTAGAGGGTTGCTAAGTATTATTCCAAGTTAGAGGGTTGCTAAGGGTTATTGCAAGTTAGTTATCGCTAAGAGTAATGCTATGGAAACTGACAAAAATAATAATTAATAAATTACAAACAATCATGAACACTATTGTCCGAGCAGAATTGAAGTGGAATGATAGTCACAAATGAGTCTATGGAGAGAATAAAACAGATCCAAGTGAAACTGTTTTTTAAGCAAATTTGTTCCAATGGATTTTACAAACGGTAAAAATAAACCTCATCGTTCAGAAAGCAACGGCAAACTACTGAGCATATAAGTGGTGCCTGGAAAATCGATGACTCATTTACTGTGATTGGTGATTTCCTCAAATATACATGTCATGATTTTCATTCATTTTAGTTTACTTACTTAATGACTGAGCATAATTGACAGAACTGGAGAAGGCAGCTTGAACATTGCTTGACACATGTACTGCAAACACTGTTCTCACAAAACTGACATCTCATCAAACCTTGAGGTAATACTGGCAGTCTACAGTTATGGCAGGCTGAAAGTACAAACAAGTAACAGTTAGTGATAACATTGTATGTGTATGTATAAAACTATTGTTACTGATGTACATGGATAAATTTAGCCACATGTATACTTCTTCTTCTTGACCGCTCCGTATCGACCACTTGTTAACCACTCTTTGTGATTTGTATGTGATCTGAGGCTAAGAGCGATTGTACATTGTGCCAGTTATGCACCTACAAGTAGGCCAGCACATCCGATTTCTGCTATGCTTTTTATTTACTAGGGTAGCTTCCCTAGGCCCCTACCTCGGACACCTAATATGACATGCCTTGTAGGTCGCAGTGGTACTATTTTTGCTTCCTTGGGCCTGTGCACCACACGAGGTACAGCCACATGTATACAAAATTTAAAATTGACAATTCAGTCATTTGTATATGTGGACAGATTTCATGTTTGCATTCTGAGTGATTCATCGAGTATGATCCGAAAGGTCAAGGCTAGTTCAGTGTGCAGGCAATGTACTGAATCACAAATGTCAACAATTTGCAGACTTACGCTTATCTTCATTCCGAGATACATGGGTGTTGTTGGCAATGATAGAGCAGACAGGATGGATGGCTCTGCCACCATATCAGGGGCCAGCCAATGGATAGAGCTGACATTTTGAACTCCCTCATAGAGTGTGGCCGCAAAGAGGATTTTCATTTAAACCAATCCACGACAACTACAAGATTGCAAGAGCTGGGATTGAAGATTGGAGTGGCCAGAAAAGAACAGCACAACAGGTATATGAGTAGGCTCATCAATCAACATGGAACTGGTTCGGTCAGTAACCAGACGCTGTTGGAGATATTGCGAAGGAGATCGGAGCACCTATGGACATGTCCAGAGTGAAATGAAGATATTCCAAACTAAAACTGAAACAGACACCACAGACTGCAGAGCATATACTTCAAGACTGCCCCGAATAAGATATACCTAGGCAAATTCACTGACATAGTGATAGAACACTGGAAACTACACGGACCTGTATGTGAGCTACAAAAGACAGTGAAGTTTATACAAGAGACAACACTGAATGTATAGACAATATTAACAAGTGAACATAAGGATGCTGAGAGCTTAAGTAACAGAGTAGAAGCTGAGAGCGTAAGTAACAGAGTAGAAGCTGAGAGCGTAAGTAACAGAGTAGAAGCTGAGAGCTTAAGTAACAGAGTAGAAGCTGAGAGTTTAAGTAACAGAGTAGAAGCTGAGAGTTTAAGTAACAGAGTAGAAGCTGAGAGCTTAAGTAACAGAGTAGAAGCTGAGAGCTTAAGTAACAGAGTAGAAGCTGAGAGTTTAAGTAACAGAGTAGAAGCTGAGAGCGTAAGTAACAGAGTAGAAGCTGAGAGCTTAAGTAACAGAGTAGAAGCTGAGAGTTTAAGTAACAGAGTAGAAGCTGAGAGCTTAAGTAACAGAGTAGAAGCTGAGAACTTAAGTAACAGAGTAGAAGCTGAGAGCGTAAGTAACAGAGTAGAAGCTGAGAACGTAAGTAACAGAGTAGAAGCTGAGAGCTTAAGTAACCGAAAAGAAGATGCGAGCTTTAGTGATAAGTAACATACCGAAAGACGAGAGCTTAAGTACTAAGTAAGTAAAGAACAACTGTACCTTACCTGCATGAAATTTAGGAGCTTCTCTAGACAATGTTCTTGAGAACTGTGCTTGCTTCATTTGTGAAAAGACATCCTTGGTTATATCACAAGTAGATGCAACACCACAGGAAGGTTTGAAAGATGACGCTGATATATCACATGCAGAATTATGTTGATCTTGGTTTCTTCCAAAGGATGACAGAATCTCTGTGCAGTTATTAGAAGCAAATTTTGCTGCACTGGATGATATATCCAAATTATTGTCAACTGAATATTGAGCAAGTGAGTTATGAAAGCTATCTGAGTCTGTCTCTACGTCCATTAACGTACTTCCTTCGTAGCTCACTAGTTTACAGTTTTTGTTGATATGCATTTGTTTGGCGTCTGTTATGTCAGATTTGGTTATCAGAGACACAACATTCTTATTTGCATCAAGAGACAGATCTTTATCTACAGTCTTTTTCATGCCAGCAAACAGTAACTGTTGTGTTCTGTCTGAAATATAAAATGTTTTTTGTTTAATTATATATTCGTATATGAGGAGCGACTGGCAGAATGGATTAGAGCGCAGCTCCTATCCGGGAGACCCACGTTCATTCCATGGTAAAGCCAAGGATTTTTTTCTGTTGTGTGCGTAAAAGAAAATCCTAACCCGAACAGCTTTACTGCGACTACACTAGCCATGCCGCCATTAAATTTCTCAGGCTCTGTCCACACCACCCTAAAAAGCGGTACTACAGGCAGTAACAACATTTTTTTTTAAGTCTGTTAACTTCTTCGCTCTTCTGAGCTGATAAACTGGCTGACTATTTCAAGATGCTACAATAGATGCTATAAGGTGGTAACAAATACACACCATTCTTCTCTATTCTTGGTCGTTCTCTGTATTGTGTTCTAGCTGATTCATTTCTTTCACTTCTTGTTCTCTGGAAGTCTCTGTGGCTAAGTAGTTACGCCTTCGCCTTGCATTCCGAAGGTCACAGATTCGATTCTGGAGCACACTGTTCTGTTCATGCGTGCGCTTTTTTCCCAGAGATTCCTACGATTGTTGCAGGAGATATGGAATTTGTGTTTTGTGCAATACTCTCTGCAGGTGGCATGCTATTTCTGCGAAGAAGGACAGAGTCATATGGGGTAAAACCTAATGCAATGAGGACAATCCTTCGGCTTTAAATCCATTAGTTCTTATTCTACTGTTTTCCTTCTGGTCGCTTTGGGTCTTCCACATTTCGTTTACCCTCTGGTGTCCATCTGAGTTTAGTTTTTGTGATGAGAGTTAGTTTCCATGCATATCACATTTCGATCCATCCCAAGTGTCTCTTGGATGATGGTGCTCATATTCTCTTGTTGACACTATGCAAGCAGTTCTTGGTTTGAGATAGTATTTGGGCAGGTGACCAGCATCAGAGATATTCACAAGCAGCCACTGACACATCTGTCTGTTTTTCCATTTATTTTATCTAGTGTCATGAAGTGCTAACCCTCTTCTCATGACATGCCAGAAAAATCATTTCTTCTCTTAATCTACTTTCTCTTTGCTCAATCTAGGACCACCATTTAAAAAAAACTCTCTTTGTGATTGCGTAATTTGATCATAAGTGCAGTGTGCTATGAAAAGTAATCATACATTTTTTTGTTAGGATTCGTTATCCTGGTTCATGTCATGTGAAAAGACACACAGTTGTTCTCTCTAGAGCAGACCTGGACTGCTATTAGCATGCCTTCATTTTGGACAGATCCAAGATATCATAAGTAAATCATAATTGATGTTCAATTTCCTTCTTCTTCTTACGCTCCATATTGACCACTTGTTAAACCGCTCTTTGTGATTTGTATGTGATCTCAGCCTAAAAGCAATTGTACGTTGCGCCAATTATGCGCCTACAAGTAGGCCAGCACATCCTATTTCTGCTACACTTTTTATTTACTAAGGTAGCTTCCTAGGCCCTACCTTAGTCGCCTCCTACAAAATGTCTTGTAGGTCCCAGTGTTACTATTCTTTGCACCCCTTGAGAGCCCTGGTAACACACAGGCAGATGTTCAATAACAGACAGAAGCAGTTTATGGCATATGTGGGTGAGAAGTTGCTATGACAGTTCTGCTGGTTTTAAGTTAACATTTCTGTTAAGTTGGTGCTTATATCCAGGAAACATTCCGGCAAAGAGGAGAAGAGGAAGACCACGGAGAAGATGGATTCAGGATGTATCTGATGGTTTGAGCATGACAGCTGCAGACATATCTGGCCTATCAGAGAGAAATTCTGAAGGACTGTTAGGTTGGCAAAGTTCTGCTCAGGACACGCTATTTGAGGATAATAAAAATGGTGCTTATATATGAGAGATCCTAATCTAATATTATGCTGAGATATTTCAATTGAATATGTCTCATGGTTTTATTTACAAGGTTAAGGTGACATTTGTGAACTCGGCTTCTGTGATTGAGTTATTATATGAATTACTATGAAATGTTTTGTAAAGATGTTCAAAAACAACCTCATATTGGGTACATATATACTTGTATAAACTTTTATACATTACTGCAAGTGCATGCACAATGCTTTTTACAGCTGTGTAATGTGAGACAGACTCACTGCAGTCCGACAGACAGACTAACCTGTAGTACTGCATATAAGGTGATTAGAAAGCCAATAGTTCACGGTTTAACTCTGTCATATTCTTCTGTGTTCTCACTAGATTGGGATTTCGGATTCTCTAATAAAAGCCGCCGTCTGCCTCAGATTGTCAGCCACACGATACTGTTTGTCTTAGGAGCTGGTGTATGTGGGCCACCTTTTTCTTCTCAGGTCTGCATACTGGAGAAGTTATGTAGGATATGCTCTGTTGTCATACTCGCCAAAGCCACAGGTCGATGGTACTAGCCATATGGGCTGAATCATTTTTGTTTGTTTATAAAATTCTATATTTCCGCTTTGTTACTGGCACTCTTGGTGACTAGCTTTCTTACTTTCTATTACTCCATTTCACTGCCACCTAACTTTATTAACATAATAAATACTTCAATCTACAATGCAATCTTTTGTTTTTAAATAACACATTTCTTCCATGCAATCATTCAATGCAAACAATGATTAAAATAAAACATACCATACACTAATTGCATTCTAGTCTGTTGACAAACTCCATTATTCACTTCTTTTTCCCGTACATGTGTTTTAAACTGAACAACTGAATTCTCCCCGAATGGATTACTACGCTTCGGCATGTTTGTGGTCCACAACTTTAACTCATTACATCGACATACAATCTGTGAGACATGTTGAAGACTAAATGGAACAACCACAATCAACACAATCCACCACCAGGTAATGATTATTGTCTCGCGCGAAATTTATACCGGAAGATATTAATCTGAAGTCTGACTGAAGTGTAAAAATTAACTGTTCGTTACTCAAATACCGACTACTGCATGGATCCAAAAGTAGCTAATAGCAACTAAATCATAAGATCTCGTTATCAGTATTCGTTACTGATAACTCTGTCTCCACTTTGTACCGTCCAAACATGATAGACTGATTAAAATGGATTTCCAGTCAAATTCTGTTGGTACACCATGTTTGTGACCTATTGACTGATCCCAAAGTAATAGCCGTCGATCCAAGCGATGATGACAACAGTCTCAGACTTGTGATGCTGCACCTCTATGGTGTGTGCGGAAGTGACTGTAGAGTCCAATCCTAGAACACAATCCCTACCATAGGTGGGGCATACATGATCAAGGTTAGACATGTGCATGTTGTGTGTTCTGTCTTTTCGAGCAGCTCGTTTTCTTTGTGCCTCAACGACACGATGATTCTCAGCTATGCGGGTTCCTCTTGTGTTGTTACAGAGCCACATTTGGCGAGCTTGCGCAAGGGATTCCCAGCATGTGATGTCTATATCGAAGCATTTCAAAGACACTTTGAGGTGTCTTTGAAGCGGTTTTTCCACCAGCTGAACGTCTGCCCCTTCAAGTTCGCCATACATCAACTGTTTTGGGATGCGTTTATCAGGCATCCGAGCAAAGTGACCGGCCCATCTTACTTGGGCCTTCTGCAACAGGGTGTTAACGCTTAGGATCTTTGCTCTTGTGAGGACTTCGCTATCTGGAATTTTCTTCTGCCATCTTATTTTTAGTATTCTGCGTAGACAGCTTGTGTGCAAGTGGTTTAGTTTTCTTGTGTGTCTGCTATACACTGTCCATGTCTCACTTGCGTACAGCAGCGTGGTTAGCACTATGGCCTGGTAAACTTTTAGCATTGTAGCTACGCTTATCCCCTTCCGCTCCCACACAGTGACACGTAGCCTTCCGAACGCAGCACTGGCTTTTTATATCCTATTGTTGACCTCAGAGTCTATGTTTGCGGATCTGGATAGAAGGCTGCCAAGATAGGCAAAGTAGTCCGCTGACAGTAGACGCTGGTGTTTAATGTTGATGACTGGATCGTAGTACTGCTCTCTAGGGGCAGGCTGGAACATGACCTCTGTTTTCTTGGTGTTAATGGTAAGGCCAAAATTGTCACAGGCCACTGAGAACTCGTCCATGTAAGTCTGCATTTATTCCTCAGAGTTGGTAGAGAGGACGCAGTCATCAGCAAACAAGAGGTTTGAGATAGTTGATTCTTTTACCTTAGTGGAGGATTTTAACCTCCGAAGATTAAATAGATTACCGTCTGTCCTGTATCTAATCTTACACTGGAAGAGTCCGACCTGTACTCGAGTATGGCATAGCAGCCTGGGCCACAACCTCCAAGACACAATTACAAAAGCTAAGCAGAGTTCAAAACCAGGCCTCACGGATCATCACTGGAGCCATGAAGTCTACCCCGATAGAAGTACTGTAAACTATGACAGGGCTCCAGTCAATGGAGGACAGACGGGACGTGAAGGTTCTTCAACAAGGAGAAAAATTCAAGAGACTGACGAACCATCCAATGCACCTCCGAATCAACAGCTACGGTAGGGGTAGATTAAAAAGAAGTAACTTCGTGGAGATCTTGCTCACAAAGATGCAATATTGGCACTGGCTCATCCAAGACACATTCAACCAGCCAGCACCTCCCCTCACTGGGCGCGCAGTCTCCCAGAGCTCTCAGAAGAAATAAGTGGCATTGGCAAGAAAGGAACACAGACAGACCTAGAGAGAAGGCTCATCGCAGAAAAACACATAAACGAAAACTACCCAATAGACTCATGGACACATGCATACACGGATGGCTCGGCGACGGATGCCACCCACAATGGAGGAGGGGAGTTGTCCTCAGACTAAAAAATGGAGTATAACAAACCTTAGCTCTGGCCACCGGCAAGTTCTCAACCAATTTCAGGGCTGAGGTAGAGGCCCTAAGTGCAGTTGCAAAAATGACACAACAAAATATGAATCAGATACATGGAAAATAGTGCTCTGGCTGACGCATTGTCCGCTATCTCAGCCTGAAATCTGAAAGGAACACAGAACTAAGTGATCTCAGGTCAATCTTAGCCCAGTTATCCCAAGAATCTGAGAGGGTAGTAATCCAGTGGATACCCTCACACTGCAAGATCAGGGGAATGAAGATGCTAACAGACTGGCTAAAGAGAGAGCAGGAATGCTCCAAGATGACAACCTGGTTAGCTACGAAGAAGCAAAAACCATCACCAAAGGGCACTACAAAGCAAAATGGGATAAAGAACACCAAAAACACAACAAGAACGATGGATATCACCAACTGCCCAGAAGGGACCAGACAGCCATACTTCGCCTCCGGATGGGTCACAATAGAATGAGACACCACCTGTACACTAAATTCAAGATAAGCACCAACGACCTGTGCCCCTGTGGCTTGGCAAGTTTGACAACAGAACATATCCTGCAGAACTGCCTCCAGTATGCAGACCTGAGAAGAAAGAGGTGGCCCACCTACACCAGCGTCCAAGACAAACTGTATGGCGTGGCTGATAATCTGAGGCAGACGTCTGTCTTTATTAGAGAATCCGAAATCCCAATCTAGTGAGAACGCAGAAGAAGAAGAAGTATCTAATCTTTACCCCGTGTCCGTCGCCTTCCCAGAAGACATCCATGAGCATGGCAGCAAACATCATGCTGAAGAGTGTTGGGGCCTGTACACAGCCCTGTTTGACGCCGTTGGTGACATGCAAGTCCTCCGACAGCTCCTTCATCAAGTACACGTGCCATCATGCCCTCGTGAAACTGTTGGACGATCTTAATGAATTTCACTGGGCATCCAAATTTTTCTATGATCTTCCATAGACCCTTTGTTGACCGTGTCGAAAGCTTTCGTCAGATCGACAAAGACCATGTAGAGGTTACGGTGCTGCTCTTGGCATTTCTCCTGTAGTTGGCGAGCAGCAAATATCATTTCTGCTGTTCCACGACCCTCTCTGAAGCCACATTGAGTCTCAGGGAGCAAGTCCTGCTATAGGTGATCAATTAAACGATTAAGGAGGACTCTAGCATCTTGCCAGCAATTGATAGGAGGGAGATCCCCCTGTGATTTTCGCAGGCATTGCGGTTTCCTTTGCACTTGTACAGGTAGTCAATAGTGACATCCTTTAGCTCCCGTGGTACGCGTTCGTTTCTCGAACTGAACGTGAAGAGATCAGTCAACTTCAGCATCAGCGTGGGTCCTCCTTCTTTGTAGACTTCGATCGGTATCGAGTCGGCACCCGGGGCCTTCCCACTGGACATCTTACGTGTTACCTTCTTGACTTCTTCTGAGGTAGATGGAACATCAAGCTTGGCATTGATTGGGACCTGGGGAATGCGCTCTATGGCTTCATCACATATGGTCGATGGATGGTTGAGGACAGAATGGAAGTGTTCTGCCTAGCGGTTTAGTTTCTGAGGCTTGTCAGTTAGCAGCCTTGCTCCATCTGCATCGAGTACAGGGGTAGAGTGAGAATGTTGATGGCCATAAACAGTTTTCAGGGCATCATAGAAGCGTTTGGAATCATGTATGTCTGCATACATCTGCATTTCATGAGATTTTTTGCTTAGCCATGCGTCTTGCACATTCCTGATTCTCTCTTGCGCCTTTCTCCGAGCATCTGTGAAGGCTATTTTATTTGGCTGATGATGATGGGCCATTTTGATGGGCTCTGTATGCCTCATGTTTCGCGAGGAGAATAGACTTTATTTCTTCGTCATTTTCATCGAACCAGTTGTGGCTCTTGCGTACAGTGTCCTATGAGCTCGGAGGTAGATAAATACATCGTGTCTCCGAGGGTAGTCCAGTCCTCATCCACGTTGGTCTTGCCAAACTGAAGGTCCTTAAACTTGTCATTCAGGTCTCTTGCTAAGCTTTCGGTGACAGCGGAACTTTTCAATTTGGAGACTGCCAGTTTTTTTGTTGGTTAGCGACCCCTTTACGTTTTCTAGGCTTGATGCGGAGGTTCAGCTTTGACACGATCAATCTATGATCCCAAAGTATATTCTGTATGGTCAACTTGCAACTGGTACTAGACAGCATGGGTATCCTTTACTAATCTTCATTAGCACATGCAAGCACCATTTAACTTCATGCAGAATAAACTAAAACAGGCAGGCATGGTGAGTAAACAATGAGGGATGGCTCAAAAACAAACGCCATCACATATGGAGACCTAAAGAGAGTGCAGATAGACCATCCTCTGCATCATCTCCAGTTTCACCTACAACAAGGACTGCCACTCCAGACGATGTAATTCAGCACAGAACAAACTAAATGACCTGCATGAGACCTGTAGTCTCAGATCTATGATTATGACATAACAAAACAAACCCACTATAAATTAACAAAGGATAACTAAAACTACACATAATACATCGAAGCCAAATATAAAAAGTTTCATAGAGAACTATATACACCAACTTGACATTTTAGTTTTAAACCGGCTGTTGTAGCCGGCAACAAATAAAAGCAAAGAATAGTAACATCGCCGTATAGGCGACAAGGCACCTTATCTTGGCTGTTGCTTGAGGCATAAAATATTACACGTTAGTCTTAGAAGCTGCACATTTAATTGTTCATACATAATTACAATAAGATTTTAATTGTATTGGTAGGTTGTATGAATTTTACTATATATTCATATAGAATAAAAATACTTATATTCATAATTGATCAATAAGTCTTTTCAAAATTCAAAATATTGATTTTCAATATTTCTTAAAAATTTAAAGGGACATAAAACATGCAAATTTAACATAATCTACATTCATTGATGGGCAAAATGTTGAATTTATCTCCCATGGTAGGACTATAATAATATCAATTAACGCAATGTCCGCTATGCATGTTAATGTTACAAAAATGACCATAAGTAACAACAAAATTAGATTTTCATTAAGATGGTATAATGGATAGTCATAAACATCATAGTCCTCATGAATAAATTATAGATATAGCATGTCCTCTTTCATATATATCCGTCCATATTTAACGTCTCTTTCCTTATTAATTACCGTCCCTTGTTTAAATTTGGATAAAACGAACATCACAAAAGTTGTACGCCCATTGGTTTTTCTTCTTTTCGCTCTTATTTTATTCTCTCTCTTCTCTCTATTACAGCTGTGTAATGTGAGATAGTTTGATTACATAACTTCAGAATCCTGTAGCACTGTATATGAGGATGTGATTAAAAAGCCAATAGTTCACGGTTTAACTCTGCCATATTCTTCTGTGTTCTCACTA
This sequence comes from Arion vulgaris, assembly GCA_020796225.1. Lineage (NCBI taxonomy): Eukaryota > Metazoa > Mollusca > Gastropoda > Stylommatophora > Arionidae > Arion > Arion vulgaris. Next base: position 41,851,840 of record CM036754.1, read on the forward strand.
GATTGGAATTTCGGATTTCTAATAAAGGCCGCGTCTGCCTCAGATTGTCAACCACACGATACTGTTTGTCTTAGGAGCTAGTGTATGTGGGCCACCTCTTTCTTCTCATGTCTGCATACTGAAGGAAGTTATGTAGGATATGCTCTGCGATCATACTCGTCAAGCCACTGGTCGTTGGTGCCTATTAGTCATATGGGCTGAATCATTTTTGTTTGTTTATAAAATTATATATTTCCGTGTTGTTGCCGGCACTTTGACTAGTTACTCCATTTCACTGCCACCTAACTTTATTAACATAATAAATACTTCAATCTACAATGCAATCTTTTGTTTTTAAATAACACGTTTCTTCCATGCAATCATTTAATGCAAACAATGATTAAAATAACACATTTCTTCCATGCAATCATTCAATGCAAACAATGATTAAAATAACACATTTCTTCCATGCAATCATTCAATGCAAACAATGATTAAAATAAAACATACCATACACTAATTGCATTCTAGTCTGTTGACAAACTCTATTATTCACTTCTTTTTCCCGTACATGTGTTTTAAACTGAACAACTGAATTCTCCCCGAATGGATTACTACGCTTCGGCATGTTTGTGATCCACAATTTTAACTGTTCACATCGACATACAATCTGTGAGACATGTTGAAGACTAAATAGAACAACCACAATCAAAAACATCCACCCGGTGTACCCACTATTGATTATTGTCTCGAGCGAACTTTATACCAGAAGATATTATTCTGATGTGCGAAAGTAACTATTCGTTACTCAAATACCGACTACTGCATGGATCCTAAAGTAGCTAATAGCTAATGCAAACATGTCACCATGAACACAAAAAGAGCAATGTTCAACACAATCTTTCTCCCCACATTATGATATCAGTGCCAAACCTGGACGTTGACATCAAATAATAGAAGAAAACTAGTCACGACAGAGATGAAGTGTCTACGCAGAATGCTGGGGTAACAAGAAGAGACCGGTTGAGAAATGAAGACATCAGGAAAAAGTGGGTACAACACCAGTACTAAACTTCATCAAGAAACTACACATTAAATGGTTCGGCCACATAAGCAGATTACCAACAGGCAGTATGCCACAAAAATCAAAGCTACTCCGATACAGTGGATACAAAGCAAAAGGTGGACCACACAAAGATGGACCTCAGAGGTAACAGAGGCGACTAAAGACAATATTTTTGAAGCGAACATAATGGCTCGTTCTGGAAATCTCTTCCTATACTGACGCTTTACGGCAAAACAGGATTGGAGATAAGAAAAAAAAATAAAACTCATAAGAAGTAATATTCGTTACTGATAACTGTGTCTCCACTTTGTGCCGTCCAAACATGATAGACTGCCTAAAATAGATTTCCAGTCAAATTATGTTGGTAAGCCATGCTTTGTGACCCATTGATGATCCCAAAGTATATTCTATATGGTCAACTTGCAACTGGTACTAGACAGCATGGGTATCCTTTACTAATCTTCATTAGCACATGCAAGCACCATTTAACTTCATGCAGCATAAACTAAAACAGGCAGGCATGGTGAGTAAACAGTGAGGGATGGCTCAAAAGCAAGCGCCATCACATATGGAGACCTAAAGAGAGTGCAGATAGACCATCCTCTGCATCATCTCCAGTTTCACCTACAACAAGGACTGCCACTCCAGACGATATAATTCAGCACAGAACAAACTACATGACCTGTATGAGACCTGTAGTCTCAGATCTATGATTATGACATAACAAAACAAACCCACTATAAATTAACAAAGGATAACTAAAACTACACATAATACATCGAAACCAAATATAGAAAGTTTCATAGAGAACTTTCTTCTTCTTCTTCTTCTTTCTTTTGTCGTCACACTGCTACCGGGTTGTTGCCCAGTGTCGTGGTTTTCTGTTTTGTCTTGCGCTGTTCTGGTGGCTTGTGTGATTGTTATCTTTGCTCTTTCACAGGATGCTGCCACGCCATCTAACCATCTTTTCCGTGGTCTTCCTCTCGCCTTCTTTCCGATGTTCTGTTGTAGAAGACTCTGTATACTGTGGAGTTTGGATGCATTCTTATTAAGTGGCCAAACCACTTCATTCTTTGTTTATCTATATAATTCAAGCACGGTTTTGTGCCAACTTTTTTTCTTATGCTGATGTTGGTGATTCTGTCTTTTCTTGTGTTGTTGGTAACTTTTCTCAGGCAACGCATTTCACATGTAGTTATTTTTGTGACTGCGCTTTGCTCAATGTCCATGTTTGGCTCTGGTAACACAAAGTAGGTATAAAAATGCTGTTGATCATTTGTTTCTTAGCTGCCTGTGAAATTTTTGGGTGCCTTAACAATGGGGCTAGCTGGTAGGTTACAGCATTTGCTTTTGTACTCTAGCCTCTATCTCTCCATCTAGTTTTCCGTCTTCTGTGAATATGCTTCCTAAGTATTTGAATTCTTTCACTTGGTTTATTTTAGTGCCATTGACATGGATGTCTAGATTATTATGTTTTCTTCCCATATTCATTATTTCTGTTTTAGTGTTGTTGATTTTCATGTCATGTTTCACACAATTATTGTTCAAAGTGTCAATATGATGTTGTAGATCTTGTTCATTTTGATGTATCAGGCACTGATCATCTGCAAAAGCAGTTCATTTATTTCATCATTATCTGAATTCGACTCTTGAGTTATTTTATCCATATATGCGATAAAGAGTAGTGGTGAAAGGACACAACCTTGTCTAACACCTGATGTAATGGAGAACCAGTCGGTCATTCCTTCTGTAGTTCTTACTGTACTCTGGCTATCTTGATATAAGGCCATGATGTTACCTAATAGTTGTCCTTGGACGCCATATTCTTCAAGGATCTTCCATAGTTTGCACCTGTTTACTCTATCAAATGCCTTTTCTTGGTCTATAAATATAAGCTGTTTACTTTGATTGTATTCAATTGTTTGTTCGCAGATCTGTCTTAGTGTAAATATTGCGTCTGTGCAGCTCTTACCCTCCTAAACCCAAACTGGCTATTGCTTAACTGGGGCTCTAATATATGTCTTGCTCTTCGCTCCAATATTTTTGCAAACATTTTTCCTATTTGGCTCAAAAGAGAGATACCCCTGTATGTTTCACATTCTCTTTGTCTCCTTTGTTCTTCCATATTGGGACTATAATAGCTCTCTGCCAGTCATCTGGAACCTCTTGTGCCTCCCAGGCTATGTTAAAATTCTGGTCAGCCATGTTATTGCTGTTGTCTTACACGCAAGTAACATTTCTGTTGTTATACCATCTATCCCTGCTGCCTTCCTTCTTTGCTTTGATTTAGTGCCATTTCAACTTCGGATTCTAAGATATTCAATTGTTGGTATTTTCCATGTTTCAATTGAAATGTTTCTGTACCTTGTGTTTCGCAGTTTAACAGTTCCGTAAAATATTCTTTCCATCTGTCTTTAATATCTTTGCTGTTGGTAAGAGGTTTCCTAGACTTGTTATTTATAATGGTGACTGGATTGAATTGTTCTTCTCTTAGCCTCATTGCCTTAATGCTTCTGTAAAATTTTCTTGGTGCCTTAGTGCATAGTTCAGCTAAATGTTCTCCATATTTTGCCCAAGATTCTGATTTTGATGACTTTACTTTATTTTTACTATACATTCTTGCTGTTCTGTATTTGGTGTAGTCTTCATCTAATTTTGACTTTTGCCACCTGTGAAAACACTTTTCTTTTTTTGTATAGACCTTTTAACTGCTGCATTCCACCATGCTGTGTGTTTTCTGTGCTTATTTAACTTTTTAAGTCCACAATTTTCTTTCACTATTTCCATGATATTTGTTTTGAAGGTTTGCCATTCTTTAGTTATGTTGCTTACTCCTTCTAGGGTGTTAAAGGCTGATGTAACTGCTCCTTCAATTTGATTCCTAATTTCATTATTATTTAACTTTTCAATATCTATTATTTCAATTTGTTGAGTTGTACTCCTGTCTTGTTTTCTAATTGGTTTTGTAGAAATAGTACCACTGGTCTATGATCAGAGTCTAATATTGCATTTGGGATGGCTCTAGCGTTTTGTATTCTCCATCTTTCATTCTTTTTGCTAGTATAAAGTCGATCTGTGATGCTTGATTAATATTATTCCATTTATACCAGGTTAATATCTGGCTTCTCCTATGTTGGTAAAATGTATTGGTGATAAATAGATCATGTTCTGCACATATATTAAGTAGGTGTTCCCTGTTGCTGTTGCATTTCGTTGTTGTGTCGCTGAATGGTCCTAGATGTGTCTCCCATGGTGTTCTTCGCTCGCCGACTCTTCCGTTAAAATCGCCCATAATATATAAGCTGTCAGTGCTGTTGACTTCACTAATGTTTTCACTTAATTCGTCAAAAAAATGTGGTTCTTTCTTCTTCACTATATGAGTCATTGCATGGTGCATAAATTTGTATGTAAGTTACTTTCCTCTTACCTTGCGCTGTTCTTACGGATCATTCTTTCTGATTTATACTCTATTCATAGAGAACTATATACACCAAATTGACATTTGAGTTTTAAACCGACTGTTGTAGCCGGCACCAAATAAAAGCAAAGAATAGTAACATCGCCGTATAGGCGACAAGGCACCTTACCTTGGCTGTTGCTTGAGGCATAAAATATTACACGGTAGTCTTAGAAGCTGCACATTTAATTGTTCATACATAATTACAATAAGATTTTAATTGTATTGGTAGGATTGTATGAATTTTACTATATATTCATATAAAGTAAAAATACTTATATTCATAATTGATCAATAAGTCTTTTCAAAATTCAAAACATTGATTTTCAATATTTCTTAAAATTTAAAGGACATAAAACATGCAAATTTAACATAATCTACATTCATTGATGGGCAAAATGTTGAATTTATCTCCCATGGTAGGACTATAATAATATCAATTAACGCAATGTCCGCTATGCATGTTAATGTTACAAAAATGACCATAAGTAACAACAAAATTAGATTTTCATTAAGATGGTATAATGGATAGTCATAAACATCATAGTCCTCATGAATAAATTATAGATATAGCATGTCCTCTTTCATATATATCCGTCCATATTTAACGTCTCTTTCCTTATTAATTACCGTCCCTTGTTTAAATTTGGATAAAACGAACATCACAAAAGTTGTACGCCCATTGGTTCTTCTTCTTTTCGCTCTTATTTTATTCTCTCTCTTCTCTCTATTACAGCTGTGTAATGTGAGATAGTTTGATTACATAACTTCAGAATCCTGTAGCACTGTATATGAGGATGTGATTAAAAAGCCAATAGTTCACGGTTTAACTCTGCCATATTCTTCTGTGTTCTCACTAGATTGGAATTTCGGATTTCTAATAAAGGCCGCGTCTGCCTCAGATTGTCAACCACACGATACTGTTTGTCTTAGGAGCTAGTGTATGTGGGCCACCTCTTTCTTCTCATGTCTGCATACTGAAGGAAGTTATGTAGGATATGCTCATGATCATACTCGTCAAGCCACTGGTCGTTGGTGCCTATTAGTCATATGGGCTGAATCATTTTTGTTTGTTTATAAAATTATATATTTCCGTGTTGTTGCCGGCACTTTGACAAGTTACTCCATTTCACTGCCACTTAACTTTATTAACATAATAAATACTTCAATCTACAATGCAATCTTTTGTTTTTAAATAACACGTTTCTTCCATGCAATCATTCAATGCAAACAATGATTAAAATAACACATTTCTTCCATGCAATCATTCAATGCAAACAATGATTAAAATAAAACATTTCTTCCATGCAATCATTTAATGCAAACAATGATTAAAATAACACATTTCTTCCATGCAATCATTCAATGCAAACAATGATTAAAATAAAACATACCATACACTAATTGCATGATTCTAGTCTGTTGACAAACTCTATTATTCACTTCTTTTTCCCGTACATGTATTTTAAACTGAACAACTGAATTCTCCCCGAATGGATTACTACGCTTCGGCATGTTTGTGATCCACAATTTTAACTGTTCACATCGACATACAATCTGTGAGACATGTTGAAGACTAAATAGAACAACCACAATCAAAAACATCCACCCGGTGTACCCACTATTGATTATTGTCTCGAGCGAACTTTATACCAGAAGATATTATTCTGATGTGCGAAAGTAACTATTCGTTACTCAAATACCGACTACTGCATGGATCCTAAAGTAGCTAATAGCTAATGCAAACATGTCACCATGAACACAAAAAGAGCAATGTTCAACACAATCTTTCTCCCCACATTATGATATCAGTGCCAAACCTGGACGTTGACATCAAATAATAGAAGAAAACTAGTCACGACAGAGATGAAGTGTCTGCGCAGAATGCTGGGGGTAACAAGAAGAGACCGGTTGAGAAATGAAGACATCAGAAAAAAGTGGGTACAACACCAGTACTAAACTTCATCAAGAAACTACACATTAAATGGTTCGGCCACATAAGCAGATTACCAACAGGCAGTATGCCACAAAAATCAAAGCTACCTCGATACAGTGGATACAAAGCAAAAGGTGGACCACACAAAGATGGACCTCAGAGGTAACAGAGGCGACTAAAGACAATATTTTTGAAGCGAACATAATGGCTCGTTCTGGAAATCTCTTCCTATACTGACGCTTTACGGCAAAACAGGATTGGAGATAAGAAAAAAAAATAAAACTCATAAGAAGTAATATTCGTTACTGATAACTGTGTCTCCACTTTGTGCCGTCCAAACATGATAGACTGCCTAAAATAGATTTCCAGTCAAATTATGTTGGTAAGCCATGTTTTGTGACCCATTGATGATCCCAAAGTATATTCTATATGGTCAACTGGTACTAGACAGCATGGGTATCCTTTACTAATCTTCATGAGCACATGCAAGCACCATTTAACTTTATGCAGCATAAACTAAAACAGGCAGGCATGGTGAGTAAACAGTGAGGGATGGCTCAAAAGCAAACACCATCACATATGGAGACCTAAAGAGAGTACAGATAGACCATCCTCTGCATCATCTCCATTTTCACATACAAAAAGGACTGCCACTCCAGACGATGTAATTCAAAACAGAACAAACTAAATGACCTGCATTAGACCTGTAATCTCATCAGATCTATGATTATGAGATAACAAAACAAACCCACTATAAATTAACAAAGGATAACTAAAACTACACATAATATATCGAAACCAAATATAGAGAGTTTCATAGAGAACTATACACCAACTTGACATTTGAGTTTTAAACCGACTGCTGTAGTCGGCACCAAATAAAAGCAAAGAATAGTAACATCGCCGTATAGGCGACAAGGCACCTTACCTTGGCTGTTGCTTGAGGCATAAAATATTACACGGTAGTCTTAGAAGCTGCACATTTAATTGTTCATACATAATTACAATAACATTTTAATTGTATTGGTAGGTTTGTATGTATTTTACTATATATTCATTCAGAATAAAAATACTTATGTTCATAATTGATCAATAAGTCTTTTCAAAATTCAAAATATTGATTTTCAATATTTCTTAAAAATTTAAAGGGACATAAAAACGCAAATTTAACATAATCTACATTCATTGATGGGCAAAATGTTGAATTTATCTCCCATGGTAGGACTATAATAATATCAATTAACGCAATGTCAGCTATGCATGTTAATGTTACAAAAATGACCATAAGTAACAACAAAACTAGTATTCATTAACATTTTCATTACTACCCCCTCAAATTCATGGGATAACTGGGCTAAGGTTGACCTGAGATCACTTAGTTCTGTGTTCCTTTCAGATTTCAGTGCTGAGATAGAAGACAGTGCGTCAGTCAACAGCACTATTTTTCCATGTATTTGGTTCATATGTTGTAGTGCCACTTTTGCAACTGCACTTAGGGCCTCTACCTCTGCCCTGAAATTGGTTGACAACTTGCCGGTGGCCAGAACTAAGTTAGTTCTACTCCCATTTTTTAGTCTGAGGACAACTCTCCCTCCTCCATTGTGGGTGGCATCTGTAGCCGAGCCATCCGTGTATGCATGTGTCCATGAGTCTATTGGGTAGTTTTCGTTTATGTGTTTTTCTGCGATGAGCCTTCTCTCCATGTCTGTCTGTGAGATGATGTAACTCAATGAGACAAGAGGTCTATGATTATGAGATAACAAAACAAACCCATTACAAATTAACATTATCATCATCAGGTGCCGTGCCGGCTGGCGTAGGCAATCATGGATCTCCACAAATCTCTGTCGTTGGTGTTTGCTATCAACTCAGATGTTGACGCTCTACCGTGCCATGAAGTCAGGCCATCCAACATTTTCTCTCTGTCTTTCCCTGTCTCGTCTACCCTCAATTTTACCGGTTGTCACAATGTGTTCTAAACCTCCACTCCACATCACATGTCCGAAAATGATGACTGCCTCTTTCTTATATTGATGATAAGCTTTCTCTGTGTCTTGATCTCATTCAACACCTCAACATTAGTCATTTTAGTAGTCCATGGGATTCTCATCATTCTTCTATAAAACCACATTTCTGTGGCCCTCGGAGATTTTTCAATCTGTGTGTTCATTGTCCATGACTCGACACCGTATGTCAGTATTGGTTCTATGTAGCACTGAATAACTGCATTCTGATCGGGATTGACAAGGACTTGTTGCAGATAATGCTTCTCATTTTCAGGAATGTTTTCGCTTGTCATATTCTGCTCTTTATTTCTGATCGGCATCTGCCATCTGATGTTATCAGGACTCCGAGGTATTTAAATTGCTACACTTGGCTTAGATTATTTATGACAAATTAACATAGATTAATGAATACTACAGATACAACATTGAAAATAAATATAAAGTTTAATAAACAAAACTCTATACAAACAAGTAATATTAATTAAAACACTAATTGACATTTGAGTTTTAAACCGACTGTTGTAGTCGGCACCAAATAAAAGCAAAGAATAGTAACATCGCCGTATAGGCGACAAGGCACCTTATCTTGGCTGTTGCTTGAGGCATAAAATATTACACGTTAGTCTTAGAAGCTGCACATTTAATTGTTCATACATAATTACAATAAGATTTTAATTGTATTGGTAGGATTGTATGAATTTTACTATATATTCATATAAAGTAAAAATACTTATATTCATAATTGATCAATAAGTCTTTTCAAAATTCAAAATATTGATTTTCAATATTTCTTAAAAATTTAAAGGGACCTAAAACATGCAAATTTAACATAATCTACATTCATTGATGGGCAAAATGTTGAATTTATCTCCCATGGTAGGACTATAATAATATCAATTAACACAATGTCCGCTATGCATGTTAATGTTACAAAAATGTCCATAAGTAACAACAAAACTAGTATTCATTAACATTTTCATTACTACCCCCTCAAATTCATGGGATAACTGGGCTAAGGTTGACCTGAGATCACTTAGTTCTGTGTTCCTTTAGATTTCAGTGCTGAGATAGAAGACAGTGCGTCAGTCAACAGCACTATTTTTCCATGTATTTGGTTCATATGTTGTAGTGCCACTTTTGCAACTGCACTTAGGGCCTCTACCTCAGCCCTGAAATTGGTTGACAACTTGCCGGTGGCCAGAACTAAGTTAGTTCTACTCCCATTTTTTAGTCTGAGGACAACTCCCCTCCTCCATTGTGGGTGGCATCTGTAGCCGAGCCATCCGTGTATGCATGTGTCCATGAGTCTATTGGGCAGTTTTCGTTTATGTGTTTTTCTGCGATGAGCCTTCTCTCCATGTCTGTCTGTGAGATGATGTAACTCAATGAGACAAGAGGTCTATGATTATGAGATAACAAAACAAACCCATTACAAATTAACATTATCATCATCAGGTGCTCATGCCGGCTGGCGTAGGCAATCATGGATCTCCACAAATCTCTGTCGTTGGTGTTTGCTATCAACTCAGATGTTGACGCTCTACCGTGCCATGAAGTCAGGCCATCCAATATTTTCTCTCTCTGTCTTCCCCTGTCTCGTCTACCCTCAATTTTACCGGTTGTCACAATGTGTTCTAAACCACCACTCCACATCACATGTCCGAAAAATGATGACTGCCTCTTTCTTATATTGATGATAAGCTTTCTCTGTGTCTTGATCTCATTCAACACCTCAACATTAGTCATTTTAGCAGTCCATGGAATTCTCATCATTCTTCTATAAAACCACATTTCTGTGGCCCTCAGAGATTTTTCAATCTGTGTGTTCATTATCCATGACTCGCATCCGTATGTCAGTATTGGTTCTATGTAGCACTGAATAACTCGCATTCTGATCGGGATTGACAAGGACTTGTTGCAGATAATGCTTCTCATTCTAGGAATGTTTTCGCTTGTCATATTCTGCTCTTTATTTCTGATCGGCATCTGCCATCTGATGTTATCAGGACTCCGAGGTATTTAAATTGCTACACTTGGCTTAGATTATTTATGACAAATTAACATAGATTCATGAAAACTACAGATACAACATTGAAAATAAATAAAGTTTAATAAACAAAACTCAATACACACAAGTAATATTAATTAAAACACTAATTGACATTTGAGTTTTAAACCGACTGTTGTAGTCGGCACCAAATAAAAGCAAAGAATAGTAACATCGCCGTATAGGCGACAAGGCACCTTATCTTGGCTGTTGCTTGAGGCATAAAATATTACACGTTAGTCTTAGAAGCTGCACATTTAATTGTTCATACATAATTACAATAACATTTTAATTGTAATGGTAGGTTTCTATAGATTTTACTATATGTTCATACAGAATAAAAATACTTATATTCATGATTGATCATTAATTATTTTTCAAATTCAAATTATTGATTTTAAATATTTTTTTAAAATTTAAAGGGACATAAAAACATGCAAATTTAAATAATTCATTCACTGATGGGAAAAATGTTACATTTATCTCCCATGGTAGGACTATAAAAATATTCAACGCCATGTCAACTATGCATGTTAATGTTACAAAAATGACCATAAGTAACAACAAAACTAGATTTTCATTAAGATAGTCATAAACATCATCAGTTATCAGTTATATGAGGACTATCATCATAGCACTCCGGGCATGGTCATTGGTGCTCCGATCGCCGCCTCAGCAAATCCAGCAGCGTCCAGCGGCCCAACACGCCATTTCGATGTTGAGTAATCAATCTCTTTGCATATTTAGTATGTCGTTCTTTTCGGGCTGCACCAATATTGATACTCATCTCTCTCAATCTGGTCAGGAGTGATTCACAGCCCTGAAACTCCTCTGTTCTGAAAGACTCTCATTGCTTGAAGAATGTCATTTCGATCCATGGCAGCTCTCTCTGATATTGTAGCCTTGTCAGACAATCTTCGTTCATTACCCCTAACTCCTGAGTGCCCAGGGACAAAAATGAAGGTGATTTCTCTGATCATTGTCTGTACCGGTACCTTCACCCAGTTGCGTTTCACTATTCCTGATTCCACTTTACGAATCATGCTCATGGAGTCACTGAGTATGAAAACACGAGAGGAGTTGAGAGATAACAACCATTTCACCGCCTTCGAACTGCCCGAACCTCCATTGTCAAACTACTTGCGGTTGTTGCGTAGGCTCCACTAGCCTCCTCTTATTATTGTTCCTCCTGTGCTAAAAAACCCACGCACAACGTTGTTAGTGTATGACTGAACCATCGGTGTAAATAACCACATCTGTATCATTGATGATGTCATTTAAGAGGGCCTCAACCTCCACGTTAATCGGTGATGGATTATTTTGTTCGCAGTTTTTCTTAATAGATGTAATAACGGTGAAAGCAGTCTGAAATTGAGGTGGCAGAGCAATCCATTCCTCTCCTGGTTCAATTCTGGAAGGATCACATATTTTCCTAAGAGTAACTTCCGCCTGACTCAGCCGTGATCTGCCTCTTTAGTCTACACTTTCTCTTTGAGTTCTTCATGGAGCACACTTTCTCCTTATTGAGTTCTTCATGGAGCACTTTCTCCTATTGAGTTCTTCATGGAGAGGATGTTCCTTGTTTGATTTTTAGATACGACCGAACCCTCCGAGTTTCAATTCTGTTAGCAATAGTGGGGAGGTCAAGAAGGAATCTCATTGGCGCTCCTGGTGTATCATAAACATCATAGTCCTCATGAATAAATGCTAATAGCATGTCCTCTCTCATATATATCCGTCCATATTTTACTTCTCTTTCCTCATTAATTACCGCCCCTTGTTTAAATTTGGATAAAACGAACATTACAAAAGTTGTACTCTCATTGCTCCTTCTTCTTCTTTTTCTTCCTATTTTATTCTCTCTATTCTATCTACCCCCTCCATAAACCAACTGACTCCTTACCATTTCCTCTTCTACCGGTCCCCTCTCCACCTATTGAGGCACCCCTGTATTGTCATCCTCACATTGACTCCTTCTTCTCGACTCCCTCTCCCCCTGGCCCCTATACACTTGTTGGTATCCATGCCTCTCTTGCCTACCTCTTCTGCTTTTATTTATACCCTACATCCTTACATGGCACTATCCTTACATGGCACTATCCTTACATGCACTATCCTTACTGCACTATCCTCTACATGCACCTATCCTTACATGGCATCTATCCTTCATGGCACTATCCTTAATGCACTAATCCTTACATGGCACTATCCTTACATGGCACTATCATCCCTGTTTACCGTCAGAAATACGGCTCATACTCTAGGGCAGTGGTTCTCAACCTTCCTAATGCCGCGACCCTTTAATATAGTTCCTCATATTGTGGTGACCACCATACATAAACAATTTTTCGTTGCTACTTCATAACTGTAATTTTGCTACTGTTATCAGTCGTAATGTAAATATCTGATATGCAGGGCGTATTTTTATTGTTACAAAATGAACATAATTAAAGCATAGTGATTAATCACAAAAACAATGTCATTATATATTCTGAAATATTTATTAATACTTATGATAAATATGTGTTTTCCGATGGTCTTAGTCGACTCCTGTAGAAATGGTCGTTCGACCACCAAAGAAGTCGCGACCCACAGTTTGAGAACAACTGCTCTAGAAATTGACCAGGGATGTCGTCAATGTAAAGTATCTCTTAAATGTTGTTTAACTGGAGTGTGGACAAATCCCAAACTGTGTCCAGTTGTACTTACATTAGTGCTAAGTAACAAGACTAGAAGATTAGAGCTTAAATAACAAGACTAGAAGATGAGAGTTTAAGTAACAAGACTAGAAGATTAGAGCTTAAATAACAAGACTACAAGATGAGAGTTTAAGTAACAAGACTAAAGATAGAGTTTAAATAACAAGACTACAAGATGAGAGTTTAACAAACAAGACTAGAATGATGAGAGTTAAGTAACAAGACTACAAGATGAGAGTTAAGTAACAAGACTAGAAGATGAGAGTTAAGTAACAAGACTACAAGATGAGAGTTTAAGTAACAAGACTACAAGATGAGAGTTTAACAACAGAGACTAGCAAGATGAGAGTTTAAGTAACAAGACTAGAAGATGAGAGTTTAAGTAACAAGACTACAAGATGAGAGTTTAAGTAACAAGACTAAAGATGAGAGCTTAAGTAACAAGACTACAAGATGAGAGTTTAAGTAACAAGACTAGAAGATGAGAGTTTAACAAACAAGACTAGAAGATGAGAGCTTAAGTAACAAGACTAGAAGATAAGAGTTTAACAAACAAGACTAGAATATGAGAGTTTAAGTAACAAGACTACAAGATGAGAGCTTAAGTAACAAGACTAGAAGATGAGAGCTTAAGTGACAAGACTACAAGATGAGAGCTTAAGTAACAAGACTAGAAGATGAGAGCTGAGGTAACAAGACTAGAAAATTGTAGTTTCAGTAACAGAGCTAACTCTCATAGACCTACCTCTGCATCATCTTCAGTTTCACCTGCAGCAAGGACTACCACTCCAGAATAGGACATTACAGACGATGTAATTCAGCACAGAACAAACTACATGACGCAAAACCTGTAATCTCATGAGACAAGAGGTCTATGATTGTGAGATACCAACAAAAAGAACCACTATAAATTAACACAGATTAAGTAACGAATTAAGTAAGGAAAAATGTATGCTAAGATAATTGAAAGAAGACTAAGACCAACAATTAAAGAACAATACTCAGAAGCTCAGAAGGAGTATGATGTCATCTACGGGGATACAGCGCCAGAAATTCCACACAGAATCGCATTGGCATCAAGTGCTTTTAACAAATTGTCAAATATATGGAAGTCCAATTCACTCAGCAAGCACTTAAAATTAAAGATCTTTAACTCTTGTGTGATTCCAGTATTAACTTATGGATGCGAGAGTTGGAAAGCAACAAAGCTCTAGAAAGAAAATTAGATAACTTTGAGAATAAATGTCTTAGAAGAATACTGAACCTCAAATGGTCAGATTTCAGACCCAATACACAAATAAGACAAGAGACCAAGCAAGAAAATGTATCAAATTTTATAAGAAAGCGCCGCTGGAACTACATCGGCCACACACTTAGAATGGATGAGAGAAGACTCCTTACCAATCCCTCATATGGACACCAGAGGGAAAAGAAAACGAGGAAGACCAAGAGAGACTATGCGTAGAACCATCACCAGAGAAGGCTCAACGATGGGCCTAGTAAACATTAAAGACTTAAAGCAAATAGCAACGAACCGCGAGACATGGAGAGCTATGACCTCTGCCCTATGCGCCGCCCACAGGCCCAAGAGGAAAGACTAACTAACTCAGAAGCACAGATGGGTTTCAGACGATATAGAAGCTGTATCGATGCAATATTCACATTAAGACAAATTACGGAAAGGGTAATCGAACATAACAAGACCTGTAATGTGGCATTCATAGACCAGGAAAATGCCATCGACAGAGTCGATAGAAACAAACTATGGGATTGTCTAAGAAAATATGGAATCAGCAAACATCTCATCAAGGTCTGCAAGAGCGTATACATTTCAAATAAAAGTTACATAAGAACAAACGCCGGAACATCAAAATCATCCATAGTAAATTCAGAAGTCAAACAGGGGTGTGTGCTCTCCCCACTGCTGTTTATAACATACTTATCATGGACAACATAAGTAGAGAAGCAGATATAGAAGAAGAAAATTATATTTCAGAACTTTTATTTGCAGATGACCAAGTACTGATTGCAGAAAACGTGAATCTCCAGAACCATTTGAGCTTAGTTAACATCAGGGGGAGGGGGAGTACAACATGTAAAAGAAATATAATAAAGACGGAGACAATGACGATAAGCAGACAACTAGAAAACCTTACAATAAAACTCCAGGACACAGAAATAGAACAATCCAAGGAAGCCAAATACTTAGGAGCAATTTTCACTGCAGAGGGAAGTATCGATAGTGAAATCAGCAATCGATGCACAAAAGCTAACCAGGTACTGGGGAAGTTAACACCACTGTTGTCACATAAAGAGATACCACTAAAAATGAAAGCAAATCTTATAAGAACGATTTTATGGCCAACACTATGTTACTATAGTTCGATCCAAAATTCGTGATCACACTAAAGTTTAATTTGTACGAAATCTATCTGATGGATACATTTTTTGCATGCAGTCTTATATACCTCACGACGTATCCATGTTTAACTAATTGGTAGGTAGCTTAGTTGATGCAAAAACGTTTTTGTTATATAATTTTGCATGAGCACAACAAAATGATAATCAAAGTTTAGAATTTACAGTAATACACAAATGGTGGCGAATGTTTGCAAAGGCGTAACCCTATTTCATATTATAAAAAGCAATGTGACATGGTTAGCTTTTTCTTCATGAGTGTTTTTTATGTTGATATTATCTTTGGCGATCAAATTGACGTACCTTTGGTAGTTGTTGCCAGTCCCTGGTATTGTGAGGCAATTGGTGAAGGTGAAAGTAAATGGGATGTTAGCTATTAGATTCGGTGTCTGAAGAGTCGAAGAGATTAACTACTGCTGCGGGCTGGAGAAAATACAAACCATCTCGTTGCCAATATACCTCTTCTTCTCGGAGCACATGCTCTTCACATTTGTTCCAGTATTCTATATCTATTTTTGCGAGGGCATCACGTGTTAGAACTTTTACATCACGAAGTTTGAAAGTCTTGTATATTGCTGCAACTTGACCTTTGACTGCAGCCCACACAAGTTCAATGGGATTGAGATGTGAATAGTACGGTGGTACTCCAAGAGAAGTGTGCCATGCTCAGCAATGACTTTATCGATTATAAAATCTTTGACTTCTTAGTCTGTCTCACCAGTTGCAACAACTCAGTTTTGAAATTGTTGCAACAAAACGATATATTTTCTTTTGCAAGCCACGCCATGATGTCTTGGTTTGTGCTTGATGAGGTGGGAATTTTGTCTGCATGCGCCACTACATTATGATAGGAGGCATTGTCCATTACAATACACGACGGCCTATCTAGAGCAGGCAGAAATGTGTTCGCTAACCAATCCCTGAAAATAAGTCCGTTCATTTCGGTGTGGTAGTCCCTACCATCTGTAGACAGTGCTTGAAAAAGAAGTTCTGCGCCACTGACAAGACCATTTGCTTTGCTGCCTGCATGACCTATCACAATGCGTTGCCCTTGCTGCTTGGAATTTCCCCTTTCTTAGTTCCGTCTAGTGATTGCCATTCTTTATCAAACGTATGGTGAGCATTTACCCACGATTCGTCCAGATATACAATATCGTAACCTTCCGTCCTACGCTTCCGTATCTCCCGCAGATATTTGCATCGTGAAGCTATTATATGCGTTTTCTCACAAACTATATTCTGACCTGTACTAGATTTCCGAAAAGTGAAACCGCTGCACCTAACAACTCTCCATAAGGTGGTTTTAGGTATATCAATATCACATTGAATTAGCAGACGCGATTTCAATTTACGTAGTGTAACCACATCATTTGCCTTAAACATTTTATGAATCTCTCTCACAATAACATCTTTATCGAAATCGTCCGTTTCCGGCCTTTTCTGTGTTCCTTACATTCATCACTACAGTCCTGCTCTATCCAACGGCAAAATGACATTCTACTTATACCAAGAGCATGTTGTGTTCTCTTTTCTTCGGGTCTTGTAAGTTGTGATATAAACCACCACGTCTGGCTTCTCTGCAGAAGTAGCTATACAGTTGTGCAGTCACCTTCTGCATGGTAGTGAATTTACACTTCAAACTCATTTCTAATACTGATAATAAAATAGTACATTCCGCTTCAAGTAATGCAAATAAATCGTTTGTGACACGCCAATGACAATCTTTCACATACGGTGTGAAATGATTAATTTCACGGGATTCCGATTTTAACTACTGCTGAATTGCACGTGGAGCGCACATTTGCATCTTGACGTCAATACTTCACTTTCGTACCGTTAACATTCTAAAATCATACCAAATCAACATCGCTGTTAAATTAGTAATCCCTATATATAAAGGGGATTGTCTGAATGTGTGCCCGGGTATAGAAAACGTCAGTTTGCATCCAATATTCACCATTTTTTCTGCAAAATTTTATCTTCGAAAGTTAAGACTAGCTAAAGAAACTGTGTCGAAATCGGATCAATATTAACGTTACAATTAAATTTAATCTATTTCTTGATGACCTATATACAACATAGGCATGGATTGCGTCCCTTAATTTGTTGTTTCTAACTTGAATTGAAAATCGTTGCATATCCCTTACAGGACGTAGCCATTAACCACAGAAAACGACTAGGCACCACTTATACGTTCAGTAGTTTGCCATTGCTTTCTGAACGATGAGGTCTATTTTTATCTTTTGTAAAAACCCCACGGAAACAAATTTGCTTCCAAACTTGCACACCGTGGGGTTTGAACCAGGTACGCTATAAAACTATGTTAACTACGCTATAAAAATTGCGTTTTTTTCGTCTGCTTTAGTTTGAGCAAACTGTATAATTTAGAATGTTGACTCGAAATCGGGTTAATATTCGTTTAAAAAATAAATAAAACATAAAATGATGTCTTGTCCCACTTAAAATTTTTAGGTTCCGATAGAGGTAGTCACCCCGTGATCTCTACCAAATATATTTTCTACAGTTGAAGAAGGGTAACTCTGATTGTTCGACAGCGGAAACTTTCAATGGTCCAAGCTCAATCTGTGTGCTAACGTCTTTATGTGTTAACTTTCCATTAAATTGTTTAATACTTATTCTGTTTTGTCAAAATTCCGCAGGTCCTTTTATATTGATATTGTTAAAATATTATATACAATGCCGCCTAAGAAAACTAGGAATAAGTAGAACAGCTTTCTGTCAGTGTCAACAGGCAGAACAGACACCAAACCATATCCTGCAAGAATGTCCTCTCCTGAGTGAGCTGAGAAGCAACATGTGACCACACCCAGTCGACCTGAAAACTAAACTTTGGGGAAACCTGACAGACCTGAAGCTGACTGCCCATTTTGTGGTTTAAGCGCATGAACAGAAATCGCTGAAGAAGAAGATGATATCTCTTGGAACGGCTTCACTAATAAATCCTCATCAAGGATTACTAACAACTTTCATCCGTGCGAAGCCGGGTTAATCAGCTAGTAACATATAATTCAAATCTTACATAACTAAAGGTTTGGGTGGCAAAAAATACTTTTGGAATGTCGTCACTGTTACCTATATAAAAATGCAAAAATCAAAGAATTTCTGTCAAGTGGATGATTTTTATATCGGTCGGTAAAGATGATCACGCATTTTGGAACGAACTATAGTGTCAAATATGACCAATAACAACAGCTAATGAGCGGAAAATCATAACGACGGAGATGAGGTGTCTTAGAAGAGCTGCAGGTGTGACAACAACAGACAAAATTAGAAATGGGAAAATCAGAAGAAGACCGGATGTGAAACCAGTCATGCAATTCATAGAAGAACAACATCTTTGTGTAGAATGGGTGGACAGCATTCAGAGATCACATCTCAAGAAAATGACTTGGCTGTACAAACCTGGACTTATGGAGTGCAGGGTAACGAGCGTGCTGACTTTCTTGCAAACAATTCAAGCGGACAGAAGTATGGACAGAGCTGATGTCATCAATGCGGTACGCTTTCATTTATGTGGTATGGACGAGTCTCAGACACTGGAATGAGTGCGAGAATTAAGAGTTAAGTTTGGACATGCCAGAAGTATCGTCTTCGTGTAGAGAGAGAAGATATAGTAATCAACTTCTCATGGGTACTGTGAGCAAATGGAATTTGGGATGGCTGCTGCAGCGGAGGACAATGCATGCATGGGAATGCCCAATCTGCCATGAGTCGATCGCATAACATTACATAGAAGAACAACAGATTTAATGGTTTGGACACCTGACAAGAATGTCCTGGTATCGTCTACCACAGAGTGACGGCATCAAGAACAGCCGTAAGATAACGAATAACAGTTTACAAAGGGCTATGAAACAAGCACACACAAGATCACTACATTTTCCTCAAACACTTTTGTAAATGGCGAAATAAAAGCAGAATTAACGTAAACTACATGGTATCATTTCATAGAACATAATTTATAGAAATACAGAAGAATATTTTACACACTAATTGACATTTAATTATTAAACCGGCAATTTTAGCCGGCACCAAAAAAAACAAAGAATAGTAACATCGCCGTATAGGCGACAAGGCACCGTAATCTAGCTGTTGTTTGAGGCATAAAATACAACACTTTAGTCTTATAAGCTGCACTTGTAATTGTTTGTAAATAATTACAATAATACTTTAAATGTATTAGAAGGTTTGTATGGATTTTACTATATACTCGTACAGAATAAAAATACTTATATTCAACATTGATTATTAACACTACGAATGTAATTGAAATTATTCATTTTCAGTATTTCTAAAAATGTAAAGGGACACAATAACATGCAAATTTAACATTGTCTTAATATGGTGGAAAATGTTGAATTTATCTCCCATAGTAGGACTATAGTAAGATCAATTAACGCCATGTCAACTATGCATGTTAATGTTACAAATATGACCATAAGTAACAAGAAAACTAGATTTCATTACGATGGTGTAATGGATAGTCATAAACATCATAGTCCTCATGAATAAATGCTAATAGTATGTCCTCTATGATATATATCCATCCATATTTAACTTCTCTTTCCTCATTAATTACTGCCCCTTGTTTAAATGTCGGGTACCCATTCGTTTATGTATTCGTCTTCCTGTGATATACAAAGATTGTGTGTACTTTTGCGCTGTTTTTAGTATCACTTACAATACTAAAGTGTAGACACAGTAGGCTTCGTTTTCTATCAAATTTGCACAAGACAAGCATTCTATTTTATACATTACACATGTGTTTTCAAAACAAAATACTGTAGTTTTACAAAGTATAAAACTACACATCGACGTTTCGACCAATTTTAATCACTCTTGTGATATGTTTGATCTTTGCCAAAAACGTGTATACGTTGCACATTGGTTTGTTAGGCCCCTAAACGCATCGACTTCTACAAGTTTAGGACACGTGCATCCGATTTCAGCCAAACCTCCTTAGTTCCCTCTTACAACATGCGTGGCAGGTAACAGTGGTTCTATTCTTTACACCCCAAATTTGGGCCCTGTATCCACTCAGGATTGTACTGTGTAAAACTACAGTACTTGATTTTACGTATTTCACCATTGCTACATAGTTTTACTGCATTCTTCCCTGATATTTATAACACTGTTCTATGAATAGCCTACTCAAAGCACGAGAGGAGACGTAACATCTTTCACTTTCGATGTCTCCGCTAGATTATGAACATCAGGTGGTACGACAAGATAACCAACTCTGAAGTACTGCAACGTGCAAACCTGCCTTCCATCATGGGCATGCTCAGCAGTAGACGACTAAGATGGTTGGGGCATGTGAGAAGAATGGAAACTTGTCGCATACCAAAACAAATGTTCTGTGAACTTACGGAGGGGAAGATGCAACAGGGCAGACCACTGCTCAGATATAAAGATGTCTGCAAAGCCTCAATGAAAAACGTTTCTATAAGTCCCAGCACATGTGGAAAACTAGCTGATGACAGAGTTGTGTGGAAAGCCAAATTGCGAAAGGGCGCAGAATCTTTTGAGAAGAGACCTATGTATGAGCTGAACGACAAGAGAGAAAAGCGAAAACTCAGAAGTTGTCACAGTAAAACACTTGCTAATTGACCGTCTGTAAAGACGTAAAAGGTCATATATATATATATATATAAAAACATATTCTATGAAAGCAGATTTACTCCGATACAGTGGATAACAGATGCGACGAAAGACTGTTTATGAACAGCACACAAAATCCCGTTGTAGATATCTCTTCTTACCGTGAAGCTATGAGGCAAATCAAGACTGGAGAAAAGAAAGAAAGACGCATAGACTGGCTCACTCCATCTCTCTCGCGAAGACTAATGTACCAGATTTCCCCATAAATTATGTTGTTGTTTTTAGGGACTCCGTCCCTCCGTACAGCTTCTCATTTAGCTCGATTTTCTCCGCCAGGTTTCGTTTCTCAGGTCTGCTAGCAGTAGGTGCTCTACTGTCATGTTTGCCTTCTTGCAGTGGCTAGTTGTGTCAATTTTAAATTTGTTGTAAAGGTGGGATCGGAGTCTGTTATGGCCGGTACGGAGGCGGAATATGATAACTTGTAATTCTAAATTTGTCTTATTCATGTGGAAATCT
Organism: Arion vulgaris; assembly: GCA_020796225.1. Lineage (NCBI taxonomy): Eukaryota > Metazoa > Mollusca > Gastropoda > Stylommatophora > Arionidae > Arion > Arion vulgaris. The sequence goes on from CM036754.1 coordinate 41,873,586, forward strand.
GATTCATGCAGCCTTAGCATGGGTATGCTTCGTCACATCTTGAGCGTCATTTGGAGCTCTGGTGCTTATCCTTCGGCGATGTGTCCAGTTTTAGCCAGCGTTTACTGGGTTCGTTCTCCGTCAGCCATGGGCCGTCACCAGCCGACCTGCAAGGCAGCATGTTGCTATTTTCTTTTAGGGTAGCTACCCTTTGACAACCTTCCCTCCCGGGTTGTTGAGCTTCATCTACCCATGTTACCTTCCTTTTTTGGACTACTTGGTTTGCCTGCCGTCCAGTTTTGTGTGAGGGTTGCTCCGCTAACCTTTGATTGTCCCCAGTCTAACTACAAGGCATTAGTAGGCTCACTCAATCTGAAACCTTTTCGAACTGACCCTGAATGGTATAACATAATTACAAAAAAGATACATATATTTTTTTTCCATTGTACACACGTGTTTCTTTTATTGCATGTAAGAGAAATCAAAACATGGTTTGAAAAATTAATACAATATGCCGCATTCTTGCATTTAGCAGTGTGATGTCAGCCTCATCGTACTCTACGTGCTTCTCTTTCAGACTCCAACAGTGTGAGAATATCCCCTTCACGAACAGGTCCTTTGACATTACGAATGATAGACCGGTTCATGAGATCCTGTACGACCAACCACCTTGAAAACTTTTGCTCGTTTCACTGGCTGAAGTTTGTCCATGTTGATAGTCAGACTGGTAACATGTGAAAGATATATATATATATATTATATATATATATATCGTATTTGTTTTTGGTTTTTTCTCTCGAGAAATTGTGCTTTTTTTCATACTTTCAAGAAATATTTCAATGACAGACTCAATTATAGATGTGTCAAATTTAGTTGACTTTGTCCATGACATGACGATACGATGGTGGTCATTTGAAGTGGTGATGATGGTATGATTACACATTTTAAAATACATTATAAACAATAAGGAAATGTGCAATTTAACAGTGGTGTTTCCAAATAAAGAGGGGTCAACAACAAGTTTCCTTCATAAGGATCTATATTATTTTTGGTCTTGTCTTTACCTTCCATACATACATCATATTATGGATGCGGCTTTCTGAAGGAATATTTGTTGGAATAGATGAGAATTGTATGTTTTGATGTAAAATTTTGCTGCATTCCTGCAGGTCCATATGAGGTACCTGTATTCTGCAAGTAGTATAAGTAGTTTTGTGTGTATGTCTGGAATTGTTTTGGGTAGTGTGTTTAGCATGATGGCTCTGTATATATATCTATTTTTATTTGTGTGTGTTTTGATTATGTTTCGAAGTGATTCTGTGGTTGGTCTGACTGTACTGCATTGAAAGAATATGTGTTCTTCCGTTTCTTGTATGTTTGTTCTGCATAATTGGCATTTTGTTACTTGTCTGGGTCTGTTTACTACCCGTTCTCTTGTAGGTGTTTTATTGTCTATATCAGTCTGAATGTTACCTCTCGGGCTTTGAGTGGAATGTTTGGGTTGTGTAAGTTTACGAATGCGTTGGTGTGGTCTGTTATGAAATAACTATAACCACTTTTGATTTTTAGGTGTAATGCTGGAGCTTAACTAGATGTTTATATATTTTTGTTGTTGTCTGATGCATTAGTTTTTCGTTTCCTTGTATGGCTTGATGCATGTTTTGTAGAATGTGGGTAATGAACCAAAGTAGTGTGGCACTGAGTTTTTTTTGCAGTGGGACTAGTTTGGTTAATCTGAGTCCTATGTAATAGTGCGATAGTGTGTGATGTTCTGGGTGTTTGATGATGTGGATTATATGGTTTATTCTGAGTGCTTTTATTTTTGTCTGTATGTCTTGTAGTGCAATGCCTCCTTGTCTTGTTGCGTGCCGTATATTGTGTTCCCGAAGACGAATCTTCTGATTTGTTTGTTTATGTCTCTGATCGTCCGTTTTGGAAGGTCAAGGACTGTAGCTGTGTAGATAATTGTTGGAATGATGTATGTGTTGACAATGACACTTCTGCCAAAAATTGTTGATGTTTTGAACTTGTATCTGTTGATCATATCTGTTGTGTGTGCTACCATGTGCTTGAGTGTGTTCTGTTTGGGTGCGATGGAAATGTGATGCCATATAGTTTCATATTATTTGTTGCTGTAATGCTAAATAGAAAGTCTGACTTGTTCTTCCATTTTCCTATTCCCATTATTGAAGATTTGTGTACCTTTATTTGTGTCCCGTTACTTTCCCCAAAAATTGTGTATGTGTTTAAAATCTTTTCTACAGACCTAGTGTTTGGCGGGAAGAAGACGGTGTCGTCTGCGTAAGCAAGCAACTTCCGTTCTCCTTTCCCTTTTATAAAGGTGCCTTTAATGGTGTTGTCTTGTCTGATCTTTTCCAAGAGTGGTTCTAACGCTAGAACATACAATAAAGGAGACAGAGAGCAACCCTGTCTAACTGACCAGGTTAACTCAAAGATTGTATGGTTCACAAATACCATACTTTCGGGTTTGGTGTATAGTATTTTAATCGACTCTTGGAAATATGTTCCTATGTTGCAGTTGAGTAGTATTTTATGTAGGTATGTGTGTGATATTCTATCAAAAGCCTTCTCCTTGTCATAGTTAGCATCATTGAAATTGATACTGGCCATTCAGGAGCTGACGATGTCCAGGTCACAGCCATCCGATCATGTTCCTCCGATGATCGCAGTCGATTCGCCACGGAGAACCGTTTTATTTCATTCTATGGCACTTTGCGACCTCTTGGACTCAACGCATTACATTCCTATGCTTCTTAGTACTGTCTTATCTCGTGCCTTGTAATCTATATGTGTGTTTGCTCCATATATGTGTTATTTATCCACTATATTGTTTCTCTTCTTTTCCACTTCCGGTTTTGTGTTGCACTCATTTCGTTGTTGGTTTTTATTACTTTCGCTGCCACCGACGACAAAAGTCGGCGAAGTACCAACTCCCTTTCACTACCGCCGACGACTTTTGTCGGCGGGCATGTGCCGTCGACGATGTCTTTTTAAACGGGGAGTATCGCTTGCCGAAAACGGGGTTCCGTGACGTACTACTTCCGTATTTTTCCGACGAGCTCTCCAAAATGGCGGATCTAACACACACGCGGTAAACGTCGGTATAAGTCCGATTTTTCGTAAGTGAACAAAAATTTTCAAAATGGACGACGTAGCTGATGAATAGTGATGTCCAACATGACTCTTTTTCGGATTTTTTAGCCAGTGATAGTGTTAAAACGAGCTCTGAATGTGATATGAATTTGAACTGTGATTCACGTGACGATGTTTATAGATCGATAGCAGACATTTCCAAGGGTACAAGAGTAGATGACGGACACCCAACGCGAAAACGACGGAATATCGTACTGTGGATAGGTATGGGGATATCAGTTACTACAATAGCTTGTGGATTATAAAGAATAGATTCCACATATAGACAGGTTAGTAGCTCATTAATATATGAACACTATTCCGTAGTTTAAAAGTCCTAAGTTTATTAGTTTATTTTTTACGATTTTTGAAATTGTCACTCTGAAAACTGATCATACCGAAAAATAGCGTGGCACTGGGCCAGACTTTGTTGAAAAATGCGTGGCAGCGAAAGTGTTATTCCCAGATTTTCATTAGATAGGTTTATGTTTCCACATGTAATCGTCCATTTGTAGTGTTCCTCGAAATTCGTCATTCTTGTTGTATTGTTTGCTTGATAAAGGCCTTTTGGTTGAAACGCTGCTGTTTATCGTCACTGTTTCTGTATTTTGTAAAACTATAGTACTTTGTTTTTACGTGTTTAGCTAGTAGGAGAGGACCTAAGATAGGAAAGAAGTACTGATAGAATTTTACTGTGAGTCCGTCTGGACTTGGTGATTTGTTCCTTTACATTGTGTTTACTGTTTATATATCATTTAAGTTTATAACCGGATTCGAGGCCGGTACAAAGAAAGAACTCTTCTACAAATGAAACTTTAGTTGGTGATTCCGTACGGATCATTGGTTGTTACTTTATATATATATATATATATATATATATAAAATTATCGTTAAGCTTAAAAAAACTGCATATGTATCTTTCTAAAAAATTACAGTAACACTTTAATAGTACTAAAATATTTATGGCAATTTTACTATGTATTCGTAAATTTGAAAAATACCTATATTCAACAAAAATAGATTAAGTCTTTTTTCTATCCAAATTATTAAAGTTTATTGTTATTTTTAAAACTTCAAGGGACACAAAAACATACAAATGTGACTATTGTTGTGCTAATGTTGAATTTATCTCCCATGATAAGACTATATAAGGATCGATTAACATCATGCCAACTATGCAAGTTAATGTTACAAAAATAACCATAAGTATCAACAAAACTAGATTTTCATTAAGATGATATAATGAATAGTCATAAACATCATAGTCCTCATGAATAAATGCTAATAGTATGTCCTCTATGATATATATCCGTCCATATTTAACTTCTCTTTCCTCATTAATTACTGCCCCTTGTTTAAATGTCGGGTACCCATTCGTTTATGTATTCGTCTTCCTGTGATATACAAAGATTGTGTGTACTTTTCGCTGTTTTTAGTATCACTTACAATACTAAAGTGTAGACACAGTAGGCTTCGTTTTTTTTATCAGATTTGCACAAGACAAGCATTCTATTTTACACACGTCAAAACAAAATACTGTAGTTAATTCTTGGATTCTCCGAAAGGAGTTAATTCCTATTTTTCATGTTTGTTGGCCTACACGCTCTGATATAATCAATAAAAGGTTCGCCTTAGGTTGAAAGGCCGTGCCTCGGCTTAAAGAGGCTTTAATCCCCTACTTAACAAACAATACTGTAGTTTTACAAAGTATAAAACGACACATCGGCATGTGTATTGTTATCTTCTTCTTCTTTGCGTTCGTTCTTTACGACCAATTTTAATCACTCTTTGTGATTTGTTTGATCTTTGCCAAGAACGTGTATACGTTGCACATTGGTTTGGTAGGCCCCTAAACGCATGGACTTCTACACGTTCAGGACACATGCATCCGATTTCAGCCAAACCTCCTTAGTCGCCTTTACGACATGCGTGGCAGGTAATAGTGGTTCTATTCTTTACACCCCAAATTTTTGCCCCGGTAACCACTCGGACGGCTGTATTGTTATTGTACTGTGTCTTCTTCTTCTTTGCATTCGTTCTTTACGACAAATTTTAATCACTGTGATATGTTTGATCTTTGCCAAAACACGTATATGTTGCACATTTGTTTGTTAGGCCCCTAATCATAGACTTTTACAAGTTTAGGACACGCCCACCTGCCCATCGTGTTCGTAGCGCGTTGGACTGCGGGTGACTAGCCCTCTGTGAGTGCGGGTTCAATTCCGCGGGCTGGCAGAAAAGCCACAGGTTCCCCAGATTCACTGTGATCGTGGCACCAAACTGAAGGGTTACGATGTCCATGGCACCGAGCCGAAGACTCCAGTGCTTCTGGATAGGAAAAACAAAAGATTAGGACACGTGCATCCGATTTCAGCGGAACCTCCTTAGTCGCCTCTTACAACATGCGTAGCAGGTATAGATATAAATATCATTGGATTTTTTCCTCCGAATGTGACATACCAGGTGGACCCCTTACAACGGAACGTGAAAACGTTTTTAAACTATCAAGCCCCATCAATCCTTCGATCGATGGCACTCCTAGTTTTGTACAAGGGTAGCCATGTGACATTTAGTGAAGGCTCCCGACCTTCGGCTTCGATCAAATGGGCACTAGTTCCGTAACACAAGCTGATAACTTTGGGAACCCATATAATGGGCCACGTGACAGTTATCAAGCGATACAGATACTACACTTTGATCTTATTTTTTTTTCTGGGGCCCTTACTCTTTAGTGCCGGACAGGGTGGTACCCGGTCACGTTGTAAACGTGTAAAAAAATCGCGATCGCCGTCTTCCGTTCGAAAGGGAGCTGCTCTGAACTTTTGGTTTTGTTGCCTATTGGCTATATGATGGCTCCCGCCCATTGGCAACGATCAAGTGGACACTAACACTTTATCTTAGCCAAAATGCCGAGAAGCGAATTTGATTTTTTTTTTTTTTTTTATGGGGCCCGTCCCAGATGTGCCATACCAGGTGGACCCCGTACAACGGAACGTGAAAACGTTTATAAAACTATCAAGCCCCATCAATCCTTCGATCGATGGTACTCCCAGTTTTGTACAAGGGTAGCCATGTGGCTTAATGAAGGCTTCCGACCTTCGGCTTCGATCAAATGGGCACTAGTTCCGTAACACAAGCTGATATCTTTGTAAACCCATATAATGAGCCACGTGACAGATATCAAGCGATACAGATACTACACTTTGATCTGAGCCAAAGGCCGAAGGAATTTGAGTTTATAGCCGGATTCGAGGCCGGTTCAAAGAAAGAACTCTTTTACAAGTAAAACTTTTTGGTGACAATACATAGCATCGGTTGTTTTCTGACAAATAAAATTACGTTAAACGTAAAAACTGCATATGTATATTTTCTTTTAAAATTACAGTAACACTTTAATAGTACCAAAACATTTTTGGCAATTTTACTATCTATTCGTACATTTTAAAAATACTTATATTCAACAAAAATAGATTACGTCTTTTTTTCTATCCAACTTATTAAAGTTTATTGTTATTTTCAAAACTTCAAGGGACACAAAAAACATACAAATGTGACTATTGTTCTGCCTAATTTTTTAATTTATCTCCCATGATAAGACTATATAAGGATCGATTAACACCATGTCAGCATATATATTGATTCTCCGAAAGGAGTTAAATCTTATTTTTCATGTTTGTTGGCCTACACGCTCTGATATAACCAATAAAGGTTCGCCTTAGGTTGAAAGGCGTGCCTCGGCTAAAGAGGCTTTAATCCTATTAACAAACAAACATGTCAGCTATGCAAGTTAATGTTACAAAAATGACCATAAGTAACAACAAAACCATCTTATTCCTGGAGCGGCCGAATGCGCCCGTTATCGGTATAAACCCATAGCGGCCGTTACCGCCCGGCGCGTATATACCTTTCCTTGCGAATAGACAGGCTAAATTTTAGCCCTGATGTCATTGCCGATAATGGCTACCGTCATTTTAGAAATCCGCGTGTTTCTAGTGTTACTGGTTTCGTATCGGCGAATTTTTGAAAAAGTCCTTATATTTTCTGGAAAACTTGTGATTTATGATTCATTTGATGGAAAATTTGCCGGCGAGATCGTGGATAAATCGGATTGATATATAATTAATACAAGATTTGCGCGCGACAATATCCGACGCTAGTTCTAGTGTTTACAACGGCTTGCGGAACTATTAGTTACGATGAATTACTATTGTCGATGGATGCGAACACCGCCGCTTCCTTCCGTCCACCCAGGTCGTCAAGTTGAGAGATAATAGTTGCAACAGCTGAGCACTATCAATATCGAACTATTTAGTGAAGAAACAGGTTCTGCAAATGACATTAATTCAGAATATTCTCTATTTGTGCGGCGATTTTTGCGTGAGGTATTTTTAGAACTCGACAGAGCTAACCAACGCATTTGCTCTATGAAAATTCAAAAAATTAAGATCCTTCATGGGCACTGTTCCTTTTCATTACATCAATATCTTTCTTTATGTAAACTATATGTGTCGAACTCACCAGTTACCTTACTACAGAATGTTTTGGTTTACCGATAAATTGTTGAATGTGCCTGCTTTGTCAAATATAGTGTCAAGAAATAGATTTGAAAGTATCAGAACATATTTGTACTTCAATGTTAATTCCAAATTCGTTCCATGAGGACAATATGGACATGTGCAAGGTTGAACCTCTGTCTTGATTGTATGAGGGCCCTCATGTCCATACAAACATGCAGGCTAGGCAACTGTAGGACTGATAAACTCCCAGATACTGCAGGACTGATTCATGCCAACCACCAACTGACTCAACTCAACTGTTTGGCAGAATGCAGAGCTGCAGTTAGTGTTTCTAAATCCTTCCTTCCTTTCGTTCGCTTGAAATATGTCTATATATTCAATGTTGTCTCTTGTATAAACTTCACTGTTTTTGTAGCTCACACAGAGGTCCGTGTAGTTTTCTGTCGAGTGTTGTTTCGTTAGGCCAGTGAGTTTGCCTCAGTGTATCATATTCGGGGCAGTCTTGAAGTATGTGCTCTGCAGTCTGGTGTGCCTGTCCACATGTACACATGGCTGAATTGCCAATCTTGAATTTTGTATACACGTGACTGCGGAACCGATTGTGTCCTGTTCTAAAACGCAGAATGATAACTTGTTCTAATCTGCTCATATTATAGTAATCGTCTTGTGTTGGTATTTGTAGCTTTCTCATTGATTTAATCATTCTTTTCTTTTGGTGGTAGGTAACTGGCACATTCGGTTGCTCTCCTGCAGCACCTTCCTTAGCCAATCGGTCTGCTGTTTCATTTCCTGATATTCCACAGTGAGAGGGTATCCACTGCAAGACGACCCTGCGCTGCTTGGACAATTTAGACAGTAGGGTCTGTAGACCTGGCAATTTTCTGGACTGCTTATTTTGCATCAATCAAAAATACAACAGGTTGAGGATTGGGTCTGGTATTCAACAGTTTTTCAGTTCCCACCTTGATTACCTGAATTTCTGCATCATAGTTGTGACAGAATTTCCCGTTGGTACTTTAATCGCATCTCTAGCGTTGTTTGGGTATTCTATGTACACTCCTGCTCCTCCATTCTTCACTGCATTTTCTGCTGACCCATCCGTATATACCCAGACATCATGTGGGTATTCTTCATCAAGTAAACTGAGTGACTGTCTTTCGTTGTCTGCTGTACTGCTCATCCTTGTCGAGTATTCCTTTAACTTCTATCTGGATACATACTTCTGGTTCAGTCTCCTCTCTCCAAGGAGTTTGCTCTGACTAAGACTTTAGGGAAATGTCAACTTTTGGTAGGTCTGAAGTTTGCCTATTCAGTCTTTTGGCCTGATGAATAAAGCTGCTTCTTTTCAGCAGCACCAATGCTAGATTTTGAAATCTGTTTTCCATTGGATGGCTTGGCATACTTAGAAACTTTTCTGCCTGCGTTGTCACTTTTGTGTCTCTGCGTTCTCTCAGTGCTTGTATTCTCCCCACTTTTTCCATCTCCACTATTGGTGTTGAGTGTTTCTAAATGAAGATGAGGACTGCACCACAAAGGTGTGTGGAAACAAGTTTTTTTTTTTTCGTCCGCTTTCAACTCAGACGAAGTTTCATCTCTGAAACTGATTTTTGCGTGAAAATCCGTTTTCCAATTTCTTACAATGGCAGCAGCGTGCTCAATGTACTCGTAATTAGTATTCCCTCGCCATACAGGCAGATTTTCTCCGACTTCAGAGGTACTCACGTTATCGTCCTGAGTAAGACCAGGGGACTCGAACAAATGCCGGACAGTAGGTTCGAACCCAAGCTATGAGGCGTCTCACAGCTAGCAGGCCGAGCTACTATCAACTACTCTAGGCAGTCCCCGTGGAAACAAGTGATAGCTGCCCACATGTAAAATCAACCTCTGTTAGGAGATTGCTTTTCAACCTTTCAATTTACATTTATCCTCAATAAAACTAACATTTTTGAGTGAAACATTCTTTCAATATTGTCATTCATTTTTTTTATTTCTTCACCTGTATAATTTTTACATCCAACTTGCATAATATTGACAACATACATATATACAAACTAGTACCTCATCCATTTAACTGTAAATTGGACTTTAAATCACAAATATTGATCAGAAATTGTATGTGTTATGAATTTTATTTCACGAGCACTTCTCATTGTTGCTGGGTTATTTCCCCTGACCTGGGAATAGGAATAAGAGGGGACGCATTTATTTTGCGATTCAACTTCAACATTCAATGTCAAGTAGTTTAAACCTTTATAACTATAGTACTGTTTCCCTAAAGTATGACATATTATATATTAAATTATGGCTAATTAGATGTGGAATACATTAATATAATAATATTTTACATCAGATGATATACGTGTGAGAAAATTAGATTATTGTAGCATGACTATTTAGAAAAAAAAAAAATCAAACAAAATATTTTTACTCTCGGGTTTGTATTACATCTTAATATTCATAGATGTTTCCAGAAGCAGCAGTTACATGAAGATAATTCATGTGCGAACATATTCTATACGTTTCATCTAACTAGGTGCAGTAGTTTTTATAATATTCACTTTTTAGTGAGGACATGTCAATAAATGTAATGTTGAACGCCCATTCTTTAGATGCAATTATTACATTAGACTTACAACTATCGATACTGCATTTCATAAACAATCAAATGTTATTATTACCATCAATTAAATCTTCTTCATTACTATCACAAGTTATAATTTGATCTAACAGTACTCAAAATTACACTGTAAACATCGTCAGACTCATTAACGTTTTTAAAAAAAGTATTGACTTGACCACAATAATACACTGCTTTACCTCTTTCAAATCTTTGTTAAATGGAGATAGTAATGTACCTACATATATGTACTTTCCGTTTCTGAAGATTTTTTAACTTCAGTAAAAGGGTTGTGAAGATACATTCGTTTCCGTGAACAGACATCCAAAAGCCGATATATCGGTTTTGCGACATCGATATGCCGGCTCTGGAGTCCCGTTGGGTTAAGATGATATAATGGATAGACATAAACATCATAGTCCTCATGAATAAATGCTAATAGCATGTCCTCTCTCATATATATATCCGATTGTTTAAATTTCAAAATTTCAGGTTACCCATTTCGTGTATGTATTCTTCTTCCTGTGATTTCATTTATTTATCTGTGCAAAGATTGTGTATACTTTTTGTGCTGTTCTTGTTTTTAGTATCACTTACAATACTAAAGTGTAGACACAGTAGGCTTGGTTTTCTATGAAAATCACACAAGACAAGCATTCTATTTTACACATTACAGATGTGTTCTATATTCTATGGACGCCAATTTTACTGGAGCCGTTTTTGTGCTCGAGAGCAATTTTAAGGAGTTGAAATTACACGTTATACAAGCATAATTGGATGTAAGATATGTTGAGTGTGTTTAACCAGCGAGCCAAGTGAATCATTAGTATGCATACTTTTCACATCTGTTGCAGAGACTGAGCACATATGGGTCTACTTGAAATGCTATGACGTCGGTTCAGTAACAACCATCATCTTCTGACTCAGAACAAGACATAACAGACTGAGCAAACACACAAACTACAAGTGTCTCCATCCCCTCTGTGTCATCGCTGATGAAACCATAAAACATGTCATGCAAGACTGTCCCCTCTATGTACTCACTAGAAAGGGATGCTGATACTACAACATAACATCCACAACTTTAACTATAAGGTACTATAAGGATGAGCACCAGACAACAGTCGACTTCATTATAAGAACGCGGCTGAGTTTATAATCATCAAAATAACGATTGCAAAGAAGAAGAGTAACGAATGATAATTGACAATTCTCTCGCTGGAAAATTGTCACCGCAAGATACAAGGAGTAGAACGCACGAGAGAGCAGCACATCTAGCTGATACAGAAGTGGCGAAGATGGACAGTATATGGATAATGCAGATATCATGAATGCCATAATAGAAGGTCATATCATCATCAAGTAGCTTGTCCCTTCCGGAACTTTACTCCGATGACAGCAGTCCTGAAAAACTATTCTGTGCAAGTTGACTGGCGCCAGCAGCAGTCATTCTCAGACCGTCAATGAAATCTTGCACCCATCATCTGTTAGGTCTTTCTCTCATTCTTCTTCCAGGCATCATTCCCTCCAAAATTATCTTCTCTAGGCACTTCTTCTTCATTGCATTCGTTCTTTACGACCAACTTTAACCACTCTTTGTGATATGTTTGATCTTTGCCAAGAACATGTATACGTTGCACATTGGTTTGGTAGGCCCCTAAACGAGTAGACTTCTACACGTTTAGGACGTGCATCCGATTTCAGCCAAATCTCCTTAGTCGTCTCTTACGACATGCACGGCAGGTAACAGTGGTTCTATTCTTTACACCCCAAATTTGGGCCCCGGTAATCACTCGGGCATCTCTAGGCACTCATGTCATTTGATGTGTTCGAAATATTTAATTTTCCTTGATTTTATGTTTTGTAATAGCCAACTCTCTTTAAGATCAAGCTGTTGCAGAACAGAAGCATTTCTTCTCCGTCGCTTTGTCAATGTTCCGTGTCCCATAACCATATGTTGCCAAGGTAAAAACGCAGGCTTTGGACCACATATAGACCTGTTCGGAGTGATGTGATGATGATCCTTTTTACCCTGCTAATCACAATGAAGAACATGTGGCAAAGCACCAGCAAAATATTAAAAATATTGAGAGCATGCATTTTCCCAGTGGCAACTTATGGTTGTGAATCATGGACTATTACACAAAAACAAGAACGAAAATCCAGTCCTTCAAACTAAATGCTACAGAAAGATCCTACGAATACCATGGACAAAAAAAGAAAGAACACTGATGTCCTGAAAGAACTAAATGTTAAAGAGAATTGGTGATAAACAACATACTATACAGAAAATTACATACTTTGGTCATACCAAGCGTCATGATGGCCTGGAAAGAACACTACTAGAGGGCAGGGTCCCAGGACGCAGACCAAGAAGAAGATGGCTACAAGATATTAAAGAAACCATGAATATGGCCATCAACGAAGTGGATGAACTGGCTAGAGACAGTGAATTTCAGATGTGCTGCATAGAGAGCAATGTTATGTAAAGGATATGCACCTTAATGATCAACTAGGCATCAAATGGCTAAATAACAGCAGATTATTTGATCTTGACTTTGTCGATGACGTGGCCATATTCATATTGAATTCAACCACACAAGCAACCCACAAACTAACGAGCAATCTTTGCACACTTGCAGAACAGGTTGGTCTCCAGATTTACCTAATTCTGCCAAGACCAAAATTATGGACCTCACAAACTCGACAGACATCGTAATAAATGGCCAAACACTGGAGAAAGTTGAATATTTTACATATTTGGGTAGTTAAAGTGTCAAACAACGGAGACACGATGAAAGAAATAAAGCCTCGTATTGCTATAGCAGCTAGTGCCTTCACTAAATTAACGAATATCTGGCAATCTCAAGACCTTAGTATATGCACAAAAGACCACTCTTCGAAGAACCACCCAACAAGAAAGTAAACTATTGGGATGTAAAACCATTCAAACAAGATCTCCAACTGCTAGCAACGAATCGCACCACATTGAGATCTAAAACCTCGGCCCTATGTGCCGCCTTTGGCACGAAAGGAACAAACTAACTAACCTTAATGATGAATCACATCTATATCACTTTTCTATTTACAATCGTTGATAACTGAAGGTTTGAGCATGACGGCTGAAGAAGCGGACATCTGGCCTTCGAGAGAGAAATCCGAAGGATTGTTAACTTATGGTTGCGAAGTTCTGCTCAGGACAAGCTATATGATGATGATGATTTACAATCGAAGCGCCACCTACTTCCTTCGTTTAACCGGAAAATTAAAATACTGGGAAATCACAGAGTAAATAAAAATAGAAACTGGTCATACCAGGTCAACCATATTTGATACGGATATTGAATAGTAAGTTTGGAAAAGCTACAATTTTGTTAAACACTGTGTATATTTAAAATTATATCTTTAACATGTAGTATACGTTCTTCATTTGCAATGCCGTTCAGTATAGATATTTAATAATTAAGTAATTAATATTTATCGAACTATTATTCAGTTCATTGAGTTTCATTTTGAAATTTGCGATTAGATTTTCGAAGGGAGGAATGATCATGCCTGGTGCGACATGTTTGTTTTTATATCCTGTCCAAAACGAAAGAGTGATCACCATGTTGAACTCGGAAACGTTACTTAGAACACGTACTATCTCCAAAAAGAGTTGGTTCATCACTGTAGTTGTAGTGGTTAGTACTATTTTAGATTACATTAAAGACAGTTATTGTACTTTTACTAAAAGTTTACAATAATAACAGTTCATAAATTTATAATAAACAAACAATTAACATACTGATTGATTGATTGTATTGAGGTACATGTCGTTGTCGTCGGGATTATCCCAATATGATGCCAACCGGACGTGTCTGTCCATGACACTGACTACTGAGTGTCCTTGTTGATAACGTACATTTAATTCATTTATAATCATACAGATAATAATTATAATCAATGTATCTTTGCAAATGCATGATCCATTGATATTAAAATTCTATTGGTACTGTATTCTATTATATTTCTCCTGTACGCCTACGGTTATATTACATTAACTCATCATAAAATTCATTGGGCCTGCAAGCATTTACTTAAAGTTTCTCCTCACTCGAGTCACACTCTCACTCTGACTCAGTCACTGCTCTATCCTGGACAACTTGTTCAATTTCTTCTATGAAAATCAAACCTGTAGGATATCGTTTATTTCTTGAGTCAGATGCATCCCACTTACTTTAACTCTTCAAGTTAGGCGTGCTAAAACCGCCTTATTAGCACTGTTTTTTGAGGAACAAATTTAAGGCTAAGTGTCATACACAATTTGTTTTAAACTTTCTTTACATCAACAGCAGAACAAACTGCATGCACAAGTTCACAGCAATAAGAAGATCTATACAAACACCCACTTGCTGTATTTGAATTTTTAAAATACACTTAAAGCATTAAATGTATTTAGGAAGTTAAAACAAGTGGTTAGAATCATATGGTCCGTGAAGTGGCTTTTCGTAAAATGGGAACTAACTTTATGGTCTGTCAGGTGGCGTTTCGTATTGTAAGAGTTAATGATTATGATTATTTGTCATCGTTTCATCTCATGTTTCTATGAGAACTGTGAGTTGTTTCTAACAACTGCACTTATTTTCTAGTGTTTTCTCTGGTACCCAATTGAGGCTGTGTCAACTTGACAGTCGTTTACCTTTATATTATCTTTACATAACTTACATGCCCTGGGCATGCAATAGTTCACAGCAATAAGAGAGCAGACATGCTTGTAACGAAAGCATTGTTGGGGAATTTAGGATGGATATTCTTTGGTTTCTTGGTAACCTACTGCTGGATGAGGACACTAAAATTGATGCTGAATCTATCCAGGGATTTAAAGAGTTTGGAATTACACATTGTGCAAGTAGAGCTGGATGCATGAGGGGAAGAGAGAGGAGTGTGTTTAACTATGTGGCTTTGGGTTTGACGCTTTTTATCAGGAGCCACACTAAAGGGCGTGTTTTATTCTAAAAACAAATGGCTTGTAAAAATATGGCTTTTGCCCTGGTCTACTAAGAGTTAACCAGCGAGCCACAGGAATCATCAGTATTCATACCCTTCAACATCTGTTGGGGGATACTGAGCACCTATGGGTCTGCCCGGAGTGCTATGAACTCAGTTCAATAACCAATACATAATTTGATGTGACCAGTAACTATTGCTATCACAAATTTTATATCTACTTTTTTAGTGATAGAATTTATCTCTTAACTGTACTTATAATTGTGATGTTTTAATTTGTCGTATATTATTTAGTTTTCCTTATTTTTGTTTTTAGTATGTTAGTAGATAATACTAACCAAGCTATGATGGAGGGTGGCAGAATACAGATGTGCTCTGAAGCAGGACATGAGCATGGAAAATTTGCTGTTGGTGTTGGACACTCAGCATACCCTCATGGCAGGATTTCAAAGTTTTCCCACATTTTGGAAATGGGTTACAAAGGGGATGGTAAGTAGTATTATTTTTTTTAATTTTCTTTTTTCTACTTCTGAATACTTTCAGAAATATTAATATAAATTTATTATTTTAAATATTTGTATGAAAAGCAGTTAGCCGTTTCCATGAATATTGCTGGTGTCCGCCATGTTCAGCACTTCTACTGCATACCTAGTCTACCTAGCATACATGGTGGAAAGGCAGGCAGGTCGTTAAGACCTTGGATTTGGTTGTTGGTGCATATTCCCTCATGTTTGAATTTGTAGGACCCAGCTACTCAGTTGAGAGCTTGGTGTGACACTGGGAGCTGTGAATTTAATTCAAAATGCATTATTTGTGTACGGTGGTTGTGTAAACTGCTTATTCAGAAAATTATCTGATGGCTAGTCATTGGAGATCTGACTGCTGCCATAGACAGTAATGTTTTTACATCTGCTTCCTGCAGCGGGAATTGCAAATCCGAGTAACGGATGTGGAAAGTAATGAGGAAATCAGTCAGAATTGCCATATTAGATGCCATAACCCAGATCAATACTTGAAGATCTAAACAAGTACCTCTGAAATTGGAGAAGACACGCCTGTATGACTGGGGACACTAATAACAAGGAAAACAGGTCTTCACGCAAAAATCAGCCAGAAACACCATACCAGGCACCCTGACTTGCCTGAATTCATAGCGGACGAACACAGAAGAAGGCATCATGACTACATCGGAATACATAGCTGGTGAACGTAAATAAAAAAACCAACATAGCTGCCCCTCCCCCATTTAAGACAGATCATGTCAGCCCTAATAGTTGTGGATACCCAGTAATGGGACATAGTATGATCATCATACAGTTGATCAAAATTCTCAAATATCTTACATATAATGGGACTACCACTGTTGCTCATCTTTATTTAACCATTAGAACCCGTGATCGGGGTCAAAGGCGCATGGAGACAACATTGCGCCAGGATTAGTGCCCAGCTGCTTTTCTATTCTTTAAGTGCTTTATGACCTTCCTTATTTCTATCTGAGTCTATTGAGTATAATCCTGTTTAGTATTTTGCCTGGCACTGATAATAGCATTATCCCTCTATAGTTTGTACATTCATGCATGTCTCCTTGCTTTTAGTTTGACCAAGTGACCTTCTTTCCACTCTACTGGTATCTCTTTTCTCTCTCATATCTTACCTAATAATTTGTATAGTAACTCTGCTGAGATATCTTTATCTGCCTTGATGGCTTCTGCTGGAATGCTGTCTGGTCCAGCTGCTTTTCTATCCTTTAAGTGTTTTATGGCCTTCATTATTTTTTCTTTACTTGGTCTTTCACAGTTAATTTGTAGCTCCTCTTCTGCTGGCTCTATTTCCAGTGGAACCTATAGTTTTTGTAGTTCTTATTAGTATTAAGTAGTTCTTCAAAATGTTCTTTCCATCTCTTCATTTGTTCTTTAGTGTTGCTAATTACTTTGCCTCTCTTGTCTTTTATAAAGCCACTTTATTGTTTGTATTTTCCTGTTACCTTCCTTGTGATATTATACAGGTCCCTCGTATTTCCTTTTTCTGCTGCTTCACCTGCCAACTCATCTATATATTTTATTAGTATCCTTTCTTATGTTTTGTTTAACCTTTTTGTTGACTTACCCATATACCGTGTAGGCTTTAGTTTTGCATCTGTTTAGATCAGCTTTCCTGTTTTTTCTTTCTTTGATCAGATTAAGGGTATCTGTTGTTAGCCAATCTTTGTTTTTCCGCTCATTATCTCCCAAACCTCTGAGCATGTATCCTTCCATATATCTTTTATCTGTTGCCAATGTTCCTCAGTGCTCATATCGTCGATCAGCTGTTCAAGTGTTTGGTACTTGTTTGATACCGTGACTGCAAATGTCTCTTACTTCCTGGTTCTTAAGCTCTTCTACTTTGAACTGTTTTCTATAATTTTGGTTTGTTGAATATCTTTTAAGTTTCATCCTTATTTTACTTAGCAGGAGGTGGTGATCCGATGCCACGTCTGCTCCTCAGTACACTTTAATGTCTTGTAGTGATGTTCTGTAGTTTAGTATTTTGCAAATATATAATAAACAGGAATAACAGAGATGATGGGTTAAGTCAATAACAAATTATAGAGCACTTAATTTTGCTAAATTATCCACCTGTGTGTTGCCAGGGCCCACAAGGGAAGGAAAGAATAGTAATACTGCAACCTACAAGGCATGTTGTAAGAGGCGACTGTGGTAGGGCCTAAGGAACCTACCCTGGTAAATAAAAAGTGTTGCAGAAATCAGATGTGCTGGCCTACTTGTAGGTGCATAACTGGCACAACGTACAATCGCTCTTAGGCTCAGATCCCATATAAATCATAGAGTGGTGAACAAGTGGTCAATATGGAATGTTCGAAGAAGCTAAAATATAGTGTTTTTTAATATCACTATGTGCTGTTTTTACTGAGGGGATGATGTTTTTATGGTACAGGTGACCAGGGCTCAAAGAGTTAAATTTCTGAGTATGAGAAACAGAAGAATAAGAATTACATGCCCCTTTTGTGTATTTTATCTGTACATAGTTTATATTCTTATAACACTTATAACCAAACACTTTTAGCTATGCCATCAATAATATTTGCAAGGAAAATGATAAAGATGACATCCTAAACAGACCTGGAGACTAAGTCTTCTTAAAGAACTGAAATGTGTTTGACTATCCTGGGAGACCATAAAGAAAAAAGCCAGATACCGGGAAAAGTGGCAAACAACTGTTGAAGCTCTATGAAGAGCGGAGAGGAACAAGTCAAGTCATCAGTAATATTTAATAGAACTTTGGCCATTCATAGGATACTTTGTATGCTATTAGTAATATTTGAAACCCAGGTTTGATTCTAAAAAAAGTTTTCTGTCTTTAATATTTTTTTTTTTTAACTCTTTCCACGCTTTAAGCCGCACACTGCGCCATGGCGGAAGTCCGTTGCATCCTTTAAGCCGCACACTGCGCCATAGAGTTGCTTCCCTTATAAGAAGTCTTTCTAGTTTTACTTCTTCTGTTTTACTTATACTACTTTTTAACCTTGTTATTCTGTTAGGTTGTCCAGTTTACTTCAATTTAGTATATAATAATATACATATGTTTATTTATTGATAAGTAGTTGGGATCGTAATTTTTTTTTTTTTTTACTTTCCTTGAATTAACTGCTTAAAAATTGAGGAAATAAATGGGCGTGGAAAGAGTTAAACTACCAAAGTAAATACGAAAAAAAAGTGTATTGTTTATTCTTGTTTGTGACGTATTCTTCAACATTCTTATACTTTGTCACATTTTTCAGTGGATATGACTGAAGACCATAGTATGGACTGCTCTGAAAATAATAATATGGATGTTTCGATTTCAAGAGCCAAATTGACAAGCGAGAACTTGAGGCTTAAGCAGCAATTGGATAAAGTAGAAGTGGGAATACCAATGATAAATCAGAATATGGCATTGGAAAATGGTATTTATTCACATTTTTTCTTTCTTTATTGTGTTCATTGTGTTATTGTTTACATAACTGCCATCATAGCATTTTGGGTAGACTCATAGGTGCTCAGTCTTATCCAGCAGACATTACAGAATATGGACTGATCTTTATTTGCATGTTTCCTTGCTCCATGTGCTGGAGGACCAGACAACAGAGCACAAACTCTGTAACACCGGCTGAAGCTTTGTTAATTGTGTTATGTCATATAATAGCACCTTGAAAGATAAGATTATCGCAAACTTCCGTTACTCTAAACAATGAGGCAATCTTCTTTCGCTAATTTTGGGTCGTCTCATAGGGTCAGGACAAGAAGAGATTGATAAAATGGCCTATTTGGTGTGTGATGTCTTTCACTGCTTGTTTTTTTTCTGCGGTATTACGCCGATAATCGCAACCCAATTGAGGTGTGACAAGCTTGATGGGGAGAAACGACTGGTTGGCTGATAGAAATATCGCACAATACGCTTAAAGTGTCTCTAAAATGCTTTGATATAAACACCACATACTAGGATTCCCTTGCGCATGATCTTTAAATGGGATGTTGCAACAACGCAAAAGGAATTCGCTTAACTGAGAATCGTCTTACTGCTGAGGCATAGAGAAAACGAGCTGTGCAAAAAGACGGAACACACAACACCCACATGTCCAACCCTGACCGTTGGTATTTAATTGTGTTTCATGATTGAACTCTAGCCACCTCTGCATGCACTGGAGACGTGCAATGACACATCTGAGTCTGTTGTCATCATAGCTTGCGATGTATGGTTAGTATAATCCGAACCCGTAATTTGGGTAAACTTTTCCTATATTTCGTGTAGGTCACAGTGTTACTATTATTACTTATAATATTATTATTATTCTTCAATTCAGTTGCTAACAACTTTTGTTTTATAACAACTGTAAGATGTATTCCTGCCCGAATGGTTACCAGGACCCAAATTATGGGTGTAAACAATAGAACCACTGTTACCTGTCATGCATGTCGTAAGAGGCAACTAAGGAGGTTGGGCTTGGGGATAGCTACTGAAACTGCAACCAAAAAAATTCATAGCTCACTACCTGAGGAAGAAGAAAGACCCGCAAGGAGGGCTCATGAAGTGACCAGGATTGACATCTGGAATGTCTGAAACAATGTCACACTATGTTTGAAACTGAGAAGAGCACAGGAAACATAACTTATGAAACCCCCTGACAACATCACGAGACAGGCTCTCGATGAAATCCCCAGGGCAATAAAGATAAAGGAAGACCCAGAAACACCTGGAGACGGAATGCAAGAAATGTAGAGAGATCTGGAAAAGATGGCCTTGCATAGGCGGACTTAGAAGGCCTTGGTTGCGGCCCTATGCCTATCTAGGGGTGAAGAAGAAGATGTATTTGATATTAGCTAATAAATTGTTTGTTGTTTTTAAATTTGAAAAAAAAGTGTAATATGCAACATTTTTTCATCCATATCTCTTATTAGACATAGATAAAAGACGTGCTTCTAAGAAGGTGTTCAAAGTTGAGGAGATCAAAGAAGAGAGCATTCCAATTCAGGATCATTTGATGGGTTTTCTACATAAGAAGCGTCCACAAAAGCGTGCAATGTCACTTACAGAAGATGAGCAGAATTTTTCTTGTACCTTGTAAGTTCCCATGACGATGTTATGAAAGTTGAGGAGTTAATTTTAACCAAAGATTTTTTGGTTGAAAAGATAGGTCTTTGGGAACATTGAAAGAAAAATCTACATACCTTTATGGAGAAATCTGAAGCCATTGAAAATATTGAAAGAAAATTCTACATACCTTTATGAGGAAATATAGGGCCATTGGAAAAAACTGAAGGAAAGATCTACAGGCCTTTAAAGAGAAATCAGGGGCCATTGGAAAGAAAGATCTATATACCTTTAAGGAGAAATCTTGGCAATATATCAGTTACGAAGTCAATATATAATATTAAATAATCACCTGCATGACAGAATCCCACTGCAGCACAGTCGTGAAATTCTGAAACACCATCTTTGTGAATACCCAGCACTCAATGTAGGTACATTCTTCTTGTCTTTCTGTAACCAGATAAATGGAACACATTCTGTCCAGAGTTGTTAGTTATGATAAGTTTGTTTCTTGCTCTTGTCTCTATCTTATTTATTTCCATTGGAGCATAGGCCTACAACTTATCACTAAGATTTATATATTAACTTTTTAAATTAAGCTTTTCTGATCTGATGGAACTTGAGAGCTGCAGTAGTGTAGTTGTTAGGGAACTCGCTTCTTATGCGTTGTATGGTCCAGGTTCAATTCCACAGTGGGCATGGTATAGTTTTCCGACAGTAGCAGCTCTCAGGTCGACCCAGCCTCCATTGGGTACTAGGAATTGCATTGAGAAGTAAAGGTGGCTGGCTTAGTATTGACCACATCACCCACCATGTCTTGACGGTTTTTAAAAAAAAATATGTGCCAAACATTGTATTCCCCAATATACCTTGAGATCTGTAAATGAGTTCCTTTACCTTTTTATTTTACTTACTAATGAATGAGGTCAAGACACAGAGAAAGCTTATCATTAATATAAGAAAGAGGCAGTCATCATTTTTCGGGCATGTGATGAGGAGGTGAGGTTTAGAACACATTGTAACAACCGGTAAAATCGAGGAGAGACGAGACAAAGAGACAACATTTTGGATAGCCTGACTTCATGGCACACTAAAGCGTCAACATCTGAGATAATAGCAAACACCAGAGACAGATTTGTGGAGATCCATGATCGCCTACGCCTGCCGGCACAGCACCTGATGATGATACTAATGGAACTTAGTTCTGAAATTGTTTCTAACACTATGTAATTCATTGAAGTTTTTGTAACAGAACCATTTATATATATATTATTGTTAGCCATAACAGAATTCCTGATAACCTTAGAGATATATTTTCCAGTAGGACATACATTTATACAGATTGACTACTTATAGAAATCTATAAAAAAGGAAACTTCCACTTTATAGTACTATAAAATGTAGGATCAAGCTGAGCACAGAAAAGAACACAATTTAAGTAGGCTGAAATGCTCCTGTTCCTTACATTAAATTGATAAATTAAATAAAATTTAAACCAATTTTCACTTTTAAAATTACGCAGTGAACCCTCGCTATTACGATGTAGTTTGTGCTTCTTCTTTGAACCTTTCATATCGACCACTTGTTAGCACTCTTTGTGATTTGTTTGTGATCGGGCCTAAGAGCGATTGCACGTTGTGGCAGTTATACGCCTTCAAGTAGGCCAGCACATCTGATTTCTGCGACACTATTTATTTACTAGGGCTGCTTCCCTAGTTCCTACCTTAGTCACCTCTTACAACATGTCTTGTAGGTCACAGTGTTACCATTCTTTGCTCCCTTCGGACCCGGCAACACACGGGCAATAGTTTGTGTAATGTTGCAGAGATCTTCCTGTGTAAGAAAGTAATCAGAGCCTATATGGTTTTTGACCAAAGTGCAATTTTGATAGTTCTGTCAATCAATCAATGTTGTGTTAATAGTGTCTAATCCATTTGTACATTTTGCTACATATTTCAATTTTTATTTTTGTGTGTTTGCCCAGGAATCCCATTATACTGAAGGATACATCTGACCTTATTCGGAAGATCAAGAAGGGTACAGCATCAACATTAACTGCCTGTTTTTCCTACAGTCCACGAGTGAGTACATAAGTTTAAAATGTGTTTATTTTGTTCTGCTAGGATTCATTCATGATTTACTATCAATCTAAGTCCTTTTCATGTTATAGTTGGCATAAATAACATTCACAGGGGATCCCCATTTGTGCAGGTCTGCTGTTGATTTTCTATACATGATATCCCATTTCTATTAAAATAAAAAGGGTTATTCAGCTCAAATGTGAAATCTGTCTTGTATGGTTCGGAAATGTGACGAGTCATCAAGTTAAATGCAAAGATGGTTCAGACCTTTATCAACAAAAGTCTTTGATGCATTTTCAGATGGTAGGACAGAGTGGCAGACACAAACCTGTGGATAAGGGTAGGAACCGATGGTGATCAGGTTAAGAGAAGAAAATGGTGATTGGTCGGGCATACTCTGCTGAAGACACTGGCGAGTGTCAGTAGATAAGCACTTGAGGGAAACCTGCAATGAAAACAGAAAAGGAGGCATCCTAAACTGACCTGAATACAAAGTCTTCTTGAGGAGCTGAATAGTGACTATCCTGGGAAGCATTAAAGAAAATATTCAGAGACTAAGAAAAGTAATACTCAGAGGTACTTGTAATTTAGAACTCCAAGTAAAGGATTAGGGTTTCCTGTAGTCCAACCTGGCCTCAAACCACGGAATTTCTGTGGGACATCACTAGCACTGCTTGTTATCAACTTTTGATATCGACAACCCCGGAAGTGAGCCTTTACTGTTGGAAAATGAAAAACTGGTATCAGAATTTGAAACTTGCACAGTGCTATTATTAGATTTTGAAGAAAAAACTGCTTTGTTATAGATACATACTGTGATGCTATACATGTTCTCATCTCACAAGCTATTTATAGCACTAGAAGAAGACTAGAGTTACTCTTGTTGATAGTTACTACCTGTACAGCTTGTTAGATATATTTCTGTTTGAATTTTTATGTGTGTTTGTATTATTTGCCTTTCAAATACATTGAATGTGTTTGTGTTTTTATTGGGCAACAGTTTTCTGACATTTCCAAACTGGAGGCTATGCCAGAAGAAAAGATAACTAGTGGGACCTTCGGAGTTGTTGTGAAGGTCAGGGATACTCAGACTAGGGAAATTCTCATACAGAAAAAGGTAAAAGGAGAAGAACAGTTTATGTGACTTGTACGGAAGAAAAGTTTATGTGACTTGTATGAAAGAAAAGTTTATGTGACTTGTATGAAAGAAAAGTTTGTGTCAGTGTGACTTGAGAAGAAAG
Source organism: Arion vulgaris (assembly GCA_020796225.1). NCBI lineage: Eukaryota > Metazoa > Mollusca > Gastropoda > Stylommatophora > Arionidae > Arion > Arion vulgaris. The sequence continues at coordinate 41,897,731 of CM036754.1, forward strand.
TTTGTGAGTGGACTAGTACGGAAGAAAAGTTTGTGTGGGTGTGACTGTACGAAAGAAAAGTTTGTGTGACTTGCATGAAAGAAAAGTTTGTGTGAGGTGTGACTTGCACAAAAGAGTAGTCAGACAAAGTAAGACAGGATCAGTAGTAGAGTGAACTGTCTGTATGGTTGTTGTGTGATATAAGATGTATGCAAGTGATGATGTTGTTTATACCGATGTGTCTGTGCATCAAGGTAAGAAGTAGTAAGACTGCAGACTGGGGTCTCTTGGCTAGCGCTCATGGTAGGGTTGTTGCAGAGCGAAGCGGAACATATGGGACAACTGCTTCCAGTATGAGGATGAAAGTTGAGGCTGTTACTGCTGCGCTCCAGTGCCCCTATGTAACTCCTATTATTGGGGCTGTTGTTATATCTGACCCTCAGTTGATGTTTGGAAGAGCTAAAATAGCAGGTTGCGGTATGAGTGGATGTCGCTACTGAGTTTTTGATGTATATATATATATATCTTATGTTGAAATAGCATGCCCCGGCTCAAAGCAGCTTTAATCTTCTACATAACAAGCACATACAAAAGAGATAAAACTCAAATACAATATGTCAAGTTGTTACAAAAACTAGAATCAGGTTCTGATATTTGAGAGCCCTCTGGGAAAATGGGGTATAAGTCTTTTAAGATGTGTGGATACAAGATGGAGTGAAGTTGGATATACTATACTTTATCCATGGTGAATATTTTATTGTTTTCATCACTCTAGATTCTTCTTTTGTCGTCACACTGTTACCAGATTGTTGTCCGTTGCCATGGTTTTTTGTTTATCGCTGTTCTAGTGGCTTCGGTGATTGTTTATTTGTGCTTTTTGACAGAATTCTGCTATCCATCTATCCATTTTTCGGGTCTTCCCTAGCCTTCTTTCCTAATGTTCCTGATGCCACACTAGATAATCATTCATAAATCACTCCTTGTAATTTTGACTGAAAAGTATAAGTATGTTGTAGTGTGGTTTGATTGATTTCTCTCTCTCTCTCTAACCTGTGACGCTCCTGGCTATTAGGACAGCAACAAAGCCATGCCATTCTTCTATATTCTTGCTCGTCCTCTGTATAGTGTTCTAAAGAGAAAAAAACAGAGAGAAACCACTGCGACCTACAAGGCATGTTGTAAGATGCGACTGATGTATGACCTAGGAATCTACCTAGTAAATAAACAGCATCGCAGAAATCGAATGGGCTGCCCTACTTGTAGGTGCATAGCTGGCACAACGTACAATCGCTCTTGGCTTGGATCACATACAAATCACAAAGAGTGGTTAACAAGTGGTCATTATGGAGCGTTAGAAGAAGATTGACCGTCGGCACATGATATAACTGTCAGATGTAGGAAACTTCACACACGAGTTATTTAGAGCTACTGATATGACAGCCAAGTTCCGACAGGGACAAGCAAGATGAGATGATCATCATCATAACTTTTAAAAACTGTGGGTATGTTTCCCTTTGTCTTCTTTGTTTGTATCATATAATTTGCACACATTTTTCTTATATTATTGATGACCAGTCTCATTTTACACTAGTTACAGTTACTTGTTATTGTTTTCCGTTTATGTTCAGATATATGTTTGAGAATGCCAGGCTATCAACTCTCATCCTCTCATGGAGTCGATAGTCTTGGAGAATATTTTCTCAACTGAACCAACATGCTTGTTATCTGATTCTAGGTAAAGAAAAATGCAGCGGGACGGTTTGAAGTGAAGAGAAATGAGATTGAAATTCCACTTCAGTTTCCAGATGCAGAAAACATTGCTGCATTTCTTGGTTTGACTTGGAATGGCCAAGAATTAACTTTTATAATGGAAGATGCAGGTAAATCTGGCCATAAATTAAATATAACAGTAGCGACACAAGATAACAGTTGCACACATCCAGAATATTGAGAAATAAATTGTAACAATCGTAGTAGCAATATCGGCATGAAATAATTGGAGAAACAAATAAATTCTCTTCAAGGAGTAAAGCCCAGTAAATTATCTCTTTGCGGCTTACAGCTGTATAACATCTGGTCTACAGGCATAGTGAAGGTCAGGAGGTTCATGAATGAATAAGTACTACAGCAGCAGAGACACAGCAACCTGAGTGACTCATCAGTCTCAATAAAAACTTGGGCTTCTAACAATGCTATTTGGCATAAGTGGCTGGAAAAATCTTTTACTAAAAAATAACTATGTGCATCCTATGCGTAGTTATGTATATCCTTCACTTAATTATGTATATCTTAAATGCAGTCATGTATATCTTACATTCCAATATATACACTTTAGACTTAGTCATGTATACCCTAGACTTAGTCATGTATATCTCACACTCAGTCATGTATATCTTGACTTAGTCATGTATACTCAACTTAGTCATGTATATCTTAAATTATCATGTATATTACACTTACTCATGTATATCCTAGTCATGTATATTTTACTTAATCACATACACCTAGACTTAGTCATATACTTTAGACTCAGTCATGTATATTACACTACTCATGTATATCCTATCAGAACTTATTAATATACACCTAGACTTAGTCATATACAGTTTAGACTTAGTCATTACTAGACTACCTAGACTTAGTCATGTATATACTAACTCAGTCATGTATACCCTAGACTTAGTCATGTATATCTCACACTCAGTCATGTATACCCAAGACTTAGTCATGTATATCTCACACTCAGTCATGTATACCCTAGACTTAGTCATGTATATCTCACACTCAGTCATGTATACCCTAGACTTAGTCATGTATATCTCACACTCAGTCATGTATACCCTAGACTTAGTCATGTATATCTCACACTCAGTCATGTATACCATAGACTTAGTCATGTATATCTCACACTCAGTCATGTAAACCCTAGACTTAATCATGTATATCTCACACTCAGTCATGTATACCTCAGACTTAGTCATGTATATCTTACACTCAGTCATGTATATTTTACACTCACTCATGTATATCTTACACTCACTCATGTATATCTTACACCCAGTCATGTATATTTTTCACTCACTCATGTATATCCTAGTCATGTATATTTTTTATTTAATCACATACACCCTAGACTTAGTAATATACAGTTTAGACTTAGTCATTAGCCAAGGATAAGAAATTAACTGTCAGAAACTTTAAGACTTGCCTGATATTTGATGAGAAAATGTCTTCCAATTTGACCGAACTGTCCATGTGTGCATTTGTCAAGTCAGTCAAACCAATGTTTGAGCCATTTATGTAACAATCAAGTTTCTTAAACATTACTATACAAATGACAATGTCACATAAACAAAACTATCATCTGGATTAATATTTCTATCCTACCAGGCAAGTCTCTGCGTCAACTGAATATGCATCCAAAATTCCGTGCCTTTCTGGTTCAGCCCAAAAAAATTGAGAAAATCATGCTGGATATGTACACTGGGATTTCTCATTTGGCCAATCATGCAATCACACATTGTGACATAAAACGTACGTTCTGATAGTTTTGTTTTATATATATATATTTTAGTGTTTTATTAGAGAGTGGGTGACTGACTTTGTTTGTTTGCCAGCTATGAATTCAGGCGTAGTCAGTGTACCCTAATATGGCACCTCTGACTGATTTGTGCATGGAAGCTTGCTTTCCTTATCAACAGTGTCCCTCATCGTTCAGGCAAGCCTTACTGTGACTTCAGTGGTACTTGCAATTTATATCCCCAAGTAAAGGATCAGGGAACCTGTAGACCAACTGCATACCACATACACACCAAACATTTTTGGCCCAAGTTGGCCTTGAACTGTGGAATTTCCACTGCATTTGATTGCTAGCGAAGCATGTTATTGACTTTGCTATCTGCTCCTGCTGAATGGTTAAACTCTGTGGTGTTTCCTAATGGAAAATGTCCCATATTTTACCCCTTGGTAAGGTCCCAAAAAATGTATATTGGTATGAAAATAAACCAGATGACCACTGCATGTGTGGCGGCAAACCTGGACAAGCAGCCTAAATTCCTCAGCCTTATAGAATCCCACAAAATACTCTCAGAAAATTTTTATGTAAGAATTTGTTTAGGAATTATTCACTTTTTATTTGTGTTACAAATTTAGTTTAGACATTCATTTCACGTTGCTGCTTCCGGTTCCAAGTCTGGGTGAGAAAGGAGGAAGACTTGTGCATGAGGCTAGCTACCTCACCAAAAGGAATTTTTATAGCTACAGAAATTTGCAAGAAAGGGCGTCATACCAGCAAACAGACCAGCCAAGTAGTGTACACTGCACTTAGGGCATCAGTGACAGTTGCTGATCAAAGCTACTTTGCAAAAGTCAGCAAACTGGCTCATACATTACTTGGCTCAGAAACAGACACAAAATTGGTTCCTGGAATGTCAGAACAAACAATGGCAGTAGTTACAAAATCAGCACAGGTCGCTGAGTAAATAAAATGATATGAACTGGATGTATATTGGTTACGCTAAGTTTGATGGCCTGGAACAGATAAAAAAGGCGGTTATTGCACTAGGTTCATTTACTTAGGGAGAGAGGATGGAAAGCATATGGAATATGACTAAAGACGTAGTAAGTTGAATGGGAAAAATAGGGGTCTCTGTGGCTGAGTGGTTAAGCCCTTTGCCTTGCGAGTCGTAGGTCGTGGGTTCGAATCTGGACCGTGGCCTTCTGTTCACGAGTGCAGTTTTTCCAGAGACCCTAGGATTGTTGCTGGAGCTACGGAGTTCGTGCTTTGTGCAATACTCTCGACAGGTGGCGTGCCATTTCTGCGGAGAGGGACCGATCCATATGGGGTAACCCGGTGTAATGAAGTCAATCCTTCGGCTTTTAAACCCCCCTTTTTTATGGGAAAAATAATGAACATAAAATGGGACGAATTCAGGAGAAATGATAAAATCAGAGATATGTCTGATCAACCACTAGTAACAGCCGTTTTAAGAAAGAGAAGATGGAGATATGTTTGGCATACTTTGAGAAGAAATGATCATAAAATCACAAAGCAAGCATTGAAGTGAGAGACAAAGGGTTCAAGAAAGAAAGGATGCCCTAGGGAATCTCACTTAACTGAGAGAGGCAAGATATATCATGCACAATTCAATAAAGATATTGAAAAAGTTGCCCAGAAATATAGCAATACTGAAAAATTACTTCCATACCCTATGTAATGTGTAACCGTATGAGGGTAACAAAAAACAAGGCATAGTGAATGTGATGACAGAAGTCATCGTCAGCAAACTAGAGCTGACTAAGATTATACTCCATATCCAAGTGGTGACCTTAGTTGCATCACTGCAGTCTGGCTAAATGGATAAACATTGAAGAGAACAAGGAAACTAGTCCCAAAATGTCTTTCTGAAGACAGATATGTTGACACAAGATAGTAAGCACATATTTCAAGATGAATGGGATCTCTGTGGCATAGAGGCTAGATGCTCGCCTCTTGTGCCAAATGTACTCAATTCGCTCCCTCCTGGAGCCATCAGGATATTTTTCCAGAGATCCCTGATCTCAGTGTCGGCAAGATCGAGTTCTTAGTTCTATCAGAGACAGACGATAAAGCGTAGGTCCCTTGTTCAATTTGAGCATGTAAAAGAACCCTTGACAGTTCAAAATCAAGAAGAGCAGGCTGGAAAGCCGCTGCACTGGCAAAATTGATTAGAAAAGATTAAATGTTAAATTCCTGCACAATATCTCCACCATCATCAAAATTACATCGGGGACCCACATCGGTGCTATGGAGTTCATGCACTGCAGCTGAGATCTTCCTGTGTAAGAAAGAGATTGGAGCACACATGGTTACTCACCAAAGTGCAATGATGATTGTCCAATAAATCAATCATTCAGGATGAATGAAATAAAGAATAGAAGGAATCTAATAACTCGAACCACAAGCATAACAAAGCAGTGCAAAATTATACTCACTGAATATGATATTGTAGAACTGTTAATAGAACATTTGTGTACTTGTTAGTAACTACTATTTATAATAATGTTTTGTTTTCTTCAGCTGAGAATATTTGCTTGAACATAAATACATGGGTTGCCAAGTTAGTGGACTTTGGCTCCAGCAAGACCAGCCAGAATGTAACAGATTACGTTGGCATCACTCCAGAGTACCTCGATCCGTTGGCTAACAAATCTTTGTATGAGTTTATGGTGGTAAGTATATTAGTTTCTTATGTTATCAGCTTATGTGTGTGAGAGAAGGAGAGAGAAGACAGTGAAAGATAGAGAAGAGAGAGAATCGCCTGTGTGTTGCCAGGGCTCTCAAGGGGAGCAAAGAATAGTAACACCCTACAATAATAGTAACCTACAAGGCGTGTCATAAGAGGTGACTGAGGTAGGGCGTGAGAAGCTACCTAATAAATAAAAAGTGTTGCAGAAATCGAATCTGCTGGCCTACTTGTAGGCGCATAACTGGCACAACGTACAATCGCTCTTAGGCTTGGATCACATACAAATCACAAAGAGTGGTTAACAAGTGGTTGATACGGAGCTTTGGAAGAAGAAGAGAGAATAAGGGAAAGAGAGAGTCAGAAGGGAGAGAAGAAACAAGTGAGTTAGAGAATGAATGTGTGAACAGCTAGACTCCTGGTCTGTTTTCTGACAAAGACCTGCCCCAGAGAAAGGAATGAAATTAGAGAGATATGGATATCTTCTTTATCATCTCATTCTTTTTTATGGGTCTGTGCATCGTGGTAGAAGCCAGGCTGGTCTGTGCATCGTGGTGAGAAGCCAGGCTGATCTGTGCATGGCAGTGAGAAGCCAGACTAGTCTGTGCATGGCAGTGAGAAGCCAGGCTAGTCTGTGCATCGTGGTGAGAAGTCAGACTGGTCTGTGCATCGGGTGAGAAGTGGCTAGTCTGTGCATCGTGGTGAGAAATCAGGCTGGTCTGTGCATCGTGGGGAGAAGTCAGGCTGGTCTGTGCATCGTGGTGAGAAGTCAGGCTGGTCTGTGCATCGCTGTGAGAAGCCAGACTGGTCTGTGCATCGCTGTGAGAAGCCTGGCTGCTGTTTGGTAGAGTTGTTGCAGAACAAAGTGGAGCATACAGGACAACTACTTCCAGTACGAGGATGGAGATTGAGGTCAATACTGCTGCCCTCCATTGACTCTTTGGGACTCTATCTACTGGGGCTGTTGTTGTTTCTGACTCTCAGTTGATGTTTCAGGAGATCCAAAATGTCAGGTTGCGGCATGAGTGGGTTTCATCTATTGAGGTTTCAGCCTCCAGAGACGTACATCGATGTACTGTCATGGGGATGTTTGTGGCAGTGAGAGAGTGGACAGGCTTGCATCAACAGCATTGACAGGGATTTGATTATGGATAAGGGAGATGTTCTTTGGTTTCCTCACGACTTTTTGTTGAATAAGGACATTAAAATAGATGTTGAATCGATCCAGCGATTTAAGGAGTTTGAATTTACCCGCTGTACAAGTAGAACTGGATGCCCAAAAGGCAGTGAGTAGTGTGTTAAACCAGCGAGACACAGGAACTATCAGTATGCATACCCTTCAACATCTGGTGGGGGAGACTGAGCACTTATGGGTCTGCTCTGAGTGATATGACGTCAGTTCAGTAACCAAACTATCTCCTTCTTTCAGTTTACTTTTTTCTTTTCTGTCCTTTTCTGTTATCCCATATATATATATATACACATACGCACACACACACACTACATGCCTGTGCGAGAAATATATCATGTTCAAATAAATCTGTTTTCAACAGATGAAGAGCAGAAACCCTAAAATGAATGCCAAAGATCCTGAGTTGGATGGCAAGTTTCACATGTTGGATGAGAAAGACGACGTATACTCTGCTGGTCTTGTTGGTCTCTTCCTCATTATGGGTGTCCATCCAATGATTCAACACTTGAACAATGGAACTCCAGAGTATCAGGGAGATGTAACTTCTGCACGACTGAATGTCATGAAGAAGGTACCAGTAAATATATTCTTATAGGGGAGAAATGAATTTGTTGTGGTCAAGTTTTTCATATTCATAAATGTTTCTCTCTCTCTCTCTCTCTCTCTCACACACACCTGTGATGATTAGGGCACCAACAAATGGCCACTGGGAATATGCATGCTCTTAGTATTCTGATCTTTGTTTTATCAGTTTCATTCCATACTGTTTTTAGTTGTTTAATTTTTGTAAAGCCATGTTTGTTCTGCTTTTAATTTCCTTCATCCCATTTCCATCTGTTGTTAGCAGTGAACCAAGATATTCAAAACTGTTCACATTTTCCACTTTCTCTCCGTTGATAAAAATATCATATGTCTGGTTCGTTTTATCTGTTGTCATTATTTTTGTTTTTGCCACATTGAGATATAGATTTTGTTTTTCACTTTTATCTTTCACTTCTAATAATTTCTCAATCCTTTTTGTGATGTTGACAGTAACACTATTGTCAGTTTATCGTAGTTCAGGTATTTCTCTTCCTCCATTATAATAAAGATATTCTGTTGAATGATCAGATCAGAGAACTCAATGAAGAATCAATGCAGAATCTACTTGACAGACCAATGTCAAATATAATGAAGACACTATTCAATGGTACTCTTGCACTAAACAGGAACTTGAGATGGACTTCCAAAATGGCAGTTTATTTTTTACAAAGTAAGTATAACATTCAAGTTTGTTTTGTATATATATTTTTCTGTTATTGCTATAATTAGTTATTAGTTATTTGATCACTCAAAAGATGGAGCAGACGGCATCAAGAACAACTTTAAGATAGGGAAAAACAGTTCACAAAGTGCCTTAGAGCATGCACCACAAGTTCACAACATCCCTCATCCCCCAAAAAAAAACCCCACCTCTATAAAGAAGTAAATGGAGGAAAAGAAGAAGAATTACTTATGATTCGCTAGAGTTTTCAATGAAAAGTTTGTTAGAACTTTTCATCACAGAGTTCAAGAACAAGTTGGCAGAATTCATTTTCCGAGATATTAAATGGTGATAAATTTCATTTTGTGCAAGTTCTGAAAGCATAGTCTTCTACATCTTAAATATCTTCTTCTTCTCTTCTTGCATTGTACTCCAGCGAGGTATTGGTTGGAGGATATAAGGAGCTTATCGTGCGCTTCATGTATGGCACTTTCAAAGTTGATATTCATTTATCTAATAATGTTTTATGCCGTCGTTTGATCTTTTAAGAATGAAGTGGATCGGCCACTTAATAAGAATGAAACCAAACTCCACTGTATACAGTCTTCTACAACAGAACATCAGGAAAGAAGCCTAGAGGAAAACCAAGAAAAAGGTGGTTAGATGACATAGCAGAACCCTACAATGAACCTACCACCTAGAACAGCGCAAGTGAAAAATAGAAAAACCATGACACTGGGCAACAATTTGGTAGCAGTGTGATAACAAAAGAAAGAAGAGTTTTGAAGAGATCAGGAAAAAAGTCGGTACAACATCAGTACTAAACATCAAGAAACAACAAATTAAATGGTTCGGCTACAGAAGCAGATTACCAACAGATAGTGCGCCCCAAAGAGCAATGTTACTCCATTACAGCTGATAGAAAGCGAAAGGCCGTCCGTACAAAAGGTAGACCTCAGAGATAACAGAGGTGACAAAAAATATTGTTTATCAAACGCACACAAAAGTCTGTTCTATAAATCTCTTCTTATCCTGACGCTGTGAGGCAAAAAAAGAAAGAAAGAGAGTTTTGAAGATGTAAAATAAATAAAAGAAGATATCGAAGTTGATATTGTAAAGATCTCAGTCTGTGAATTTGTTACGTGCAGTAAATATGTGATATTATTGACAAAACGGAGAGTTATTATACTGTAATGAGTTCTGGAAAATGACCCTCAACATCAAACACAAGTTCCAAAATAAATGTTTAGAAGTCCTGCAAATTTTCAGGTCAAATACAATAGAAAATGAAGAGGTTCTAAAATAAACAAACTGTGCATCATTGGAGACAATCATTCGAAGATGAAGGTAGATTGGGAATGTATGCCATATGTTAGTAGGGGTATTGACTAGAGAGCTTTTTGACAAACAGAGGATGTTTATGTTTACGACACACTTCTTATCTGACTACATAGGCGACAATCATAGACTGCACTTTCTTAGCAACTAAAATAATATTAACAGCTCAAGATGAAATCTAATTGATCTTGGTTTATGTTGCCAGGTTATTTTTAATATGATGCCATATTAACTGTATTTGGTTTACGTTTTCATCAGTTTGAATAAAAAGTTGATTTGAGAATTGCAACATGTATAACTTTGTATTTCTAACCAGATGAACTGAGAATGGAACTGCAGCCACCAAATAAGTTGTCCAAACAAGAACCACAGTCATACAACACTCAGGTAAACATTGTTGGGAAATGTGTTACAAAAATAAAGGGTAGTGGTGAAACACGTAAAAACAAAGTACTGTGGTTTTACAAAGTACAAAAATAATATGAAGCGACTTTTCAACTAAGCGGCGACTTATCAACTAAGCGGCGTTATAAAACAAAGAATACTACAGAAGCGATGAAATTCAGACTTCTTCAATAGCAGACATAATATGTATAATTAGACAATCAGACAAGTAGTCCAAGAAGTCTAAATTTCATCGCTTCTGTTGTATCCGTTGTTTGATAAGTGCCTTTGTCAAAGCATGCTGTATATTTTGGAACTTTGTAAAACTACAGTCCTTTGTTTTGCGTGTTTCACCTTTCCCTCATAGTTTTACTGCAGTCTTCCCTCTTACTGGGGGAGGGAGTTTCATTTTACAGAAACTTCACTTTTTTGTTCATTTATACAGAAACTTGACTATTTAATTATTTATACTAATTTATAATTGTTTCTTGACAGAACTTTGAAAATCAGTCAAAATTTGTAGATCTGAACAAGGACATTGGTATTGAAGTGACTCAAAAAAGACAGCAAGAATCGCCTGTCCACCAGTGTGCTGAAACTGAGCAGAGATTTGGCATTGCTTTCAAAGAACCTCCTGGTGAGTAACTGTAAACCTCAACTTGGACACTCTTGTTCCCTGTGGACTATAAGGTCTCAACAGTCACTCTACAATTGTTTCTTTTTTGTGCAGTCTCAAATTTCACCCGTTTCATAGACATACATTATTTGCCTCCCCACTCTTCCACTGTGGCTTCCTGTCATGTCTATTTTTGTTGTACAGTTGTTTCCTGATGGTGTGTCTCCATTTTTCTTTTTGTCTGTATTCCAGTCCAGTGGACATGTAGTTAAATTTGATAGTTTTCTGATGTTGTGTCCAGGAGAGCGTATATCGACTGGTTGAATTCGGTGGTGTTTCCTGACGGAAACATGCAGTGTTTGACCCCATTGTAAGGTCAACAGTGTTTTCTTTGTGGAAAAATAAAACCAATGACCTTCTCACACATGACGACAGTTTCCAGAAAGCGACCTTAATTCCTCTGCCCTTTATAATCAGAAATACTATCTCTAAAACGTATAAATTGCAAACATTCATCAACCAGTTTCTGCGTAGAATAGAGGGATTAAGATGGTATGATAGGGTCACAAACGAGAAACTTATGGAGAGAACAAGACAGATTCCATTGAACCAAGAGGTTAAAAAAGGGCTGGATAAGAGGCATTTTGTGAAAACCGGAAGGGAATATAACAAGAAGGGTCCTTTCCTGGAACCTGCAGAGACAGCGAAAGAAGGGGGCCAAGAAATACGCGGAGAACTGGATTTGTGGGCAATGGTGAAAAATATAAAGAAGAGCTGGAGGGAGTTGCAGGAGATAGCTAGAGATAGGAAGACATGGCATGAGTTTCTTGGGGGCCTATACCTCAATCTGGGTTTAAAAGGCAGAGAGAGAGATACTGTCTCTAACCAAAAAATTCTGAGTTTATGGGTATCATAATATGAGCATCATCATCCAGAAGAGATGCTGGAAATGGATCAGACATGTGATACACACGGAGACTAACTCTGCCACGAAAACTGCACTTAGATGGACACCAGAGGGTAAACAAAAACATGGAAGACCCAAAACGACCTGGAGGAGAACAGTAGAATAAGAACTGAAAGAAATTAATCACAGTTGGAACACAATACAAATGGCTGCCAAGAATAGAGAAGAATTGTGTGCATTTTTTGCTGCCTAAGTGCCAGGATCATCACAGGCTAGAGAGAGAGGGATACAATCCCCACGGGTACTCTCTGAAGCGAAAAAATTCTGTAATGACAATTCATTTTTGACATTGTCCACTCCACCTCCACTTCTTCTTTTGTTGTCACACTGCTACCGGGTTGTTGCCCAGTGTCATGGTTTTCTGTTTTTGTCTTGCGCTGTTCTGGTGGCTTGTGTGATTTGTTATTTTTGCTCTTTCACAGGAATCTGCTACGCCATCTAACCATCTTTTCCATGGTCTTCCTCTTGCCTTCTTTCCCAATGTTCTGTTGTAGAAGACTCTGTATACTGTGGAGTTTGGATGCATTCTTATTAAGTGGCCAAACCACTTCATTCTTTGTTTCTCTATGTAATTCAAGCACGGTTTTGTGCCAGTGTCAGCTTGTCATTATTTCTTGTTGAGATTACATCACAAGTTTACCCACTGAACTACTTTATTAGTAATCATTTGAGTCCAAGTCAGAATTTATTCATATTATTTTGTAAAATCCATATTCTTCTTCTTCGAATGCTCCATATCGACTACTGGTTAAACCACTCTTTGTGATCTGAGCCTAAGAGCGATTGTACGTTGTGCTAGTTATGAGCCTACAAGGAGCATAGCACATCCAACACTTTTCTGTGACCCTTTCTATTTACTAGGTTAGTTTCCCTAGGTCCCTACCTCAGTCGCCTCTTATGACCCACCTTGTAGATCGCATTGGTACTATTCTTTGCTCCTTGAGCCCCAGCAATACACAAATTCATATTTAAAAAAACTACTAAAGCTGTAGCCTTAGGATAAAGCTAATTTATTATCTATATTTTCTACAATTGAAACTGATCTGAAAACACTAAGAAATACATTAACAAAAATCAAATATAGAAATTCCCAATTTAAAAAAATCCCTAATGGTAGTCCACTTATTTGTTTCTGAGCTTACAAATTACATTTGTCCACTTGAAAATTTGGTTGTGATTTTTGAGGTTTATACTAACTTGACTCAATTTTGTTTGTTTTCAGTGTCCGCTCAGTATGGGGGAATTCTTATGCCTGCTAAGTTTCAATCTCCTACGCAAAAAGGACTGATGGTGCCAGCCTCAAATATAGCCAGACCTCTAGGTACACCTTCACAGCAAGAAATTGGACATCAATTGAACCTGAGACCAAAACTGCAGCGCAATTTTCCAGAAATTCCATTGGAAGTTCAAGAGACTAAAGATTATAATGATCTGGTGGAGTCCTTCAATGTGAAGCTGATTCCATCAATGTCTCGGCAAAATCCTTTAGCTCAGGTGGCTCAACGATTTGGGAATGTGCCACAGCAGGAGCAGTCTGCACATTATGCGATACAGCCATTTTCTCCTAGGGAAAAACAAAGAGTGCTGCCTCCGAATGTTGATACTGGTCAAATGCATGTCTACCGTGGTTTCGCTCAAGAGGAACAGCTAACTCCCAACAGTAATGTTATGCAAGGTTTCTCTGGGCGTCTATTTAAGGTATCAGAAGAAGGCGTTGTAGGTACTGCTCCTACTCTCAGAGCTTGTGAAAACATCCCTGACATTGATGCCCTTATTCAGTCAGCTGAAGAACAAGCCAGACCAAAGATTAAAGGTGTGCGTCGAAACAGGGCTAGTCAAGATTAAACAGTTGCCCATGGAACAAGACTGTAGTAGATCTGCAGGACCTTGCATGAACCCTGCAGAAGGAAATCTACATTAACATCTCATTAACTATCTTTTTTATATTACTCTTGTTTTACTCATGTTATTGTTTACTTCTTACAGCTTTCAGTTTATGTATCACTGGCATATATTTCTATCACAATTCATTTCAACTATTTCGTTAAAAAAAAAAAACCAACATAATTTTAAAATTGTGGGCGTCTGTAGCTTAACCTTTTGAACCCTGGCCAACTATACCTTAAAAACCCTGGGCTCCTGAGCAAATACAGCACATATCAGAATTGTTTGAAAAACAAGATAGATTGGCAGAATTGAGTGTTCTATAATTTTTTATCGACTTACTCCATCTCCAGTATTCCTGCTTACTATGCCAGTCTTCCCAATATGTAGATCCTTCCTTTAGACAGGAAATTTTGACAAAATTTGCACCAAAATTGTGTCTTCACTTTCTTGACTGGTCTGTCTTTGTAATCCATGTTTGGAAAGTCACTGACATGTTTGTTATATTTGAACATCAGATGGTTCAAATAATTCTTCTTCTAAATGACCATCCGACCCACTTTCGATTTCGTTATCAGAATAATCATATTGAAGTCTTAATTCATCTTCAGAATCATTTAAAAAGTTCAACAGCTTGCTCGGTTGTCATCCTTTTGAGTGACCATTTCGAAATTTTCAGTGTTCGTTTCATCTTTTAAAATTAATAAACAATTATCAAATCACTATGTTTCAAAACACGATGCAAACCGCCATTTAGATAAACCTTTAAGGAAGCATTTCCTGTGTTTGACGTCACACTAGTACACAAATTATAACGAGGAGGGGTTCTCATCCCGATATGTAGGCACCCCGGTATACGTGTACTAATGATAATACCGTAATATCGGGAGGGCGGGTTCAAAGGGTTAAGCGATAGTGAACTTGATCACAACCCAAGCGTACCTGGTTCAAACTCCGTGGCAGGCAGTTTGGAAGCAAATTCGTTTCCGTAGGATTTTTACGAAAGGTAAAATAGACCTCACTGTTCAGAAAGCAATGGCAAACTACTGAAAATATAAGGGGTGTCTAGAAAATCGACTTGTTTACTGTAGTTGATGGCTTCATCTTGTAAAGGATATGCCACAACTTTCATTTTTTCAAGTTTAAAATAAAGATCATTGCTGTTGATAAAAATGTTTTACCACTTTAAAAAGTGAAAGTAAGAACCCATTTTGATACTTACTTACTTCTAATCCGTCATGCCTAGTGACACATGGGGCTTCAGAAAGGACTTTCCATGCTCTTCTGTCCCGTGCAACCTTCAGCGCAGAGCCCCACGTCAGAGATCGGTGTCCAGTTCCTCTTCCATCATGCGCCTCCATGTTGTCCGTGGTCTGCCTTTCTTTCTCTTTCCCTCTGGTGTCCAAGTGAGGGCTATCCTTGCAGGCATTTCTTGTCTCATTCTCATAACATGTCCGAGCCATTTCCATCTTCTCTTTTGAGTATGTCATTCATTGGCTCTTGTCTTGTGTCTTGGAGTAGTTGGTTATTGGATATTTTTACTGGCC
Organism: Arion vulgaris; assembly: GCA_020796225.1. Lineage (NCBI taxonomy): Eukaryota > Metazoa > Mollusca > Gastropoda > Stylommatophora > Arionidae > Arion > Arion vulgaris. The sequence goes on from CM036754.1 coordinate 41,913,105, forward strand.
AAAAGATTCCCAAGATTCTGCGAAGACAAGAGTGGTGGAAAACTGACAGCCTGCTAGTATCTCCTTTGGTCATCCTCCAACACTCCGATCCGTAGAGCAAAACTGGCAAAACAATGCTTTTATAGAGTTTAAGCTTTGTGGTCCTATTGTAAATTTTGGACTTCCATACTGGTTTCATTCTGGCAAAAGCGGTTCTGGCCTTACTCAGCGTGATTTTATATTCTTCCTCTGTGCCACCATTTAGTGTCAGTACGCTACCAAGATATGTAAACTGCTCAACCCTTTCCAGTGTTTCATCTTCTAACATTACTGGTTGTTGGATTTCACTGTTTGTCATAATTTTGTTTTTCCTGTGTTTGTTTTGAGGCCTACTGTCTTTGCCGTGCTGTGTAGTATTGTACTTTTCTCTTGTATATGTTCATATTTGTGTGACACCAGGGCTATATCGTCTGCAAAGTCCAGGTCCTCAAGCATCTCGAAAGGGTCCATCTTATTCCTCTTGGTGCTTGTTGTTTTATGGCATTTTTAGCACCCAGTCAATTGTAATACTAAACAAAAGAGAGGACATTAATCATCCCTGTCTTACACCAGATTTTACTGGGAATGTTTTGTTGGAATTCTTTAGGTTGCAGGAGAAATCTTTATAGAAGAGGGCTATGATGTTGACAAGCTTCTGCGGTTCGCCGTATTGTCTCAGTATCTTCCATAGGCTGTCTCTGTGGGCGCTGTCGAATGCCTTTTCAAAATCTATGAAGTTGATATATATAGTCCTTTGCCACTCGCTACATTTTGATACCATGTGGTATATTAGGGAATGTGGTTTTAGGTCTGTATTTTTTTAAATAACCAACGACACACAATGGGTGCTGTGGTTATTTAACTGATGTCACAGCACTCCGGGCAGACTCATAGGTGCTCAGTCTCACCCAACAAATGTCGAAGGGTATGCATACTGATGGTTCATGTGGATCGGTTGAACACTCATCTCTCTGCCCCTCAATAATCCAGCTCTACTTGTACAATGTGTAATTCTAAATTCTTTAAATCACTGGATTGAAACAACATCAATTTTAGATGTCATCATCCAACAGTAGGTCGCCAACAGAACAAATAAAATCCCCATTATGCATCCTAAACTCTCCAACAGTCTATGCAAGCATGTCTTCTTTCTTGTTGCCATGAAAGCCCCATGTCCAGGATAGTAGATCCACCTGAGTGTCTGGAGGTTGGAAACCTCTATAAACGCAATTTCAAAAAAAAAATCAAAACATTGCAGACTAAGTTTTTGTATATTGGATTTATGTTGAAAAATTATCTGTTGCAAGCATGCACACACATCCCCACCCCCTCGGTATTTACTTGTTTGTTTTAAATTAAACATGACCCGGTGAATTTGTCTATGGCCATATTTTCTAGTAGAGTTTAATCAACAAGGTGTTTATTAAACATATTAGCTTGGTGCTGTTACATTTTACTCGCACATGCCAGTCTGTAAATACTCATTTCTGAATAATTTCATCTTTTCTGTTTTGTTTTTTAAACTTTTGTTGTAAATAAGTATTTCAAAAAGGGGATCTAAATGCGAAGGATTGGCTTCCTTTTATTGGGCGTTAGCAACAATCAAAGGGATCTAGGGGTTCTCTGTGACATAGAGGTTAGGTGCTCGCCTCTCGTTTCAAAGGTACTCGGTTCGCTCTCTTGTGGGACCATCGGGATATTTTTCTAGAGATTCCTGATCTCAGTGTAGGTGAGATCGAGTTCCCAGTCTTGCAGGAGACCAATGATAAAACATAGCTCCCATGTTCAATTTGAGCATGTAAAAGAACCGTTGGCAGTTCAGAATTGAGAAAAGCATGCTAGAAAACTGCTGCCCAGGTCAAATTCATCAAGATTAAAATAAAAAAATTCCTCAAAAATATTTTCACCATCTTCAAAATGAAACCGGGACTGTCCCTGTGCTACAGAGTCTGTGCACTGCCGTTGAGATCTACTTGCTGTGCTACTGAGTCTGTGCACTGCCGCTGAGATCTACTTGCCTGTGCTACTGAGTCTGTGCACTGCCGCTGAGATCTACTTGCCTGTGCTACTGAGTCTGCACTGCCGCTGAGATCTACTTGTGTAAGAAAGAGATATGAGCACATTTGCTTATTCACCGAAGTGCAATAATGATGGTCCTCTCAATCTATAGGGATCTTTGGACAAAAATGCAAATTTGAATCAATGATGTAGTTCAGATTCGAACCCACGATTTTCAGAATGCAAGACAAACATCCCAACCACTTCACTACAAAGACATGTATATAAATAAGTCGTACATCAAACAAAGTTTTCTTGTAATTCCTTCCTCTACTTCAGAACTTCCAAGAACATATACATTGAATCATTTCTTCTTCTTCGGTGTAGTCTGACGTCAATTTGAAGAATGTGCTGAAAGAAAGCAGTGGTTAGCATCTCCAAAGAGCTTGTATTGGAATAATCTTTCTTTTTCTATCCTCTTTGTGTCCTGTTTGACACATACGCCTTCCATAAGAAATTTCTATTGTTGTCGTTCTCCAGTCTTTCTACTAATTGTTTCCCACACCAGGCCACAACCTGTCAACTTTCTTTCCACAGTTCTTCTCAGTGTTTCTTTAGCGTCCAGGCCTTCTTTTCCCATCCTCTGTTCATCTGACAGCGTTCCTAGACAATGCCCCTGCTGGCATACAACATACATGCCTAACCCACCTCCATCTTTTAATGATGGTCTCCAATGATGCACAATTTGTTCTTTTTTTTTAAAGTTCTTCATTTGCTATTGTATTTGGCCAGAAAATTTGCTGGATTCTTCTTAAATATTCATTTTGGAATGTCTGCAACTTGTGTATGAGTTTGTGAGTAATTTTCCATCACTCACTACTATATAATATCCTTTATTATGTCACTATAACTGTTATATAGGGAAATGATATTGTTTTGACTCAGAACTGGACACAACAGACTGAACAGACATCTACACAGACTAAAACTAGTTCCATCATCCACATGTGCAGGTGGACACAGCCAAACACATTCTGCAAGATTGTCACTTATAATAATGAATCAACTGCAGAAAGGACACTGACCAACAGAGACAGACATCCACACAAAACTCTTTGGTAGCCTTGATGAACTAACAAACACAACAACATGCATCCAGATAACCAAACTCATTGTGTAGACATTGAACAACAGCGAACGAGAAGAAGAAGACTGCTATATATTTTAAGTTTTGTTTTAAGATTTAACCCTTTGGCTTGCCATATTTTTGTTAAGCATGGTGAAAGTTTGACTTGTTTTCTTGATTTTTCCAACAGTGTCCTTTTACAAATTTCTGTTGTATTAACTCTTTCCACGCACAGATATTTCCTCAATTTTTAAGCAGTTAATTCAAGGGAAGTTTAAAAAACGATCCAACTACTTGTCAATAAATAAACATATATATATATATTATTATATACTAAATTGAAAAAACTGGACAACCCAAAAGAATATCAAGGTTAAAAAAGAATTGAAATAAAATAGTAGAAGTAAAACTAGTAAGACTTCTTATAAGGAAGCAACTCTATGGCGCAGTGTCGGCTTAAAGCGTGCAGGGACTTCGCCGTGGCGCAGTGTGCAGCTTAAAACGTGGAAAGAGTTAATTGTGCAGTATTGGTCACATAAGTTTCCTGTGTTCCTCAAATCTGGAGCACTTTTACAATAGTTGTTGAACAGTTATTTTATCTGTGCCATATGCTAATTAGCTGATCTTTAACTTATTGATTCATTTGTACTTCAGTATTGTTGTTGTTGTTTTTTTTTTTATTGTAGGTATCGGTATCACCTGCTACCCCATCTCTGTGGCTTCTTCGAATGCTCAGTATCGACCACTTGTTCACCACTCTGTGTGATTTATGTGATCTGAGCCTAAGAGCGATTGTACATTGTGCCAGTTATGCGCCTACAAGTAGGCCAGAACATCCAATGCTTTTATTTACTAGGGTAGCTTCCCTAGGTCCTACATCAGTCGCCTCTTAGGACATGCTTTGTAGGTCGCAGTGGTACTATTCTTTGCTTCCCTTGCGGGCCCCGGCACCTCTGTGGTGGGGAAGTAAGGTGCTTGTCTCTTGTTTCAAAGGTACTCAGTTTGTTCCCTATGTGGAGCGACCAGGACATTTTTCCAGAAATCTGTGATCTCAATGTAGGTGAAATCAAGTTCCTAGTCCTGTCGATCGGCGAAAAAAGGTATGTCCTGTGTTCAAGTTGATCAACTAAAAGAACTATTGACAGTTTAAAAAATCAATGAAATAGGCTGCAAAGCTGCTGTCAGAGCAAAATTCATTCAAATCAAAATAAAATTTATATTCTCTCTTGCGTTCCCATAATTTATATTATAATCAATTTATATTAAAAAACGTCACCATCTTCAAAATTACATCTGTAACCCTCGCTAGTGCTACGGAGTATGTACACTTTCACCGAAATCTTCCTGTGTAAAAAAGAGATTGGAGCACACATGATTGGAGCACCCAAGTGCAATGATGGTAGTCATATCAATCGCTTGACAAACTCTTCTGTCTTATATGTCATTATGTTAGAATAGTGTTCCCCTTGCTCTATCCCCTGTCTATTCCTTCATTGCAAGGGAATGTTACAAATAGTGTTCCCCTTGCTCTATTCCCCTGTCTGTCTGTTCCTTCATTGCAAGGGAATGTTACAAATAGTGTTCCCCTTGCTCTATTCCCCTGTCTGTTCCTTCATTGCAAGGGAATGTTACAAATAGTGTTCCCCTTGCTCTATTCCCTGTCTATTCCTTCATTGCAAGGGAATGTTACAAATAGTGTTCCCTTGCTCTATCCCCTGTCTGTTCCTTCATTGCAAGGGAATGTTACAGTGTTCCCTTGCTCTATCCCCTGTCTGTTCCTTCATTGCAAGGGAATGTTACAAATGTGTTCCTTGCTCTATTCCCTATCTATTCCTTCATTGCAAGGGAATTTACAGTTTCCCTTGCTCTATCCCCCTGTCTGTTCCTTCATTGCAAGGGAATGTTACAAATAGTGTTCCCCTTGCTCTATTCCCCTGTCTGTTCCTTCATTGCAAGGGAATGTTACAAATAGTGTTCCCCTTGCTCTATTCCCCTGTCTGTTCCTTCATTGCAAGGGAATGTTACAAATAGTGTTCCCCTTGCTCTATCCCCCCGTCTATTCCTTCATTGCAAGGGAATGTTACAAATAGTGTTCCCCTTGCTCTATTCCCCTGTCTGTTCCTTCATTGCAAGGGAATGTTACAGTGTTCCCTTGCTCTGTCCCTGTCTATTCCTTCATTACAAGGGAATGTTACAAATAGTGTTCCCCTTGCTCTATCCTCCTGTCTATTCCTTCATTGCAAGGGAATGTTACAAATGTTATGGAAGCTACCGTATCACAACTATCTTAATTCATGCGCAGTGTTTCTCTTATGTCATTGAGGTCTGATATTTTTGCTTTTTCATTTAAAAAAATAATATCAATGATTGCTTGATTCGCTAGTGTATAACTTTCATGTGATTTGCTTTTGCTTGTTCTTATTGTATTAAAAGTACCACACAGCCATCTAGCTTTACCAACTGTAAAAGTCAATTATGACTGGAGCATCATGATTGTTAGGATTTAGTGTCTGTGTACAGGAAGAGGAGATGGTCAAGGAGAAGGTTGCAAAATTCAACATAGGTGTTACAAATCAAATGATAGGATGTCACCATGAGCACTAAAACATCATTGTACAACACAATCTTTCTTCCAACATTATACTGTCAGTGGACGCTGACATCAAATGATCACAGAAAACTAGTCACTGCAGTAATGAAGTGTCTACGCAGAATGCTGGGAGTAACAAGAAGAGACCAGTTTAGAAATGAAGACATCGGGGAAAAGTGGGTACATCAGTGCTGAACTCGTAAAGAACGACTTAAATGGTTCGGCCACATAAGCAGATTACCAACAAACAGTACGCCTCAAAGAGAAATGTTACTCCGATACATTGGATACAAAGCAAAGGATGGCCTGCAAAGGTAGACCTAAGAGATAACAGAGGTGACGAAAGACACTGTTTATGAAACGCACACAAAAGCCTGTTCTAGAAATCTCTTCTTATCCTGGCGCTGTGAGACAAAACAGGATTGGAGAAGAGAATTGCAAATGGATGCACATATTAAACATCTGCCAGCTAAGCAGATGTAGAGGAAGATTTCACCAGCTAAGCAGGTGTGGAGGAAGATTGCACCAGCTAAGCAGATGTAGAGGAAGATTTCACCAGCTAAGCAGGTGTGGAGGAAGATTGCACCAGCTAAGCAGGTGTGGAGGAAGATTGCAGCAGCTAAGCAAGTGTGGAGGAAGATTGCACCAGCTAAGCAGGTGTGGAGGAAGATTGCACCAGCGAAGCAGGTGTGGAGGAAGATTGCACCAGCTAAGCAGATGTAGAGGAAGATTTCACCAGCTAAGCAGGTGTGGAGGAAGATTGCACCAGTTAAGCAGGTGTGAAGGAAGATTGCACCAGTTAAGCAGGTGTGAAGGAAGATTGTGACGTTAATTAATGTTCATGTAACGGAGGAAGGACATTTGTGTTCAGTTTATATAGTGAAAATATGCGGTTGCAATAGCATTGAGGTAAAACACTGATCTCTTACTTTGAAATACCTTTGCTCATTTCAAGGCTGGAATTATTCTTTGAAAAAATTACTGCAATGATGGAGGCAAATATTAGAGCATAGATTGTTATTCACAAAAGTGCAATGATGACAGTTAAATTAATTCATGTCAGAATAATGTATTAATCTTAGTGCCATATTGTTTGTTTTTTTAATAGAAGAAACTTTCAGAAATAAAATTTTGAAAAAAAAATCTGATGTTGATTCTTTTCTTTCTTTCTCGAATCCTGTTTGCCTCACAGCGTCAGGTCAAGAAGAGATTTCTAAACGGGCCCTTGTATGCGCTTCGTAGATAATCTCTTTCGTTGCCTCTGAGGTCCATCTTTTGCGTGGCCGGCCTTTTGCAGCATTGCTCTGTGAGGTGCACTGTCTGTTGGTAATCTGCTTACGTGGCCGAACCATTTAATTTTTGTTTCTTGATGAAGTCTAGTACTGATGTTGTACCCACTTTTTTCCTGGTCTCTTCTTGTTACACCCAGCATTCTGAGTAGACACTTCATCTCTGTTGTGACTAGTTTTCTTCTATCATTTGTTGTCAGTGTCCAGGTTTGGCACTGATTCTTGCCATCTGTGTTAACAGGGTGTCTGATGTACTAGTGTGTGATTGTTTCAGTGTTAATTCTTGTCTGCTGTGTACACAGTACATCTGATGTACTAGTGTGTGATTGCTTCAGTGTTAATTCATGTCTGCTGTGTAAACAGTACATCTGATGTACTAGTGTGTGATTGCTTCAGTGTTAATTCTTGTCTGCTGTGTAAACAGTACATCTGATGTACTAGTGTGTGATTGTTTCAGTTTTTTTTTATATTGATATTTTTCAGGCAAACATTTCTGCTTTGGTCATTGATATTAAATAAAATACATTTGCAGAATTGTCTGTTAAACAAGACATATGACACCGGTAGAGGCGGGTAGAACTGCACGGATGGAACAGAAACAACAAACTAGAAAGACAATTAAACTCCCCACAAGTGCAAGTTGTCCTTGCCCACATTGAAGACGAACATAATGCAACTACATTCCCCTGGATGAAAAATTATGGTCATCACTCGTGATGGACAAGCATAATGATGAAATGAAAATCGTAGCATATCCTTTACTGGACGTAGCCATCAACAGTAAACGAGTCATTGATTTTCTAGGCACCACTAATACGTTCAGTAGTTTGCCATTGTTTTCTGAACAGTGAGGTCTATTTTTACCTTTTGTAAAATCCCACAGAAACGAATTTGCTTCCAAACTTGCCCACCATGAGGTTTGAAACTGGTACTCTTGGGTTTGTGATCGAGCTCACTACCGCTTGAGCTACAGACGCTCACAAACCAGAACTAAAGAACAGTAAAGAAAAGACATACCATCATCATCCAATAGCTTGACCTGAGCAGAATTTTACCACCCTAACAGTCCTTCAGAATTTCTCTCTGAACACCCACATTGAATGAGAATGTGCACCTTCTCAGGATTGACCGGATAACGAGACTCCCTGCACCAAAGTACATAAAACAAAGTACTGTAGTTTTACAAAATACAATGACAATACACAGCCACGTTTCGACCAAAAAGGCCTTTATCAAGCAAAATGATACTACAAGCCTGACAAATAATTCAGAACACTACATATAGACTTTAACAAAGATATAGCAACGGTTAAAAACCTTGTTATTCGTCAGGTTTATTTATCGTTTTGCTTGATAATGGTCTTTTTGGTCAAAACGTTGCTGCGGATTGTCATTGTATTTTGTAAAACTACAGTACTTTGTTTTATGTGCTTCACCATTATACATAGTTTTACAGCAGTCTCCATCTATATTGATATTATTGCACCAAAGCAAGATGTCATGCAATGTTTCCTGAATGTCTTCAACCATTTCTTGTCTATCTAATCCAGTCCTATATATTAAGATGTCATCTACCGAAGTCGAACCAATCCGGTTGGCTGTATTTTGGCTACATTTGCCGTGTACATATTGAATAACAGAGGAGATAGAGGGGAAATGAAAATCGTGGCATATCCTGTATAGGACATCGTCATCAACCACAGTAAACGAGTCATCGATTTTCTAGGCACCACTTATACATTCAGTAGTTTGCCATTGCTTTCTGAACAGTGAGGTCTATTTTACCGTTTATAAAAATCCATGGGAACAAATTTCCTTCCAAATTGCCTGCCACAGAATTTTAACCAGGTACACTGTAGTTGTGACCAAGCTCACTACCGCTGAAGCTACAGAGCCCACTCTAGAGGGAGTCCTGTGGTAATCCTGCACATATAAGTATAAGGTCTGAAGTCCATGTTCACAAACATAGCGCAACGGTTCTCATAGAAGCAACTCATTTCTTTGTCTGGACTTCTGCAAATAATTATAGAAAAAAAAAATACAGAAATTCAATGTAATTTTAATCATGTCCATTATTATATGATGTATTCTGTTTTCTTGTTTGAATATACTTCATTCATAAATATGAACATTTACAATGAATTACTGTCATAAGATATCTATCTACTGTTGAATATGTATGCTTTCTTCTACACACGGACAAAAAATGTAAATAATAATCATAGAAGGAATACAAATGAAATGTTTGCATAATTATGATAATGTCTACACCAACCACAGGGTCCCTGTGGCTAAATGGTTAAGCCCTTGTCTTGTGATCCAAAAGTTGTGGGTTCAAGTTCCAATCTGAACCGCATTGTTCTGTTCACAAGTGCATTTTCTCCAGAGACCCTTAGGATTATTGCCGGAATTACAGAGTTTGTGCAATACTCTTGGCAGATGGTGTGCCATTTCTGCGGATAGGGACCAAGCGAGCCATATGGGGTAAAACCCGGCACAATGATATCAATCCTTTGGCTTAAAACCCTTTATGATAATGTTCTAATGTTGATACTGAAGACCACTTAATGAGAAGGCAAGAATAAGGCAACAAATCTCTACCAAAAATTTGAGTAATGAGAGTTTTGCACAGGCTGGTAGAAATTATGACAAAATTCTATAAATACAGCTACTATAAAAAACACAAGATGGGCGACAGATGTGATGAAATAAAGTGACAAAGTAGTGTAAGGGTCAGTGAGCTGGCACTGACCAAGACCCTATTCTACCTCTACCTCCTTGCGGTGGCCATGGATAGATTGTTGCACTGTAGTCTGGCAAAGCAGGTAGGGAATCAAAGTGAATTGACTATAAGATTATATAGTTGTGTAAGCTCAGCTGTCAATGGGATGATATATCTTTGTAAAATAGACAAGCAGAATCTTGAGAGTGGCTGCGCCTACCAGCCAACATCTAGAGATCGATAAATGGCAAATAGGTTGTGCACGTGACCGAGACACTAGTTCCAGAAATCATGCCAAAAACTGTCTGTAGATGTAAAGCCCTGCCATCCAGAGTCAAGCTGGTTTGATGCAGCAGAATGACACTGAGAAACTATGGTATACAGATATAACACTATCTTCAAATTTAAGGTGCTCTATGCATAACCTGAAGAACCATACAGTTCAATGAAGTTACTGGCACTGAGATCTCAGGACTGACAGAAGAACGATGATGAAGTGAATTATATAGTTCACTTAGGCTATTAGAGCTATGATCTGATAACTGACAGAAGAATTAAACCAGATCTACTTCCAACTTGCGCCTGTAACGACCGACAACCCGGAAGCAGAGCCAGAGGAAGACCAAGAACCCGATGGATAGATAAAATCACAGATATCCTGCGACAACAAAGACTAACAACTACAGATGCAACAAACCAGGTACAAGATAAAAAACTGAAACTCCCCACGAAGCTTCACTGCACATGTTGTTCATTGAAGCTACTTGTGATATGATCTGATGACTGAGACAAGAACAACAAAGAAGCACACTATATAATCTGATGCTGGTATTCTATAATGAGCTGCAGTATTGATGGAATAGTTCAGCTGGAATGCAGAGCAAGCAAGAATGAATTCCATCATATAACAGCTACCTTGTGCAATTTTAATATCTTCAAAAACAGACATCGATTTAATGTTCAGGTAAGAAAACATGTCATTCAGATAAGAAAACATGTCATTCAGATAAGAAAATGTCAGATAAAATTATTAAGAAATGAACAAATTATTTTTATTGTTGATGACTGTTTACCAAAAAAAAATGGATAATTACCTAGAAATACATCAATTATAATCATATTAAAAAATGAAAATGGAGAAGTATAGAGCATGTGTGTTGTATACCAGTAAGGGTATTAGCTAGGACAGTTCTCTGATGGACAGCGGACAGGAAGATGGAGAAGGTTAGGGCATGTGGCGGGACTTCTGTTTGCTTCAGAGTACATATGAGACAACGATGAGCATTTTGAGTGGTGTTTGCTGGCACAGGATTGGAGCAATTATAAGGCAATCCATTCTTGTGAAGTTGCAATCGTGACTACTACTACTAACTACTACCACTACTAAACTACACCTACTACTACAACCACTACCACACTACACCTACTACTACAACTACCACTACAAATCCTCTTAGTCAGGTGGTTAAGTGATTAAGCCCTTGCATTGGCACATCGAATATAATGGGTTCAAATCCGGACTGCTCCATTCTGTTCACAAGTGTATTTTTTCCAGAGACCACTAGGATTGTTGCCAGAGCTACGGAGTTCGTGCTTTGTGCAATACTCTCGGCAGGTGGCGTGCCATTTCTGTGGAGAGGGACCTAGCGTTATGGGATAAAACCCGGTGCAATAAAGTCAATCTTTTGTCTATAGATCCTTTAGACTACCACAACCACTACCACTAAATGGTGACTCACCGAAGTACAATGATGATGGTCCTATCAATCAATTAGTCAATATATTCCAACATTATGTATATATATATATATATATTATGAGTATAAAATAACAAACACTTGAGCTTCTGAAAGTAACAGATTTAACATAAGCACGTCAAGGTAAAAATTATGCAAATAATAAACAGACATAACAGTATAATTTTGAATTGGTCAAAGCAATAGAATTGTATGGTTATATAAGGCAACCTTTTGTAATCTTTAAGTTGTGGAAATTTCAGTTGTTAAGGTAAACATTACAACAATGTGAGTAACCAATAGACATACAAACACACACACATACTGGATGCCTGAAATCAAAGGAAGGTGTGATTTTAATGGGGAAGAAAACATACTAGGAAGATGAAGCGAATACAATGGAGAACTCTACGATGACAGACCAGAGCTAAATATACAGGGCACATGCAAAGGACCACCAATACTTGCAGCGAAAATTGAAGATGCCATCAAACAAATAAATGGAGAGTAAAGTCTCTAGGCACCTAACAGTAGAAGAAATTCAAGCACTGGGAAACCTAGGAACCGAAATGATAAAACTTTTAAACGACATATGACAATGGCTGTATTCCAAAAGATCTAGTAAAGTCCATATTTATTGCCTTGTCAAAGAAATCAAGAGCAATCGAATGCAATGATCACCTGACGATCACTATCACTCATATGACAAAGATACTACTGAAAATAATGATAAGCAGAATAAGACCAGAAATCAGTGAAGAACGGTGTGGGTTTGTTGAAGGCAAGGGCACTAGCAACGCTATATATATTCTAATAAAAAGAGCACTAAAAGTAAAACAGATGTATACTTATGCTTTATAGACTACACTAAGGCGTTCAACAAAGTAAACCATCTGCAACTCTTGACAATATTAGATCTTTACATCAACAGTAAAGACCTAAGAGTCATTCAGAACATATAATGGCAGCAAACAGCAGCTATTAGAATAGACAGACAAATAGGAACTTTCCAAAAGATCAAAAAAGGAGTACAACAAGGATACATATTATCATCTGACCTGTTTGCCCTTGTGGTGCCTGGGCCCTCAAGGGTAGCAAAGAATAGTAACACTGGGCATGTTGTAAGAGGCGAGTAAGGTAGGGGACTAGGAAGCTACCCTAGTAAATAAAGCGCGCAAAATCGGATGTGCTGGCCTACTTGTAGGTGCATAACTGGCACAATCGCTCTTCGGCTCAGATCACATACAAATTACAAAGAGTGGTTTAACCAGTGGTCAATATGGAACGTTCGAAGAAGACCTGACCTCACTGTATAGTGAAAACATTTTTAGGTCTATAAATGAGATTGCTGGAATAGCTGTAGGAGAACATAACATAAATAACCTGAGATATGCTGACGATCCTGTCTTAATCGCAAGAAGTGCAATAGAGCTAAAGAATTTAGTTGATATGATTGTGACAAAAAGTAACAACAAAGGACTGAGCCTGAATATTAAAAAGACAGAAGTTTTGATTATTTCAAAGAATAGAATCTAACAAAAGCACCATCACAGCAAATGGAGCGGAGCTAAGATAAGTACAGCAATTTAAATACCTCGGAGTCCTGGTAACATCAGATGGCAGATCAGAAATAAATAGCAGAATAGGGCAGACCAAAGTTCTAGAAAATGAAAAGCATTATATGCAATAAGTCACTGTCAATTGAGGTCAGAATTGGAGTTATTCAGTGTCACATAGAATCAATACTGACATACGGATGCAAGTCATGGACAGTACACAAACAGAGAAAAATCTCTGGAGGTCACTGAGATGTGGTTTTACAGAAGAATGATGAGAATCCCATGGACTGCTAAAATGACAATATGTTGAGGTGTTGAATAAGGTCAAGAGACAGAGAAAGTGTAAATCATTATTTTTTTGGACATGTAATGAGAAAGGGAGGCTTAGAACACATTTTGACAACTAGTAAAATTAAGGGGAGATGAAACACAGGAAGACAAAGAGAACATTTTGAATAGCCTGACTTCATGGTACAAGAGCTCGTCAACATCTGAGATGATAGTAAACACCAGGGACAGAGATTTGTGGAGATTCATTTGGGGGAGGGAGGAACGGGGGACACTGATAATAAGGAAGCAGGCCCCTGACTGCCTGAATTCATAACGGCAACGCAAAGTTAAGGTCAGGGTCAGCAAACAAGAACTGACCATGACTCTAGTCCACCTTAAATATACAGCCCTGCATTACTACGGTCTTGTTAAGCGAGTAGAGGTCAAATAGAGTAGGCAAACATGGTCCCAGAAATGTTCTGTAAACAGATGTCTCGAGTCAAAAGTGTATAAATAACACAGCAACACAAAGTAGCAAATGCCAATTTAAGGGCAACAAAGGTAAAACAAGATCATGAAAACAACAATTCTTTGACAGAAATATTTATATATTTGTAAAATGAAAGTAACAAAATGTTATATTTTATGCACTTAAAGTTTCAAAACTAACGACAAGTCTTACAATCTAGACCAGCGTTTCCCAAAGTGGCGGTACCGCTCCCAGTGGGCAATAGTGGGTTCAGAAGTATTTGGGGGAGTTTTTTTCGTGATTTTGCGGTTGAATAATCATTTAAAATTTGAATTATGCATTTTAATTAATCTTATTCCTGTCTTACACGATTCATTTTTTCAGCAATTTTCTATTTCATGTATAAAATCATTTGAAAATTGACCATGTGTTACAGAAATATATATCAATTTTCTATGTCAAAGAGAAAATAGAGCATGTATATATGTGGAGGGGCATTGGCACACTGTTATAATGTGGAGGGAGGCGTTACAAAGTTAATGTTGTGCAAAGTGGGCCAAAAAAGTTTGGGAATCTATGATCTAGACCATAAGAAATGTTCCCCATATTTCTTATGTAATGTATATGTCACAGTGTATACGACAGTGTATACAAGACTTTTGTTCATATAATAACTAAAGTATAAATCACACTTGGTGGTCCATAAAATTAAATCACAGATAGCAAAGTAAACATAAGAACAAGAGTCCAAAAGTTGATGTTTCATTTAAGAAGGAAAATATAATCTGAGTTATTGTCAAAATTGGTATGAATTATATCAATATTTTGTAACTTGATCCATATCATGAGCCTCTATCTATCTCTAACCGTTGATGGCCTTGACACTGAGGGCAGCAACAAATGCACAACATTCTTTTCTGTTCTTGGTCATCCTTTGTATTGTGTTCCAGATGTGATTCATTTCTTTCATTTCCTGTTCTCCTCCCAGTGGCTTTGGATCTTCCATGTTATTGTTTACCATCTGTTGTCCATCTCAGGGTGGTTTTTGTAAAGTCTCCATGCATATCAATCACTCTTTTCTGTTTTTGTTGTGGGTTCCACTCAAGTGCTTGTCTAGTGACACTCGACTGTGTCGTCCATTGAGTATTTCCAACACATTGCCATTTTCTCCTCTTGCCCTGGGCCATCATGGGTTCCTGTCCTGTTCTTATCCACGGGTCTGTGTTTGCAACTCTATCACACCATCTCAGTCTCAGAATATCCCGAAGACATCTGTTGATATGTTCGGAGTGCAATGAAGATATTCCAAACTGAAACATTAATGTGATAATGTAATCTATACAACATAAACAGAATATGTTTGTGTGATAAAATGCTGGTGTTGTAAGACAGTTGTGGTCAGAACTTGGTAACAATCATGGTATGGAAAGAGTTAAAGATAGGTAGATAATGTCATAGTAGTGTTGTGAAGTTTTAGAGACCTCAAAGTACTTAGAGGTGAGATGGTCAGTAATCTTGCTTGCTATCTTCCCTTGTTTAACTAAGTGATTTTTGTACCTTCTTACTGCTGCCCAACTTGGGCCTGCATTCAATGGAAAGTGATACTGATCTTCAATTGAAAAGCCAGTGCTTTTAACTTCTCGACTTAGTCAATGTTTGTCGAACATGTTTTAAAAAAAACAACTGCAGTTACTGCCTGTAATATTAATTTTCAGGGTGGTGTAGGACAGCGAGACATGTCCCTGTGCAATTTAATAGCAGCATGACTAGTGTAGTGCGTGAAACTGTTCAGGTTATGATTTTCTTTATGCCCCATACTGAAGCAACAAGTGGCTTCAGGATTGAACTGGCCAGTGGTAGACATGCTCAATCCATTCAATCATGTTAATGTAATAAATGGTGACAATTATATATCATTTTTACAACACACGTTAAAGGTGTTTTAAATTATATAGACAATGGTAAATAAGTTAACAATATCCAAGATTATAATAGAAAGAATTGAGCATAATTTTGTCTTGTGTATAAATAATAACAAACCAGTTAACAATAGGCCTGCAATATTTGATTAACAATAGTAAATAAATTGTAAACAAGTTAACGTGTGCTAGCATGTTTAATAGTTAACAAATTAAATGATACACTATATCTTTCTATCTCTCTAACCTGTACACCCTGGCGTTAGGGCAGCAATAATGCACACCATTCTTCTCTATTTTGCTCTCTGTTTGTGTTCCAGCTATGATTAGCTTTTTTCAGCTTTCATCACTTCCAGTCATATGGTCAGACACTTCAGTCAATGAGTCTATGCAATGACACTTCAGTCATATGAGTCAATGACACTGGTAGCCTTCATGCCTGTGAATAGCTGGCTTCATTGCTATTTCTGTAACATGATGAACTTTTACAGGATGAGATTGTAGTCCCAAGTCATACTCTGAATCTTGAGGACCACATCTAGCATACTAAATAAAAATTGTGGTATCTGTGACTATGTTAAGCACGGTCACCTTGTAGGTACAAATTCAGACTATGCTATTCTGGTAACTTGTGTTTTCCATGAAGACCTAGGATTGTTGCTGAGCTATGCGTTCCTGTTTGTGAATACTTGCAGGTGGCATGCCATTTTTGTGAAAGGACTGAGACATATGGAGAAACTTGCAATGAAATAAATCCCTTGTTTGCCCACCTGCTTAGACTAAACAAATTAATGGTATCTAGAATACTATTTTCCATTTACCACTATAAAATAACAGTACTGCTTTATAGTTATTGGTTATTGAACCGAGATCATAGCACTTAGCTGACCCATAGCTTCAGTCTTCCAACAGATGTAACTGAGTGCATGTGACTTATTGTTAACACCTCCTCACTCTGCCTCAGACATCCATTTCACTTGTACAATGAGTAACTCAACTCCTTAAATCACTGGAATGATTCAACATGGTTAGTGTCTTATCACGGCTGTTTCAACAACAGAAGATCATCCCCCTTATCCATCCTCAATAATCAGCATCCGTCAGCTTGCTCATTGCACAAACTATCATCCTGACACAACCATGCCCTAGAGTTGAAAATCCAATAGAAGACATCTACTCACCGAACCTGTCATTTTAAACCACCTGAAGCATCACTTAGAAGTTGGATGCACAAACAGTAAAGAGTTCCACAGTCATAGTATGTTATAATAGTAATTATTAGCATAATTGATGTCAAGTATACTTCATTATAGTCTGTCCATTCATTCGTGAGCATGTTTGAAATGATTTTCCAACACTACTGTTGATCTCAGTGATTTTTGCAAGCAGCCTTAGAATATCCATACGCTAGAAAATATTTTTTTCCAAGAAAATTTGATATAGTTTGAAATATTTCTTCTTCAGGTTATATTAATAACCTCACGGATTGTACAAATAGTAACAGATCTGGGCACACAGCGGTTGTTCTAAAATACATTATGGTAACATTGAAATATCGTGAGTAAACAACAATTTCGGAATTCTCATCACCTAACTCGAGTCGACTTTAAGCGAAGCATATACGTTATAATTGGGATACCGTTGTATAGTTATAGGTGTATCTCGCTATTTGTATGAAGCTATTGTATCATATTTGTTGGCTTATCAAAACTGACATTGATATCACATTCATAATGAGTCTGAAGTGCACATTTATAACAATGCAGAAGGTTACAGTTTTACTATACCAACACTTCCGTGAGGAATCTAAGAGAGGTCATCTATATTGCGATATTCATAACCCTGAGAAGCGAACGCAACTGGCGCTTGGTCTGAATAGAGAATCCTTTTCCCGATGGATTAAACAGGACACAAAGTGCACTAATGTCAAGCAAGGAAGGAAAAGAACAATTGACGACTTTGACATAGATGTCATAAGACGGAGCTCTTGAAAATGTTTGCAACAAATCAACTTGTTCCTGTCAGGAAACTGAAATTAAAACTGCAATCAGATTGCAGCATAGACATTTCTAAAAGTACTCTATGGAAAATTGTAAGAGGCCGGCTTCACCTTCAGAAAAACTATAGGGGGCAGGAATATTATTTGTGAAAAGCCACATTTAATTGCTGCCGAAGTAAATACCTGAGGCAGATCCGTGAGCGGCGGAGGCAAGGCTATGATATTGTATATTTGGGCGAATCCTGGGTCAATGCTCACCACACCAATGCTAAAGAATGGCAATCAGTAGACGGTGAACAGAAAGAAAAATACCAAGCAGCAAAGGCCAGCGTATTATACTAACACATGCAGGAAGCAGTGAAGAAGGTCTTGTCCATGACGCTGGACTTATTTTCCAATCAAAAGTACCGACGGTAGGGACTACCACACAGAAATGAATGGACATATTTTCAGGCACTGGATGGAGAAAGATCTACTTTCAATTCTAAACAGACCATCATGCTTGGTAATGGATAATGCATCCTATCACAACGCAGTATCAGCGGAAGACAAAGTACCAACTGCATCAAATACAAAAGATCAAATTAGGACTTGGCTTGCTAAGGAAAATGTCAGCTTCAATGATACATATTTGAAACCAGAGTTGTTGCACCTGGTGAGGATGACAAATAAGACAAAGGTGTTTCATATTGACAAAATCATTGCGGAATACGGCCACACGTCTTTGCGACTACCTCCATATCATGCTCACCTCAATCAGATAGAGCTTGTCTGGGCTAAAGTAAAAGGGCAAGTTGCCGAACAGAACAGGACATTTAAAATGTGTGATGTTGAAGTTCTGACACGTGAGTCCCTCTCAAAGATAGACATGCAGTTCTGGAAGAAGTGTGTTGAACATGTGCTCCGAGAGGAAGAGGAGTACTGGCACCGAGATGGATTACAATTTGTCCAGCCAGTAACAATTATCAACCCATGGAATCATCAGATTCGGATGATACAAATCATATTTTGATTACAGACTGAGAAATAGCAACGTATACATTTCCATATCCAAATTCGTCTACCATCATACAATTTGTGGTGAAGTTAAGACACCCTGGGGTCTAATGGTGACCGAAGGGAGGACTAACTGTTGCATATTGTATCCAAGTTCACGATTGCACATAAAGGCAACACACTTAATTACTTGACCTATCAAGTTAATATGGAGATACACCTATGAATAGAATTGACATGGACAAATTCTAGAGATTACTGTAAAATCTAAAATTTGAGCCCCTGTATTTGCAATTGTCATAAAAGATCAAAGGAATTCACCGATGTGCAAAATCCGTAGCATCTATGGACTACTGGTTAGCTTTATTTTAGCGTCATGGATATTCTAAGGCTGCATGCAAAAATCACTGAGATCCAACAGGTAGTTTTCAGAAAATCAATTTCAAACGTGCTCACGAATTAATGGACAGACTATAATAACGGTAAGCAACTAAACATTATACCAGTATAACCCAATAACAGTAAACCGGTCAACAACAGGCTTGTCTGTTATGCTATTAAACCAGTTGAGAACAGCCTGTTCATTATTGAGAACAAATAACCTGTCCATTACCGAGAACAATAATTACTATGTTTATCATGTACATCTTTTACTATCTCATAATAAAGAACTAACCACTAAATCCATCTTTGAGAAAAAAATTGTGAAGTAAAGTAATAAAGTTTTTATAAATCAAATATATGTATATGTTATAGATGTTATTTCTTATTTTTTCTTCTCTTCTGCTGCAAGTTCCTTGTGTTTGTTGATGAGGTAGTCTACAATCTCTGGTTCACTTAGTGTAGAAATGTCCCCTAGATCATTAAATTGTCCTGATGCAACCTTTCTTAGAATTCGTCTCATGATTTTCCCTGATCTTGTTCTTGGAAGTCCTGGGGTAAACTGAGGAGAGAAACAAGTTATGAAAATTTTATACATAAATTTCATAGAAAGTCCTAAGTAGAAAAATAACACTAGACAACTATCCAGAATATAAGCAGATTAGAACAGGTTGTCATACTGTGCTTCAGAATAGAACACAATTGACTCTGCAGCCACTTCTTCTTCTTTTCTCTAATCCTGTTTTGTCTCACAGTGTCAGGGTAAGAAGAGATTTCTAGAACTGGCTTTTGTGTGCGTTTCATAAATAGTGTTTTTAACAGCCTCTGTTATTTCTAAGTCCACCTTTTGCGTGGACAGCCTTTTGCTTTGTATCCACTGTATCTGAGTAACATTGCTCTTTGAAGAGCACTGTCTGTTGGTAAGCTAACTTATGTGGCAGAACCATTTAATTTATTGTTTCTTGATGAAGTTCAGTACTGATATTGTACCCACCTTTTTCCTGATGCATTCATTTCTAAACTGGTCTCCATGATACTTCTAACATTTTGCATACACACTTCATCTCTATCATGGATAGTTTTCTTCTATCATTCGATGTAAGTATCCAGGTTTGGCACTGATAGCATAATGTGTGGTTCTTCATATTGTGTTGTACAATGCTCTTTTTGTGTTCATGGTGACATATTTGCATTTCAAAATTGGTGCCATTTGTCCTATGATTTGATTTGCTTTATTGCATCTTTGTTGGATTTGGTTAGTTAAATTTGTTACACTCCAATATGAAATCATTTTGATGTTACAGCTGCAAAATAACAAATTTCTGCATTTTTTTAAAAAGATGATGAATAACTGGGAACAGAATAAATAATAGTAATTTTTAAAAAAAACACTTCTGTTCTTACCAAAATAACTTCAGGCAAAGCAAGTCCTCCAATACGTGATTTAATTTCCTTCCTAAGTTGTGCTTCCAGTTCCCTTTTGGTTAATTTTCTGCCGTCTTTCAACACAACATATGCATAGATTGCTGGAGAAGAAATAATTCAATATATAAACATTTCAATAGACATCCAAGCAACATGCATGCCCATGGGTAGTCAAAAAGACTAAAAAATGAAGGCAAATGCAGCCAAGAGATTGATAATATCAAAGCCGAGGAGGGAAACACTGAAGAAAATTCACACCTTCCTATGGTTACAGAGCATCATAAACAAAACATGTGGCATATAGAGAGTCCACCAGAATAATGTATAGGTATTAGTTGTCCGTGAGAAAAATGTGTACACATTTACATAGAGGATATCTGTATATATCATCATCAAGAGGCATATCCTGTCATATTTCAAACAAATTAAAGAAGCAATGTATAAAATGAAGCTTTCTCAAAAGATGACATCATCAGCATGACCTTAGCAATAACAATAAGTTGTTATTTTTCTGTTGATTGGTAGGATCATCATCACTGCACTTCTGTGAGTAACCATATGTGCTACGATCTATTTCTTACACAGGAAGATCTTTGTGGCAGTGCACAAACTCTGTAGCACCAGTGAGGGTCCCCGTTGTAATTTAGAAGATAGTAAAAGTATTTTGTAGGAATTTTTTTCCCAAATTTTTCTAATGAATTACATCATATTAGTAACCGCCCGAGTGGTTACTGGGCCAAATTTGAGGTGTAAAGAATAGAATCACTGTAACCTGCCACACATGTCGTAAAAGGTGACTAAGGAGGTTTGGCTGAAATCGGATGCACATGTCCTAAACATGTAGAAGTCTATGCATTTAGGGGCCTACCAAACCAATGTGCAACTATACATGTTCTTGGCAAAGATCAAACATCACAGAGTGATTAAAATTGGTCATAAAGAACGAACGCAAAGAAGAAGATATTAGTAACATCATTGCTGCTGTAATTTGATCCAAGCTCATGTACATCCTCTATATGTATACAATATTCTGGCGGACTGTATTAAGAACTAAAATCTAGAATACAGAAAGCAAGATGAACATTTGGTACATCAAAAGTGATATGATATTCAACAATGTTAATGGTGGATAGTAAGTTTAGGTTTATTTTAGATGTGAAGTCAGGTTTTCTGTAGAGGCCAGACACAAGGAACCATAGAATCGTTGATCTCCTTTGCAATATCTCCAACAGCTTCCAGTGACAAACAGTACCAGTTTGATGTTGATTAATGAGCCTACTCATATACCTGTTGTGCTACTATTTTCTGGTCACTTCAAACTTCAATCCAAGCTCTTCCAATCTAGAAGTTGATATAAATTGGTTTAGATGAAAGTCCTATTTGCAACCACACTCTAGTCACACAAATTACCAAACATAGGATTCGAACCACAAACCTTTATTTCTTACGGCGCACATTGCCTAGTCTTACAGATGAGCATTTTAAGAACACAACCAGCTAGCTTTCCAAGAAAAGAGCTTCACTAAGTCATGTCTTTTATAAACAGCGTCGACTATAGAACACAGAATAATCAGATCAGATTAGACCAAAGAGTGCACAAGTGTTTAATTGCACTTAGTGAAGCTATTTTCTTGGAGAGCTAGCAGGTTTGTTTTCTTTAAAATGCGCAGCTGTATGGCTAGGCAATGGGTGCCATAAGAAATAAAGGTTGTGGTTCAAATCCTGGGTTTGTAATTTTGTTGTCCAGAAGCCCCTAATACTTATTCACTATTTATTGATCATATTCATTGGTTTCGTGCTTTCCTGAGGTTCTTAAAACTCATTATTATCTTATCTGTATGTTATCAAAATCATCATATGCCCTGTATGTTATCAAAATCATCATATGCCCTGTATGTTATCAAAATCATCATATGCCCTGTATGTTATCAAAATCATCATATGCCCTGTTTGTTATCAAAATCATCATATGCCCTGTATGTTATCAAAATCATCATATGCCCTGTATGTTATCAAAATCATCATATGCCCTGTATGTTATCAAAATCATCATATGCCCTGTATGTTATCAAAATCATCTATCCCTGTATGTTATCAAAATCATCATATGCCCTGTATGTTATCAAAGCTTGTAATTACCTTCCTTTGATCTGTGAGAAGCCAAAAACCGCAGTCTCAGCAACATCTGGTGATCATCCTATGGGGTTTGTAAGAGATATAGAATGGTATATGTATGGTCAGTTGTAAGAGATATAGAATGGTATATGTATGGTCAGTTGTAAGAGATATAGAATGGTATATGTATGGTCAGTTAAGAGATAGAATGTTATATGATGGTCAGTTTTAAGAGATATAGAATGGTATATGTATGGTCAGTTTGTAAGAGATATAGAATGGTATATGTATGGTCAGTTTGTAAGAGAGATACCTCAGAACATGCAAGTCAACCCCACCTCCGAGCGGTGTAGACGGAAAATTTGACCATGAGGTCAAAGGCTAACGGGCAATGTAAATTTAAAAAAATGTTCTTGGGAGTTAGTGCGACAAAAATCTCGGTGGAGGTCTGCCCCACCAGAATTGTGATATCCAAGATCCAGACCCCCAGCTATGGGCAAATAGTCCCACTGCCTTGTGGGAGCTTCGGGAGAGGCAAAGGCTATGGGAGTAAACCCAAACAGAAAATCAGCCTGATGCCTTGCAGGTCAGCTGGGGACAGCCAAAGGCGGACGGAGAGCGAACCCAGTAAATGCTGGCTAAAACCGGACACATCGCCGAAGGATAAGCACCAGAGCTCCAAATGGCGTTAAAGATGTGATGCAAACACACCAATGCTAGGGCTGCATGAATCAGATTTCCACATGAATAGAATTTATGGGGAAATCTTGTACATCGGTCTGGGCAGTGATCGCGAGAGAAATATCACATAAATGAGGGTGCACCGCATTGATAACATCGGCTCTGTCCATACTTCTGCCAGCTTGAGTCTGGGCATTGTTTGCTAGAAAACCAGCATGTTCATTGCCCTGCACTCCAGCATGTCCAGGTGTGTACAGCCAAGTCATTGTCTTCAGATGTGACCTCCAAATGCTGTCCACCCATTCCATGCACAGACATTCAGATTCAATTGACTAAAACAATGGATTGAGCTCAGTCCATTCCAATCTTCCTGAGCATAATCTCACTGAGAAAGCATGCATGGATAAAATTTATGACGACAAACCATTGCTTAAGTTATTGCCTATAATCTCTGCATGTCCTGAATCAGCAACTCATCTATGTTTATATCTTCTACTCAATATTTACCATCACCCTCTGCTCAATGACTACAACTACCACATCCATTCTGTGCCTACCATCACATCTTCTATCTCTGCTGTTCCGAGTCTGTGGCCGCTGACGTTCAGAACGTCATCCATACGTCCGGTTATCTGGTAGTAACCACCCGGATGACGCTGAGCACCATCGCCGGTGTAGTACATACCTTTTTGATGACAAGAAAAGCAGAATTTTATGAAACAAACTTAGCAGCTGCATTCAAGTTACAAGGAAGATTATAAATAGCATTTTATATATCAATCTTCTGCAATAATTGTAAAACATGGACAGTTAATATACAAGTGGGGATGATCACAGTGTGTGAGATGAGATGATTGAGAAATGCCATAAATATTACCAGGAGAACATTAATATTTTTTAACTTTCAAATTTTGTTTGCTTGCTATGAATTTAGATGTTAGTCATGGCGCCTAATATGGCACACCTAACTGATTTTTGCATGAAGGCTTGGAGAAACAGAATGAGAAGAATAGGCTCTGTCTTTGGTTACTAGTTACTCAACTGATTCATTGCCCTCTGGACAGATTGATAGATGCTCAGTTCCCCACCCCCAGTCAAAGGGTGTGCATACTGATGGTTCCTGTGGCTCACTGGTTAAACACACTACTCATTCTATCCCTCAGGTATCTAGTTCTGATACCATGTAATTCTAAACTCATTAAATCACTGGGTATATTCAAAATCAGTTTAGTGTCTTCATCCACCAGGTGGATACCGAGACAATGAAGGAAGTTTATTATAATAGTAATAATAATTCCTCTCGCACTATACTGCTACATAGGCCTGCAAGTAATTTCTCCACACCGTTCTATCCTGGGCAACTCGCTCAATCTCCTCCATGGAACTGAGACCGATATTTCCTGCCTCTTCAGCAAAGTTCGTTCAGGGGCTCCTTAGGTCGACCTCTCTTTTTTGAACCCTTTGCATCCCACTTCAATGCTTGCTTTGATATTCGTTGATCACTTCTCCTCAAGGTGCCCAACATATCTCCATCTTCTCTCTCTTATAACAGTTGTCACTAGTGGTTGACCAGACATGTCTCTGATTTCATCACTTCTCCTGAATTTGTTCCATTTTATATTCATTATTTTTCGGAGACATCTATTTTCAAATACATTCAACTTGCTTTCTATATCTTTAGTCATTTTCCAACTCTCGCTGGCATATGTTAGGATTGATACAACATTTGAATTGGAAATTCGCAATTTAGTTTTAATACTATGGCGTGTTCAAATGAAAACGGACTTGTGGATTTATTTAAAAGTATCATTTGCAAATTAACAGTTTCAACGAATTAAACAAAGCAACCACTTGTGAATAAGAATGCACCTGGGTTCATCAGAAAAATCTCCGTATGCATTTAGGCAAGCATCCCACTGTTTAGGTAGACGTCGAATGCCGTCCGAGAAAAAGGTGCGTGGCTGCTCACTGAACCAAAAATGGCAAAAATTGTGCAGGAAACATTGGCAAAGAAGAATTGGAAAGTTCTTCATCACCCAGTCTATAGTTCCGATTTGTCCCGTGTGATTTCCATTTGTTGGGACCGTTGAAGAAAGCACTAAAGGGACAGCGATTCAACAGCGATGCAGACGTGAAGACAGCGGTAACCACATGGTTCAGTGAGCAGCCACGCACCTTTTTCTCGGACGGCATTCGACGCCTACCTAAACAGTGGGATGCTTGCCTAAATGCATACGGAGATTTTTTCTGATGAACCCAGGTGCATTCTTATTCACAAGTGGTTGCCTTGTTTAATTCCGTTGAAACTGTTAATTTGCGTATGATACTTTTAAATAAATCCACAAGTCCCGTTTTCATTTGAACACGCCTCGTATATAACTTGCAGTTCCATATTTTATTTAGACTTTTAAAAGCTGATGTTGCTTTGTCAATTCGTATCATAATTTCTTTTTAACATTTCCTGTGCAATCAAAATTGCTACCTAAATAGGTGAACTGCTCTGTTATTTTTATCATTTTAGATTCCAGTGTGATATCTGCATTACTTGCCATAGGTGTCTTCATTATATTTGTTTTTTCATAGCTTATCTGCAGTCCAACTTTTGATGCTATAGATGACAAGTTGTCTGTTTTTCTTTGCATATCTTGGTTGTTTCTACTTAACAAGGCAATATCATCTGCAAAATCCAAATCTTCTAGTTGACTATTTTTACCCAATCGATGCCAGTTTCGCCCTGCAACATTTTCGCATCACCCAGTCAATGGCCACTCCAAACAATAGTGGAGATAGAATACAGCCTTGCTTTACTCCGGTTTGAACCATAAATCAGTCGCTGTGTCCACCATCAGTGTGAACTTCACAGTGTGAACTGCACATTGTGAACCATCATAGAGGCTCTTAATAATGTTTATTATTTTGTCTGGTATTCTATAGCATTTCAGAATATTCCACAGAGAGATTCTGTGTAGACTATCAAAGGCTTTTTAAAATCGATAAAATTTAGTATGAGTGGTTGTTGCTTCTCAATATGTTCCTCCAAAATTAGTCGTAGGGTAATTATTTGGTCTAAGCAGCTTCTCCCAGGTCTAAAACCAGCTTGTTCTTCTCTCAGGGTTGTGTCCACTGCTCCTTTGATTCTATTAAGAATGATTTTGCAGAAAGTCTTGGTCATTACTGATAATAGGGTGATCCTCTCCAGTTGTTGCAATCTTTGAGATCACCTTTTTGGGGATCTTAACAATTATTCCCTTTTTCCATTGATCTGGAACAGTTTCTTCTTCCCATACTTTATTAAATAGTTCTTGCACCTGGCTAATAGTTGTATCATCAGCTGCTTTGAACATTTCTGCAGTAATGTTGTCATCACCCGCTGCCTTATTGTTTATCAAGGAATCGATTGCCTCCTTGACCTCAGCTACACTTATCATTTCTTCGTTAATTGGTAGGAGCTGTTTCTTGCCTCTTCATCAAACTTGAGTAGTACTAGTGGATCAGGTCTATTTAATATTTCTTCAAAATGTTCTGCCCATCTTTTCTTCTGCTCGGTATCTTATGTTAGAACTTTACCATCTTTACTCTTGATTGGGCTACCCTTTGGAACAAAAGTTCCAGTAAGTTGTTTTAGTGTGTTGTATAGCATTTTACTGTTTCCAGTCTTAGCTGCCTTTTTTCCTTCTTCAGCCAGTCGATTGACATATGCTCTTTTATCTCTTCTAGCCGCTCTTTTCACTTCCTTGTCTTTTAGTCTATATTCCTCTTTAGCTGGATTTCATCTGTTGCATCCTTAGTATTAAATATCACTAGTTTCATCTTTCTTCTTTCTTGAATACATTTCCAAGTGGCATCGCTTATCCAGTGTTTTCTGTCTTTCGTCTTTAATCCTGCGCTACTATTTGCTGCCCCCAATAGTGTGTCCTTTATCTTGGTCCATTTGTCTTCAATGTTCTGTTCATTTTCACCATTGAGTAACTCCAACCTATTCTTAAGTTCGAGCTGATATTCCTCTTTTACTTCTTTATTTTGTTGCCTTTGACTGTCTATTCGCAGTTGTTCTTTTTAGTATGGTGAATTTTCAGTTTCAATTTACCTATGCATAAATTATGATCACTTCCCACATCTGCCCCTATATATGCACGGACATCCAGCAATGATGTTCTAAATTGTGTATTCATAGCAGGCAATAAGGAAGTTTATTGCCTGCTATCAATTCAGGCGTGGTCATGTCTCTGACTGAATTTTGCGTGAAGGCTTGTTGTCCTTATTGCTAGTGTCCTTCTGATTTCAGGGGGATGTTTAACTGTCATAAATGAGAGAGAATGTTAAATTATCACAAATGACAGAAAATGTATAGATTACAAATATTTACAAGCATGTGACCATTCTGTAAATTTTAAATAAAATTTATCATTAAAACAATAGCACAACACATCAAATACCTGACACAGGACTAAAGTAAGTATTAAAGTATCGTGTGTGATCTCCATAGACTGTTCTTGCCACACCTGGCCATGATTTACGTATGCACAAACTTCCTGTTACATCATCTTCCGTTAGTTCTTTTCCCTAAAGAATGGGCAGAAGATAAATACAAGTTATTGTACATGAAAGACAAACAACCTGTATTGAATAAATCATACCCTACTTTGAGAAACAAATGAAAATCACAAGTTGATTAGAAAAATTTGATGTAGACAATGTGAGTTATTTTTTCACGTTACAAGAAGAAATCACTTTTAACATTTAGTGATGATACCTGACAAATCTGATGGGAGGAGAACAAGGGGAAAGCAAAGAGATAAAAAAAACTGGGTGGTTTTACCATGTGGCATTGACAAGACAAGAACAAGGACTCTGATGACCATGTGAAATGGCAAACAATGATTGATTGATTGTATGACCAACATCATTGCACTTTGGTGAGTAACCATATGTGCTCCAATCTTTCTTACACAGGAAGATCTCAGTGGCAGCGCACAAACTCTGTAGCACTGGCTAGGGTCCTGATCTAATTTTGAAGATGGTGAAAATCTTTGTAGGAATTTTGTTTTTAATCTTTCTATTTGCCTGGGCAGCGGTTTTCCAGCCTGCTCTTCTCAATTTTGAATTGTCAAGGGTTCTTTTAAGTGGCACAAATGCCCATCTGCCCAGCGTGTTCACAGCGCGTTGGACTACTGGCGACTATCCCTCTGTGTGTGCGGGTTCAATTTCGCGGATGGCAGAAAAAGCCACAGATTCCCCAGATTTACGGTGTTCGTGGCACCGAGCCGAAGAGCTGAAAAGTTCAAGTGCTTCTGGATCGGGGGAAAAAAAAAAGTGGCACAAATTGAACATGGGACCTACATTTGATCATCCGTCTCCTATAGGAAAAGGAACTCGACCTCACAAACACTTGAGACCAGGAATTTCTGGAAAAATGACATGATGTATCCATGAGGGTGAAAACTGAGTAACTTTGGAATGAGAGGTGAACACCTAACCTCTACGCCACAGAGATCCTCTTTAACTAATATAAAATGCAAGTCATGATGATTGCTGTTCTGATGAGGAAATTCTGATATGGGTAAGTATAGTAGCAATAGAATGATATAAAAATATGTTAGAAAAGTGTGCAACATACACACGAATGAAGTATTATTCTGAGATCTGATCTGACGCTCGTCCATCATGAGTGATGATGGCCACACAATTGTCACCCAAGGGAATGTAGTTGCGTTATGTTAGTCTGTGTGTGCATAGATGACTAGTGAGCCTAATGCAGGCTTGAAATGTTCATGTACAGTGTGGGCAAGGTATACTTGCACTTGTGGGGAGTTTTACTACCTTTCTATTTAACGTTTTTGTTCCATCCGTGCTGTTCTACCTGCCTCGCAGGTCGAAGAACTGTATCGAAGAAGTGTGCGCCAGGCTGATCTGTCTTGAGCAACATTCTCCCAGTTGTTGACATCTATGCCGAAGGATTTCATCGAGTTCTGGAGTGTGTCTTTGAATCGCTTTTTCTGACCACCCAATGAGCGTTTACCACTATGCAGTTCACCATAAAAGAGTCGTTTGGGTATTCTGCAATCCGGTATTCGAGCCACATGTCCTGCCCATCATGTCTGGGACTGCATCAAGATTGTGTAAATGCTGGGGAGAGCGGCTCTTTTTAGGACCTCTGTGTCTGGGATCATATCCTGTCATTTGATGTTCATTATTTTTCTGAGGCAGACTGTGTGAAAGTGGTTTAGCTACCTTGCGTGTCATTGATATACAGTCCAAGTTTCGCACTGATGTGTGTTTGATGGATGAAATGGTGACTTGCGCGATCATTTGGTTTAAAGTGAGAAAGAGTTGCGCAGTTCGTCGATCTCACTCTCTCACCCAATTCCTTCCAAGATCTGATCTAAGGAGATATTAACCGCCCGAGTGGTTACCGGGGTCTAAATTTGGGGTGTAAAGAATAGAACCACTGTTACCTGCAATGTGTGTCGTAAGAGGTGACTAAGGAGGTTTGGCTGAAATCGGATGCATGTGTCCTAAGCGTTTAGAAGTCTATGCGTTTAGGGGCCTGCCAAACCAATGTGCAACGTATACACGTTCTGGCAAAGATCAAACATATCATAAAGAGTGATTAAAATTGGTCATGAAGAACGAACGCAAAGAAGAAGAAGAAGATGAGATATTAACAGCCGTAGCCCATTTGCATCTTCTTTTATTGTTGTCACACTTCTACCAGGTTGTTGCCCAGTGTCATGGTTTTCTGTTTTTGTCTTGCACTGCTCTAGTGGCTTGGGTGATTGTTATTTTTGCTTTTTGACAGGATTCTGCTATCTAACCATCTTTTTCATGGTCTTCCTCTCACCTCTCTTTTGATGTTCTGTTGTAGAAGATGCTGTATACTGTCGAGTTTGGTTGCATTCTTATTAAGTGGCCAAACCACTTCATTCTTTGTTTCTCAATGTAATTCAAGCAAGGTTCTGCCCTAACTTTCTTTTTTATGCTGGCGTTGGTGAATAGTCCACTTGCTATCTTTAAAAAACATTGAAATTTATATCTAATATTGCAGACAAAAGTAGCTGCCACTTATAAATAGTAGAAAAATACTGTGCTAAATTATAACTTGTTCTAACCTCTGGGTCAATCAGTGCGAAGTCAATTCCAAACATTGGTCTCATTGGCATGGCTGGTATAATCTCTGCATCGATTTCAGATGGACGTGGGCTGATGCATATACCACCAGTTTCTGTTGACAAACAAATGTGCTATCTCAATAATATTTCACTGGTATTTGAGAAAATGTATTTTAAAACTGCATGAATTAACAACCATATCCAAGACATCTCTGTATATCATGGACAGAGAAGAAAACAAATAGATATATATTCAGAAAGAACTCAAAATCAAAGAAAACTGATGCTATAAAAAAGAATGAAAAAATTGAAGTATTTTAGTCATGTAAGAAGACAAGAAGGGTTGGAGAAGATCATTATGGAAGGAGGTATTCCAACGACGAGAAGAAGAGGAAGACCACCGAGGAGATGGATCCAGGATGTAACTGATGATTTGAGCATGGTGGCTGCAGAGACCTAGGAGAGTGAAAAATTCAGAAGGTCTGTTAGAGTGAAAAGTATGGGCCTAACATTGCATTCCCCAATATACCTCATGGTATGAAAAAGGGTTGGTACTTTACTTAACTACATTTACTTATTTTTCTATCTTCTACAGCTGTTTAAGAATGCAATAATTGAATATACAACAATCTAAAATAATATGGATGTCTCAAGGTAAAAGATTGACTTAATTGTACTAGGGTTTCCAATATGACTAGATTGCTCTTCACAGAAATGACCGGTCATCTGCTGATAGGTTTGATTCTAGACTGCATCGTTCGGTTCATGGTTTTTGTGTGTGTGAAGTTCCCTTAGGATTGTTGCTTTGTGCAATACTAAGACCTTCAGAACGCAAGGCAGGCTGCTTGACCCTTTGCCAAAGATACCCCCACCGACACCAAAATTTACCTGTTTGCCACCAGGTATCAATAATGTCACAACGCTTCTCACCAACCACATTATAGTACCATTCCCAGGCTTCATGGTTGAGTGGTTCACCAACTAGGAAAAAAATGAGTACCAAAAATGTTTATAATTTTATTTTTATCAAATACATTTATATATTTTAATAACAATTCACACAGACAAATCTTAAAAACATATCAGTTTTTTTTACAAGATTAAGACAAAAGGATAAATAACATTATAACACAGTCTGTGTGCGGAATGGGTGGACAGCGTTCGGAGATCACACCTCATGATACTGACTTGTCTGTACGCACCTGGACATGCTGGAGTGTAGGGTAACAAGCGTGCAGACTTTCTTGCAAACAATGCCTTGACTCTAGCAGGCAGAAGTATGGACAGCCGAAGTCATCAATGCAGTACGCTCTTATTTATGTGATCTTATTCTCGTTTGCTGTTGTTCAATGTCTACACAATGAGTCTGGTTCTCTGGATGTATATTGTTGAGTTTGTTAGTTCATCAAGGCTTCCAAACAGCTTTGTATGGATGTTTGTCTCTGTTGGCCAGTGTTCTTTCCGCAGTTGATTCATCAGGTGACAGTCTTGCAAGATGTGTTCGGCTGTCTGTCCACATGCACATGTGGATGGTGGAACTAGTTTTTGTCTGTGTAAGTGTCTGTTCAGTCTGTTGTGTCCAGTTCTGAGTCAAAACAATATCACCTGTCTTGCTCTATCTAGATAATGGTAATTGTTTCTTTGCTGGTCTTCTTTTCTAATGGCCTTGATCAATGTTTTATTTTCCTGGAAAGTGATTATTTGATTCCTTTGTTCTTGTGTTGCTCCTTCCTTAGCTAATTTGTCTGCTCTCTCATTTCCTGGTATGCCACAGTGTGATGGTATCCACTGCAGCACCATCCTTTTTATGGTATTCAGCTCACTTAGTGTTTCTTTTAGTTCTGGCAGTTTTTCACTATTTAGGTGCTTGCATCAGAATACAATCTGCTGACATTGACTTGTTGTGCTCTTTAGTGTTTTAGCTGCAATGTTTAGAGCCTGCACCATAGCCGAGTAGTGTGAGCAGAATTTTCCAGTGGGTGTACAGGAGAATTCATTTGTTTGGTCTGGGTATCTTACATGAACTCCTGCCCCTCCATTTCTTACTGGTCTAGTTGCCGATCCATCTGTATATATTTGGATCCATGGTTCACTGGGATATAGTATTTATGTGATACAGCAAGTCTCAAACACTGGAACAAGTGAGAGAATTAGGAGTAAAGTTTGGACATGCAAGACAGTGTTGTCTTCGTGGTAGAGAGAGAAGATATATACTAATCAACTTCTCATGGGTACGGTGAGCAAGTGGACTTTATGATGGCTGCTGCAGCAAAGGATAGAGCATGCAAGGTAATGCCCAATGTACCATGCTGTTGAACGCATAACATAACATCTTAACACAAAGATAAGTAGTTCTACCCAAGTACTTCTTCGAAAGCTCCATATCGACCACTTGTTAACCACTCTTTGTGATTTGTATGTGATCCAAGCCGAAGAGCAATTGTACATTGTGCCAGTTATACGCCTACAAGTATTCCAGCAGTGTTACTATTCTTTGCTCCCATTGAGGCCCTCAGCAACACACAGGCAGTTCTACACAAGAACAAAAACAAGTAAACCATTTTGTCATTCTGAGCCGGTATACTGGCTCACAGTAATTATTAAGGTAACAACAAATCCAGTTACTGGATAATTTAATATAAATTGCAAAGTAAATGCATCCTGAGAATTTAAAAAAGAAAAGATTAGGAAGTTGAAAGGTTTAAGTTGACATTTCTATCAAAAGATCTTTATCAAGTACAGAATACAAGATGTACTAAGAGTAAAAATCTATTATGGAACTACACGAAACATGGCCCATGTACAGTGAGAAAAGTCAAGGTAGGGAGGTCTAATTACCTTGAGCTTTCTCATTGTGTATGGACTGTGTTTTGCAGTGTCTTTATTTTTGGCAATTAGTCCATTCTCATTGTGCATGTGCTGAGTTTTATATAGGGCCATTATGGTTTTTTTTACCCTTAGTTTGACTTACCCTTTACCCTTAGTGGCGTCTGTGGCCTAGGGGTTAGTGACTCGTCTATTAACCCGACGTTCTGAGTTCGAATCACGCTGGGACAGTTTGCTTGCAAATTGTTTCAAGATTTTAACAAAGGACGATGCCCACCTGTTAGAAAGCAATGGCAAACTACTGAACGTATAAGTGGTGCCTAGAAAATCACGACTTGTTTACTGTGGTTGATGGCTAGCTCCTTTATGGGATATGCCACTGATTTTCATTTTCATAGTTTGACTTGTATATTATTTGATAAAGATAAAACCAGCATTCTTCAATTTTACAATTGTTGGTTTGTTGTTTTTTTCCTGTTCGCCCATTATAAATTCAGTGGTAGTCATAGCGTCTAACAGGGCATTGTTGACTGATTGTTTGCGTGAAGGCTTGCTTTCCTTATCACCAGCAACAAATATTGAGAGATAATTACTTTAAAATATACTTTGCAGACAGATTGGTATGCACACACACACAAACATAATGTACAAAATACCTACCGCAACCAAGCTTGCGCAGAGATGACCTGTCATACTTCTGAACATACTCTTTGCCAGCTTTCAGTAGCATTCTCAAGGACGTTGGAGCAAGGTAAATATGATTTAGTTGGAGTCTCTCAACCATTTCCCAGTAGCGACCTACAATGATGTAAAATATGTCACAATTATAACATAGAATATAATGCTAATTGACTCTTGACTCAAGAGGGTTGTGAGTTCAATCCCACACTCGATGTTCCCCACATGATGAAAGGAATTTGCCCTCCTACTCCTTCAAACTGAAAATGAAAATCGTGGCATATCGTTTACAGGACTTAGTCATCAACCATAGTAAATGAGTCGTCGATTTTCTAGGCACCACTTTTACGTTCAGTAGTTTGCTATTGATATCTGAAAAGTGATGTCTATTTTACCATACATAAAACCCCACAAAAACAAATTTGCTTCAAAACTACCCGCCGCAGAGTTTGAACCAGGTAGTACACTTGAGTTCTGATCGAGCTCACTACCACTTAAGTTACAGACGCCTTCACGCTAGATCCTAAAAAAATGAAGTGTCTATCACTTCATACCATAAGGTCTAAAAAAAAGGCTACGGAAATTATTTAGAGATATAATGCCTACAGATATGATTTGTTAATGGTCTCGTTATACTAGGCTTTTGTATGTGGAGATGAGGTCACTAGTGCCATCTCAAATACTTCTCTATAGTTGCATTCACTGGACCATGTTTCAGTTTCAATTATACATTCATATATGGACTATAGAGACGAATTAGCATAATACGTAATTGTTAGCCTATCAACTCGGACTCAACAGAGTTATGGGTTCAATCCCACACTCCATGAGGAAAGGAATTGGCTCTCCTACCTCCTGCATACTCGGGTCTAGAAATATGAAGTGACTGGCACTTCAGACCCTAATGTCTGAAAAGTCTACAGGAGATATTATATATATATATATATATTAACCTATGTGATAAACATTAATAAACAAAATTGAATTCGTTGAAACAAAATACTACAGACAAATCCTTAGAACACACTGTGCAGAGAAGGGAAACATTATAGACATCATAAACATTGACTCAGAAACAATGTTGTGTCACAGGATCTGAAATATTTTAGATATTTAAAACGTCACAGTGGTTTTGAAGAGAGCAATAATGGAGGGCATGGTTGCTGGAAGACAAAGTGGGGAATAAATAAGATGGTGGTGGCAACAGAAAACTTTAAAAATGATGTTCTAGAGCAGTGTTTCCCAAAGTGGGGTACTGCCCCCAGTTGCGTTGAAGAGTCCTAGGGGGCAATAGTGGGTTCAGAAGAATTTGGGTGGTGTTAAGACGATTAGTGGTCGGTGACTCCTTAAAGAAGAAATTAATAATAAATATTTTAAAATAAATTATTTTCGTGAATTTGCGATTGAATAATCATTAAAATTTGAATTCTGCATTTAAATTCATGTTATGCCGCTTACACTATCCATTTTTTCATCAATTTTCCATTTCATGCATATAATCATTTGAAAATTGACCATGTTTGACAGAAATATATATCAATTTTCTATGTCAAAGAGAAAATAGAGCATGTATATATGTGGTGGGGGTGTTGGCAAACTGTTCTAATGTGGAGTCGGGGTATTACAAAGTTTATGTTGGGTGAAAAAAGTTTGGGAATCTATGTTCTAGAGGCAGAAGAACTTCCAAGAGACTGAGAGTTTTTCAGGCAGCCTTTGATGAAAGCAACATCCTGTAAAGGACATGCTCCATAAGAAACATACATAAAAATATGTTGTAAGAAAAATTATTCCTGTGGCCCTCTAAAAAACAGTTTGAGGATGCCTGATATTTAATTTCATTAGATGTATCCCAGTATGACCAAATTTTAAGAACCACTGATACAGATAAGATTATCAAACAGGGCACATGACACTATAGTAGTTTGATAACTTGTACTTTGTCCTGTAAACATTGAACAATGTTCCTGTAAACATTGAACAATGTTCGCATGTCAACAGCCATGACCAGAAAGAAGAGTTAGGTCACAGATAAGAAATGTCTAGTGTCAGGCTGATAAATTAAGGTTGTGATAAGGGAATATACACTATCTACACTACATAATATCAAATGTATGTGTAACTAAGGATTTATATGTGAAGAATCTAGGCCTTCATATTGTGAAGAAAAGAAGTGGACCATTGAATTGCACCAAAAGAGTTGCAAAAGGTCACTATTAAAAGGTTTTAATGATGACAAACTTGCAGTATGAAAGAAATTACTGTATGGTAATTTTCGTCTTTACAGTCAGACATTTGACAATTGTGTAACTGTGACAACTTATGAGTTTGCGCTTGTTTCTGTTTCATTTTAGTTCATCTCTACATTTCTCTTTAAAAGATTCTAGATTTTTTAAATTCAAGAATTTTGACAGATTTGAGGATTTTGAAAGATTTCAAGTTTCAGAGGTGACTCAATGGATAGCGCTGACATATTTCAAGTTTCAGAGGTCACTCAATGGATAGAGCTGACATTCTTAACAACCTCAAATAGTGTGGGAGAAAAGAGGACTTTCATATAAACCAGTCCATATCAACTGCTAGATTGTAAGAGCTTGTATTCAAGATTGGCCAGAAACGAGCAGCACAACTGGAATACGAATATGCTCATCAATCAACATCGAACTGATATGGTTGGTCACTGGATGCCGTTGGAGATGTTACAAAGGAGATCGGAACACCTGTGGACATGTCTGGAGTGCAATGAAAATATTTCATACTGAAACTTAAACAGATTCTGCACCTTTGTGTAATGTTGTTTTCCATATAGCTAGGTCATCATCTAATTTTTCCAATTTGTTGGAACTGATTAAAAAGTCCTTCACTGAGACCTTGCGGATATTCTTATATCTGAGGAGTGGTCTACCTTACAGACTTCTCTTCCCCAAGTTTACAGAACAGCATCTGTTAAAGTATGCAGCTATTATCCATTCTTCTCACATGTCCCAGCCATTTTAGTCTTCTACTGCTGAAATAAATATTCCCTTTCTTTCCTTTCATCTTCCTACACATTTTCATAACGTCTCTTCCTTTGTTTTCGTTTCCCCTTCCCTTTTCCTGTATCTATATTTTTATAATCCTAATATTTATTTATTTATTTATACAGGACGTAGAGGGAGAGGCAGACCAAGAAGAAGATGGCTGCAAGATATTAAAGAAACCATGAATATGACCATCAACGAAGTGGGTGAACTGGCTAGAGACAGAGTGAATTTCAGATGTGCTGCAAAGAGAGCAACGTCCTATAAAGGATACGCACCTTGATGATGAATATTTATTTACACAAATTATTTTCACCTGATCTTTAACTTCTCTAATTGCTTTTTGTTTTCTGAGAAATTTTTTGCTTTATTTCAGAACTCTTCTCACTCTGTCACTTCTAGCTCTCTTCTATCAATACACAAACAGCTGGTGAGATACAAGCAGTAACATACAATAACAAACACAGCAACATAAGTCTTACCTGGGTTTGGGTATAATGGTGTACTTTCAAATAGGAGAGTAGTTGCTCCATTAGAAAGTGGTCCATACAGAACATATGAATGTCCTGTAATCCAACCTATATCAGCTACACAACCAAACTTCTCACCAACTTTGTAATCAAAAACATGCTGGAAAATATTACAGACAAAAAATAGTCAATTGATATTTAATGTAACATAATTTCTGAAAAATTATAAATAATTGTTTGCAAAATATCAAAACATGAAGTAAAATAGTTTTATAGTGTATAACTTTTTTTCTTCTTTCTCTGTTGTCACACAGCTATTGGGCTGTAGTCCAATGTCACCACACTGCTATTGGGCTGAGTCCAATGTCACCACACTGCTATGAGGTGCAGTCAGTGTTGACACACTACTAACAGGCTGTAGTTTAGTGTCGTCACATTACTATCAGGCTGTAGTTTAGTGTCGTCACATTACTATCAGGCTGTAGTCTAGTGTCATTACACTACTATCAGTCTGTAGTTCAGTATCATCACACAGCTACCGGGCTGTAGTTCAGTGTAGTCACACAAGTACCGGGCTGTAGTTCAGTGTCGTCACACTGCTATCAGGCTGTAGTTCAGTGTCATCACACAGTTACCGGGCTGTAGTTCAGTGTCTCACACTGCTACCGGCTGTAGTTCAGTGTCACCACACAGCTATCGGGCTGTAGTTCAGTGTCGTCACACTGCTACCAGACTGCAGTCTAGTGTCGTCACGCTATCATCAGGCTGTAGTCTAGTGTCATCACATTACTATCTGGCTGTAGTGCAATGTCGTCACACTACTATCAGGCTGTAGTTCAGTGTCGTCACACAGCTACCGGGCTGTAGTTCAGTGTCGTCACACTACTATCAGGCTGTAGTTCAGTGTTGTCACACTACTATCAGGCTGTAGTGCAATGTCGTCACACTACTATCAGGCTGTAGTGCAATGTCGTCACACTACTATCAGGCTGTAGTTCAGTGTCGTCACGCTAACAGGCTGTAGTTCAGTGTCATCACACAACTACCGGGCTGTAGTTCAGTGTTGTCACACTGCTTCAGGCTGTAGTTCAGTGTCGTCACACTACTATCAGGCTGTAGTTCAGTGTCGTCACACTGCTTCAGGCTGTAGTTCAGTGTTGTCACGCTAACAGGCTGTAGTTCAGTGTCGTCACGCTAACAGGCTGTAGTTCAGTGTCGTCACGCTAACAGGCTGTAGTTCAGTGTCGTCACACTGCTTCAGGCTGTAGTTCAGTGTTGTCACACTGCTTCAGGCTGTAGTTCAGTGTCGTCACACTGCATCAGGCTGTAGTTCAGTGTTGTCACACAGCTACTAGGCTGTAGTTCAGTGTCGTCCCACTACTATTAGGTGATAGTCTTGTGTCGCCACTAGATGTGCAGGTTCTTCACCCTCATGTAATGAGTACATTATGCTTTCTCTTGTGCCAAGTATGTCCTGCTCTGCATCATTTGCCAGCCCCATAA
The DNA here is from genome assembly GCA_020796225.1 of Arion vulgaris. Lineage (NCBI taxonomy): Eukaryota > Metazoa > Mollusca > Gastropoda > Stylommatophora > Arionidae > Arion > Arion vulgaris. The sequence goes on from CM036754.1 coordinate 41,952,001, forward strand.
AGCTCATGCTGTAACATTGGGGTTTTTTCTTCACCTGCTATCAACTCAGGTGTAGTCATGGTGCATAATATGGCACTCTGATTTTTGCGTGAAAGTTTGCTTTCCTTATTACCAGTTTCCCTCAACATTCAGACGAGCCTTACTTCAACTTCAGAAGTACATAAATTTAGATCCCCAAGTATAGGATCAGGGTTTCCTATCACCAAAATGTGCGCACTGAGAATTTTTGACCCAAACTGGCTACAAACACTGGAATTTCCCCGGCATGCAGCCACTAGCACAGCATGTTATCAAATCCACAAACGGTAGCCACAGTGTAGTGCTGTATTTCTCTGGCTATCTGTGCAGATCTACTTGTTTCATATCGTTCTTACATTCCAGGTTGCAATTCTAGTTTTGGTCCTCATGGACAGAAGGTTTTTTGTGACCTGTCCTGTGACCACATCAGAAGTCTCAACTAAGAGGATTCTTGCCGTTATATCTTTATGATAGGGGTTCAATTCTCTTCAGAAGCTCATGTTTCCTAAAGGGTCTGAAGGATTGACTTCATTGTACCAGGATTTATCCCATATGGCTTGACCCCTCTACGAGAAATGGCACACCATGTGTCGAGAGTACTGCACAAAGCACAAACTGCAGCAACAATTTTAGGAGTCACTGGAAAAAATGCACCCGTAAACAGAATGGCCATCCGATTCAAACCCACGACCTTCGGCACGTAAGACAAGGGCTTAGCCACAGAGATCCCAATTTCTAGTTTACTGTCTGCTCTCTAAAATTATTTTTTTTAACTCTAAAAATTGACCTTTAAATTGATCAATAAAACTGTCCTTACCTTGAAAGTAACATTTGTGTACAGCAGGTAGCCTGCTGTTGAATGGGTGATTCCTTTAGGAGACCCTGTACTGCCTGATGTGTACAGCATGAACAGTGTATCTTCACTTTCTCTGTCAGTAACAGGGCAATCTGGTGATTCATGTTCTAAGGCCTATAAGAGACAAAAATAAGTTGTCATATAGTATTCTTTACTTATTTAGTTGCTACACTTCTACCCTGGTTACAGTCTAGCTCTCAACCTTCACTGCACGAGTGGTTACCAGGGCCAAAATTTGGGGTGTAAAGAATAGAACCACTGTTACCTGCCATGCATGTCGTAATAGGCGACTAAGGGTCTGGCTGAAATCGGATGCACGTGTCCGCTAGGGAATGCTAACACGAAACAAATGCTTGCAGAAAACGGATGCACCAGGCCGTAAGGCGCATAACATGGTGCAACAACCCTCACAATGAGGAATGGGATAACGGATTCTACGGTCGCCAATCTGTCTCTGAGATTTAGCCACGCTGTAAGAATGTCAGACCTACCATCACGAGGGTGGCTAAAACTTACTGCGGGAAGAGGTCGGCACAAACGGGGAAGAAGAAATCGTAGGAATTATATCCTACAGAACTGCCCCCAGTATGCAGACTTGAGAAGAAAGAGGTGGCCCACTTACACTAGCGTCCAAGACAAACTGTACGGCGTGGCTGATAATCTGAGGCAGACGGCTGCCTTTATTAGAGAATCCAAATCCCAATCTAGTGAGAATGCAGAAGAAGAAGAATTTTTCATTTATTTAGTTGCTACACTTCTACCCTGGTTACAGTCTAGCTCTCAATTCTTCACATACGTATTTAGCATAAATTGATCAGAAAGAATGCCCTGTAACTCCATCGGCTTTAGTTCCCATTTTTAACCATGTCTTGTGGTACATGGTGCTTCAAATAGAGCTCTACTAAATCTCCTGTCTCTTGTGGCCCTCAGCATCGAATTTCCTGCCAAAGTTCATCATCAAATAGCTTGTCATGAGTAGTACTTTTGCTACACTAACAGTCCTCCAGAATTTATCTCTCTCATATGTCAGATGTCTTGGTCTTTCTCTTCTCCTCTTTGCTGGGATGCCTTTTTAAGCCTATTTTTCATGCATTCTAAATTGGCATCTAAGAAAAGTCAACTGTTTTACACTTTTGTCAGAATTGTTCTGTTTTCACACAGACAAGATGAATAGTAGAACGTCTTTGGATGCTTGCGGTGTTCGTGGAACCGAGCAGAAGGGTTACGATGTCCATGACACCGAGCCGAAGATTTTTCAGCTCAAGTACTTCTGGATCGGGAAAACACAAAAACTATTCACCAGTATTCCGATCCATACAGTAGAAATGGCAAGATATTTCAATGTAATCTTAACTTGGCTTTCTTGCTGTATATACTCTCACTCTCTTTCTAGCCTATGACACCCCTGGAAGTTAGTACAGCAACAAATGCACATGCTACTTTTCTGTTGTTAGCTGTCCTCAATATTGTGTTTCAGCTGTGATTCATTTCTTTTCGGTTCCTGTTCTACTGTTCCAATCCAGGTCATTGTGGGTCTTACATATTTTTGTTAACCCTCTGGTGTCCATCTCAGTAAAAATTTTATGACAGAGTTAGTCTTCATGTGTATCACATGTCCAATCCATCTTCAGTGTGTTTTTTGGATATTGGTGTTCTCTTGTTGATGCTGGCAAGCAGTTCTTGGTTAGAGATAATTTTTCCCAGAACACACACAAGATCTTTCACAGACAAGTTGTATAGAAGGTGGTACATTTGGACATATTGTGTTCTGCCATTCTCCAGCATTCTGATCCGTACAGTAAAGTTGATAGCATACAGCTATGGTATAAATTAATCTGGGTTCTGATGCTGTATTGGGCTGATTTTCAGACCGTCTGAAAGGATCATGAATGCATTTTGTACCTTACTCAGTCTGTTTTTAATCTCAGATCTAGATCCTTCTCCATAGCTGATAACACTTCCAAGATATGTGAAAGCAGTTGTATTTGGATGGATTTTATTTCCTAGTCTGACTGAGTGGAGTCATTATTTCTGTTTTCTTTTGACTGATGTTAAGCCCAACCATCTGCATGCTCAGATTAAGGTGGCAGGTTTTTTCCCTTATATACTGGATTTCCAGATTCAGTGCATCCTTGCTAACAATAACAACAATAATTAACTATATGGATCCACACATTCAACAAAACAAACACAAAACAAGTTACCTTGGTCATATTAATATCAAGTTTGTTCATTGTTACTTCTGTTTCTGTTCTGTAGTATACAAACACTTTCTTTACACATGGACATTTCTTTACTGCTTGGTCTACAGTCTTCTTCAGCTCGATCAGTTTGCCTCCTCGAAGCATCTGATTGGCTGTAACTACCGTCTCCGCTTGAGCTAAATACATAGATTAAAATTTGCAAATAATCTGAATGCAGATAAGTATTCTGGGTGAGTTGAGAAGCAACATATGGCCACACCCAGATGACCTAACAACTAAGCTTTGGGAAAACTTGACAGACCTGAAGCTGACTGCCCAGTTTGTGGTCCACAGCAAACTAAGCATTACCAGAGATAGCTGAAGAAGATATTTTGATTGTTCCTCTTTAGAACTTGAACTGTGATTCAATAACTTCTTCTCTTCTCTTGGCTGTTTACCTCATATGGAGTGTCTGAGCAAATATCTAAGGATCTTTTGAGTTCCTTATCCAATGTGTCTTGTAAAGTGATATTCATTTCTCTAAGGTTGGTCTTGATGTTGTCACTACATCTTTTACATGGTCTTCCTTTTGCTTTATAGTTTATATATATTGTTAGTATGGTTCTCTGTGGCCTGCCATACCAGGATGTTCTTGTAAGATATCCAACCATCTAAACTGTTTTTCTTTAAGGAAGTTCATAACTGGTTTTTTCTTCTTCTTCTTCTTGCAATTGCCATTTTGATGATTATACCATCAGACATGTTTTTATCTGATTTATATGGAGAACGTAGAGATTGGGGCAACATGAAGGCTGATAGAAGATAATGCAAGGGATGATGATGTTGTTGTATACACCGATGGGTCAGTTCAACGTGGTGAGAAGTCCGGCTGGGGTTTTTTGGCCAATGCGCATGGTAGGGTTGTTGCAGAGCAACTACTTCTAGTATACAGGACAACTACTTTTAGTATGAGGATGGAGGTTGGGGCCGATACTGCTGCCCTCCATTGGATCTCTGGGACATCATTTACTGGGGCCGTTGTTGTATCTTACTCTCAGTCAATGCTTCACAAGATCCAGAAGGGCAGGTTTCGTATGAGTGGATGTCGTCTATAGAAGTTTCTAACCTCCAGAGGCTCAGGTGGATATACTGTTCTGGGCATGCGAGTGTTTACAGTAATGAGAGCGGACAGGCTTGCATCAACAGCATCGATTGTTGGGGAGTTGAAGATGGATAAGGGGGATATTCTTTGGTCTCTTCGCGACTCTGTTGGATGAGGACACTAAAATCGATGTTGAATCGTTCAAGTGATTTATGCAGTTTGGAGTTACCTGTTGTACAAGTCGAACTGGATGCAGGAGAGGCAGAGTGAGAGGTGTGTTTAATCAGTGAGCCACGGAACCATCAGTATGCATACTCTTCGATATCTGTTGGGGAGACTGAGCACCTACGGGTCTGCCCGGAGTGCAATGACGTCAGTTTAGTAACCAATAACCAATGTTTTTATGACGTAGTCGACTGTTGTCTGGAGCTCATCTCTGGTGCCCTGTAGTTTTGAATGTAGTATTGTAGGGCCAGCAACCCTTTCTAGAGAGGACATACAGGGGACAGTCTTGCAGGACATATTCTTTGGTGTGATCAGAGATGCTACACAGACACATAGGAGATGGAGACAATCGTAGCATGTGCAAGTGTTTATTCAGTCTGTTATGTCCTTTCCTGAGACAGAAGATGATGCTCTGTCCTTGTCTGTGAATATGTATGATAGTCGTCACTGGATAGATTAGCTTCTTTTCTAATGTCCAGGATAGCTCTTTTTTCTTCAAAGTATGTGATTTTGTTTTCTACCATAACTGGTTTCAGTCCTAGTTTTCTAATATTCTTCATTTCTAATTTGTATCCTTCCTTGTTACTCCTGCAGCTCTGCTGATACATCTCATCTCTGCTGTTGTGATTTTGAGCTCATTATCTGTAACCATGTCTAAAACTGATAACATAAAGTTAGTCAAAAATAAATTCTCATAAGATTTGTTTTAGCATTTATTGGTATTTGTCAATGATTCAAAAGTGGTGCTAGTTGGCCTAAAACTTGATGTGCTTTGGTATATATTATATTAATTTCACTATCCATTCTCCTGTACAAGTTGATTCTAAATATTGAATTCCTTCGTTTGTTTTATTTCTTTTTAATTTATTCTTAATGAAATTTTGTCTGATTGTCTACCTACTCTCTCACTTCTGTCTTTCCGGTGCTTATTTTCATAGTACATTCCTCCCTGCTGCTGTTGAATCGGATGAGATGGTCTTGGAGAATTTATTCCAATAACTAAACTTATAATATCCCATCACCTAAAAATTGTTTTGGAATAAACGTGTATTCCCAAAGGAATGAAATCAGAGAAATATCTGGTCAACCACTAGTAACAACTGTTATAAGAAGGAGAAGATGGAGATATGTTGGACACACCTTGAGAAGAAATGATCAAAGAATACCAAAACAGGTATTAAAGTTGAGGCAAAGGGTTCAAGAGAGAGGATGCCCTGGGGAAAACCTGAAATGAACTTTGCAGAGAGAGGAAAAGAAATATCTTACTCAATTCCACTGAAGAGATTGAAGAAATTGAGCATGTTTCCCAGCACAGTGTGGTATGAAGAAATTACTTGCAGGCTCTATGTAACTTATAACAGTACCAGAGGAATATATATATATAGTTTAGAAGTTTTACAAGTTTAGAAGCAAATTCGTTCCGTGGTTTTTTACACAAATTAAAAATAGACCTCACCATTCAGAAAGCAATGGCAAACTACTGAACGTATAAGCGGTGCCTAGAAAATCAACGACTTGTTTACTGTGGTTGATGGCTACGTCCTTTAGGATATGCCACGATTTTCATATATTCATGAAGGAACAAACATTGTTTATTTTATTGTCCCTACCATCATTGATTCTTCCAGCCAAAGCGTCGGCACTGAATCCTGCAAATACAACATTATGAATGGCACCAATACGAGCACAAGCCAACATTGTAGCCACAGCTGTTGGAGTTTTTGGCAGATAGATGGTGACTCTATCTCCAGCCTTAACTCCACTATTTCGCAGAAGATTTCCTATTTTTCCAACCATCTCCGAAAGTTGCCTGTCATAGAAGCACGAGAAAGTTTTACTAAAATGGAAACAAAATATAATCTACAAACAAGCAACACTAACTTTAATAACATTATCAAATTAGTCATTATAATGTTGTTTTTACATTCGCCCACTATGAATTTAAGTGTAGTCATGTCTAATATAATGCCTCTGCCAATTTTTACTTTAAGGCTTGCTTTCCTTATCCCTAGTGTCCCTCGCCATTCAGACGAACCGTACTCAGATTTCAGAGGTATTTGTAATTTAGACACCAGAGAAAGAGATCAGGGTCTCTTGTAGCCCAACCCTGTGCTGTGTGCCCATTGAGACATTTTTTTTAACTAGCTGTCCTCAAACACCGGAAGGCCCACAAAAGTGGTTACTAGCGCAGGGTGTTATCAACTTCGCTATCGGCAACCGCCAGCCATTATAATTGGTCTTATTCTATCTGATCCTATTCACATGTGTTGTGAACCTTCATGGGGAGTCTTAGTTTTCTATCTTGGGCCACATGTGCTGTGAACCATTGTGGGAATTTTTAGTTTTCTATCTTGAGCCACATGTGTTGTGAACCAGTGAGTCTAGTTAACTGGGCAATGTTGACATCAGGCAAACTGCACCCTGGTCGACCAGTCCACCCCTGTAATTGCATTTGCTCTATAATGACAATGTATAGATCACTCTTCATTCTTAGAGTCAAAGAGCTTAGGGACATTGTCTTATAGTTAACAGCTGTCTAGTTGTGAATTTGCATCTTTTGGTCCATCACAACAATTTCAAAGTGACAGATCTAGTTATATCTGATAAATGACAAAGAAACAGCAAATACTGAGTCAAGAAAATACAACAAAACCAAAACTTTCATGGATTCGTTCACCTTACTTTTAAGATTCCCTCTCTGGTTGCACATTTTTTCCCCTCTCTCTCCTTCTTTCTCTCTTGCATACACGAGCACACTCTCTCTCACCTGTAGGTGTATAGTTTATGAGTCCCAGGTTCATCCTTCTCCCAGATAAGTGCAATTTCATCTCCCCGGTCTTTAAGGTGACGGTCAACACAGTTTACTAATGGAACAAAATTAATTATCATATAAATACACATCTTCATAAAATTATAAAACTAGTCAATTTTATTGTCTTCAATTTAGTCATCACAGACAGAAACGAGAATCGATACCCATCTTATGCAACACTATGGCTTGTTTATAGTGAAGTGACACAGGAAAGCAAGATACACAACTCTCTGTGTGAGCTACAAAGAACAGTGAAGTTTCTACAAGAGACCACAATAAATATATAGACAATATTTTAAGTGAAGGAAAACCTAAGTATATCATTCTCTCTTTTCTGTATATCTCAGTATATCTTCTTCTTCTTCTTCTTCTTTGCGTTCGTTTTTACAACCAATTTTAATCACTCTTTGTGATATGTTTGATCTTTGCCAAGAACGTGTATACGTTGCACATTGGTTTGGTAGGCCCTAAACGCATAAGACTTCTACAGTTGGAACATGCATCCGATTTAGCAACCTCTTTTATGTAGCACGCATACACATGGTGGCAAGTAACAGTGAGTTCTATCCTTACACCTCAAATTTGGGCCCAGTAACCACTCAGGCGATCTCAGTATATCATTCCAATACTGTTGTAGAAGGCAAAAGTGAGATGGGCGGACAGATTGCTCGGATGCCTGATAAACACATCCCAAAACAGTTGTCGTTTGGCATGCTTGAAAGGGCAGAAGATCAGTTGATGGACAGAAGAAACACTTTAAAGACACTCTTATAAATGTCTCTGGAATGATTCGATATAGACACCACGTGCTGGAAATCCCTGTGCAAGATCGCCAAATGTGGCACTATAACAAAAGAGGCACTTGTATAGCTGAGGCGTAGAGAAAACGAGCTGCTCGAAGACAGAACACACAACACCCACAAGTCTAATCTTGATCATGTATGCCCACCTGTGGTAGGGGATTGTGTTCAAGGATTGGACTCTACAGTCCCCTCCATACACACTAGAGAGATACAGCAGCACACATCTGAGGCTGTTGTCATCATCGTTTGTGATCTCTCTCTTTAGCCTGTTACGCCCTTGGCGTTTAGGGCAGCAACAAACGTACATCATTCTTCCCTGTTCATGGCCTTCCTCTGTATTGTGTTCCAGCTATGATTCATTTCCTTCAGCACTTGCTCTATCGTTCTCCTCCAGGTCGTCTTGGGTCTTCCACGATTTCGCCTACCCTCTGGAGTCCATCTCAGTGCAGCTTTGTGTCGGAGCCAGTCTCCATGCGCATCACATGTCCAATCCATCTCCAGTGTCGTCTTCGAATGATAGTGCCCATATTCTCTTGTTGGCATCGTGCAAGCAATTCTTGATTCGAGATAGTAGTCGGTCAGTACACGCGTAAGATTTTTCGCAGACAAGTTGTATGAAAGGCGGAGAGTCTGGACATATCCTGTTCTGTCATTCTCCAGCATTCCGATCCGTTCAGCAATGTTGACAGCACACAGCTGTTATAGATACTAGTCTTGGTTCTGATGCTGTATTGGTTAGCCCTTCATGCCCGTAGATAGGTTGTATGTTTGTTGTTTCCGTAACTTTAATTTTTTTAAAGGATGGGATCGTTAGTCCCAAGCCCAACCCCCAACCTGGAGGACCAGGAGACCATGCTTTGTCTGTCCCCTCTTCAGTGACCTTTCCGGCTTTGGTAACCCTTCCGGGAACATAAGTTCCCGCCGTCCTAGCTCACTGTATCATTGGAGCACGCAAGCCTCCCCACCACTACAAGGTAATGGCCTCATGGGGAGGATCGTTTGTGATGGACGACTTTTATTATTTTTATTACACCTTGTTGGAGACTGATGTGGTGGAAAAATCTGGCCAACAATGGCGGAATGCGAGAGGGCCATTCAGAGTCAGAACGGTTTGATTCTGAACACGACTTTGCTAGCGCATTCCGCCATGTTTGGTCGGTATTTTCTGGTTTCGTTTGCCGAGCTACTGAGTTAGTGCTTGAGCAACGCTGTAAGCTGTGACTGTTACATGGAATGCTTTTTGCTGTGCCAACCGTCGCTTGTTGTGTGTATTCAGAAAATGGCAGACAGCGGTTATGACAAACAAACTCAATCTGCCGTATGCAGTTATATTGCGAGTGCAGAAAGCTGGATTTTGCCGTGATTGATGTCCCTTCGACAAGAATTGCAATTCAAGTGATGAACAGTTTTGTGTTGCTACATTTGCGACGGCCATATGCATTTTATGCGGTACAGGTTGCTTTTTGTGGTGGTACGAGGCTGTTTCATTCTGGAATTAGTTCACACAGGAAACTTTTCACAGGTGTTAGCATCTCGTGTGATATTCATTGGCACAGGAACGGAGCAATTATGGGGTGACCCGTTGCAGAGAACTTGGAACCGTACTTATGAACTATGATGTGGTGGATCCATTTTTCATTCAGTGTCACTGGTGACAAGTGGTACTAGAGTAAATCCATTATGGATGAACATTCGTCCATCTATTTTATTACTGAAGCACAGTCTGTTTTACCTTTCTTTGTCAGTAGCCATGCACAATCTAAAGAAACAGTGATGGATATGGCAGAAGCCAGTAATTAAATCCTAGCTGATGAAGACTCTACTTCACCTTCAAGTGGTGGTCCTGGTAACAGTTTGGCTAAGCAAGTAGGAACAGAAAAGGGAAAACAAATCTGGTGCAAAAATTATGTGCTGAAAATGTATGTTTCGGTCGGAAAGATTCAGATATCAAATCTTTACACAACCTATTCATAGCAAACAAATAAGAAAACATTACTGTGATAAAGATAGCCAGCATAATTATCTTTAGAAATGTAATTTTCTATTTCCAGATCTAGATGTACTATCCCTTCACTACAAAGATGTTGCAAAAGACTTACAGTGTTGGATTTTAATACACCCTACTGGGAAGAGTTTGTCAGGAACATGTCATTTTGTCTGACTGGAAACAGGTTTTGAATATTGGTAAAGCCAGAATAAGGCAGTCCACTAATATTCTAATATATAAATTGTAATATATCATATATATATATATATATACAATATCCGTCTAGGATGCTACCCTTAAGACAGCTATTGTCTTTCGAGACTAACAGGATGACGTTATCGTCACAGACACGTGACAGGCGGGTGGAAAATCCTGATTTCCCAATTCTAGAGCTTATGTTAGGCTTATCCCACATAAGATGAATGTTGGACCAGAAATAACAGAGGCAGTGAAAAACACTATTTATGAAGTGCACACAAAAGTTCGTTTTAGAAATCACTTCTTATCCTGAAGCTGTGAAGCAAAACGGGATTAGAGTACAGGAAATGAGAATGAGTTGAATGTCTAAGTATCGCTGCACGACGACAAGATCTACAGACTGAGACTTCGTTATCCGTTGTCTGAAAAAATTTGCCTCTGCACTTTTTATATCATTTGATCAAATAAGTCTTTCTTTTAATAATAAGGTTTTCTTACCAGATGCATTAAGAGTTCCCCCTTCAAACCAACGATTCTTCCCCGTTTTGAAGTCATTGTTGCTAGTGGTGGTAAAATCCTTACTCCACGACAATCTCGATCGTGCTAGTCTCGACCAAAACTTGTCGGGTTCTTCAATGCTGAATCTGTGCAGATCTGCATGAGTTTTGATGTGCGTCAGGTCCTTAAACTCAGGAAAATCTGTCGTTGTCGAAATTTCAGCGCATTTGTTTATGAAGGAAGTACACTCTGCTTTAAGTAAACCATTTCGATAATTCTTTGCAGCATATAATTTGTTCAAAAGGAAACATCTCCCTAACACCCCTGGAAAACTAGAGCTGTTCGCCATGTTCAGCTAGCTGTGTTTACAACAACTCTTTCACGCTGAAGTTGGCCAAAGGTCAAGGTTAGAAGTTCACAAACGTGGTTTAGTATTCTGGGCTATAGGTCGTCAGTACTTCTGTTTCAGAGAAGGATTGAGACTTTTGAATAATAAATATTACCGAACAATGATTCGGATCACTTACAACGAACATGAATATGACGCTTGAATCTTTTCTCGCAGCAGAGAGCGTCAGTGGCAGCATAGGATTGAGTGAGTGTAGTAAACGCGATCTTCTGATTTTCATTTGTCGTGATATCAAAGCATTATACTTTGATCTTATTTCTTTCTTCTTTTCCCTAATCCTGTTTGCCTCACAGCGTCAGGTCGGTCAAGAGAGCAATGCTTATCATACTTTGATATATAAGCGGTTTAAAAGTTAATTGCATATCCTTTACAGTACCTTGCGAATCAACCCCAGCTTTTTAATGATGTTTGTGATTTTTCTAGGCATTATTACGTTCAGTAGTTTCCATTGCTTTCTGAACGGGTGGTGTCATCGTCCTTTGTAAAAATCCACGCGAAACAATTTGCAATCAAACTGTCCGCAGCGTGATTCGAACTCAGAACGTCGGGGTTAATAGACCCGAGTCACTACTCAATCAACTTTTCTTCAAATATTGGCTATATTGAAATGGAAACTATTCGGTAGATTCAACGGACTTTTAACGATAATTGCATAAGAATGAAACAATTAACTATTAAGTCATCATCATTGGCCTCTTTGTCTCAGGAGACAATAGGTGTTGCGTCACGTAGTATGTTCTGTGCTGAATCACAACGTTTCATGTGGCTGTAATGGCCTATTCTGGAGTGGCAATCCTTGCCACAGTTGCTGCAGGTAAAACTGGAGACTAGAGCCGATGCATGGGATGTTCTTTCTGCCCTCTGTGCTCTCTTTTGCCTCCACATGTGATGTTATTTTTCTTCTTTTCTTTTTGAGCCGCCCCTCACTGCCGTTCGCCATGCTTGCCTGTCTTTGGCCAGCCGCTCCCAGTGTTTTTGTCTATGCCGCATGAAGTTAGATCACGCTTGCAGGTGTCAATGAAGCGTAATAATGGGCGCCCATGCTGTCTAGCACCAGATGTGAGTTGACCATATAGAATGGTCTTTGGGATTCTATCATCGCTCATACGGCACACGTGTCCCAGCCATCTGAGACGTCGCTGACTCAGTAAAGTGTGCATGCTTGGAATGCCAGCACTGTTCATGACTTCTATATTGAAGATGTGATCTTGCCATCGGATGTTGTATATTCGCCTGAGACAGCGCATGTGGAAGGTGTTGAGGCGATGTTCTTGTCTAGCATATGTGGTCCATGTCTCACTACCATACAGCAGAGTGCTGAGAACACAAGCTTTATATACTTGTGTCTTGGTGTTTCTTGTTAGTGCCCTGTTTTCCCATACACGCTTTGCTAATTTAAACATAGCAGTGGAGGCCTTTCCAATGCGACCACTAATTTCATCATCGAGGGAGAGGTTTCTGCTGATGACAGAGCCAAGGTATGTAAAGGTGTTGACTACTTCAAGCGTATGACTGCCAATGTTGATAGATGGGGCTCTGCTAATATCCTGGAACATTATATTTGTTTTCTTCAGGCTGATGGTCAAGCCGAATTCATTTGATGCTTCAGCAAATCTGTCCATGAGGTGTTGTAGCCCTTCTTCTGTGAGTGATGTTAATGCTGCATCATCGGCAAACAGCAGTTCCATGATGGTGACACTTTGGTCTTTGCTTTGAGTCGCGCCATGTTGAACAATTTTCCATCTGATCTTGTGTGGAGAAATATTCCTTCTTCGCCGGATTCAAAAGCATGGGAGAGAAGTAGGGAGAAAAATATCCCAAAGAGTGTGGGTGCAAGTACGCACCCCTGCTTGACGCCGCTGTTGATAGGAAAAGCGCTTGAAGAGGCCATCTCTACTCACTAGGTCAAATGCCTTTGTTAGATCTATGAAGGCAATGTACAGTGGCATGCGTTGTTCGCGACATTTCTCCTGCAGTTGTCTCAAGAAGAATAACATGTCAATAGTGGATCTGTTGGATCTAAATCCACATTTTGACTCAGGGTATACTTGGTTTGCTAGCTTTTGTAACCTATTTAGTACTACGCGTGCTAAGACCTTCCCCACGATGCTGAGCAACGAGATACCACGGTAGTTGTTACAATCACCACGATCACCTTTATTTTTATACAAGGTGATGATGTTTGCATCTCTCATGTCCTGAGGCACTTCTCCCTCCTCCCAGCATAGGCACAATAATTCATGCAGACTGGTCAGGAGAGTTTGCTTAGCACATTTGATTACTTCAGGGGGGGATGCCGTCCTTTCCAGTTGCTTTCCCGTTTGCCAGGGTGTCAATCGCAATACTGATTTCTGCCTCTGATGGCATGGTGATGATCTGACAACTAAACTAGACTATGAACTGGTGTCGTTAGTCACCACACGCTGAGAGACATACTGAGTAGGAGATCGGAGAACTTATGGACTAATTGGTTTGATGTGCAGTGGTGATGATCTGACAACTAAACTAAACTATCTCAAACTATCAAACTCTTACAATTAGATCGACTGTACATATCATCATACATCATGTTCTGAGCAGAACTTTATCACCCTAACAGAAAAAAACTCCGTAAACCTAAAGCAAAATAACTAACTTTCTTGAGGAAGATGGATGCAACATGTTCTATCAGTCTTGTACGGAACTAAGATAGTTGACGTACAACAGACTGACTTGTCATGATAGTGATGTTGAACAAAGAATGTTTTCTCTGTGTCGACCGTTTCTGTACGGAACTAAGATAGTTGACGTACAACAGACTGACTTGTCATGATAGTGATGTTGAACAAAGAATGTTTTCTCTGTGTCGACCGTTTCTGTACGGAACTAAGATAGTTGACGTACAACAGACTGACTTGTCATGATAGTGATGTTGAACAAAGAATGTTTTCTCTGTGTCGACCGTTTCTGTACGGAACTAAGATAGTTGACGTACAACAGACTGACTTGTCATGATAGTGATGTTGAACAAAGAATGTTTTCTCTGTGTCGACCGTTTCTGTATCTCTCACAGAAAACAATAGGCGACATTGACGTTTGGCTCCTTGTCTCACACTTTGGCTCTGGCACACTTGATACGCTTCTTCTTCTTCTCTTCCACCATTTACTTCTTTATGGAAGTGTTGGAGGTGGAACCTAGTGATCTTGTGTGTGCTTTTTTAAGGCACTTTGTAAGCTGATATTCGTGTTCGTAAGGCTGTTCTTGATGCCGTCGCTCCATCTTTGCGTGGTCTTCCTCTTGCCTTGTGCTCATTATACTTTTTCTGTGTGGCTCTCTGTGGTAGGCGATACCAGGGCATTCTGGTCAGGTGTCCAAACCATTTAATATGTTGTTCTTTTATGAATTGCATAACTGGTTTCACATCCAGTCTCCTTCTGATTGCTTCATTTCTAATTTTGTCTCTTATTGTCACACCTGCAGCTCTTCTAAGACATCTCATCTCTGTCGTTATGATTTTCCGTTCATTAGCTGCTGTTATTGGCCATGTTTGACACTGGTAACATAGTGTTGGCCAGAAAATCGTTCTATGAGATTTGCTTTAGTTAGCGGTATCTTTTTGTGTGACAACAGTGGTGTTAACTGTCCTAGTACTTGGTTATGTCTTGATAAGCTGTTGTTAATTCGTCTCTTAGCTTCTTTACACTTCTAAGCCGATATATTGACTTGCTGTAGGCTACTGTTTAAGATAATGAAAATTTAATATCTTGTTCGTGAGTATCTTATCTTATCAGTACATTATCTTTACTTTTCAAGTCGTAGAAGGTCCGCCTGAATGGTAGTGGGCACTGATAATAAGGAAAGCAAACCTTCACTCAAAAATCAGTCCATATCACCATACTAAGTGTTCTGACTACGTCTGAATTCATAGCAGGCGAACGTAGAAGAAGAAGTATTTTATACACAGTAAGATTTACACAGCAAAATCAAAGAAGTATTACAGCAAAATCAAAGAAGTATTGGTCTTCCGTACAGGAATGATCAAGTAGTTTGCAATAACCATCTGACAGAGTGCTTCAAGGCCAAAACAGGAGTTAGACCTGGGTGTATTTTTTCACTATTCTAGTTTAACCTTGCCATATGCTGTCTAATGAGGGAGACCATAAAGGATTACAACAGAGGCATTCGTTTGATACTTACCTCAGTACTGTAAGATTTGGATTATGCAGACGATATTAGTCTTTTAGGCAGAAGATACGAAGATGTTCAAACGAAAATAGATACTTTCCATATAAGTGAAAAAATAGAACTTAAAATTAATATTGCAAAAAAACGAAAGTAATGACAAATAACCAAAAATAGGAAAACATTATTTTTTTATTTAAAAATTTTTTTATGGGGCCCGTCCCAGATGTGCCATACCAGGTGGACTCCGTACAACGGAACGTGAAAACGTTTATAAAACTATCAAGCCCCATCAATCCTTCGATCGATGGCACTCCCAGTTTTGTACAAGGGTAGCCATGTGGCTTAATGAAGGCTCTCGACCTTCGGCTTCGATCAAATGGGCACTAGTTCAGTAACACAAGCTGATATCTTTGTAAACCCATATAATGAGCCACGTGACAGATATCAAGCGATACAGATACTACACTTTGATCTTAGCCAAAAGGCCGAGGAGCGATCGAGGTTTCTCCTGTGCACAAACGATCAAAAGATTTAATCGCTTGTGCAGAGAAACCAGATGTTACTAAAGGAAATCATAGAGGAAATGTATGCTTTTCTTTTGTATACAATGTATAATACATGGGAAGCACAGTGTATCGCAGGATGGTGAATCGAAAAAGGACATCATTGCAGAAATAAGGAAATAAGTCAAACGTTCCCCATGTTCAATAAATTCTGGAATGCCAAAAGATTAAATCTTAAAACAAAACTTGAACTTGACAGTTTTCTTTTGGGGGAATTGCGATAATTTTCTATGCACGAAAAACGTGAAAATTATACATTTCGCTCGATATACAATCTGAATAACGGGACATAATCGTGTAAGGATTAGTAAGTTCAAGGGAGACAAGTTTTGGTTTTATAGTATATTATACCAAAAAAACCGTAAAAATTTGATTTGACAGGTATACATTAAAAAATGCAATAGGTATAAATATATATTATTGTCGTTATAAGTTCTCATTGTTATATGTTAATAAGTGCAAAGTTTTTATAACAAATATTATTAATTTCGCAGAAACAACCATAAATGCAAATATTTCTCTTGAAAGCTGATATATAAGTAAATAGTTTGAAAATATTAGCGTAGGTCCGATATCTGTTGTCGTGCTGAGAGCGATGAATGCATCTCATCGAGGGTGCCTCAAATGAGAATCCTTCGTTGTGCAGTAAACACTCTACTAGCAAAACAAAATTGAACAATTTAAACAAAAAACTAAACTTAATTACCTTGTCAAAATTGTTTAAGACATCGGATGACTATGGTTCTATCTTTTTATCATCTTTCATTAAAATAAAGTTTATACGGTAAGTTATAATAGCAGTGTGGCTACAGAAGGGTACTTAGAATATGGACAGAGAAAAGAACAAATGCTTCTGTTCTGCAACAGTTTGAGGTATATTCCGTTCAACAACTCATGCCCACAGTCCAATGCGAATTGTAGCAAAACCATCTATTCCACAGTAGCGAAACTTTGCACACAATCTTAGAAATATACCGACGCAAATTTCTGATGGAAGAAATTGCTATAGGAAACCTGGATTTTGTAATATAACGGTTTCCTTTGATGTTGGCGGCATATTTGGCAAGTCTGATACAGCATTTTAGTTTTTACAGTAAACGCACACATATGACATTTGATGTCAAGTCTCATTCAAAGGCGTATTATACCAGCTCATATATGGGGGGCAATGTTGATACTGCAATGGTGTCATGAAATAAACAAGAAATGTAGACATAGTTGTATTATTGGTTTTTTTAAAAACAATGTACATTACAGTTAAAGTTAGCTGCCATGTCATAATGCCTTCCCCGTTTCGCGTCCAGGCTTGAGACTGGCAATGGCGGAGTTACTAGGTGTTATCTTCGAGTCACTACTTCTTCGGTACAATGTGCTTGTGTTAACTGATGTGGCAGGGAAGTATCACTACAATAAAATTCATTAATGCACACCTCAGTCAGACTCAGATGTATCTAAAATGTTGACTAGTGCTGTGGGTTGTACAAACTGCAAACCATCTCTTTGCCAGTAGCCATCCTCTTCCCGGAGAACATGATCTTCACATTTTCGCCAGTATTCCTTGTTTATCGTGGAGATGGCCTCGCGTGTCAGGTTTTGCACATCACACATTTTGAACGTGGTATTCTTTTCGGCCACTCATCCTTTTACTTTATCCCATACAAGCTCTATTGGGTTTAGTTGCGGATGGTATGGTGGCAGTCGGAGAGAAGTGTGGCCGTGTTCTAATATGATTTTGTCGATTTGATAAACCTTCGTCCTCTTTGTCTGCCTCACTATCTGTAATAATTCAGGTTTCAAACAGTTGTTGTCGAAATTAACATTTTCTTTGACAAGCCACGTCTTCATTTCCTCTTTGGTGCTTGATGAAATTGGGATTTTGTCCTCCAGGGCAACAACATTATGATATGAAGCATTATCCATAACAATACATGAAGGTTTATCAAGAATTGGGAGTACCGTGTTTTCTAACCAGTCTCTAAAAATACATGCATTCATTTCTTTGTGGCAGTCTACACCGTCTGTTGACTTTGAGTGAAAAATAAGTTATGCGCCCTGTAGCAATCCATTTTCTCTGCTGCCAGCATGTGCAAGAATAAGGCGTTGTCTCTTACTGCTTGGAATTGTCCTCCGTTTAACTCTGTCCACTGACTGCCATTCTTTGTCAAAAGTATGGTGAGAATTAATCCATGATTCATCTAAATAGATAATATCGTACCCATCCTCGCGTAGCTGACGTATTTTCCTTAAGTAAATGCTTCGTGATGTAACGAGGTTTGACTTTTCACAAACTATATTCCTTCCACCAGTGGTTTTACAGAAAGTTAAACCAGCTCTACTCACAATCTTCCACAAATTTGTTTTAGATATTTCAATGTCACAATGTGATAATAGACGACTTTTCAATTTACGTAAAGTAACAAGTTCATTGTACTGGAATATTTTCAAAATTTCACGTCTGATAACACCTTTGTCAAAATCGTCAACACATACTTTCCTTCTTTGCTGCACAGTTGCCTTTGCGTATCCACAGTTCTGTTTCATCCAACGAGAAAACGACTTTCTATCTAAACCCAAAGCTGCTATGGCTCTTTTCTCTGGTCCTTGTATACTGTGGTACAGATGACCCATCTGTTTCTCTTTGCGGAAATGCGCGTATAACATTAATGACACTTTTTGCATTGTAATAAATTTGCACTTCAAACTCATTATGTATGTTAAATCAATGACTGTCAACAATATAGAAGTCAACAATATTACAAAATAACTTCACACTAATTTCGATATACGCCTTTAACTAAATGTCCGTCTCGCACTAATGATGTCAATTCTTTACCAAGTTCAAGCCCGAGTCGTTATGGTGGCCGAAAAATGCAAGAACTTTTAAAAACCGTGAATTTCGCCCTGAATGTTGCTATTTTTGTCATCAATGCATTAAATTGCTGTAAACATGAGTTTTCTTCAACCATGCCAACAAAGGCATTAAATATATAGCACAAAGAAGGAAACTTCTAGATGGTATGATTGTTTGAATGGCAAAAATATTTTGTAGCGTCGGAACATGTGTAGTTCACATGCAAGTTTTCAAGTTATTTCATCAAATGGTTACAAAGATACAAATTTTTATCTGTGGGCATGACAAGTTGAACGGACTATAGTAAAGATCATAACATCAAGGATAATTAAATATTTCGGACACATCAAACGACATGAGAAGATCATTTTGGAGGGAAGAATGTCTGGAAGAAGAATGATAGGAAGACCTAGAAGACGATGGGTGCAAGATGTCATTGGCGATCTGAGAATGACTGCTGCTGACGCCGGCCAACTTGCACAGAACAGAGAGTTTTTCAAGACTTCTGTCATGGGAGCCAAGTTCCGGAAGGGACAAGCTACTTGATGATGATGATGCTCGAAAAGTTTGTATGGTACTTCGAGTTGTCAAGATGATGTAATCAGTTGTATTCTCAAACTATCAATGACTCGATGAGTATGCTCAGGAAGATTGAAACAGGCTAGGCTCAGAGACAATGGATTCGTTGAGATCTCATCATCAAGGTGCGTATCCTTTATAGGACGTTGCTCTCTTTGCAACGCATCTGAAATTCACTCTGTCTCTAGCCAGTTCTGGTTTCTTGAATATGTTGTGGCCATCTTCTTCTTGGTCTGCCTCTGCCTCTGTGTCAAGGAACCCTGTCCTCTAATACTGTTCTTTCCAGGCCATTGCGACGCTTAATGTGACCAAAGTATCTAATTTTTTCTGTATAGTATGTTGTTTATCAGCCAATTTCTCGCCCGAGTAGTTACCGGGGCCCAAATTTGGGATGTAAAGAATAGAACCACTGTTACCTGCCACGCATGTCGTAAGGGCGACCAAGGAGGTTTGGCTGAAATCGGATGCATGTCTCCTAAATGTGTAGAAGTCTATGTGTCTAGGGGCCTACCAAACCAATGTGCAACGTATACACGTTCTTGGCAAAGATCAAACCTATCACAAAGAGTGATTGAAATTGTTCGTAAAGAACGAAAGCAAAGAAGAAGAAGAAGATCAGCCAATTCTCTTTAACATTTAGTTCTTTCAGGACATCAGTGTTGACATCTTTCTTTTTTCTGTCTATGGTATTCGCTGAGATCTAAGCTGATAAAAATCAGTTTTATTTTTGTGCCAGGGCATGCAGGTATAAGGGGAAATGAACGCGCCGATAGGCTTGCAGGCAGTGGCGGCTCGTCATTAAGGGCCTGTAGGACCGGGCCCCACCAAAAGTAATGTGAACGTGTATTTATTATTTTATAAATGAAAATATAACCTAACCCAGAACCATGATTTTTCCAAAAATGTTTGTCTGGCCCCACCAACAGAAAAGATCATGAGACACCAATGCTTGCAGGTATGGCTGCTGTAAAAAGCGGGCGAACAATGGACCAGGCTGCTATTATTAATTCCCTAAAGGAAAAATGATGTGTACATGATTCAAGTAGTAGTGGTGAATCTACAACACTAATCACACTTCAAGAATTCAAAATGAAATGTGACGTAGCTAGACAAGAACACAATGTTGGTAGCCAAAGGAGAATAGTAAACCAACACAGAACCGGCGTCGTTAGTCACCACACGCTGAGAGATATACTGAGGAGGAGATCGGAGCACTTATGAACTAATTGGTTCGATGTGCAGTGATGATGATCTGACAACTAAACTAGACTAATCAATCAGGTGCCATGCCTGCCGGCGTAGGCGATCATGTCTCTACACAACTCTCTCTCTCTCTCTCTCTCTCTCTCTCTCCTTGGTGCAGTTCTGACTTTCATCTTTTGTCGAACTACGATGTCAGACCATCTAACATCTTCTCCACTGTCTTCCACGATCTCTCCTTCCCTGAATTTTACCTGTAGTCACCAAATGTTCTAAACATCATCTTCGCATTATATGCCCGAAGTACCTTGATTGTCGGATTCTTATTCTTTTGATAAGGTTTCTTTGTGTACAGACCTGATTTAAAACCTCCACATTTGTTTTCTTCGCTGTCCATGGAATTTTCAACATTCTTCTGTAAACCACATCTCTGTGGCTTCCAATGATCGTATTGATTGTTTATTAATTGTCCTACCATATAGGCTGCCATACATAAGTATTGGTTCAATATAGCACTGGACTACTTGTTTCTGCACTTTACTGGAGTACTGGACTGTACTGGAGTACTTGTCATTGGTGTGAATTCACACATAATGTATTTTGCAATTTCACAAATACAGCTTTCGCTTGAGCTATTCTACTCCTAATCTCTGTTTTGCATCTCCCATCTGATGTTAGGAATGTTCCCAGACACTTGAATCGATGGACTTGTTTCAGTGTTGTGTTATTTATTTTGATATGGCATTTTGGTGTTTCCTGTTTCTTGGAGACAACCATAACTTCTGTTTTCTTTATATTCATGATTAATCCTTTCTTTTCACTTTCTCTCACTAGTATGTCTATCAAGTCTTGTAGATCTTGTTCATTTGTAGCCATGATAATTGTGTCATCAGTGTATCTTAGATTGTTCATGCTTTGTCCGCCAGCTGTTATTCCTGCCTTTTCTTCTATACGTCCTATTCTTGGATATCGTTTACAGTTTTAAAAAAACACAATAAAAAATAGACCCATCCCAATCCCCAAAAAAAGATGACTAAAATTCGTTTATTTCTTTATCTCTATCTTTATTTTCCTTTTCTGGAAAAGATGGATTCCGGATAAGCGATCTCAACTAAACTTGTTCACTCAATTTTATTCTGAGCAGTAAGTGTGGCATTATCAAGTGCCTCCTTTAAATTGCGCTGTAGCTCAGAAAAAGTGACGCGCAGCGTGTTACGTAATTGTTCTGTCGTTTCTGCCAGGTGCTGTCTCAACGCGTTCAGTTCATTGTTAAGATTATCATAATAAATCGAGCAATCACAACAGTCGTCGTTGTATGGAATTAAGTCATGATCTTCAGATGATAGATCCTGGTCGCTATGGGAACTCGAATTCTCACCATTCTCTTCAACAGGTTTACCGACTCCGCTCCCAACAAAAGTGAGTACCATCATCAGTGGTATGAGATATGCAAGTACCATCTGCAACAAACAACAACAACAATAACAAAATAATATTACAAAACATCAATATGAAGTTTTGGAGTACGTCACGATTATTTTATGTTGTTCAATAATAATTTTACATCTTCTTCTTCTTCTTCTTCTTCTTCTTCTTCTTCTTCTGCTTTCTCCCTTGATTGGGATCTAGGTTTCTCTAATTTTAAAAAAAAAAGTTATTATCCTGATCCAGAAGCACTTGAGCTTTCAGCTCTTCGGCTCGGTGCCATGGACATCGTAACCTTTCGGTTCGGTGCCACGAACACCGTGAATCTGGAGAACCCGTGGATTTTCTGCCAGTCCTGCTGAAATGAATCCGCACTCACAGGGTTCACCATCTAATAAAGGTCACCATCTGCCTCCAATTGTTAGCTACGTCATAGTTTGTCTTGGACATTGGTGTGAACGGGCCACCTCTTTCTTCTCAGGTCTGCATACTGGGGGCAGTTCTGTAGGCTATGCTCTATAGTCATATTCGCCAAGTCACAGGAGCACAGGTCGTTGGTGCCTATTTTGAATCTAATGTACATGTGATGTCTCAATCGTAATAACTTTACAGAAACTCTGTCAATTGGAAACAAGATTTCTAACTTCTGGGGCAAAAAATTCAATGAGGGAGAGAAGTTAATTCAAACATTAAAATATATAGAAACAATAGTCTGGGAGTGTTATTATACAGTAGTGAGTGCTGGACAATATATAGATGCAATAGTCCTGGGAGTGTTATTATACAGTAGTGAGTGCTGGACAATAGAAGCAGTGTCCTGGGAGTGTTATTATACAGTAGTGAGTGCTGGACAATATATAGAAGTAGTGTCCTGGGAGTGTTATTATACAGTAGTGAGTGCTGGACAATATATATAAGCATTGTCCTGGGAGTGTTATTATACAGTAGTGAGTGCTGGACAATAGATAGAAGCATTGTCCTGGGAGTGTTATTATACAGTAGTGAGTGCTGGACAATAGAAGCAGTGTTCTGGGAGTGTTATTATACAGTAGTGAGTGCTGGACAATAGAAGCAGTGTTCTGGGAGTGTTATTATACAGTAGTGAGTGCTGGACAATAGAAGCAGTGTTCTGGGAGTGTTATTATACAGTAGTGAGTGCTGGACAATAGAAGCAGTGTTCTGGGAGTGTTATTATACAGTAGTGAGTGCTGGACAATAGAAGCAGTGTTCTGGGAGTGTTATTATACAGTAGTGAGTGCTGGACAATATATAGATCAATAGTCCTGGGAGTGTTATTATACAGTAGTGAGTACTGGTAGAAGCAGTGTCTGGGAGTGTTATTATACAGTAGTGAGTGCTGGACAAATATAGAAGAGTGTCCTGGGAGTGTTATTATACAGTAGTGAGTGCTGGACAATATATATAAGCATTGTCCTGGGAGTGTTATTATACAGTAGTGAGTGCTGGACAAGATAGAAGCATGTCCTGGGAGTGTTATTATACAGTAGTGAGTGCTGGACAATAGAAGCAGTGTTCTGGGAGTGTTATTATACAGTAGTGAGTGCTGGACAATAGAAGCAGTGTTCTGGGAGTGTTATTATACAGTAGTGAGTGCTGGACAATAGAAGCAGTGTTCTGGGAGTGTTATTATACAGTAGTGAGTGCTGGACAATAGAAGCAGTGTTCTGGGAGTGTTATTATACAGTAGTGAGTGCTGGACAATAGAAGCAGTGTTCTGGGAGTGTTATTATACAGTAGTGAGTGCTGGACAATATATAGATGCAATAGTTCTGGGAGTGTTATTATACAGTAGTGAGTGCTGGACAATAGAAGCAGTGTTCTGGGAGTGTTATTATACAGTAGTGAGTGCTGGACAATAGAAGCAGTGTTCTGGGAGTGTTATTATACAGTAGTGAGTGCTGGACAATAGAAGCAGTGTTCTGGGAGTGTTATTATACATTAGTGAGTGCTGGACAATATATAGAAGCAGTCTCTTAGAGACGTGACCACTTAATAAGAATGCAACTAAACGCCACTGTTTACAGAGGCTTCTACGACACAACATTGGGAAAGAAGGCGAGAGGAAGACCCCGAAGAATATGGATAAATGTCATAGAAGAATCCTGTTATAAATTAAAAATAACAATCACTCAAGCCACCAGTGCAGTTCAAGACAAAATCAGAAAACCACGACACTGTGCAACAACACGGTATCAGTGTGACGACAAAAGAAGAAGAAATTAGGTAGTCAACCATCGATGTGAAGACGATACCTAATCTAATCTGATCTGGATACAGTATATAATACTAATCAACTCAATAATAACATACACAATATTAACAACTCAATATTAACAAGCTCAATATTAACCAACTCAATATTAACCAACTCAATATTAACAAACTTAATATTAACCAACTCAATATTAACAAACTCAATATTAACAAACTTAATATAACTAACTCAATATTAACCAACTCAATACTAACAACCAATATTAACCAATTAACAAACACAATATTAACCAACTCACCGTAACAATATCTTGATATCAACTGGAAAGTTAGTATATGAAGCGTTAAATGACTTCTGTGAAGTCAGATGTCTATGAAGCGTTAAATGACTTCTGAAGTCAGATGTCTATGAAGCGTTAAATGACTTCTGGAAGTCAGATGTCTATGAGCGTTAAATGACTCTGTGAAGTCAGATGTCTATAACGTTAAATGACTTCTGTGAAGTCAGATGTCTATAAGTTAAATGACTTCTGTGAAGTCAGATGTCTATGAAGCGTTAAATGACTTCTGTGAAGTCAGATGTCTATGAAGCGTTAAATGACTTCTGTGAAGTCAGATGTCTATGAAGCGTTAAATGACTTCTGTGAAGTCAGATGTCTATGAAGCGTTAAATGACTTCTGTGAAGTCAGATGTCTATGAAGCGTTAAATGACTTCTGTGAAGTCAGATGACAAAAACCATGCCAGAAATACTCAAATCTTCTGAGCAAATCTTAAACTGTTAAGATAACTTTGAATAGTTTCGCTTTTATATAGAAGAATAAGGATTCAACAAAGTATATGTTTTGATAAACGATCGCATCATTTTTATTTATAACTTTATCAGATGGTCAGCAGGTTGTCTCAAGTAGGTGCCGGCAGGTGAGAACAGAGCGAAAATGCGCCAGGTGTGAGTGTCTGCTTATTACCTTATGACAAGCTCAGGTAGATCATTTTGTGGCAGGTGTGAACAGGTGAGAATTGTATAAGGTTTGACTAGACTCATATTATTGCAGGTGCCAACATAAAGATGCTGTTATATTCAATGACTCACTGCAACAGAAGGTCAACATGACGTGGACAATTATTATAAGCATTTATTTAATTGTTATTGAAAAATAGTTGCAACATTTGATTGATTTTTTCGTTAGTTATATTTGTAATATTTCATCAATGCTTCGTCTTCTTTTTTTTCTCGAATCTTGATTTGCAACACAGCGTCAGAATAAGAAGAGATTTCTAGAACGGATTTTTGTCTGCTTCATAAATAATGTTTTTCACTGTTTCTGTTATTTCTGTGCTCCAACTTTGAGATGGTGGACCTTTTGTTTTGTATTTACTGTGGCGGAGTAACATTGCTCTTTGTGGCTTGCTAAACCTTTATGTGGCGCACTGTCCGAAATCGAACCGACGACCTCCCAAACGCAAGGGAAGACTTAACCACTTAGCCACAGAGAACCCTTTAGTTCATAGATTTTCAAACTTTCCCACCCCGCCCGCTTTGCAAGACCTAAACTTTACAACGTCCCCTCTTCATTATTACAGTTTGCCAAGTCCGCCCTCCCCCCGCCCCCACATATATACATGCTCTATTTTCCCTTTGACATAGAAAATTAATATATATTTCTGTCATACATGGTCACTTTTCTAATGATTATATTTCTGTCATACATGGTCACTTTTCTAATGATTATATTTCTGTCATACATGGTCACTTTTCTAATGATTATATTTCTGTCATACATGGTCACTTTTCTAATGATTATATTTCTGTCATATATGGTCACTTTTCTAATGATTATATTTCTGTCATATATGTTCAATTTTCAAATGATTATATTTCTGTCATATATGTTCAATTTTCTAATGATTATATTTCTGTCATATATGTTCAATTTTCAAATGATTATATACATGAAATAGAAAAGCGATGAAAAAATGGATCGTGTAAGGTGGGCATAAGATGAATTAAAATGCAGAATTCAAATTTTTATGATTATTTAATCGCAAAATCACGAAAAAAAACTTTCCCCAAATGCTTATGAACCCACTATCGCCCCTGGAAGGCTTCAGCGTCCACCGGGGGTGGTACCGTTCACTTTGGGAAGCCATGCTTTAGTACAAGACTAATATTACATAAAATGTATAATACTTTATCATTCATATCTGTGAACGTTTATCTGCTCCAAACACATGTTTATTTCCTATACAAAAATATGATTTATAACTTTTCAATACCGTAATATTCGATAACATTATAGAGAGAATTATTGATTAATATCGGATGACTTTAGAACAGTTATTAACAATCTATTTATATATTTCATCACGGCATGTGCTTACATGGACGTAAACAGGATTTAGTAGGATAAATTGTTATTAATGTGTCCAAATTTAATTATTTATTGTTTTGACGATATAAGTCTTAGCAACTAGATTTGAAAATACACAGGAAAAAGACCGAGGTCATGAGAATAAATGCAGTAAATGTAAACCAGATTATGCTGGAGAAACAGCTCTACAAGATGTAGAATCATACACATACCTTGGTAGCAAAAAAAAGATGCAGAAGGAGGAAGAAACAAAGATGTCAAGATAAGAATATAAAAAGCAAGGGGAAACTTTATTTCATTGAGTAAAATATGGAAGTCAAAGGAGATTAAAACAAACACGACGCTGACAATCTTTCAATCAAATGTGAAGTTAGTGCTGTTCTATGACTCGGAAACATGGAAGACAACAAAGAAACCACCAGAAAACTACAGACCTTCGTAAATGGATGTTTACGTAGAATAGAGGGACTGAGATGGTATGATAAGATATGATACGAGCGAGAAACTCAGAGAAAGAACTAAGCAGATACCAGTAGAGAAAGAGCTACGGAAGAGACGCTGGCGATGGATAGGACACACATTGTGAAGATCGACCGGAAGCATTGCAAGACAGGCACTATTTTGGAACCCGCAGGGAAAGAGGAGTAAGGGAAGGACTAGAAATATCTGGAGAAGAGAGCTGGAGACTGATATTAAAGGGATAGGTAAAACATGTAACAAATTTGTAGGTATGGCAGGAGAGAGGAAGAGCTGGAAGAAGTTTGTTGAAGACTTGTGCTCCGTTGGGAGTTGAAAAGTGAAGATGAAGATGATAAATGTGTCCACAATTAATTATTGAACCATTTGACGGTGTAAGGTAGACAATGTCGAAACACGTACAAACAAAGGTACTGTAGTTTTACAAAATACAAAAACAATAACAATACACAGCAACTCTTCGACAAAAAGGCCATAATCAAGCAAAGGATTCAACATCAATAGTGGAGATGGAAAGAGTGGGGAATACAAGCACTGAGAGAACGCAGACACAAAAGTGATGACGCAGGCAGAAAAGTTTCTGAGTATGCCAAGCCACCCAATGGAAAACAGATTCCAAAATCTAGCATTGGGGCGGCTGAAAAGAAGCAGCTTTATTCACCAGGCCAAAAGACTGAATAGGCAAACCTCAGACCTACCAAAAGTTGGCATTCCCTAAAGTCTGTGCCAGAGCAAACCCCTTGGAGAGAGGAGACTGAACCAGAAGTATGTATCCAGACAGAAGTGAAAGGAATATTTGACAAGGATGAGCAGAACAGCATACAACGCAAGACAGTCACTCTCAGTTTACCACCCAAGAATACCCACATGACCTCTGGGTCCGGGTATACACGGATGGGTCAGCAGAAAATGCAGTGAAGAATGGAGGAGCAGGAGTGTACATAGAATACCCAAACAACGCTAGAGATGCGATTAAAGTACCAACGGGGAAATTCTGTCACACCTATGATGCAGAAATTCAAGCAATCAAGGTGGCAACTGAAAAACTGTTGAATACCAGACCCGATCCTCAACCTGTTGTATTTTTGACTGATGCAAAATCAGGACTCCAAGCACTCCAGTCCAGAAAATTGCCAGGTCTACAGACCCTACTATCTAAATTGTCCAAGCAGCGCAGGGTCGTCTTGCAGTGAATACCCTCTCACTGTGGAATACCAGGAAATGAAACAGCAGAACGATTGGGAAAGGAAGGCACTCCAGCAATAGAGCAATAGAGCAGGAGAGCAACCGGATGTGCCAGTTACCTACCACCAAAAGAAAAGAATGATTAAATCAATGAGAAAGCCACAAATACCAACACAAGACGATTACTATAATATGAGCAGATTGGAACACGTTGTCATTCTGCGCCTTAGAACAGGATACAATTGGCTCCGTAGCCGCATGTATACAAAATTCAAGATTGGCAATTCAGCCATGTGTACATGTGGACCGGCACACCAGACTGCAGAGCACATACTTCAAGACTGCCCCGAATATGATACACTGAGGCAAACTCACTGGCCTAACGAAACAACACTCGACAGAAAACTACACGGACCTCTGTGTGAGCTACAAAAACAGTGAAGTTCATACAAGAGACAACATTGAATATATAGACATATTTCAAGCCAACGAAAAGAAGGAGGAAGCAAAGGATACATGAGAATGGAAGAAATTTACATCTGAAACATTAGACATACTATATATACAATTAGACAATAAATCCCTAACGGCCGTAAAGTTATTTCACAGATTAAAAGGATTCGCCATTACAACATAGTTTTATTGCAGACTTTCCTTATCAGTTATCAGAGGACTCATCATAGCACTCCAGACATGCCCATAGGTGATAATATCTCGCCTCAACAAATCCAACAGCGTCCAGCTGCCCAACACGCCAGTTCCATGTTGATTAATCGGGCTCTTTGCATATTTGGTATGTCGTTCTTTACGGGCTGCACCAATATTGACACCCATCTCTCTCAATCTGGTCAGTGAGTGGGACGCGCAGCCCTGAACTCTTTTGTTCGAAAGGACTCTCTCAGTGCGTTAAGAATGTCATTTCGGTCCATTTCAACTCCCTCTGATACCGTGGCCATGCCAGCCAATCTGGCAGCTCGCTCATTACCCCTAACTCCTGGGTGCCCAGGAACAAAAATTAAGGTGATTTCTTTCATACCTGTCTGTACCAGTAGCTCCACACAGTTTCGTCTCACCATTCCTGTTTCGACTACGAATCATACTCATATGGTTCCCTTATAAGGTAGACAACTGCGTATAATACAATTAGTCATAGTCTGGTATCAGTACTGTCCCATTATAATAGCCATCCATCGCAAGCAATGACAACAATCTCAGACGTGTGCTGCTGCACTCTCTGGTGTCTGCGGAGGTGACTGTAGAGTTCAATCCTAGAACAGAATCCCCTACCACAGGTGGGACATACATAATCAAGGTTAGACATGTGTGTGTTGTGTTCTCTGTCTTTTCGCGCAGCTCGTTTTCTCTGTGCCTCAACAACACGATGATTCTCAGCTATTCGGGTTCCTCTTTGTTGTTACAGCGCCACATTTGGCGATCTTGTACAAGGGATTCCCAGCACGTGGTGTCTATATCGAAGCATTTCAGAGACACTTTAAGAGTGTCTTTAAAGCGTTTTCTCTGTCCACCAGCTAAACGTCTGCCCCTTCAAGTTCGCCATACATCAACTGTTTTGGGATGCGTTTATCAGGCATTCGTGCAACGTGACCGACCCTTCTCATTTGGTCCTTCTGCAACAGGGTGTTGACGCTTGGGATCTTTGCTCTTGTGAGGACTTCGCTGTCTGGAATTTTGTCCTGCCAGTTTATTTTTAGTATTCTGCGTAGACAGCTTGTGTAAAAAAGGAAGGAACCCTTTCATACCTCGTGGTATATAAGTCAATACAGTGTTAGATCTGTATTTTTCATTGACCGTCGACACACGATGGGTGATGTGGTCAGCATCACGCCGCCGCCTTTACTTTCCCAGAGCATGTCTGGTACCCAGTTGAGGCTGGGTCGACCTGAAGCCGTCGCGGTCGGGAAAAATTCCACGCGCAAGACAGCTTGTGTGGAAGTGGTTTAATTTTCTTGCGTGTCTGCTATACACTGTCCATGTCGGACTGTCCCATAATATATGAACTGCAGACGGTCGTCAATGGTTGTGTGTGTTCGATGTATGCTGCGTGTCAGTATAACAGAAGAGATAACAAGTAGAAACATATGGAAGAGATAATTGTCAAATACAGATAGAAAGTAAAGACAGAAAGGCGGGTTACAGGTTGAACAACATTGTATCAGGTTTCTCCTTATGGCTCCGTCCCTCTACGCAGAAATTACACGCCAACTGCCAGGAGTGTTGCATATAGCATAAACTCCGTAGCTTCAGCAACAATCCTAGTGTTCTCCAGGGAAAAAATGAATATGTGAACTGAACGACGTACAAACAAAGTACTATAGTTTTACAAAATACATAAACAGTGACGATAAACAGCAACGTTTCGACCAACAAGGCCTTTATCAAGCAAACGAACAAACAGGAGTGACAAATTAAAATGAAACGCAAATGGACGACCAAATACCAACGTATCTAAGGAAAATCTGGAATAAAAACGAATAACGAAATAAATGTAACACAAAAACACACATAAAAACTAGAAATAGAAAAGAAACAATGAAACATCTAGTAAATATATAACTTGAATACATGCAACATATACCCATATAGATTATAAAGCATGGGAAGAGAAAGTACTAAGAAGCATAAGAATGTAATACATGCAACATATACCCATAGAGATTACAAAGCATTGGAAGAGAAAGTACTAAGAAGCATAAGAATGTAATACGTTGAGCCCGCGTGGTCGCAAGGTACCATACAAAGAAATCAACCGATTCTCCAGAGCAAATCGACTACGATCATCAGAGGAACATGATCGGATGGCTGTGACCTGGACATCGCAAGCTCCTGAATGGCCAGTATCATTGAAATGGGTAGCTACAGGGGTCACAGAGCATTGGCGTATATCGCGCAAGTGTTGGGCGAATCGGTCACTGAGTCTCCTGCCGGTTTCCCCAATATAGGCCTTGTTGCACCGCTTGCAGATAATGGCATAGATAATATTACGGACTCGCACGTGAAACTGTCTTCAACAACGAACGTGGCTTTTGGAAAAGACACCGTGCGGGTCTGTATTACATAAGCACAAGTGTTACAGCGCCGACGGTCACACTGGATGGTGCCAAAATGACTCTGGATGTTTGGCTTGAGGCGACTGTGAACTAACATATCCTTAAGGCTTCTGTCCCGTCTGTACGCCACCAAAGGATAGTGTTGGAAGATTGAACGTGTATCAGGATCAGACTGAAGAATGGAGAGATGACGGAATAAGACTTTCTTCACAAGGGAACTATGAGGGTGGAAAGTTAAGACAAGTTTCACCCTGTCAGAATTGGAAGTTCTATGCTGGTTAGAGAGAGCCTCCTGGCGAGAAATTTGCTGAACGCGCCGCATAGCAGAAGCAAGCACCTTATCCGGGTATAAGCGCTTACGAAAGAAATCCAGCATCTCGTGAGCTCTATCGAGGAAATCGTCGTCCTCGCTACAGAGGCGACGAAGGCGCAAGAGTTGAGAGAATGGTAAAGAATCACGACAAGCCTGGGAATGGGAAGAGGTATAAAGAAGAAAACTATGTGCATCAGTAGGCTTGTAGTATACTGATGTAGTGATGGTGGATAGGCTGATAGTGATAGTGATGTCAAGAAAGTTGACACAAGAGGTAGAGATGTGAGATGTAAACCGAATAGCCGGATTGAAGACATTAATGAAATTAATGAAGCGTGACAAATCGGCTTCAGGCATATCGGTAATGCCAATACAATCATCAATGTATCTATGATACACAGACGGAAGAGGGCCATCATAGGAATTCCATACTAGGTGCTCAAGATGACCCATGAATAGACAAGCATAACTGGGTCCCATTTTAGTACCCATGGCGACCCACTGATCTGCTCAAAGAACTGGTCATTGAACTGAAAGGAGTTGAGAGTTAGAACTAGTTCTGCAAGACGAAGGAGAGCCGAGGTGGAGACAAGTGGGTTAGTTCTCCTGTCGAGAAAGAACTGGAGAGCTTGAAGTCCGTCGGAATGAGGTATGGAGAGTGTACAATGAGCACACATCAAGGAGGAAGAGACGGTAAGTCCTGCCAGGCAACAACTCAATAGACGAAAAAACAGACAAGATGTGGTTCGTATCTTTCAAGAATGAAGGTAGTGTGGTGACTATAGGATTGAAGATACTATCAAGAAATTCGGAGATATGTTCCGTAGGACAAGAGCAAGCAGAAACGATGGGCCTACCCGGATTGTTCAGTTTATGAATTTTGGGGAGCATATAAAGGCGGGTTTTCCTAAACAGCTATCGATGACACAAAGTGATGATGCGCCGGTAGGAAGGTCGTTAGAGGCAATTAAGTTCTTAATTACTGTACGGACTTTACTATTGTTAGATAGTGTGACATCAGAAGAACTAGTTTTATAGAATTGGGTGTCAAGTAATTGGTTGCGGCCTTCCTGAAGGTATAGTTCTTTGCTCCATACCACTATTGCACCGCCTTTATCGGCGGGTTTGATAACAATGTCATCACGTCGACGGAGGTGTGATAGAGCACGAAACTCGGACGGAGACATGTTAGAATGCCCTAGGCGTTTGGGGTGGAGCAGTCCAATATCGTGTAAAGTATTCTTGATGTAGAGATCAAGAGCGTTGGAGACACCAGGGTTGGGTGTCCAATCATGTTTGCGAGTAGAATATTTAGCGAACATACTCGTGTCATGACATTGGTCAGTGTCAACCTGGTTCCGAAAATGAAATTTCAGCCGTAAGCCACGGTGAAACGGTGCACATCTTGAAGAGTAGAGTAGTGGTCAATGGTGGGTCGGAGAGGAACAAACTTGAGACCCTTACTTAAAACACATCTCTCGCTGTCCGATAAGGGAAGGTCTGGAGGGATGCAAACCACCTGTGTGGGAGGAGAAGATCGTAGTGGACAATTGGAAGGAGTGGTAGAAGGTACAGGGCGAAGAAGGTTAAGTTTTTGTTGGTGATGGGTGCACATAAATTCATGTAGTTGTCTGTTAAGAACATAAAATTTGGTCGTCCATTTGCGTTTCATTTTAATTTGTCACTCCTGTTTGTTCGTTTGCTTGATAAAGGCCTTGTTGGTCGAAACGTTGCTGTTTATCGTCACTGTTTATGTATTTTGTAAAACTATAGTACTTTGTTTGTACGTGTTTCACTATTTATCAAGTTTTACTGCAGTCTTCCCCCTATTTTGAACTGAACGACGCTGTCCAGATTTGAACCTGTCCGTGTGTTGCAGGTGCTCTCAAGGGGAGCAAATAATAGTAGCACTGCGACCTACAGGCATGTCATAAGAGGCGACTGAGACAGAGGCCTAGGGAAGCTACCCTAGTAAAAAGCGTTGAAGAAATCGAATGTGTAGGCGCATAACTGGCACACGATACAATCGCTCTTATTCTTGGATCACATATAAACAAAGAATGGTTAACAAGTGGTCGATATAAAGCGCCCGAAGAAGAAGAAAAAAAAAGAATAAAGATTCTAACCTACATCCTTCAGAATGTCAGGATAACGTCTTAACCACTTTGCAATAGAGACCCCTAAATAGATATCAAGTATTGAGAACAAGTTTCTGTTACAAGAACTGTATGGAGAAGGAACAAAAATTAAGAGATACATCACAAAGTGAGTTAGTCAACCTAAGATGTGAAGATGGCACTTAATCTGGTTTTAATAAAGTCGACATTACAAGTAAACTCACTGTGATAATATCTTGATATGGACTGGAATGATGTCATGAGACCGCTTCTACAGCCTCCATATAAGGAATCAGATCTGGTACCATGCTATAGTATAACTCCAGATGTGGTACCATGCTACAGTATAACTCTAGATTTGGTACCATGCTACAGTATAACTCTAGATCTGGTACCATGCTACAGTATAACTCTAGATCTGGTACCATGCTACAGTATAACTCTAGATC
The DNA here is from genome assembly GCA_020796225.1 of Arion vulgaris. NCBI lineage: Eukaryota > Metazoa > Mollusca > Gastropoda > Stylommatophora > Arionidae > Arion > Arion vulgaris. The sequence continues at coordinate 41,986,090 of CM036754.1, forward strand.
TGGTACCATGCTATAGTATAACTCCAGATGTGGTAATTTAAAGTGGGATTTTTCTGTTTGCAAAATCTTACGTCTGTACAAATGTATGTCCTGTTGGTTAATGCTCGTACACTTTGGTCGAAATTTGGATGTGTCTGTATTACATGTCGTATGGGTCTAACCGGGAGCAACTCCCGGTGCAAACTCTGGTGCAAACCACACAGATCACAAAGAGTGGTTAACTTGGTTGATAAGAAATACTATCAAAATTGAGAAACAATATTATCATCATCCAGTAGCCTGTTCTGAGCAGAAAGTTACCATAGTAACAGTCCTTCGGAATTTCTCTCTGCCATATGGCAGATGTCCCACCTCTGCAGCTGTGCCAGATGTCCCGCCTCTGCAGCAGTCATGTTCACATCGTCAGTATGAATGTATCTTCTCTGTGGTCTTCCTCTTCTCTTTGTGGAGATGCCTCCTTCCATAATGGTCTTCTCCAACCCTTCGTGTCTTTTTATGTGTTCAAAATACTTCAATTTTTGCATACTTATTTGTAGCATTAATCAGTTTTCTTTGATTTTGAGTTCTTTCTGGATAGATATATTTGTTATCTTCTCTGCCCATGATATATGGAGGACTCTTCTGTAACACTTTTATTCAACAGCATACATCTGTTTTTTTTCACTGTCCATACTCTGTATCCTGATCTTTGTTTTACTATCAGCTACATTCCGTAACTATTTTTAGCTAACGCCAATTGATTGACTTCATTGCACCGGGTTTTACCCCATATAGCTCGGTCCCTCTACACAAAAGTGGCACGCCATCTCACTATTTTTAGTTGTTTCAAACAAACAACAACAAACTAGAAAGATAATATTTGAACAGATATAAATGACTTCTGTGATTTCTTCTTTTTCTAGCTCTCCATATCGACCACTCTTAAACCACTCTTTGTGATTTGTATGTGATCTGAGCCTAAGAGAGATTGTACGTTGTGCCAGTTATGCGCCTACAAGTAGGCCAGCACATCCGATTTCTGCGACGCTTTTCATTTACTAGGATAGCTTCCCTAGGCCCCTATATTGATCGTCTTTTACGACATGCCTTATACATCGCAGTATTACTATTCTTTGCTCCCCATGCGAGTCCCGACACCACCCGAACGACTTCTATGATATCAATATCGATGTTAGAAATACTCAAGCTACGGCGCAATATTCAAACTATAAAATAACTATGAATAGTTTAGCTGTGATATAAAAGTGTCATGTCAACCAAGAATTTGATGTTCGTATCATTTTTTATTGATATCTAATGGGATTATTTAAGAGATTCATTTAGATATGGGATATCTAAGAGAAGCCCAAAGAACAAGGCTGCGGGAATTGATGGAATAACAGCAGAAGCAATAAAGACGTGTGGAGAGATTGGAGTAATCTGGGTACATTACATCTTCAAGAAGGCGTGGGAAGAAAGAACTGTCCCTTCAGATTGACAAAAAGTTATTATAGTACCAATATGGAAGAAAAAAAGGTAAAAAACAAGACTGTGGTACATATAGAGGCATCTCCCTCCTAAGCCATGTGGGGAAAATGTTTGCAAGAGTTCTGGAGCAACGAATAAGACCAATTGTGGAGCCAAAACTCAGCCCACAACAGTTTGGATTTAGAAAAGGAAAAGGGTGCACAGATGCAATATTTGCCCTAAGACAAATTAGTGAAAAGACAATAGAATACAACAATCAAATGAATATAGCCTTCATAGACCAAGAGAAGGCATTTGATAGGGTTAACAGAGACATATTATGGATGTCTCGAAAACTACGGAATAAAAGGAACGCTGCTAGACTGTGTTAGAGCCATATACATAGAAAGTGAAAGTGCCATACGAACAAGCGCCGGACTCACAAATTGATTTCCAGTAACATCGGGAGTACAGCAGAGATGTGTTTTATCACATCTCTTCTTTATTATATACATGGATAGTATCACCAAAATATATGAAACATCACGAGACGTAGACCAACAAAATGAACTGCTCTTTGCTGACGACCAGTGTCTATTCCATAATAATATTGAACATCAAGAACACATAAACTTACTCAACAAACACTGTGCTACCAGTGCCAAACATGGGCACTGACAAAGAACAAGAAAGGAAAATGACCACATGCGAAATGAGATGCTTGAGGAAAGCAGTAAATAAAACAAGAAGAGACCATATAAGAAATGAGATGCTTGAGGAAAGCGGTAAATAAAACAAGAAGAGACCATATAAGAAATGAGGAAATTAGAAGAACAATCGGAACAACACCTGTTATTAGATTTATTGAAAAACAGAGACTCAAATGGTTTGGCCACTTGGTTAGAATGAACCTGAATACACCAGTTGCAAGAGCGTACAACCTGAAAATGGAATCATCAAGAGGAAGGGGCAGACCAAGAAAAAAGATGTGTTGATGAAGTTACAGACATCTTAAAACTCCACAATACCACAACATATCAAGCGACCGAGCGTGCATTATCTGGAAACCGATCATCAGTTAAACCTGCTACGACTAGCGGCAAAAAACGCAAAGAAGGACAAAAGAACGAAAGAAGAATGGGATTATGACTAATATTACAGAAAATCATTCGTGGGTATATCTAAGAAGTGCTAAACGGGAGTCTATGGACTGGTGGTCCGGAGGTACTACACTGAAGTCCGGACCCGGGTGGTCTGCGAGGTACTCAACAGTCTGTGACCCTGGTGGTCTGCGAGGTACTCAAACTGAAGTCTGTGGACCCCTGGTGGTCTGCGAGGTACTCAAACTGAAGTCTGTGGACCCTGGTGGCCGCGAGGTACTACACTGAAGTCTGTGGACCCTGGTGGTCACGAGGTACTCACACTGAAGTCCGTGGACCCTGGTGGTCTGTGAGGTACTCAACTGAAGTCTGTGGACTCCTGGTGGTCCACGAGGTACTCAAACTGAAGTCCGTGGACCCTTGTGGTATGCAGGTACTACACTGAAGTCCGTGGACCCCTGGTGGTCTGCAGGTACTACACTGAAGTCCTGGACCCTGGTGGTCTGAGGTACTCACTGAAGTCCGTGGACCCTGGGTCTGCGAGGTACTACACTGAAGTCCGTGGACCCTGGTGGTCTGCGAGGTACTCACTGAAGTCCGTGGACCCCTGGTGGTCCGCAGGTACTAAACTGAAGTCCGTGGACCCCTGGTGGTCTGCGAGGTACTTACAGGGAATCCTGAAGCTTGAAGAAATATTAAGATCTTTTGATATTTCAAACATTACATTTATATTTTTAAATATTACAAAAAATGTGAACTAGTTCGTTGCGAAATCAAAGGATCCGGATCAGACCGGAGTCTAAATGTCCGACAGGACAAAATGAAATATCATTTGAAGTTTCCCGCAGTCTGAGAAATTGTAGCCAGCTTGACTGTTGGTGTGGTGTAATAATAACTCCATCGCTAGAAGGATGAAATTTAAGTAAGTAATTGGTTGAAACGATCTTGGGAAAGATAGGAAAAATAACGCTGGCGCGCATTGATTTGCTACAATATATTTTCGCTGAGCTTCAGGATGGATCGCTGGCTGAAATTGAAACGCAAATGTACTGATGATGCTAATGATGGGCGTCTTGTTAAATGCGAAAGGAAAACTCTTCCTGTTTATTAAAATGTTAAATTGTAGACATTGTTTACTATTGTAACACACAGACATTGTTTACTATTGTAACACACAGATAATTCATTCCTATTCATTTTTATATATAGAAACTGTTGGGGGGTTCGTGGTAGTAAAATGTATTACAAAGGGGGGTCCGTTGTAATGAACAGTTTAGGAACCGCTTATCTAAGGTGATAACATACGGACATTTTGTTCGATGTAAATATGTGATTATCAGCATGTGTTGGGATATTTAGAGAAGGGATAGACACCAGCAAGCAAACTAATTGCTTGTTGAAATCTTGGGCTGGATTAGTTGGTAATGAACGACGTAAATCAGTCTAGTTTGGACATACAATGAGACATGATTCACCATAAATGATTATTTTACATGGGACAGCTGAGAGTGGAATGAAGAGAGGAGCGCAGGAAAAATCATTCAGTGACAACATCAAGAGCCGAACAGGGCACGACATATCGACACTTGTCAGCAGACAGAGAAATATGGAGGGTTGGAAATATATCATTATAAAACAATTGTCTTCTTGAGAATGTCAGTCACATCCTGTCAGAGATTTTATATCCTTTATTTCCATACTACTTTTAACTTGTTTGTTGTTATGTAGGGGGTTAAAGAATCTTTAAGCCGAGACACGCTCCTTTCAACCTAAGAACGAGCATTTTATTGGTTTTTACTACTAGGAGGAGTAGCATTTTCATTGTTTTCATTATCATCATCATCATGAGAGAAGTTAACACGATGAGAAGAACGATTACATGTGCAGGTGGTACTTGGGCTGTACAGTATTACCAGCACTTGTCGGATTATTGAAATTATGCGTATTATTAGAAAGACGACTGTATTTTCCTGTATTGGTTACATTACAACTTGTAAGAGTTCCGTTAGTGACACAACTCATCATCAGCACCAGTAGTATAAGACATACAACTCTCATCTGTAAGATATAACAATACATTGATATCATATAGGTGCTCAAGATAAAGTAGCCCTGTAATGGGAATTTTATTTTTTTATACAGTTAATATTTATGAGAATAACATTTCAGAAACAAAGCATTAATATAGAGAAATTTTATTTGGAGTTCATCAAACAAAAGTGTAACTTATGTAGAAATTATTTACGATATAACTGAAACACGAACGCTACGGAACAGCTACTGGCAACTTTTGTTGAATTTATTAACTGGCAATATGGACTTGCACCCACGCCTTCTACGTACCTAATCCAATCTGCACGTGGATGGATCCCTTGTGTTTTGTTACCACAATCATGTAGGACCCAATGAATGAGCAAACCACATGTTGAAACACAGGGACATACTCGTATATTTATTGATATAAGAATATTGAATTATTCCTAATGGGAATGAACTGACATATATTTATGAAAATGAGAAGGTTCACTTATGACGTAGTATGGTCAAGTACATAGAGATTTTTTATGTGTTAAATATGGTGCCGGAAGGACGATGAACAAACGTGACGAAAGGACAGTAGTCAGAACGGTTTAAATAGTAAACAGACAAAACGCAATGCGTAACTGGCAACTTTGATTTGTCAAATGGGCTACTTTATCTTGAACACCTGTACAATTCCAACATAGACATAGAAGGGGAACAAACACCAACATAGACATAGAAGGGGGAACAAACACCAACATAGACACAGAAGGGGAACAAACACCAACATAGACATAGAAGGGGGAACAAACACCAACATAGACATAGAAGGGGAACAAACACCAAAATAGACATAGAAGGGGAACAAACACCAACATAGACACAGAAGGGGGAACAAACACCAAAATAGACATAGAAGAGGGAACAAACACCAACATAGACACAGAAGGGGGAACAAACACCAAAATAGACATAGAAGGGGGAACAAACACCAACATAGACACAGAAGGGGAACAAACACCAAAATAGACATAGAAGGGGAACAAACACCAACATAGACATAGAAGGAGGAACAAACACCAACATAGACATAGAAGGGGGAACAAACACCAACATAGACACAGAAGGGGGAACAAACACCAAAATAGACATAGAAGGGGGAACAAACACCAACATAGACACAGAAGGGGAACAAACACCAAAATAGACATAGAAGGGGAACAAACACCAACATAGACACAGAAGGGGGAACAAACACCAACAAAGACACAGAAGGGGGAACAAACACCAACATAGACACAGAAGGGGAACAAACACCAACATAGACATAGAAGGAGGAACAAACACCAACATAGACATAGAAGGAGGAACAAACAAAGATGTCAAGATAAGAATACAAAAAACAAGGGAAAACTTTATTGCATTGAGTAAGATATGAAGTCGAAGGAGATCAAACAAAACAAAGCTGAGAATATTTCCATCAAATGTGAAGTCTGCGCTGTTCTATGGCTAGGAAACACTGAGGACAACAAAAGAAACCACCAGAAACAAAACAGACCTTCATAGAATAGAGGGACTGAGATGGTGTACGCTGGTGTTTAATATTGATGAATTGGTTATGGTACTGCAAGTAGATGCTAGAGAGCGTCTGTAGCTTCAGCAGTAGTGAGTTTGATCACAAACCAAGAGTAATGGTTCAAACTCCACGGCGGGCAAGTTTGAAAGCAAATTGGTTTCCTTCGGATTTTTACGAAAGGGAAAATAGACCTCACCGTTCAAAAAGCAATGGCAAACTACTGAACGTATAAGTGGTGCCTAGAAAAACAACGACTCGTTTACTGTGGTTGATGGTTACGTCCTGTAAAGGATATGTCACAATTTTCACTGCTAGGAGAGACGGCTGAAACATGATCTCAATTATCTTGGTGTTAATGGTTCGACCAAACATATCGCAGGTGATAGAAAAGTTGACGGTCCATGGCAGCTCCCTCTGATATCGTAGCCGCGTCAATCAATCTATCAGCTCGTTCATTACCCCCTGACTCCTGTGCCTATACAGGGACGAGAATGAAGGGGATAGTCAACTAACTTACTTTTAATGTATCGTCAAATTTGGCACTGTAGCAACACAAGAGGAACTTGTAGAGCTGAGAATCGTCGTGTCGTTGAGGCACAGAGAAAGCGAGCTGCACGAAAAGACAAAACACACACCACCCACATGTCTAACCTTGACCATATATGCCCCACCTGTGGTAGAGAATTGTGTTGAAGATTGGACTCTAGTCACTTCCGCACACACCAGTGATGCCCATATATGTCCCACCTGTGGTAGAGAATTGTGTTGAAGATTGGACTCTAGTCACTTCCGCACATACCAGCGATGCCCATATATGTCCCACCTGTGGTAGAGAATTGTGTTGAAGATTGAACTCTAGTCACTTCCGCACATACCATCGATGCCCATATATGCCCCACCTGTGGTAGAGAATTGTGTTGAAGATTGGACTCTAGTCCCTTCCGCACATACCAGCGATGCTCATATATGTCCCACCTGTGGTAGAGAATTGTGTTGAAGATTGGACTCTAGTCACTTCCGCACATACCAGCGATGCCCATATATGCCCCACCTGTGGTAGAGAATTGTGTTGAAGATTGGACTCTAGTCACTTCCGCACATACCAGCGATGCTCATATATGTCCCACCTGTGGTAGAGAATTGTGTTGAAGATTGGACTCTAGTCACTTCCGCACATACCGGCGATGCCCATATATGTCCCACCTGTGGTAGAGAATTGTGTTGAAGATTGGACTCTAGTCACTTCCGCACATACCAGCGATGCCCATATATGTCCCACCTGTGGTAGAGAATTATGTTGAAGATTGAACTCTAGTCCCTTCCGCACATACCAGCGATGACCATATATGTCCCACCTGTGGTAGAGAATTGTGTTGAAGATTGAACTCTAGTCACTTCCGCACATACCAGCGATGCCCATATATGCCCCACCTGTGGTAGAGAATTGTGTTGAAGATTGGACTCTAGTCACTTCCGCACATACCAGCGATGCTCATATATGTCCCACCTGTGGTAGAGAATTGTGTTGAAGATTGGACTCTAGTCACTTCCGCACATACCGGCGATGCCCATATATGTCCCACCTGTGGTAGAGAATTGTGTTGAAGATTGGACTCTAGTCACTTCCGCACATACCAGCGATGCCCATATATGTCCCACCTGTGGTAGAGAATTATGTTGAAGATTGAACTCTAGTCCCTTCCGCACATACCAGCGATGACCATATATGTCCCACCTGTGGTAGAGAATTGTGTTGAAGATTGAACTCTAGTCACTTCCGCACATACCAGCGATGCCCATATATGTCCCACCTGTGGTAGAGAATTGTGTTGAAGATTGAACTCTAGTCACTTCCGCACATACCAGCGATGCCCATATATGCCCCACCTGTGGTAGAGAATTGTGTTGAAGATTGGACTCTAGTCACTTCCGCACATACCAGCGATGCACAACTGCATACTTCTGAGGTTGTTATCATCGCTTGCGGTGGATTGCTAATATTATTATTATTATTATTATTGTGAAGCAGACACTTAACCCTTTCAGTCCATCATTTTGTTTTACCTCCGAACACATTTTTGCTACAATGTATACTGAAGTAGCCAGTATATTGGTTTTGCGTCATCTTAAAAAATACTGCAATCCAGTAAAGAGTCTTAGAAGAACGAAGGGGTTAATCTGACTTGAAGAGAAAAAACAAGTAAACTTACCGTGATAATATCTTGATCTTCTATGGAAGGTTAATATTTGAAGAGATAAATTACAGATGTGCAATTAGATAACAAAAGCGATGTTAGAGATGCAGAAGTCGACGTGGCCATGTCGAAATGTTAGAAAACAATAAATAGTAAAACTTTTATACAGGCAATTAACCCCAACAAAGAATGCGTATTATTCAATGCGCAACATGATCATGAGATCTTTATTGACAACTTTCTGATGTGTTTAGAGACGATGATTACATGCAAGTTTGACATTCCAGTATTATGTCAAGGAATAATCAAGACACATAAGTGGCGTATATGCATGTAACAGCAGATTTCTATAAGTGTGTATTACGTCAGACGGAACTGGCTAATTTTGGATCAGGTCTTAAACAAGGAGTCTAAAGGCGAAGGATTGAGGTTTTATTTCATACGACAAGGTCACTTTTCGCAGCAGCAGCAGCCGCCTGATTAAGATCAGATTAAAGTTATCAGACATACTTATTTCTTCTTCTTCTTCTGCGTTCTCACTAGATTAGGATTTCGGATTCTCTAATAATGGCCAACGTCTGCCTGAGATTGTCAGCCACGCCATACAGTTGGTCTTGGGCGCTGGTGTAAGTGGGCCACCTGTTTCTTCACAGGTCTGCATACTGGTGGGGGAGTGGACAGCCCAGTAGGATATGTTCTGTTGTCATACTCGCCAAGCCACATGAGCAGAGGTCGTTGGTGCCTATCTTGAATTTAGTGTACAGGTGGTGTCTCATTCTGTTGTGACCCGTTCGGAGGCGAAGTATGAAGTCTGGTACTTTCAAGTGCGGGCACACCAATATTACCATTCTACAATGTTCCAACATATGATAGCGAGATGCAGAGAAAAACCCATACTATTAAAACTTGGAAGCAGAGTTAGACAAATCACCGTGCCGTGATGTTATTATTGTTAAGAGACTGTTGAAGCACAAGTCAGACAAGACGATACGCACAGCTAGATAACTATGGGACAGCATGGATATGTGCTGTGATGAGCGATAAAAAGGAAAGTTTAGTGTACTTTTGCAGCATAAACGATCTCGTTATAGGAGATACTGTATTTCAACATCTGAACATTCATACATTAAACATGGTACTCACGTAACGACAGAAATCAAAGATCAAGCATGTCACTCGATGATCAAAGGACAATGACGACATTCATTGTTAGATGTTGCGGACAAAAGAGGCGCAGATGTTGGCAGTTCATCATCATCAACAGGTGCCATGCCGGCTGGCGTAGGCGATCATGGATCTCCATAAAACTCTGTCTCGGATGTTTGCTATTATCTCAGATGTTGACGCTCTTCCGTGCCATGAAGTCATGCTATCCAAACTTTTCTCTCTCTCTCTCTCTCTGTTTTCCTCGTCTCGTCTCCTTTCGATTTTACCGGTTGTTACAATTCTAAACCTCCCTTTCTCATCACATGCCTGAAAAATGATGACTGCCTCTTTCTTATACTGACAATAAGTTGTCTGTGTCTTGACCTCATTCAACACCTGCACATTAGTCATTTTAGCAGTCCATTGGATTCTTGTTATCATTCTTCTGTAAAACCACATCTCTGTGGGTTCCCCCTCCCCCCGAGATGTTTCCCTTCTGTTTGCTTATTGTCCATGACTACCATGGCCGTACTTCAGTATTGGTTCTATGTAGCAGAGGCAATATGTAAACGAGGGTTTTTCAAGACACGACCAGCTAGCTCTAAGCAATGGGTGGCATAAGAAATCAAAGTGTATAGTCCGAATCCTATGTTTGGTAAATTGTGTGTTTTATTCGTAGACCCTAATCACATGTTTACTGTCTATTTCACATATTTATTGTCTCCAGTGCTACCCGCCTCCCCAGGGTTCTTAAAACTTATTATTCAGGTGTCCTTATTGACCTGGTGACATTTCGTCCGCCATTGAACCAATCTAAACAAGTGTCTTGTAATTAAGTCGACAGCGTAATAGAATATGAGTCGGAATGAGAGGAAATGGCTGGTTGAAAGGTGGTAGTGGAGGGCGATGAAGTATGTGGAGGGCTGATGAAGTATGTGGAGGCTGATGAAGTATGTGGAGGGCTGATGAAGTATGTGGAGGGCTGATGAAGTATGTGGAGGGCTGATGAAGTATGTGGAGGGCTGATGAAGTATGTGGAGGGCTGATGAAGTATGTGGAGGGCCGATGAAGTATGTGGAGGGCTGATGAAGTATGTGGAGGGCTGATGAAGTATGTGGAGGGCCGATGAAGTATGTGGAGGGCTGAATGAAGTATGTGGAGGGCTGATGAAGTATGTGGAGGGCTGATGAAGTATGTGGAGGGCTGATGAAGTATGTGGAGGGCTGATGAAGTATGTGGAGGGCTGATGAAGTATGTGGAGGGCTGATGAAGTATGTGGAGGGCTGATGAAGTATGTGGAGGGCTGATGAAGTATGTGGAGGGCTGATGAAGTATGTGGAGGGCTGATGAAGTATGTGGAGGGCTGATGAAGTATGGAGGGGTTTGGGGAGTGGAAGTATGTGGAGGGCTGATGAAGTATGTGGAGGGCTGATGAAGTATGTGGAGGGCTGATGAAGTATGTGGAGGCTGATGAAGTATGTGGGAGGGCTGATGAAGTATGTGGAGGGCTGATGAAGTATGTGGAGGGCTGATGAAGTATGTGGAGGGCTGATGAAGTATGGGAGGGCTGATAGTATGAGGTATGAAGTATGGAGGGCTGATGAAGTATGTGGAGGGCTGATGAAGTATGTGGAGGGCTGATGAAGTATGTGGAGGGCTGATGAAGTATGTGGAGGGCTGATGAAGTATGTGGAGGCTGATGAGAGATGTGGGAGGCTGATGAAGTATGTGGAGGGCTGATGAAGTATGTGGAGGGCTGATGAAGTATGTGGAGGGCTGATGAAGTATGTGGAGGGCGATGAAGTATGTGGAGGGCTGATGGAGTATGTGGAGGGCTGATGAAGTATGTGGAGGGCTGATGAAGTATGTGGAGGGCTGATAAAGAAATCTTGAGTGTGATGGGGTGCGGTACAAGAGAAATATAGATACTCTGATATAAAAGATGATTAATATGTGCTAAACCAGCCTATCGATTTACTAGGTGGGACATGAGTCAAGATGACATGAGTCTTAATTAGCTAATATGTGAGAATAAGGTGCTAAACCAGCCTATCGATTTACTAGGGGGGACATGAGTCAAGATGACATGAGTCTTAATTAGCTAATATGAATTCTAGACGTCTCGAGAGCGCGGACATATCCAAAATCCAATGTCATGATGTAAGTAAGAAAATGGTAAATAGACCACACTGTATACATTCCTGACATATGTATTTGTGGAAGATTAAATGCGGAAAGAAAATGATATGAATAAATGAGTGTACCGATATCTAAAAATGTTACTAGATTCTTCATTATCGCCAAATAGCTTGTCCTGGGCACAACTTAGGTACTCTAAGAAACCTTGGAATTTCTCTCTCTCTCTCTCTCATAGGCCATATGTTCCACCACTAGCAGCTGCCCTGCTCAAATTATCATTCACATCCTAAATATATCTTCTCCATGGTCTTTCTCTTCTTCTCTTTGTCGTGATAACTTCTATCATATTGGTCTTCTCTAACCCTTCGTGTCTTTTTATATGGCCAAAATATTTCAATGTTATCATTCTTATTTGTAACATCTTTGATTTTGAGTTCTTTCTGGATAGATATATTTGTACTTTTCTGTGTCCAAGATATATGAAGTACTCTTCTCTGTCCAAGATGATTCCCAGACATTTGCACATTTGATATTAGCACAATGACGGTTGCGTACCTTACATTAGCACACTTGACCGATGCACATATAGACAGTTGTACACGTAGACAATTGAACATTTTACAGAACATAGAGAACTAAACATAGATAAATATAATGTTTTATTAGTTTAATATGAGATGAAGCAAGGTAAATCTGAAGCGGAGATGTAAAATGTAGCAAACTATCCGCAAACATTGTCTCATTTACAGGAATTTACGTTTTCGCCACTAGACTTAGTGTGAAACTGAAACAAACATTGTTGTTTGTTATTTATTGATCGTAGTGGATTCTGTGACAATAACTTCTATTGTTAAACAAATTAGCAATGTTGATGAGTTATAGTTTGTTAAATGCTAAAAAAATAAGTTACTTATCTTTAATTCAGCAACTGATTTCTAGGACAAGGCTATAATTTGTTGTTCGAGATACAATGTTTTGTTTACTCTATTGTAGTTGTTAGATCTTGTTTATTTCTACGTTTTTGTGATTTTCTAGTAGAATGTAAATGAATGATCCTACAGGCTGTCTGATTGTTCAAATTATTTATTTATTCATTTCTGCTAACAATTCTATTTGTTTCTATTGTTTGCCAAGCCCGGTAGGAAGTGACCAGTCATACGACAGCCTTGACAGTGATCCAGAGGATATATTGCCTTTTTTCGACCAGCAAGGCACCCTAGTCTTATCTTTCTCATCTCACAGTATGGAAAAAGATGTGATTGATAAGTGTATTATGATTTATTTTAATGTATGTTAAATGTATGCTCATGTTATTCACAGGGCCCTAGCTGCTTTTCCATGCATTTTATAAAGTAGCCTTTAAATTTTTGTATTTGAATTCCTAGTAATCATTGTATCTGCTCTAAAATAATATCACAACCTTCTTTTATTCATCTACAGTCAGTTTCTTCAAGCTTTATTTTGACACATAATTATTGCAGCAGATGTACAATTTTACAAACCAGCAACAACAGGGCACACAATCCCAAGGGGACCCATATATATACAGACGGATCATCAGACACGACAGCGACAAAGGAGGGGTCAGAACCATCATCATACTCCAAGACAGCACGATACTTAAAAATTCAAGTGTCACTGTAGAACTCTCAACAAATTTTAGAGCTGAACAACAGGCAAGTGTGGACACCTCAAAAATACTGCAGCAAAGAAACATCCAAAACAACAAACTTCTCTTCATTTGCGACTGCTTGTCATTCCTGCAGGCCACATAAAGAGAACCACAAGATAATATGGACAGAAAGCTGACACTACGGTGTGCATACCAGACAGAAACTCCAATTGACATAGCTTCATAGAAGCAACCCATCTCATGGTTTAGACGAGCATACGAAACTGAACGCAAAGAAGATACAGTTTTGTTTAGGATGTCAACATGCTGTTGTAGATCTTGTTCATTTTGGTGTATTATTTGAATTTGCCTCTTGTGTTATTTTATCCATATATGATAAAGAGTAGTAGAGAGAGAACACAACCTTGTCTGACACCTGATGTAATGAAGAACCAGTCGGTCATTCCTTCTGTTGTTCCAGCTGTACTCTGGCTATCTTGAAATAGAGCCATGATATTACCATAATAGTTGTCCCTGGACGTCATATTCTTCCAGGATTTTGTTGTACCCACTTTTTCCCTGATCGCAACTGGTCTCTTCTTGTTACCCCCAGCATTCTACAGTCACTTCACCTCTGTTGGGACTAGTTTTCTTCTGTCACTTAATGTTAACATCCAGGTTTGACACTGATAGCAAAATATTGGGAGAAAGATTGTGTTGAACATTGTTATTTTTGTGTTTATGTTTGCATTTTAAAATAGACGACATTTCTCCTATCATATGATTTGCTACATCTGTGTTGGATTTCATTAGTTATTCTTCCTTTTGCAGCAAAAATGCTCCCTAGGTATGTAAAGTCTATGACTTGTGATGGACGATTGGTGGAGATATTGGTAGTCGTTTTCCTCTATAGCGAATGTCAGTACTTTGGTTTTGTCGCTGTTTATTCTAAATGAGAATGTAATAAAAACAATTGTTGCTATTCTTGATCCTTTTTTTGGTTCTTTCCAACCATATATGCTTAGTTTCAATGTTGTTGGTAATAGAGCGGGTCATCAAAAAAGGTTGCTGGTAATAGAGCAAGTCATCAAAAAGGTTCAAATAACAAAAACATAACAATGTTTAATGGTTAATAATCTTTAATTTTATAAAAATAATCAAGATGTACAAAGAAAAACAGATATCATCTATAGCAGCATAAAAACAATCAAGATATATAAAGATTTGCTTGATTTTGAAAAGGTTTGCATCAGCATAGTTCACATTGCATTTTAAAATGCAGAAGTCAAGGGGTATTATAAAACAGATGCCACTGAGCAGACATTGAAGCGTGATGCAAAGGGTTCAAGAAAGTGAAGACGGCCTAGGTAGGTAGACCCTGAAATGAACTTTGCTGAAAATTACTGCAAATTTGCCACCCGCCTAAAAAAACTAAGCTTATCTTGCTCCTCTGCATAGCCATGCACAACGTAAGCAACTTGCTGATGCAGAGCTTCATACTTCTTCTTCTTGACCTCTGGGGGTCCTACTCTAGCTTTTTCCAATGTAAGCTTGTGACATGCCAGATCTCTTTCAAGCCCCTCCAACAACAACCAGATACTTGGATGGCTACAATGAGAAAATAGAGTTCAGTGCATTATGAAAGCCTTCACAGCAGTTGGTTGTTTTGGAGACCTTTCAGCCGAAGCTTCACGGTGATTCCAAACTCTTAACGGGAATTGGGATCTCTCCAGCGGCACCTTCAATGTAGGTGGAGAAGAAGTATGTCAAAATTGCATTGTACCTCTCTTCATCTGGAAAGGACTCTGCAAGAAGAGCAAATACAGGTCAAACCTCATTGCTTGGCACAAAGGCCTAGCCTTTTTATAAAAGGCTAAAACCACACTATTCATGCCAATCACATTTCTCGCAGTGGCGCCAGCATGCTTTATAAACTCTTTCATTTTTTCATTGCAATGTTTGCTTGGGCCTATTGTGGGCAGGAATCGTGAGAGTGTGAGGATGGTGCTTCTACAATATTGCCATCATTTGTTTTGGCAAAAGCCTTTCAGCGGCTGGATTTACACTCTCTGCATCTCCAAGTTATCACACCAGTTGTTTTATTTTTTTTAAATTTGTTGTACTCAAAACCAAGATACGTCAAAACAGTATTTCCTTTCTGATTTGTTGAAAACTCCATCTCGACTCTAAAAATAAAAAGAACATTAAAAAATATAATAATCAATACCATGGTATAAATATCAATAATGTGTTACTGGGAACATCTATGATGATTTCATTTGTAAATAAAGAATAACATGGAGATGCATTCATTTATACCAACCATTCTACCTTGTAGTGGGACAAATAAAAAAAACAATTTAGCAATACTGTTAATTATATAATCTTGTTAATGCTGTGTAGCAATACTGTTAATTAATAAAGCTAATTTTAAATAAGCTGAGGATTGAGCTGCAGATAGTATTAGTAGCTGTCTACACTAGATTCAGCATGATAAATCTACAAATAAATATTTTATTTAAATAAGCAGAGGATTGAGCTGCAGATAGTAGCTGTCTACACTAGATTCAGCATTATAAATTTACAAATAAATATTTTAAATAAGCTAAGGATTGAGCTGCAGATAGTAGCTGTCTACACTCGATTCAGCATTATAAATTTACAAATAAATACTTTAATTAAATAAGCTGAGAATTGAGCTGCAGATAGTATCAGAGATAGTAGCTGTCTACACTAGATTCAGCATTATAAATCTACCAATAAATAAACTAAGGATTAAGCAGCTGGTGTCGATCATTAGTAAAGCCATTATTGTTAACAGTTTTCATATTTACACTTACCGAATATGAAAATAGCAAAGAAATATCACTTCTTACACTAGGTCCCAGTTGTACGGACAATTGTAGGAAATGGAATATGCGCAATATCCCATTGCGCAAGTAGCTATATGTGCATCGGTCAAGTGAGCTACTGTAAGGTATGCAACCGTCAATGTGCTAATATCAAATGTGCAAATGTCTGGTTACCGTCCAAGATATATGAAGTACTCTTCTCTGTCCAAGATATATGAAGTACTCTTCTCTGTCCAAGATATATGAAGTACTCTTCTCTGTCCAAGATATATGAAGAACTCTTCTCTGTCCAAGATATATGAAGTACTCTTCTCTGTCCAAGATATATGAAGTACTCTTCTCTGTCCAAGATATATGAAGTACTCTTCTCTGTTCAAGATATATGAAGTACTCTTCTCTGTCCAAGATATATGAAGTACACTTCTCTGTCCAAGATATATGAAGTACTCTTCTCTGTCCAAGATATATGAAGTACTCTTCTCTGTTCAAGATATATGAAGTACTCTTCTCTGTCCAAGATATATGAAGTACACTTCTCTGTCCAAGATATATGAAGTACACTTCTCTGTCCAAGATATATGAAGGACACTTCTCTGTCCAAGATATATGAAGGACACTTCTGTAACATTTATTAAAAAACCCATAAATATATATATATATTCTTCTTCTTCATCTTCATCCTTCGTCCCCAGGGCAGGGCCCAGGGAGGCATAGGTCCGCAACCAAGGCTTTCCAAGCCACCCTATCCAAGGCCATCCCTTCCAGATCTCCTCCTTGCAGGTTCCTTCTTCTTCCTCGGTGGCGAGCATTAATTTTCCTGGTTGCGGTTCTGTAGCTATCTAATGGTTTTTTACTGGGTGGGGTAGCTAGCCCCAAGACCAACCTCTTCCCTCTCGTCGCCTCTTACGACATGCGTGGCAGGTAACAATGGTTCTATTCTTTACATCCCAATTTATGCTCCGGTAACCGCTTGGGTGATATATATATATATATATTTCTGCACTGCCTTGTTAAGTATCCATGCTTCACAACCATATCCATACTAATCTGAAAAAGCATGAATCCTAATAGTGTAGCATGCATTTTGAGCGCTCAGAGAGCAAAGTCGATTTCAGAATAGAATATAGAAGATCTTGGGACCTGGTCATGTTCTATTACTTCCCATGCAGGGGCAGATTACATGACAACTACTCAACTAAAACAATACCAGCGTTACTTTAAAAATATCTTCTTCTTTGAACGCTCCATATCGACCACTTGTTAACCAATCTGTGTGAATTGTATGTGATCTGAGCCTAAGAGAGATTGTGCGCTGTTTCAGTTATGCGCCTACAAATAGACCAGCACATCCGATTTCTGCGACGATTTTTATTTACTAAGGTAGCTTACCTAGGCCCTACCTCAGTCGCCTCTTGCGACATGCCTTGTAGGTGGCAGTGTTACTATTCTTTGCTCCCCTTGCGAGCCCCGGAAACACATAAGTGACCGTACTAATATAGATACTGGAAGTTCCTAGACCACCGACAGATATTGGAAGTTCCTAGACCACCGACAGATACAGACAATATTATAATAAGACTAGAACAGTGTGACGAGTTGTGTCAATGTAGTAACTTCTCTAATTATGAGAAAATAGAAGATGTCGGCGGACAGTATACATAAGTTACCCCTGAAGTCGAAGAAGGCACGCCTGTATGGTAGAAGTACTGATAAAAATGAAAGCAGGCCTTCATGCAAAAATTTGTCAGAAGCGATATACTTGGCACCCTAGCTACGTCTTGATTCATAGCGATCGAATACAAGAAGAAAAATTTTAGTGAAGACGACCTGTACAACCAATGTTTCTTAGAATATTAGTGAAGACGGTCTGTACAACCAATGTTTCTTAGAATGACATTAGTGAAGACGATCTGTACAACCAATGTTTCTTAGAATGACATTAGTGAAGACGGTCTGTACAACCAATGTTTCTTAGAATGATATTAGTGAAGACGGTCTGTACAACCAATGTTTCTTAGAATGACATTAGTGAAGACGATCTGTACAACCAATGTTTCTTAGAATATTAGTGAAGACGGTCTGTACAACCAATGTTTCTTAGAATGACATTAGTGAAGACAGTCTGTACAACCAATGTTTCTTAGAATGACATTAGTGAAGACGATCTGTACAACCAATGTTTCTTAGAATGACATTAGTGAAGACGATCTGTACAACCAATGTTTCTTAGAATGACATTAGTGAAGACGATCTGTACAACCAATGTTTCTTAGAATGACATTAGTGAAGACAGTCTGTACAACCAATGCTTCTTAGAATGACATTAGTGAAGACGGTCTGTACAACCAATGTTTCTTAGAATGACATTAGTGAAGTCGGTCTGTACAACCAATGTTTCTTAGAATGACATTAGTGAAGACAGTCTGTACAACCAATGCTTCTTAGAATGATATTTGCAGTCCTAGCTTAATCCTAAGGTGTCTTAACTCACCAAAATGTAGACATCCTGGGGTGTCTTAACTCACCAAAATGTAGACATCCTGGGGTGTCTTAACTCACCAAAATGTAGACATCCTGAGGTGTCTTAACTCACCAAAATGTAGACATCCTGGGGTGTCTTAACTCACCAAAATGTAGACATCCTGAGGTGTCTTAACTCATCAAAATGTAGACATCCTGAGGTGTCTTAACTCTTCAAAATGTAGACATCCTGAGGTGTCTTAACTCACCAAAATGTAGACATCCTGAGTTGTCTTAACTCACCAAAATGTAGACATCCTGAGGTGTCTTAACTCACCAAAATGTGGACATTCTGGTGTGTCTTAATTCACCAAAATGTGGACATACTGATGTGTCTCAACTCACCAAAATGTAGACATCCTGAGGTGTCTTAACTGACCAAAATGTAGACATCCTGAGGTGTCTTAACTCACCAAAATGTAGACATCCTGAGGTGTCTCAGCTCACCAAAATGTAGACATTCTGAGAAATCTCAACTCACCAGAGTCAAGAAACCAGATCGGTGACGGAGACATCTCTCATAACCCGGGAATTATTGAAATGAGCAGCCAGTGAGGTGAATGCAATGTTGGACATTTCTTACGGAGGTGACTAACGAAGCGGTCAATAAGGAGTAGGTTTGTTTCTCCTATATAGGCCATCCAGCAGCGCTTAACGAGAATAGCTAGTCCCTGTCCACATAAATGTACGCCACCTGACGAAAGTATACACAAAACACGAACTCAATAGTTCAAGTTGCAGAAAGTAAACACAAAACACGAACTCAATAGTTCAAGTTGTAGAAAGTATACACAAAATACGAAATCAAATAATTCAAGTTGTAGAAAGTATGCACAAAACACGAACTCAATAGTTCAAGTTGCAGAAAGTATACACAAAACACGAACTCAATAGTTCAAGTTGCAGAAAGTATACACAAAACACGAACTCAATAGTTCAAGTTGCAGAAAGTATGCACAAAACACGAACTCAATAGTTCAAGTTGCAGAAAGTATGCACAAAACACGAACTCAATAGTTCAAGTTGCAGAAAGTATACACAAAATACGAACTCAATAGTTCAAGTTGCAGAAAGTATGACAAAACACGAACTCAATAGTTCAAGTTGCAGAAAGTAAACACAAAACACGAACTCAATAGTTCAAGTTGCAGAAAGTATACACAAAACACGAACTCAATAGTTCAAGTTGCAGAAAGTATACACAAAACACGAACTCAATAGTTCCAGCCATAATAAAAGTGATCTCCGGAAAAATGCTTTGGTGCACCGAACGACGCGGTAAGGACCCGAACCCCAGACCTTCAGAACGCAAAACAAACGACTAGTCCACTTCGCCACGTAGATCCCCCATCTGTAATTGTGTCATGGCTTAGACCCTACCAAAATAAAACAATGTAGAGCCGCGCTAATCAACGCGTTGTCCGCGGACGCCATAATAACCGTGCCATACATTCATGGCGCATTCTTTTACTCTGTGGCCTTTAATGTTATATTAGATTTCAAGAAAACAAACCATTTTCCAAGGTTTTTTTTAGCACTCTCATAAATACGATCTTCTAACTTTTACAAATGTGTTTCATTCTGTAACAATTTTCAAGGTTTAAATGGTTTTAAAGTCAAAAGATTGACTTCATTGCACCGGTTTGACCCATTCGGCTCGGTTCATCTCCGCAGACATGGCACGTCATCTGCCGAGAGCACTACACAAAGCACGAACTTTGTAGCTCCGCAATAATCCTAGGGAGCCTCTGGAAAAAAATGCACTTACTACTCCCTAATCCCACCCTTTGCTTTTTCACTGGAGAAAGTCTCGGCATCTCAATTATATTAACATTACTACTGTTGTTAGTAGTGACTACTGTATACGTCACATGGTGCCGGCGTCTATAACCATTAGTCAGATGCGCCTCAATATATTAAAATGTTGGAGAACACTGCTGTAGAGCTTATACCCGTGCACCATACAACGCATTATTAAGACAACCAGATCTCTGAGAATTATAATAAAGATTTGAAAAAATGATTAAAAATGTGCCGCCAGGTAAGAAGAAACATTTTAGTCCCAAGACATTTACAAAGAGAAATCGCTTGTGTGTTTCCGGGACTGGCAAGGGGATCAAAGAATAGTAACACTGCCATCTACAAGGAATGGCGTTAGGCGAATGAGGTATGAGTCTAGGTAGCTACTCTTGTAAATAAAAAGCGTAGCAGAAATAGAATGTGCTGGACTTGTTGTAGACATATAATTGGCACAACGTACCATCGCTCTTAGGCACAGATCACATACAAATGGTAAAGCGTGGTTTAATAAGTGATTGATGTGGAACGTTCGAAGAAGAAGAAGAAGAAACCCCAAGTTATTGACATGGAACAATACACCCTCCCTCCTCCTCGCGAACAAAAAGTTGCAAACGTGTACTCTTTTGTGGATCGCAAAACAAACGGACTAACAAACAAACAGGCCAACAAACAGATAGACCAACAGACAATACAGAAATGAAAACTCCAAACTGCATGATATTTTTTGTTTCACTCTTTATTTATTGCTTGTATTGATTTTATGAAGCATACAGTAATGAGACTGATAAATGAGACCATCTTGTTTTTCTCGTTAATTCTGATATTGTCAATATATCATTATCATTAAACAATTGTCTTCTTGAGAATGTCATTCACATCCTGTCAGAGATTTTATATCGTATGTTTCACTCATCATTATCATCATCATCATTAAACAATTGTCTTCTTGGAGAATGTCAGTCACATCCTGTCAGAATGTATTACATCTTCATATCGTATTTCACTTATCATCATCATAATCATGATCATCATCCTCATCATCATCATCATCCTCATCATCATCACTATCATCATCACCATTTCGGTTCCGACGACCTGCATTTCTTCCCCGACCACCACCTGAGCTATTGCAAAGTCCATTGGTTGAGGTATCGGAATTAGACGTCGCATAAGCAAGCTGATTGTTCCCCACCGCTTCAGGTTTGTTGACCGGGCAACTAGAAGTTATGCTAGCCACTAGACTCAACACCACCATCATTAGTATGAGAAATACAGCTCTCATCTGTAACAGATAGAAACAACATTGATTTAATATTACTAGAGTTGATGAACCTCGTCGAACGTTCCATATCAATGACTTGTTAAAGCACTCTTTCTTATCTGTATGTGATTTCGGTCTAAGAGCAAGTGTACCAGTTGCCAGTTGTGCGCCTACAAGTAGGCCAGCACATTCGATTTCTATGACGCTTTTTATTTACAAGGGAGACTTCCCTAGGGTCCTATCTTAGTCGCCTCTTACGACATGCCTTGTGGGTTGCAGTGTTACTATTTTTTTTTTTGTTGCTCCCCCGTGAGCCCCGACAACACACGGGTGATAAACTGTTGAAAACTCATGATTTCAGAGTTTGGAGTTCTCCAGTTTTTGCTGTGACATACATACAGAAAATATCAATTAAGATTTCAATACTGGACATCAAAATGAAATTACTTTTGCATTGCTCGACATTATAATGAAGTAATGCTATTATGAGCGTCTGTAGCTAAGCGGTAGGGAACTCGATCACAACCTAAGCGTACCTGGTTCAAACACCGCGCGGGAAAGTTTGGAAGCAAATTAATTCCCTTGGATTTTTACAAACGGTAAAAGTAGACCTCACCATTCAGAAAACAATGGCATACTATTGAACGTATAAGTGGTGTCTAGAAAATCGACGACTCGTTTACTGTTGTTCATTGTTACGTCCTGTAAAGGATATGCCACGATTTTCATGTCAATGCTATTTCAATACTCAACTTTATAACGAAGTCATATTATTTCAATGCTCAACATACACATTCTATAATGAAATGGAATGCTTTCAAATTCAAGGAAATAAAAACAAAACAATAAAAAAGAGAATGCTGGGAGTAGCAAGAAGAGACCAGTTTAGAAATGAAGACATCAGGAAAAAAAAGTTGGTGAACTACTGAACTTCAACAAGAAACCACAAATTAAATGATTCAGCCACATAAGCAGATTACCAACAGACAGTGCGCCCCAAGAAGCAATGCTACTAAAATACAGTGGATACAAAGCAGAAGGTCGTCCACGCAAAATGTGGACCTCATAAATAACAGAGGTAGTGAAAAACACTATGAATTGCACATAAAGGCCCGTTCTATCAATCTCTTCTTAGTCTGATGTTGTGATGCCAAACATAATTAAATAAAAGAAGAAGATTATGTCACACACACAAAGTAACCAAACTGGACATACGTTACAGGCCAATGAGTTCAACTTCAATGTGGAGATGGCACTTAGTCTAGCATTTGAACATATAATAGACAATACGAGTATACTTACCGTGAGAATATCTTGATATCAGCTTAAGTATAATATTTGCAGATAGAAACTACCGCTGTGCAGTCAGATGTCAAATGCGATGTTCTTTGTTTTGTGGCGATGTCAAACTGTAAGAATACATTGAATAAACCTAGCTTTTATAGGGACATTTAATCCCAACAAAGAATGCGTTTTAATAAATGTTATTATCCTCTTTATTGACACCTTTCAGATTTCATTAAACGAATATTACATCAGTTTTCTGCGTTCAAGTATTAAGTCACATAGGAACAGATAATGTACAAGTGCTTGAGAATTAAAGAGTAATTTCCTATACAATGAACATAGGAAACACACATGGCCAACCTCCATGTCAGTCCATGACTAGCTATATGAAGATGGACACAGACTCCGGTTGATAACTAACTACTTTAGAAGTAGTTCACAAGAGCAAATATCTCAAGTGTTAACATCCTGTTGCAGAAGACCCAAGTGAGATGGGCCGGTCACATTCTCGGATGCCTGATAAACGCATCCCAAAATAGTTGATGTATGGCGAACTTGAAGGGGAGCAGACGTTCTGCGGGTAGACAGAAAAAGACGCTTTAAAGACACTCTTAAAGTGTTTCTGAAATGCTTCGATATAGGCACCAACGTGCTGGGAGTTTCAGGCGTAAGATCGCCAAATGGGACGCTGTAACAACACAAGAGGAACCCACAAAGCTGAGAATCGTCGTACCGTTAAGGCACAGAAAAAACGAGCTGCGCGAAAAGACAGAACACACAACACCCACATGTCTAACCTTGATCATGTATACCCCACATGTGGTAGGGGATCGTGTTCTAGGATTGGACTCTACAGTCACCTCTGCACACACCAGAGAGGTGCAGCAGCACACGTCTGGGACTTTTGTCATCATCGCTTGCGATGAACGGCTATTAAAAGGTAAAAACCGAAGGATTGACTTCATTGCACCGGGTTTTACCCCATATGGCTCGGCCCCTCTCCACAGAAATGGCACGCCACCTGCGGAGAGTATTGCACAAAGCACAAACTCCGTAGCTGGGGACAGCAAAAGGCTAACGGAGAACGAACCCAGTAAACGCTGGTTGAAATTGAACACACAAACCGAATTATAAGCACTTGAGCTCCATTTGGTACTGAAGGCTGTGCACGTACATTCCGTTCTTGATGTTTGACTGTTTATATATCACAATAGAATGATAAAAAAACGGCTTAAGAACGATTGATAGAGAGAGAGAGAGAGAGAGAGAGAGAGAGATATGACGGAATAAAACATTTTTCACCCGTGAACTGGGGGGTATAAAGTTAAGATAAGTTTTACCCTGTCAGAGTTAGCAGTCCTATGCTGGTTGGTAAGGGCCTGCTGGCGAGTAATTTTCTGAACTCGATGCATAGCAGATAGAAGCACCTTCTCTGTGTATAGGCGCTTGCGGAAGAAATCAAGCATCTCGTGAGGTCTATCAAGAAAATCATCGTCGTTGCTGCAAAGGCGACGAAGGCACAAGAGATGTGAAAAGGACAAAGAATCAAGACAAGCCTGGAGATGGGAAGAAGTATAAAGGAGAAAACTATGTGCATCAGTTGGCTTGTAATATACTGATGTAGTGATAGTGGATAGGTGTATAGTGATAGTAATGACAAGAAAGTTGACACAAGTAGTGGAGATGTGAGAAGTAAAACGAATAGAAGGGTTGAAGACATTAATGAAATTAATGAAGTGTGACAAAACAGCTTCAGGCATATCAGTAATGCCAATACAATGTATTTGTGATAAACAGACGGAAGAGGGCCATCATATGTTGTCCACACTAGGTGTTCAAGATAACCCATGAACAGACAAGCATAACTAGGTCACATTCTAGTGTCCATGGCCACCCCACTGATCTGCTCAAAAAATTGATTATTGAACTGAAAGGAGTTGAGAGTGAGAACTAGTTCTGCAAGACGAAGGAGAGCAGAGGTTGACACAAGTGGATTAGTTCTCTTATTGAGAAAGAACTGGAGAGCTTTAAAGCCGTCGGAATGAGGTATAGAGGTGTACAATGAACCCACATCAAGGAGGAAGAGACGGTAGGTCCTGTCGGGTAGCAACTCAATGGAAGAAAAAATGGACAAAGCGTGGTTGGTATCTTTCAAAAATGAAGGTAGTGTGGAAACTATGGTATTAAAGATATTGTCCAGGAATTCAGAGATGTGTTTAATGAGGCAAGAGAAAGCGGAAACTATATGCCTACCAGGATTGTTGAGTTTATGAATTTTGGGGAGCATATAAAATGCGGGTTTGCCCAAACAGCTATCGATCACACAGAGTGAGGATGCACCAGTGGGAATGTCTTTCGTGGT
Organism: Arion vulgaris; assembly: GCA_020796225.1. Classification (NCBI taxonomy): domain Eukaryota; kingdom Metazoa; phylum Mollusca; class Gastropoda; order Stylommatophora; family Arionidae; genus Arion; species Arion vulgaris. Next base: position 42,011,408 of record CM036754.1, read on the forward strand.
AATTAAGTTCTTAATGACTTCATGAACCTTATTATTATTATTATATTTTATATGTGTATATGTTAAATATATATGAGTCATATATTTACTTTAGTTTTTTTTATTGTTTCTCTTCTTTTTCTACTTACAGTTTTTCTGTATTTATTTCGTTATTCGTTTTTAGTCACATATTTTCATCCGTTTTCAACCGTTGATGTATCTTTGTTAAAGTCTATATGTAGTGTTTTGAGTTATTCGTCAGGTTTGTTGTATCGTTTTGCTTGATAAAGGCCTTTTTGGTCGAAACGTATATTGTCATTGTATTTGTATTTTGTAAAACTACAGTACTTTGTTTTACGTGCTTCGCCTTGGACTGACATCGACTTGTAGACTTCTAAAGTAGTTAGTGGTCAACTGGAGTCTGTGTACATCTCCGTAAAACTTGTCTTGGACTGATATAGACTGGTATACTTAAAAAGTAGTGGTCAACCGCATACAGTGTACATCTCCATATAACTTGTCTTGGACTGACATGGAGGTTGGCCATGTGTGTTTCCTATGTTCATTGTATAGGAAATTACTATTAAATGCACATAACCTGTAATACAGCTATTCCTACGTGACATAATACTTGAGTGCAGAAACATGATGTTATATATTCGTTTCACCATATCTGAAAGGTGTCAAGAAGCTGATATAACACTGATAAGAATATTTATTAACAACGCATACTTTGTTGGGATTAGTTGTCCTTATAAAGGCTAGGGTTATGCAATACATTCGTACAGTTTGAGATCGCCACGAAAATAAAGACTATCGAACGTCATCTTCATCATCTGCCTGGGCAGCGATAGTTGTTTCTCTGTGCACTTATTACAGTCCAACTGATATCAAGATATTCTCACAGTAAGTATACTTGTATTGTCTATTTTATATTCAGGGCTAGATTAAGTGCCATCTCCACACTGAAGATGAACTCATTAGCCTGTAATGTTTCTCCAGTTTTGTTATTTTATTGTCATGGTGGTATATATTAATAATAATAGTAATTCGTCTTGTACCTTTTATACATGGCATAGGGTCCGCAAGCAATTTTTCCACACCGCTCTCTCCTGGGCAACTCGCTCAATTTCCTCCATGGAACTGAGACCGATATTTCTGGCCTCTCTCAGCAAAGTTCGTTTCGGGGTCTCCTTAGGTCGTCCTCTCTTTCTTGAACATTTTGCATCCTACATCAATGCCTGTTTTGATATTCTTTGATCCATAGTGGTATGCTGTAACATATTGTTATTTTGCCCATCTTTTTAAAGTTATTTTCACGGTACATTCATGTCTTCCTTTTGCTTACATTGTTTCATTGTATGATTGACATCAGGAAACAAGATGTGCATCATTGAAGACCATCATTAAAAGATAAAAGTGAAGATGGGAATGTCCGTCGTCTGTCAGTAGAGGCATTGGATAGAACAGCTCTCCGATGGACAGGGGATGGGAAAAGAACACATGGACGTCCAAGGGAGAAGGACAGAGGAAACAGGGCTCTTCTTCTTCTTCGAACGCTACACATCGACCACTTTCTAAACCACTCTTTATGATTTGTACATGATCTGAGTCTAAGAGCGATTGTACGTTGTGCCGTTATGCGCCTACAAGTAGGCCAGCACATCCGATTTCTGCGCTGCTTTTTATTTACTAGGGTAGCTTCCTAGGCCCCTACCTCAGTCGACTCTTACGACATGCCTTGTAGATCACATAGTTACTATTCTTTGATTTCCTTGTGAGCACCGGCAATACACGGGTGGTCTCTCTTTCTCTCTCTGATGCTCTTTTAACCACAATTAGATGTATGCTCTCAACTACCTCATGTCAAGTCTTCCCATCTCTAACTATCTCCTGCAGCTCCTCCAGTTCTTCTTTATATTGTTGATCTCTGCCTCCAAATCCCGTTTGCTCTCAAATAACTCATGCCAATTATTCCCATCTCTAACTATCTCCTGCAGCTTCCTCCAGTTCTTCTTTATATTGTTGATCTCTGTCTCCAAATCCCGTTTGCTCTCAAATAACTCATGCCAATTATTCCCATCTCTAACTATCTCCTGCAGCTCCCTCCAGTTCTTCTTTATATTGTTGATCTCTGTCTCCAACTCCCGTTTGCTCTCAAATAACTCATGCCAATTATTCCCATCTCTAACTATCTCCTGCAGCTCCCTCCAGTTCTTCTTTATATTGTTGATCTCTGTCTCCAACTCCCGTCTCCGTATATTTCTAGGTCACCCTTTCTTTTGTTGTCTCTGTGGGTTCCAGGAAAGGACCCTTCTTGTTATATTCACTCTGATTTTCTGAAGTCGTGTCCCATCCAGCGCCTTTACCTCTTAGTTTACTGGAATCTGATTGCTCTCCATAAGTCTCTATTTGTGAACCTCAGCCTCTCTATTGTGCGCAGACACCAGTTGAATGTTTGCAATTAATGCTTATCATTTTAGTAGTTCTCCATGTTTCTTACTCATACTCTGTGTGCATAATATTTAATATGATCATTATGTTGTAGCTATCTATTGCAGTTGAGAGCTGCATGTATCATACTATTGATGCTGGTGATGAGTTTGCAACTAACAAGCTTTTATAACTAAGTCTCAGAAGGGTGGTAGTACTTTTCTACCCGTTTCTTCCAGTAGTTCACACACGGGTGGTAGTTCTGTACATAGCAATCCCAGACGTCCCAACGCTTCAATGGAATAAATGAGACGTCAATAGTGATAATAATATTCAACTCCAAAGTGAAACAAACGATGTGAAATCTCTGACAGCATGTGACTGACATTCTCAAGAAGACAATTGTTTAATGATGATAGTAAAAGTAAAGGAACCCTTTCATACCTTGTGGTATATAGGGAAATATAGTGTTAGGCCTGTATTATTCATTGACCGTCGGCACACGATGTGGGATGTGGTCAGCATCACGCCGGCCGCCTTTACTTTCCCAGAGCATGTCTGGTACCCAGTTGAGGCTGGGTCGACCTGAACCGTCGCGGTCAGGTAAATTCACGCACACTGCGGAGTTGAACCGGACCACCAGTCTTGAAGCGAGTTCACTAACAACTAGCTACGCGGCTCTCATGATGATGTATTTACAATATCAGAATTAACGAGAAAAACAAGATGGTCTCATTTATCAGTCTCATTACTGTATGCTTCATAAAATCAATACAAGCAATAAATAAAAGTGAAACAAAAATATCATGCAGTTTGGAGTTTTCATTTCTGTATTGTCTGTTGGTCTATCTGTTTGTTGACCTGTTTGTTTGTTTGCGATCTTCAAGAGAATACAAGTTTGCACTTGTTTCTTTGACCATGTTCCCTATACCGATATATCAAAGAATATAAGGCGGAAAGAATTGTAAGAGAGAGAGAGAAGAGAGAGAGAGAGAGAAGGGCTGAAGAATTTTGTTGAAGACCTGTGATCCGTTGAGAGTTGAAATGTGATGAAGAAGAAAAGAAGGTTCCCTATATCTATTCTTTGACCTAACGATGCTTCTTCTTTCCCGTAGACATGATTGAATTCGTTTTTTTTCATATATCTTGATTATAATTCTCAGAGAACTGGTTAAACCGTGCTTGAATTACATAGATAAACAAAGAATGAAGTGGTTTGGCCACTTAATAAGAATGATTTCAAACTCCACAGTATACAGAGTCTTCTACAACAGAACATCGGGAAAGAAGGCAAGAGGAAGACCACGGAAAAGATGGTTAGATGGCGTAGCAGAATTCTTTGAAAGAGCAAAGATAACAATCACACAAGCCACCAGAACAGCGCAAGACAAAAACAGAAAACCACGACACTGGGCAACAACCTGGTAGCAGTGTGACGACACTGGGCAACAACCTGGTAGCAGTGTGACGACAAAGAAGAAGAAGAAGAAGAGAACTGGTTAACTTTAGATGCGGTGAATGGAGCAAGAACATAAGCTCTACAGTCTTCTGTTTTGAAGGAGAGCTAGGTCATGACACAATTACAGCTGGGGGGAAATCTAGTGGCGAAGTGGTCAAGTCTTCTGTTTTGAGATAGGAAAGTCATGACCACGTCACGAATGCCTTTTTCTGGAGGCACCTAGGATTGTTGCTAGAACTATTGAGTTCGTGTTTTATACAATACTTTCGTTCGGTGATGTGTCATTTCTGCTGAGAGAGACGAGTCATATGGTTAAACCCGGTTGAATAAAGTCCATCCTTGGTCGTCTAAATCGTTTTAATATTTTTTAAATAATTACAAATTCCAAGATATGTTGGAGATAATTGGTTATTGATTACTAAACTGACGTCATTCCACTCCGGGCAGACCAATAGGTGCTCAGTCTCCCCCAACAGATGTCGAAGAGTATGCATACTGATGGTTCCTCTGGCTCGCTGGTTAAACACACTACTCACTCTGTCCCTCAGACATCGAGTTCTACTTGTACAACGGGTAACACCAAACTGATTAAATGTAGGAGATGAAAGAGTTGGTTATCTAATAGCAGACCGACATGGCTACCTACTATGCCTACTTGACTACCCGTGAGCATGGGCGGATACATAATCCAATATCATAGGGCTTGAACAGTGGCACAAGTAATGTCAATGACGTGAGAGAAAAGAATATGTCCATAAAGATTATGCATAAGCGAAGATAGGCTTGTGCAGCCAATGTATCCTAGAATAACATGATCACTTCTAGTTTATTATTGTATTGTACAGTCTTTTTTCTTCTTTACAGACAGTCAATTGACAAGTGTCTTACTCTGTGACAACTTCTGAGTTTTCGCTTTTCTCTCTTGTCTTTCAACTTATACATAAGTCTCTTCTCAAAAGACTCTGCGCCCTTGCGTAATATCGCTTTCCACACAACTCTGTCAACAGCTAGTTTTTCCCATGTACAGGGATCTATAGAACAGTTTTTCATCGAGGCCTTGCAGATATTTTTATATCTGAGCAGTCGTCTGCCCTGGTGCCTCTTCCCTCCGAAAGTTCACAGAACAACATTTGTTTTGGCATACGACAAGCTTCATTCTTCTCACATGCTCCAACCATCTTAGTCGTCTACTGCTGAGCATGTCCATTATAGAAGGCAGGTTTGCACGTTGCAGTACTTCAGAGTTGGTTATCTTGTCGTATCACCTGATGTTCATAATCTTGCAGAGGCATCGAAGGTGAAAGATGTTAAGTCTCCTCTCGTGCCTTGAGTAGGTTGTCCATGTTTCTGAGTCATATAATAAAGAACTAATTACACAGGCTCGATATAATTCAATCCTCTCCCTTAGCTTAATATATAGTGTAGATATCCTGAGCAGTTCAATTCACCATAGTCTATTTTGCTGTCTGGCCGGGCATAGCAGACCAAGGCAAGTTAGTGGTCGATCTAACATACGTATACTATAAATTGCAATCAGGAAAACAAAGGAAAGTAAGAGTAATGAATATATGAAGAAGTATTCGCACAGACAATTGTAATAGTTGAGCCCTATAAGGGGGTGTGAACAGATATATCGACAGAGGAGATGGATAAGGGGGATATGGACGCCCTCCAGCGTATAGTGGCTAGTTTAGCCGAGCGACTAATGGCGAAGAGAGAAAAGAGCAAGAGAGACAGAGAGACAGAGAAAGAGAGAGAGAGAGAGACAGAGAGAGACAGAGAGAGTCAGAGAGGCAGTGGTGAGTACAAAGTTTCAGTAAGGAATTTCTTCAATACACTCCGGACATGTCCATAGGTTCTCCAATCTCCTTCGCAATATCTCCAACAGCATCCAGCGATTGGCCGTAATGAGTGCAACTATGTAGAGAGAAGTGCAGGATTGCACAGAAAGTGCACACATGGACGAGGAGAAAACGACCATGAGCGCATGAAATCAAGAAACATACCTCCGTACAAGTAACCAGAGGTAGAGGAGGGCGCTGAGTTGAGTAAGGAGGGTAAATAAAATGGAAAAGAATACCAACTGACAAATGGAGATATACACTAAGCGTCAGACACTACGCAGTGCGACTTACGCGTGCAGACATTACTCGTGCAGACATACGGCTGCATACACTACACGTGCATACATCGTGTGCACACAGACGTTGTTCATACACTACGCTTGCTGTAGTTGAACATTGAAACCTTGAATACACCAACGAGTAAAGCTAACAAACTTCAAGTCGATCGATCAAGCGATACTCCAGGGTATAAGAGTTGCTGTTACAGGTGAGCAAGGTTCAGATCGGTGACGAGACGTTTGTTCTATCTGGAGATTAATGCTGTAGAGATGATGCAGCAAGAAATGTGTCTATACAGAGATAAATTGTATACACAGAGATAAATTGTCTATACAGAGATGAATTGTCTATACAAAGATAGAGTGTCTATACAGAGATAAATTGTCTACACAGAGATAAAGTGTCTATACAGAGATAAAGTGTCTATACAGAGATGAATTGTCTATACAGAGATAAATTGTCTATACAGAGATAAATTGTCTATACATAGATGAAGTGTCTATGCAGAGATGAATTGTTCATACAGAGATGAATTGTCTATACAGAGATGAATTGTCTATACAGAGATGAATTGTCTATACAGAGATGAATTGTCCATACAGAGATGAATTGTCTATACAGAGATGAAGTGTCTATACAAAGATGAAGTGTCTTCGCATATATTAAGTAGAAAGTAAGACATCAGGAAAAAATGTACGTACAACATCAGTACTGAACTTCAACAAGAAACGCAATTGTTACGACACATAAGCAGATTACCAACAAACAATGCGTCTCAAAGAGCAATGTTACTCATATACAATGGATATAAAGCAAACGGTCATCCACGCAAAAAGTGTGTCAGAGAAATAATAGAGCCAGTGAAAGACAGTATTTATTTGAAGAAACAAAATGACAGAAGATGTGGTGGGATGGGGAAAGAGTAAGACATCAATATTGTCATCATATCATCAGGTGCCGTTCCGGCTGGTGTAGGCGATCATGGATCTCCAGAAGTCTCTGGTATTTGCTATGGTCTCAGATGTTGACGCTCTTCTGTGCCATGAAATCAGGATATCTAAAATTGTTCTCTCTGTCTTCCTCTGTTTCATCTCCCTTCGATTTTACCGGTTTGTCACAATGTGTTATGAACATCCCTTCCTCAAGACATGTCCGAAAAATGATGATTGTCTCTTTCTTATATTGACAATACTTTTTCTCTGTGTCTTGGCTTTATTCAACACCTCCACATTCGTCAATGAAGCATTCCATGGGATTCTCATCATTCTTCTATAAAACAACATCTCTGTGACCTCCAGAGATTGTTCTGTTTGTTTACCGCCCATGAATCGCATTGTTATGCCAGTATTGACTCCATGTATCACTGAATAGCTCTAGTCTGACCTCAATTAACATTGACCTATTGTATATAAGGCTTTCTCATTTTCTGGAACGCAGCTTTGGGCCTGTTGGTCCATAAGGAAACACGTAAAAACAAAGTAGTATGGTTTTACAAAAATACAAAAACAATAATAATACACAGCAACGTTTCGATCAAAAGGACGTTATCAAGCAAAGGATTCAGCAGAAGTGAAGAAATTCGTATTCCCCAATATACTTCGAGGTAGGAAAAAAGTTCCTTTAATTTGTTTACATTTTAAAATACATGAGGGAAAAAAAACAGCAACCCAAAACTAAAACTAGGTTCTTAATGACAATGAAAACGTAATCGGAAACAATTTAAAGTAGTTAGTGGTCAACAGGAGTCCATGTACATCTCCGTATAGCTTGTCTTGGACTGACATCGACTTGTATACTTCTAAAGTAGTTAGTGGTCAACAGGAGTCCATGTACATCTCCGTATAGTTTGTCTTGGACTGACATCGACTTGATACTTCTAAAGTATTAGGTCAACAAGGATCCATGTACATCTCCATAGTTTGCTGACTGACATCGACTTGTATACTTCTAAAGTAGTTAGTGGTCAACAGGAGTCCATGTACATCTCCGTATAGTTTGTCTTGGACTGACATCGACTTGTATACTTCTAAAGTATTAATAGCCGTTCATCGCAAGCGATGATGACAACAGTCCCAGACGTTTGCTGCTGCACCTCTCTGATGTGTGCGGAGGTGACTGTAGAGTCAATCATAGAACACGATCCCCTACCACCGGTGGGGCATCATGATCAGGTTAGACATGTGGGTGTTGTGTGTTCTGTCTTTTCGCGCAACTCGTTTTTTCTGTGCCTTAACGGTACGACGATTCTCAGCTATGTGGGTTCCTCTTGTGTTGTTACAGCGCCACATCTGGCGATCTTGCGCCTGAAACTCCCAGCACGTGGGGTCTATATCGAAGCATTTCAGAAACACTTTAAGAGTGTCTTTAAAGCGTTTTTTCTGTCCACCAGCAGAACATCTGCCCCTTTCAAGTTCGCCATACATCAACTTTTTTGGGATGCATTTATCAGGCAGCCGAGAACGTGACCGGCCCATCTCACTTGGGCCTTCTGCAACAGGATGTTAACATTTGAGATATTTGCTCTTGTGAACTACTTCTAAAGTAGTTAGTTGTCAACCAGAGTCTGTTTACATCTCCGTATAGCTTGTCTTGGACTGACATTGACTTGTATACTTCTCTAATAAAGGTCCCTATCAGCCAAGCCATACAGTTTTCTTGAACGCTGGTATAAGTGGGCCATCTCTTTCTTCTCAGGTCTGCATACTGGGGGCAGTGCTGTAGGACATGCTCTGTCATCATGCTCGCCAAGCCACAGTAGCACAGGTCTTTAGTACCCATCTTGAATCTATTTCTGTTCTCATTCTGTTGTGACACATCCGGAGGCGAAGTATGATAATATGGTCTCTTCTAGACAATTGGTAATATCCATCATGGTTGTTGTGTTGTGTGTGTTCTTTCTCCCACTTTGTTGTGTAGTGCCCTCTGGCGATGGATTTTGCTTCTAACCAGGTTGTCATCTTAAGACATCCCTGCTCCATCTTCAGCAAGTCTGTCAGCATCTTCATTCCCCTTGAGCTTGCAGTGTGAGGGTGTCCACTTGATTACTACACTCTCGGCATCATGAGACAACTGGTCTAAGATTGACTTGAAATACTTAATTTTGTGCTCCTTTCAGATGTCAGTGCTGATATAGCAGAAAATGCGTCTGTCAAAAGCACTAATTTTCCATGTTTTTGTTTCATATGTTGTACTGCCATTTTTGCAGCTGCATTGGGGGCATATATCTCTGAGAGCCTACATGACCAGGAAGGAGAGGTGCTGGCTGGTTGTACGAGTATGTGTCTTAGTTGAGTCAGTACCAATATTGGGTCTGTGTGAGCAAGTTCTTTGGAGTTTGCCTCCTATGGCGGTTTCCAGCATTTCTATAGGGGTATACTTATGGTTCCAGTGATAATCCGTGCGGCCAGACTTAACACTTGGCTTACCTTTATGAAGTGTGTCTTGGAGATTATGACCCAGCCTGATATGCCATACTTAAGTACTGGTCTAACTCTCCCAGTGTAAAGCCTTTTCAGAATGCTACCATCCGCACCCCAGCTGGTGCCTGCTAGTTTGTACATGATCCCCATTCTCTTCTTTGCTCTTTTCACAGCTTTGTCTATCTGTGTTTTCTACGCCCGCCTGCTGTCCATGAGGATTCCCAGATATGTTGGTCATTCGTCCATTGGGAGTAGGTGGTCACTGAACTTGAGTTTGAGCATTTGTTTCTTTTTGGATAAGTTGGAGACTGTGAAATTAGTTTAATTTTCATTTATAAAGAGCAGTAAAGACCTGGTCTATTTACCTAGCTTTTTAATTAAAATTGACATCCTTGTGGTGGCTGCTGCAATTCATTTATATTGTGTTCACAGTGTCAGATCATCAGCGTAGATTGCACTATGCACTCTGTTGTGGATGTCTTCCCTAATCATTTATAAGAAACTAGAAGTAGCCTGTGAGACAGGACCCTACTGGGAACAACTTGTTCAATGAATGCCTTCCTGCTATGCTTTCCTTGGGGTCCTGTACTTTGGCTGTTCTATTTACCAGATAGTGACATCCAGAAATACAAGTGCCTTTTGATTCCGAGTTTAAGCAGTTTGATTGTGAGTCCCTCTCTCCAAAGCCTTCTCCGTATCAACCCATACTGTTAGTGTATGTTTCTTTTCTTGAAATCCCGTCCTCAATGTCCTGAGCAATGTAAGTTACTTTGTCTTCTATTGATATGTGATGACGGAATCCGCTCTCCTATGGTAGTTTCAATTGTTATTGCTTCAAGCGCTACATGAGTCTTCTATTGAGAAGCCTCTCCTTCACTTTTTCAACACATCTAAAGAGGCTAATTGGTCTACAATTGCTTGGATAGAATCTGTCTTGTCCTTGTTTTAGATTGGATACTGTGATAGCTTCTTTCCATTCACTAGGTATTTTCCCTACTTTTCAGTTAACATTCAAAAGTTTTAGCAGTTTTTTCTTGGCTTTCGGGCTTAGGTTGATGAGCATATCATTTGTGATGCCATCCTTTCCTGATGACTTATTAAAGTTAAAACCATGTAGTGCTTCTTCAACTCACTTATAGTAAAATTGGATGTAATATGATCTTCTGGTGCCGTGGGTGAGTACTCGAGGGATTGCCTGTCTTCCATACTTTATTCAGTTTTTCATGAGGTATACTGACCTGGCTTACTCGGGCGTAGTTTTTAATAAAAATCGTTGCAGCTCTTTTACCTTTTAGTAATGTTTCATTGCTCTCTACCGCTATTGGGGGACGGTTGATGTTTTCATTACTGAGGGCTTTCGCTAATTTCCATATTTATTTTGTTTCTGTCTCTGTCCATGTTGAAACGTCTCTCCAGCTCTGCCTTACGGCTTGCTTACCTGCTCTTCTATATTTAGCTGAGGCTACCTTGAGTTATATGTTGCTGTCAATGCTCTGCTCAGTTTCTACTTTTTCTCTGAACTGACTCACTACATCTTAAAATTTGTGGACCTCTTCTGACCAGTAAGGTTTGTAGTCTCTTCTTGCACTTTTAGGAATTGATCCTCTTTCTGACCTCAAAATGGATATGTTGAGTAGGTCTGTCATGCTCCTTATCTTTTTTTATGTGTCTTTATGGGGTTACAGTAGATGTCGCTGAGCCTCGCAAACTGTGCCCAGACAGCTCTTTTGTAGTTCCACTGGATCATTGGTTTTTGGACTTGAGTGAAATATCTAATCTTCAAGGAAAGCTTGACAGGTTTGTGGTCACTGTCTCCTAGCTGTTCCATGAATGTTCGATCCAAGTTGTGAGCTATGTTACCAGTGACAAAGACGAGGTCTGGGGGATATATTTTTATATCTTCTTGAGTAGAAGGTTGGTGGGTCATCGAGGGTTCATGATCTGCAGGTTGATTATTTCTTTATGTTCTACATGCGCCTTCTACCCCACTCTTGTATTGGTGACTTGGTTTCCCCACCTTTCAGAGTGACTGTAAAAATCTCCCACTACTAGACAGCTTGTATTGGTCAATGTCATGGTTTCCAGCATAAGAGATCTGTCATTGAGACAATATATATCGACATTCGAATATATTAGTTGTCTACAAAGATGTCAATTCCTATGATTTCTGCTTTCCCATTTGTGTCGACTTCTATCTGTTTCATGGTGTTTATGTTGCTCACGAGTATGAGGGCCTTCCCCCACTTTCCGTGTGGCCTTCTAGTGTCTTATCTGTATGACTTATATCCTCGAACAGAGAATCCGTGTGTGGGGGAAGGGGGTGAGAAGTGTTTCCTGAATACATGCAACGTCTATTTTTCAATGGTGATCCTCGCTGCTAGGGCCTGTTTTCTGGTGTAAATATCCTCGGTGTTCCAGTGGATTATGGTGAGTCTCCTGAGTCTGGTGGGGTTTTATCTGCAAGATTTTCCTGCCGCTCATTTGCTTTAGCACCAGTGACAGCGTGATCACCAACAGTTATTTTTGGCACCTCTCGTGATGGTTGGTCCAATATTTTTCTCTGTAGCTAAGTCGCGGAGGAGAGGGAGCGGCGACCATATAATCCATTATCTCATTCCTCATGTTGATGGGTCGTTGCACCATATTATGCGCCTTAGAACCTGGTGCACCTTGTTCTGCAAACATTTGTTTCGGTGTAGCATTCCCTAGTCCTTGATTGCTACGCAACCGTCCTGCAAGGGAGCAGATTCTACCTATCTGCATTGCGTTCCGAATGGAAAAAACATAGTAATCCTGTATTAACGAAAGAATATGTGCGTTCCATGCCAATATTTTTTGAACCACGGTACAGAATCAGAAGTTAATTTCTTAATTTTACGGGCGCCGTCACTAGACACAACAGTCAGCCACCGTTTTGAAAACCGGAAGGCATATGTAATATTGAAGAATGTTCTATGACCCAATCTGGAGTGGTCATATTAAGTAAATTCTGAAACGTATTGTAAAATCTTCTTTTCGTGCTTCCAAATACTAGGTATAAACAAGAATATCGACATCAGTTGTTTCCATTGAAGAACGATTTGAAAACTGATAAAATTGTCAAATGTTAATACAACGCAAGCTTTGACATGAACGCAGAAATAATTGCTTTTGCTTTGATCAAATTAGAATCATTTTCGTTTCATTAAATTTGTTGTATAAATATGTCAGATAAGCAATATTGCTATAACCTTTCAATAAAATCTATCTAAAAGAATCATTTTTATTTTCCAAATAAACTTTGTAAGTGGTTCGAAGAGTTCCTAACATCATTTTAGAGAGCTACCTGTTGACAGGTACGTGACGTTTTGGCGCCGCCGTTTTGGCGCCGCCGTTTTGGCGCGACCGTTTTGGCGCAGGACGTTTTGGCGCAGGATGTTTTGGCGCAGGACGTTTTGGCGCACAGATTTCTCAATAAATTTCAATAACCTTAATATTATTTTAATGTTGAGTGTACATTTATATTAACTCTAATGAAACAATATACTTATACATCAGCGTTTATTGGAACAAATGCCAGGTGTCTGAATTATATCATCAGCCGTTTCATTTGAGATGATCGAGAATTGATACGCTGACCGACTGAGTGTCATATCTTGTCCATCGCAAATGTCAGAAATCCTGCCCCTTCCAAATGTTAATAGCTTGACCCGTTTACCCGTAAAGTGACCTAATCCGGTATTTGCCGCTTCTGCCTAATCACACGTGCGCTTTTAGTCTATAAAAGTGTAAGAATGTTCTAGACTCAATCTCAAAATAAGTAGAATTAGATAAATTTATCACATACTATTATTATAATTCTGTGAACCCATTAAAATGGAAAATGTTCCGTCAAAGCGTGGCAAAGAAAAGTTGAATCAAGAAGGATACTTTTATGTGTTCGATAAGTTCAGTGCAGACCATTCCAAGAAGTTCTGGCGACCTTCATCTAAATCAATCCGCGTCAACTACTAGATTGCGAGAACTGGTTTGAAGATTGGTGTGGCAAGAAAAGAACGGTACAACAGGTATACGAATAGGCTCATCAATCAAAATAGAACTGGTACGGTCAGTCGCTTGACGCTGATGGAGATATTGCGAAGAGATCGGAGCACCTATGGACATGTCCGGAGTGCAAAAGAAGATATTCCAAACTGAAACTGAAACTGAGAGGAATTGCGCATAATTTTTGGATGGATTAAAAACACGGACTTTCGGAAAACTTATTAAAGGTAAAATATTGAACAAGATTCGTTAAACTTTATTCAAGTTTTATAAGTTGATTATTTGCATTGGCTAAAAGTAAAATATTTAACAGTATTCGTTAAACGTTTTTTAATTGATATATTTTGCATTGGATTGGATTTATTAAAAATTTATAATTTATTGAAAACAGTTATTTATAAACATTAAGTTAAATATGAAGTTATTTTTAAATGACGCCAAAACGGCTCTGCGCCAAAATCCAGCGCCAAACGGTCGGCCAAAACGGCGGCGCCAAAAGTCCTGCTTCGCCTGTTGACAGCCAACGAACTTCTGTGTGCAATAGTAAACGATTGAAGTCTTCGTCGTTATCATCACAAAGCTTTCTAAATAATCTTTCATCGAGAGTATTTTCTTTTGGTCATGTTTACTTATGTAATTACATGCTGTAGGGAGCGATGAAGGCAATTACTAAGATTATTTGTGACAAAACGTTGTTGGTGAATTACACAATGCAAGGCGACTACATTTGGGGCAGTTTTTTTCAAATATGAAATCAACTAGCTGTATCGTCCAACCATTGCCAGAGCACTATCTGCAGCAGACAAGATATTATTCAGTGGAATTCTTTTTCTTAAAATGGTATTCCAATACGTCAAAGATAAATTTTACTTTATTGTCCGTTTCTAATGTTTTTGCAAATAATAGTTCTTCACAAACGTTTTCATCTTTTATGAAGCGAACGTACGCCAGAAGTAAAGACATTTGCTGGTAAAGAAGACGCATCCTGTTATAAAGAAAGCTTCAAAAGTAGTCTTCAAAACATCATTTTGACGATTCATCTCTGTGTTATTTCTCAATGAGACTTAAAAATAATTTCAGACCGCCACGTATGCAGTACAGTACGCAGAACTTCACTCGCAGCTGGCAATATCAATTCTTCGTCAATATTGTACGGTTTTTCAGATTTAGCAATAAGTAGGAAATGTTGCATGAAGAGGTAACCCATCATTTTCTTGTTTTGCTGTCGCCAAAACCATACCAGACAAAGTTGGACATCTCGAATGTTGATCTCTAAGCTTGAACGCAAGATACATTTTCATCTTTTCTACCAGAAGGTATTTTGCTCACATGTTCTTCTAATCGCGAAGGTTTCATAGCTTTATGTGAAAATATCTTGTGGCACTTAGACACTTTGGTAATGTCTTGTTTGTGGGTGATTGAATAAAACATATTTCAAATACTCGACATCATATTGTCTGAGTATTTTCTTTGATTCAGACACTTTGGTAATGTCTTGTTTATGGGTGATTGAATAAAACATATTTCAAATACTCGACATCATATTGTCTGAGTATTTTCTTTGATTCAGACACATTGGTAATGTCTTGTTTATGGGTGATTGAATAAAACATATTTCAAATACTCGACATCATATTGTCTGAGTATTTTCTTTGATTCAGACACAACCTGCCACAATATAAATAGATTCTGTCTATTGCACTATTAATCGTTGCGCATGGACAGGACCCGAATGACTTTGAATTTTCTGCCTAGGGCCGTGGATGGTCCTCAACGCCCCAAAATTTACTTTACAACCAGCGCCCTTCCAACTTCTCAACCCCAATCCCCGGTTGGCGGTACCGCCCCCATTGGAAACCTATGCTATAAAAGCTAGGGTTATCAAATATATTCTTTCAGTTCGACGTCGCCACGAAAGTAAAGACTCTAGCATCGTTTTTGACATCTGACTGCACAGTGGTAGCTTCTCAGTCCAAATATTATACTTCAGCTGATATCAAGATATTTTCACGGTGAGTATACTTGTATTGTCTATTTTATATTCAGGTCTATTCTGCTATCTTGGGTCCATGGTCACTACCAGCCTTTCTCTTGATGAAGAAATCAACGCTCGTATAGGGGTGGCTAGTACGTTCAAAGCGAGCTGGACAGCACAAAACTAACATTGCAGACGAAGATTCAAATATATCAAGCCTGTGTAATTATTCTTTACTATATGGCTCAGAAACATGGACAACCTACTCAAGACACGAGAGGAGACTTAACATCTTTCACCTTCGATGTCACCACAAGATTATGAACATCAGGTGGTACGACAAGATAACCAACTCTGAAGTACTACAACGTGTAAACCTGCCTTCTACATGGTGTTCAAGATAAAAGTAGCCCGATTGAAACATCAAAACTTGTCAGTTTGGCTACTTTTATCTTGAACACCCTGTATAATGGACATGCTCAGCAGTGGACGACTAAGATGGCTGGAGCATGTGAGAAGAATGGAAACTTGTCGCATGCCAAAACAAATGTTGTTCTGTGAACTTTCGAAAACCGCCCGTGTGGTGCCGGGGCCCGCAAGGGAAGCAAAGAATAGCACCACTGCGACCTACAAGGCATGTCGTAAAAGGCGACTGATGTGGGACCTAGAGAAGCTACTCTAGTAAATAAAAAGCTTCGCATAAATCGGATGTGATAGCTTACTTGTAGAAGCATAACAGGCACAACGTACAATCGCTCTTTGACTCAGATCACATACAAATCACACAGAGTGATTAGCAAGTGGTCGTTGTGGAACGTTCGAAGAAGAACTTTCGGGAGGAAGAGGCACCAGGGCAGACCACTGTTCAGATATAAAGATGTCTGCAAAGCCTCAATAAAAAAACACTTTTCTATAAGTCCCAGCACATGGGAAAAACTAGCTGATGACAGAGTTGTGTGGAAAGTGATATTGAGCAAGGACGCAGAGTCTTTTGAGAAGAGACTTATGTATGAGCTGAAGGACAAGAGAGAAAAGTGAAAACTCAGAGGTTGTCACAGTAAAACACTTGCCAATTGACCGTCTGTAAAGACGGAAAAGGCCATATATATATTCAGGACTAGATGAAATACCATCTCCACATGAAAGCTCAACTTATTGGATGTAATGTATCTCCAGTTTTGTTATTTCTGTGTGTCCTAGTGATATGCTTTAACATATTGTAATTTTGTTCTTCTTTTGAGAGTTATTTTCATAGTACATTCTTGTCTTCCTTTTGCTCATGATTGATTGATTGATTGATTGATAGGACCATCATCATTTCACTTCGGTGAGTAGCCATGTATACTCCGATCTCTTTCTTACAGGGAAGATCTCAGCGGCAGTGCACGAACTCCGTAGCACCGGATGTAATTTTGAAGATGGTGAAGATACTTTTTAAAGAATTTTTAATTCTAATCTTTTCTAATGATTTTTCCCGGCAGTGGTTTTCCAGCCTGATCTTCTCGATTGGGAACTGCCAGGAGTTCTATTACGTGCTCAAATTGAACACGGGACCTACATTTTATCGTCCATCTCCGATAGGACTAGGAGCTCGATCTCACCTACACTGAAAAATATCCAGATAGTTCTACGAGGGAGCGAACCTGGTACCTTTGGTACGATAGAAGAACACCTAACCTCTAGGCCACGGAAAACCCTATTTTCCAAAATATGAAAATTCAACTTTTAACTAATTAAGTAGGATGTGCTGACCTACTTGTAGACGCATAACTGACACAATATAGAATCGCTCTTAGGCTCATATTCACATACATCTGACAAAGAGTGGTTTAACAAGTGATCGATATGAAGAGTTCAAAGAAGAATTACATTGAGAAACAAAGATAAGAATGCAACCAAATTCTAGTGTATACAGTCTTTTATAACAGAACATCAGCAAAGAAGTCCAAATCCTTTTTCGAATCACCATCTTGGTTTCAGAGCCCGTTCTTATTTCTTCTCTTTTGTCCTTCTCTGCTTTTTTTGCCGTTAGAGGTCGCATGTTTAACTGATGATCGGTTTCCGAGATAGTACATTCTGGTTGCTTGATGTGCTGTAATATTGTGGAGTTTTAAGACGTCTGTAACTCTATCAATCCATCTTTTTCTTGGTCTGCCTCTTCCTTTTGATGATACCATTTTCAAGCTTGTAACTGCAACTGGTGTATTCGGGTTCATTCTCACCAAGTGACCAAACCATTTGAGTCTCTGTTTTTCAATGAATCTAATAGCAGGTGTTGTTCCTACTCTTCTTCTAATTTTCTCATTTCTTATATGGTCTCTTCTTGTTTTATTTACTGCTTTCCTCAAGCATTTCATTTCACAGTAATTGGTGGTAATTTTCCTTTCTTGTTATTTTGTCAGTGCCCTTGTTT
Organism: Arion vulgaris; assembly: GCA_020796225.1. Classification (NCBI taxonomy): domain Eukaryota; kingdom Metazoa; phylum Mollusca; class Gastropoda; order Stylommatophora; family Arionidae; genus Arion; species Arion vulgaris. Next base: position 42,029,232 of record CM036754.1, read on the forward strand.
GGCACTGGTAGCATAGTGTTGAATGAAGGTTGCATTTATAATCTTTCTTTTCATCATCGCCATTATCATCAAGTAGCTTATCCCTTCCGGAACTTGGCTCCCATGACAGCAATCCAGAAAACTCTCTGTTCTGTGCAAGTTGGCCGGCGTCAGCAGCAGCAGTCATTCTCAGATATTTCTCTTAGAGTATTGAACAAAAATGAACAAGTTCTTATAATGTTATGGAGTAGATCACATGAGGATCATCCAACTTACATTGCCCTTCTTCCGTTCATCTTGTCTCTGTGTGCTTCTTCTTCTAACGTTCCATATCAACCACTTGTTAAACAATTCTTTGGGATTGTATGTGATCTGATCCTAAGTGCAATTGTACGTTGTGACAGTTATGCGACTACATGTAGGCCAGCACATCCGATTTATGCGACGCTTTTTATTTAATAGCATAGCTTTCCTATGCTCCTACCTCTTACGACATGCTTACTATTCTTTTCTCTCCTTGTGAGTTTCACCAACACACGGTCGATCTCTGTGTGCATAATATTTAATATGATTATTATATGTTTTATTTGTTGCAGATGAGAGCTGCAATTATCATACTATTGATGCTGGTGATGAGTGTTGCGGTTAACGCAGCTTGCAAAGACAAACCTAAGACTAGCACGGGAGGGGAAAAAGGCTCGTACTAATCCACCTTCCCGTGGCTCACCCAAGGGAGGTAGTGCTATACATGGCAATCACAGACATCCTAAGCTTTCCAATGGAACAAACGCAGATTTAAATAGTGATACTAATACTGCAGATCTAGAGTGAAGCAAGCGATATAAGGTCTCTGACAGAATGTGACTGACATTCTCAAGAAGACAATTGTTTAATGATGATGTATTTATAATATCAGATTTAACGAAAACAAGATCGTCTTATATATCAGTCTCATTTCTGCATGTTTAATAACATAAATACAAGCAGTATAAAAATATGAAAAAAGAACTTTATTCAGTTTGCGGTTTTCATTTTTGTATTATTTGTTATTCTGTTTGTTTGTTGATCTGTTTGTTTGTTTGCGATCTTCAAGAGAATACAAGTTTGCACTTGGTTCTTTGACCAGGTTCCCTATACTGATATATCAAAGAATAGGTAAGGCGGGGAAAGAATTATAAGGGATTGTAAGAGAGAGAGAGAGAGAGAAAGAGAGAGAAGAAGGGCTGGAAGAATTTTGTTGAAGACCTGTGCTCCGTTGAGAGTTGAAATGTGATGAAGAAGAGAAGAAGGTTCCCTATATCTATTCTTTGACCTAACGATGGTTCTTCTTTCCTGTAGACATAATTGAATTCGTTATTTTTCATATATCTTGATTATAATTCTCAGAGAACTGGTTGACTTAATATAGTATAAAAACATGACCTCTACAGTCTTCTATGTTGGAGGAGGCTTGACCGTGACATAGTTACAGCTGAGGGGGATCTAAGTGGAGAAGTGGTCAAGACGTTTGTCTAGCGCTCGGAAGGTCATGAATTCGAATCTGGACCACGTCTTAGGGTTCAAGAGTGACTTTTTCTGGAGACACCTAGGATTGTTGCTGAAACTACTGAGTTCGTGTTTTTCCTGCATTACTTTCGGAAAGGTGGCGTACCATTTCTGCTAAGAGTGACAGAGTCATACGAGTAAACCCGGTGCATGAAAGTGCTCCCTCAGTCTAACTTCTTTATTTCTTTTGTTGTTACACTGTTACCGGGTTGTTGCACAGTGTTGTGGTTTTCTGTTTTTGTCTTGCGCTGTTCTATTGGCTTGAGTGATAGTTATTTTTTATTTTTGACAGGATTCTGCTATGCCATCTAACCATTTTTCATCGCGGTCTTTCTCTCGCCTTCTTTACTGATGTTCTATTATAGAAGACTCTGTATACTGTGAAGTGTGGTTGCATTCTTATTAAATGGTCGAACCACGTCATTTCTCGGTTTATAAACTTTTCATATCTTTTTAAAATAATGACACATTTGAAGATTTGTTGAAGATGAAAGAGTTGGTTTTCTAATAGCAGTCGACATGACTACTATGTGTACTGGACGCCCCCAATCACCCACCATGTGCCCACGGTAAAAAAGTACGCACTTAACACCGTATTCCCCAATATACTTCGAGGTAGGAAAAAGGGTTCCTTTAACTTTTTACTTTTTAAAACGAAATACATGAAGGAAAAAACCAGCAACACAAAAACTAAAACTACATTCGGAATCACAATGAAAAACTTTAATCGGAAACACGTTATCAAATGAAACACACGCATCAAAGTTAAAATTTGTTGAACAATGAAATTGCTGTTCTTCATCTTCTTCCAATGTTTTCATAATCGACTTGTATACTTCTAAAGTAGTTAGTGGTCAACCATATACATCTCTGTATAGCCTGTCTTGGACTGACAGTGATCAACCATATACATCTCCGTATAGCCTGTCTTGGACTGACAGTGATCAACCATATACATCTCCGTATAGCCGTCTTGGACTGACAGTGATCAACCATATACATCTCCGTATAGCCTGTCTTGGACTGACAGTGATCAACCATATACATCTCCGTATAGCCTGTCTTGGACTGACAGTGATCAACCATATACATCTCCGTATAGCCTGTCTTGGACTGACAGTGATCAACCATATACATCTCCGTATAGCCTGTCTTGGACTGACAGTGATCAACCATATACATCTCCGTATAGCCTGTCTTGGACTGACAGTGATCAACCATATACATCTCCGTATAGCCGTCTTGGACTGACAGTGATCAACCATATACATCTCCGTATAGCCTGTCTTGGACTGACAGTGATCAACCATATACATCTCCGTATAGCCTGTCTTGGACTGACAGTGATCAACCATATACATCTCCGTATAGCCTGTCTTGGACTGACAGTGATCAACCATATACATCTCCGTATAGCCTGTCTTGGACTGACAGTGATCAACCATATACATCTCCGTATAGCCTGTCTTGGACTGACAGTGATCAACCATATACATCTCTGTATAGCCTGTCTTGGACTGACAGTGATCAACCATATACATCTCCGTATAGCCTGTCTTGGACTGACAGTGATCAACCATATACATCTCCGTATAGCCTGTCTTGGACTGACAGTGATCAACCATATACATCTCCGTATAGCCTGTCTTGGACTGACAGTGGTCAACCATATACATCTCCGTATAGCCTGTCTTGGACTGACAGTGATCAACCATATACATCTCCGTATAGCCTGTCTTGGACTGACAGTGGTCAACCATATACATCTCCGTATAGCCTGTCTTGGACTGACAGTGATCAACCATATACATCTCCGTATAGCCTGTCTTGGACTGACAGTGATCAACCATATACATCTCCGTATAGCCTGTCTTGGACTGACAGTGATCAACCATATACATCTCCGTATAGCCTGTCTTGGACTGACAGTGATCAACCATATACATCTCCGTATAGCCTGTCTTGGACTGACAGTGATTAACCATATACATCTCCGTATAGCCTGTCTTGGACTGACAGTGATCAACCATATACATCTCCGTATAGCCTGTCTTGGACTGACAGTGATCAACCATATACATCTCCGTATAGCCTGTCTTGGACTGACAGTGATCAACCATATACATCTCCGTATAGCCTGTCTTGGACTGACAGTGATCAACCATATACATCTCCGTATAGCCTGTCTTGGACTGACAGTGATCAACCATATTATGTATACATCTCCGTATAGCCTGTCTTGGACTGACAGTGATCAACCATATTATGTATACATCTCCGTATAGCCTGTCTTGGACTGACAGTGATCAACCATATTATGTATACATCTTCGTATAGCCTGTCTTGGACTGACAGTGATCAACCATATACATCTCCGTATAGCCTGTCTTGGACTGACAGTGATCAACCATATACATCTCCGTATAGCCTGTCTTGGACTGACAGTGATCAACCATATACATCTCCGTATAGCCTGTCTTGGACTGACAGTGATCAACCATATTATGTATACATCTTCGTATAACCTGTCTTGGACTGACAGTGATCAACCATATTATGTATACATCTCCGTATAGCCTGTCTTGGACTGACAGTGATCAACTATTTGTATACATCTCCATAGCTCTTGACTGCAGTGATCAACCATATACATCTCCGTATAGCCTGTCTTGGACTGACAGTGATCAACCATATTATGTATACATCTCCGTATAACCTGTCTTGGACTGACAGTGATCAACCATATTATGTATACATCTCCGTATAACCTGTCTTGGACTGACAGTGATCAACCATATTATGTATACATCTCCGTATATCCGTCTTGGACTGACAGTGATCAACCATTATGTATACATCTCCGTATAGCCTGTCTGACTGACAGTGATCAACCATATACATCTCGTATAGCCTGTCTTGGACTGACAGTGATCAACCAAGTATACATCTCCGTATAGCCTGTCTTGGACTGACAGTGATCAACCATATTATGTATACATTCGTAACCTGTCTTGGACTGACAGTGATCAACCATATTATGTATACATCTCCGTATAGCCTGTCTTGGACTGACAGTGATCAACCATATTATGTATACATCTCCGTATATCCTGTCTTGGACTGACAGTGATCAACCATATTATGTATACATCTCCGTATAGCCTGTCTTGGACTGACAGTGATCAACCATATTATGTATACATCTCCGTATAACCTGTCTTGGACTGACAGTGATCAACCATATTATGTATACATCTCCGATAACCTGTCTTGGACTGACAGTGATCAACCATATATGTATACATCTCCATAGCTGTCTTGACTGACAGTGATCAACCATATTATGTATACATCTCCGTATAACCTGTCTTGGACTGACAGTGATCAACCATATATGTATACATCTCGTATACCTGTCTTGGACTGACAGTGATCAACCATATTATGTATACATCTCCGTATATCCCGTCTTGGACTGACAGTGATCAACCATATTATGTATACATCTCCGTATAGCCTGTCTTGGACTGACAGTGATCAACCATATTATGTATACATCTCCGTATAGCCTGTCTTGGACTGACAGTGATCAACCATATTATGTATACATCTCCGTATAACCTGTCTTGGACTGACAGTGATCAACCATATTATGTATACATCTCCGTATAGCCTGTCTTGGACTGACAGTGATCAACCATATTATGTATACATCTCCGTATAGCCTGTCTTGGACTGACAGTGATCAACCATATTATGTATACATCTCCGTATAGCCTGTCTGGACTGACAGTGATCAACCATTATGTATACATCTCGATACCGTCTTGGACTGACAGTGATCAACCATATTATGTATACATCTCCGTATAGCCTGTCTTGGACTGACAGTGATCAACCATATTATGTATGTATCTCCGTATAGCCTGTCTTGGACTGACAGTGATCAACCATATTATGTATACATCTCGTATAGCCTGTCTTGGACTGACAGTGATCAACCAGTATATATGTATAACAATTCTACTCCGTATATCCTGTCTTGGACTGACAGTGATCAACCATATTATGTATACATCTCCGTATAGCCTTTCTTGGACTGACAGTGATCAACCATATTATGTATACATCTCTGTATAGCCTGTCTTGGACTGACAGTGATCAACCATATTATGTATGCATTTCTGTATAGCCGGTCAGCATATCCACAGAAAGACTAAATATGGCAGTAAAGAGAGAGGCAACCTGGAGTACTACCACAGCACCAGAAAAGTATGGTGTCTAATTTCACTATAGATGAGCTCGAAGAAGCACTTCAGTGTCTTAATCTTAAGAAGTCACCAGGAAAGGATGGCATCACAAATGAGATGCTCATCAACTTAGGCTCAAAAGCAAAGAGAAAACTGCTAAAAATTATGAATGCAAGCTGGAAAGTTGGGGAAATACCCAGTGAATGGAGAGAAGCAATCACAGTGCCCATTCTAAAACAAGGAAAAGACAGACTCGACCCAGGCAGTTACAGACCGATTAGCCTCCTTAGTTGTGTTGGTAAGGTAATGGAGAGACTTGTCAATAGAAGGCTCATGTGGCACTTGGAGCAAAAACAACTGATACTACCACAGCAGAGTGGATTTCGTCTTCATCTTCATCCTTCGCCCCCAGGGAGGCATAGGTCCGCAACCAAGGCCTTCCAAGCCACCCTATCCAAGGCTATCCATTCCAGATCTCCTCCTTGCAGGTTCCTTCATCATCCTCGGGTGGCGAGCTATGAATTTTCCTGGTTGCGGTTCATGAATAGGCTATCTAATGTTTTGGCAGGGGGGGTAGCTAGCCCACGCCCAACCTCGTTAGTCGCCTCTTACGACATGCGTGGCAGGTAACAATGGTTCTATACTTTACATCCCAATTTATGCTCCGGTAACCGCTTGGGTGATATATATATATATATATTTCTGCACTGCCTTGTTAAGTATCCATGCTTCACAACCATATCCATACTAATCTGAAAAAGCATGAATCCTAATAGTGTAGCATGCATTTTGAGCGCTCAGAGAGCAAGGTCGATTTCAGAATAGAATATAGAAGATCTTGCGACCTGGTCATGTTACTTATGTACTTCCCATGCAGGGGCAGATTACATGACAACTACTCAACTAAAACAATACCAGCGTTACTTTAAAAATATCTTCTTCTTCGAACACTCCATATCGACCACTGACGGATCGGCCAATAACGCAATCAGCGATGGCGGAAGAGGAATAGTGCTTAAACTTCCAAAGAAAAAGACGGTCACGAAAGCGATTGCCACAGGTAAATACTCGAGTAATTACCGAGCAGAGGCAGCGGAAATAAAAGCTGCGGCCGAAATGATCCTAGAGAGAAGAGGCACCGCTCGCAACAAAGTCGTAATATTCACCGATGCTCTATCGGTCATCACGGCACTCAAAAGTGTAAGCAAAACAGAGCAGAATGAGCTCAAAGCGACCCTCGATGAACTAATGCGCTCACTCAAACGCACCGTCATTCAGTCGATACCATCACACTGTAACGTAAGGGGAAACGAAACAGCCGACAAACTAGCCAAAGAAGACAGGCGACTACCTCAGACTGATCTCGAGATCAGTTATGAGGAAGCCAAAACAACCATCGACTCGCACTATAGAAACAAATGGACAAAAGACCATCCTCAGTACACCAACAGCGACGGATACTATGGTCTCTCTCGTAGTGAACAAGTTGCCATACTTCGCCTCGTACCGGCCACAACAACTCCGAGCCCACATTTTAAGATTGGCACAACTAGCCTGTGTCCCTGCAAAAAGGCGGACATGACGGCAGAACACGTTTTGCAAGACTGTCAACGGTTAGCAGGTATAAGAAAAAAAACATGGCCCAAAACACAGAGCTTCGCGAGAAGCTGTACGGAGGAACAGAGTCCCTTAAAACAACGGTAAAATTCATGATAAAAGTTGCTTCATCAGTCTAGGCCGGAACTCAAGAGAGAGAATGACATTAGCAGTCCTAGCTTAATCCTAAGGAGTTTTAACTCACCAAAATGTAGACATCCTGAGGTGTCTTAATTCACCAAAATGTAGCCATCCTAAGGTGTTTTAACTCACCAAAATGTAGCCATCCTAAGGTGTCTTAACTCACCAAAATGTGGACATCCTGATGTGTCTCAACTCACCAAAATGTAGACATCCTGAGGAGTCTTAACTCACCAAAATGTAGACAATCTGAGGTGTCTTAACTCACCAATACATCGATGTGTGGACATCCTGATGTGTCTCAACTCACCAAAATGTAGACATCCTGAGGTGTCTTAACTCACCAAAATGTAGACATCCTGAGGTGTCTTAACTCACCAAAATGTAGACATCCTGAGGTGTCTTAACTCACCAAAATGTAGACATCCTGAGGTATCTTAACTCACCAAAACGTAGACACCCTGAGGAATCTCAACTCACCAGAGTCAAGGAACAAGATCGGTGACGGAGACATCTCTCATAACCCAGGAATTATGGTTATTGAAATGAGCAGCCAGTGAGGTGAATGCAATGTTGGACATTTCTTACGGAGGTGCCTGACGAAGCGGTCAATAAGGAGTAGGTTTGTTTCTCCTATATAGGCCATCCAGCAGCGCTTAACGAGAATAGCTCGTCCCTGTCCACATAAATGTACGCCACCTGCCGAAAGTATTCACAAAACACGAATTCAATAGTTCAAGTTGCAGAAAGTATACACAAAACACGAACTCAATAGTTCAAGTTGTAGAAAGTATACACAAAATACGAAATCAAATAATTCAAGTTGTAGAAAGTATGCACAAAAACGAATCAATAATTCAAGTTGTAGAAGTATACACAAACACGAATCAATAGTTCAAGTTGTAGAAAGTATACACAAAACACGAACTCAATAGTTCAAGTTGCACGAAATTTAGTTGCACAAAACACGAACTCAATAGTTCAAGTTGTAGAAAGTATACACAAAATACGAAATCAAATAATTCAAGTTGTAGAAAGTATGCACAAAACACGAAGTCAATAATTCAAGTTGTAGAAAGTATACACAAAACACGAACTCAATAGTTCAAGTTGCAGAAAGTAAACACAAACACAACTCAATAGTTCAAGTTGAGAAAGTATACAAAACACGAACTCAATAGTTCAAGTTGCAGAAAGTATGCACAAAACACGAACTCAATAGTTCAAGTTGCAGAAAGTATGACAAAACACGAACTCAATAGTTCCAGCCATAATAAAAGTGATCTCCGGAAAAATGCTTTGGTGCACCGAACGACGCGGTAAGGACCCGAACCCCAGACCTTTAGAACGCAAAACAAACGACTAGTCCACTTCGCCACGTAGATCCCCCATCTGTAATTGTGTCATGGCTTAGACCCTACCAAAATAAAACAATGTAGAGCCGCGCTAATCAACGTGTTGTCCGCGGACGCCATAATAACCGTGCCATACATTCATGGCGCATTCTTTTACTCTGTGGCCTTTAATGTTATATTAGATTTCAAGAAAACAAACCATTTTCCAAGGTTTTTTTTAGCACTCTCATAAATATGATCTTCTAACTTTTACAAATGTGTTTCATTCTGTAACAATTTTCAAGGTTTAAATGGTTTTAAAGTCAAAAGATTGACTTCATTGCACCGGGTTTGACCCCATTCGGCTCGGTTCATCTCCGCAGACATGGCACTCCATCTGCCGAGAGCACTACACAAAGCACGAACTTTGTAGCTCCGCAATAATCCTAGGGAGCCTCAGGGAAAAAAATGGACTTACTGCTCCCTAATCCCACCCTTTGCTTTTTCACTGGAGAAAGTCTGGGCATCTCAACTATATTAACATTATATATATATGACCTTTTTCGTCTTTATAGACGGTCAATTGGCAAGTGTTTTACTGTGACAACTTCTGAGTTTTCGCTTTTCTCTCTTGTCGTTCAGCTCATACATAAGTCTCTTCTCAAAAGATTCTGCACCCTTTCGCAAGTTGGCTTTCCACATAACTCTGTCATCAACTAGTTTTTCCCATTTGCTGGGACCTATAGAAAAGTTTTTCATCGAGGCCTTGCAGACATCTTTATATCTGAGCAGTGGTCTGCCCTGGTGCCTCTTCCCCCTCGAAAGTTCACAGAACAACATTTGTTTTGGTATGCGACAAGTTTCCATTCTTCTCACATGCCCCAACCATCTTAGTCGTCTACTGATGAGCATGCCCATGATGGAAGGCAGGTTTGCACGTTGCAGTACTTCAGAGTTGGTTATCTTGTCGTACCACCTGATGTTCATAATCTTGCGGAGACATCGAAGGTGAAAGATGTTAAGTCTCCTCTCGTGTCTTGAGTAGGCTGTCCATGTTTCTGAGCCATATAGTAAAGAACTAATTACACAGGCTCGATATATTTGAATCTTTGTCTGCAATGTCAGTTTTGTGTTGTCCCGCGCTCGCTTTGATAGTTTGCCGAATGTAGTAGCCGCACTCCCTACACGAGCGTTGATTTCTTCGTCAAGAGAAAGACTGGCAGTGACCATGGACCCGAGATAGCAAAATTTTTGAACTGGTGTTAGGTGGTTACCATTTAAAGTGATATTTGTTGTGTTACCTTCCTGACATAATACAACTGTTTTGGAGACACTTATAGTCAGAGAAAATAGGTCGCATGCTTTGACAATTTATTGATTAGGCATTGCAGTGTAGTCTCACTGTGGGCGACTAAGGCAGCATCGTCAGCGAAAAGGAGGTCCTTGAGAAGAATTTCCGTTGTTTTTTTCTTGGCTCTTAAGCGAGCCAAGTTAAAGAGTGAACCATCAGATCTTGTGCGGATGAAAACATCACCATCAGCGTCCTCGAAGTCATGGTTCAAAAGGACTGCGAAGAAGATGCCAAAAGAGGGTGGGGGCAAGGACACAACCCTGCTTGACTTCACTCTTAACCTCAAAACTATCAGATGTGCTGCCATCGAACTGTATGCTGGCTTTCATGCCTTCATGGAAGGAGACAATCAACTGGAGCAACCTTGGGGTGTAGCAGTGTGTTACTGATGAGAATGTCCTGGAAGAATATTCTGGGCACGGCAACCATAAAAGCTGAGCCGTGTATCAGTGGATGATGATGATGATTACTCTTTTGTCTATCTGTTTGGCCACGGTACCACCGGTAATTACACCGGACTAAAGATGATTGCAGTTTTCTTGAAAAGTTATCTTTCTGCTGCTGTAAGATCTAGAAAATCACTCTCACCAGAAATCAATTCACAAATGCCAACATCTCAGATGAAAGTTAATCAAATTTTAATTACTCTCTGCAAACCTTGCTGAGAACTTCATCATTCTATTTTTACATGAAATTAAAACAATTCCAACAAATGAACATATCTCTGGAGATCCCATGACTCGACCGAAAAATTTACACTGTCTTAACTATCTACGTAGTTTTTTAAACTATCTACGTAGGCCTACCAGAACTAAAATCCCTACTGGTCCATTGAGTCTTCCATGACCACTGGATCTCTATAAAACACAGGGTCTGCTCTGGTCGAGCCCCCCTGCAACGACAACTGTCGTTTCAATTCATGTCTATGTCTCTCTCCGTCTCTACTGCCTCTGTCTCTCCACTGTCCGAATTCCATCCCCGAGTATTTATACCAGGCTGGTATTGCGCAATCTATATCGCCCCGAAAGATCTAGTTAGGAGTTGTTGATTTCAAAAATACTACGCACATTAAAACTTTAACCATTTCACTGGTCTGTTTTATTTCAACCTACCAATAATTTGCTTCCCTTGTTTACCAGGCTGCACAGTACAATCGAGTCATTCTTCTAGAACTTGTTTCTATAAAATAGTAAACATGGAATTTTGTTATCGGTCTTAAATTCATCGTCATTTCAAAATTTCGTTGTTACCAAACCTTCAATCTACATCGTTGAATAATACCCCGGATATCACGTGATGTATTTCCAAATTGCGTCCAATTTTCTTAGGAACACTTTTTTTTTTTTCCTAGACTTACTAAGATTTTATTATATAGCCTGGTCATTCCTTCTTTGCTTACATTTTACTAGAAATATATCTTTACTTATTATCTCCTGGTATAAATAACCTCACTGCTACAGGGGGACAGCCAATATGCTTCAGTATTTTATAAAGATAATTTTATAATATATTAACTTTACTACTGTTGTTAGTAGTGATACTGTATACGTCACATGGCGCCCGCATGTCTATAACCATCAGTCAGATGCGCCTCAATATATTAACTTTACTACTGCTGTTAGTAGTGATACTGTATACGTCACATGCGCGTGTCTACCATCAGTCAGATCGCTCAATATATTAACTTTACACTGTTAGTGATACTATAGTCCAGCGCCGTCTATAACCATCAGTCAGATGCGCCTCAATATATTAACTTTACTACTGCTGTTAGGAATAGTGATACCCTGCTATAGCGAAAATTCTAATTATCATGGCGCCCGCGTGTCTATAACCATCAGTCAGTCTATAACCACCCCAAGTTATTGACAGGGAACAATACACCCTCCCTCCTCCTCGCGAACAAAAAGTTGCAAACGTGTACTCTTTTGTGGATCGCAAACAAACGGACAAACAAACAAACATGTCAACAAACAGATAGACCAGCAGACAATACAGAAATGAAAACTCCAAACTGCATGATATTTTTTGTTTCACTCTTTATTTATTGCTTGTATTGATTTTATGAAGCATACAGCAATGAGACTGATAAATGAGACGATCTTGTTTTTCTCGTTAATTCTGATATTGTCAATAATCATCATCATTAAACAATTGTCTTCTTGAGAATGTCATTCACATCCTGTCAGAGATTTTATATCGTATGTTTCACTAATCATCATTATCATCATCACCATTTCTGTTTCGACGAGAATTTCCACCATCTTCATTTCTTCCCCGACCACCACGACCACGACGTCCACCATTTCCACGACGTCCACCACTTTTACCACCTGATCTATTGCCACGTCCATTGGTTGAGTTATTGAAATTAGATGTCGCATTAGCAAGCAGATTGTTCCCCACCACTTCAGATTCATTTCCCGGGCTACAAGTTATGCTAGCCACTAGACTCAACACCACCATCATTAGTATAAGAAATACAGCTCTCATCTGTAACAGATAGAAACAACATTGATTTAATATTACTAGAGTTGATGAACCTCGTCGAAGGTTCCATATCAATGACTTGTTAAACCACTCTTTCTTATCTGTATGTGATTTCAGTCTAAGAGCAAGTGTACGTTGTGCCAGTTGTGCGCCTACAAGTAGGCCAGTACATTCGATTTCTATGACGCTTTTTATTTACAAGGGAGACTTCCCTAGGGTCCTATCTTAGTCGCCTCTTACGACATGCCTTGTGGGTTGCAGTGTTAATATTTTTGCTCCCCGTGAGCCCCGACAACACACGGGTGATAAACTGTTGAAAACTCATGATTTCAGAGTTTGGAGTTCTCCAGTTTTTGCTGTGACATACATACAGAAAATATCAATTAAGATTTCAATACTGGACATCAAAATGAAATTACTTTTGCATTACTCCACATTATAATGAAGTAATGCTATTATGAGCGTCTGTAGCTAAGCGGTAGGGAACTCGATCACAACCTAAGCGTACCTGGTTCAAACTCCACGGCGGGCAAGTTTGGAAGCAAATTAATTCCCTTGGATTTTTACAAACGGTAAAAGTAGACCTCACCATTCAGAAAACAATGGCATACTATTGAACATATACGTGGTGTCTAGAAAATCGACGACTCGTTTACTGTTGTTCATTGTTACGTCCTGTAGTGGATATGCCACGATTTTCATCTCAATGCTATTTCAATACTCAACTTTATAACGAAGTCATATTATTTCAATGCTCAATATACACATTCTATAATGAAATGGAATGCTTTCAAATTCAAGGAAATAAAAACAAAACAATAAAAAAGAAAATGCTGGGAGTAACAAGAAGAGACCAGTTTAGAAATGAAGACATCAGGAAAAAAAGTTGGTATAGCATCACTACTGAACTTCAACAAGAAACAACAAATTAAATCGTTCCGCCCGAGTGGTTACCGGGCCCAAAGTTGGGGTGTAAAGAATAGAACCACTGTTACCTGCCAAGCATGTCGTAAGAGGCGACTAAAGAGGTTTGGATGAAATCGGATGCACATGTCCTAAACGTGTAGAAGTCTATGCGTTTAGGGCCTACCAAACTAATGTGCAACGTATACACGTTCTTGGAAAAGATCAAACATATCACAAAGAGTGATTAAAATGGGTCGTAAAGAATGAACACAAAGAAGAAGAAATGGTTGAGCCACATAAGCAGATTACCAACAGACAGTGCGCCCCAAGAAGCAATGATACTAAAATACAGTGGATACAAAGCAGAAGGTCGTCCACGCAAAATGTGGACCTCATAACAAACAGAGGTAGTGAAAACACTATGAATTGCACACAAAGGCCCGTTCTATTAATCTCTTCTTAGTCTGAGGTTGTGATGCCAAACATAATTAAATAAAAGAAGAAGACTATGTCACACACACAAAGTAACCAAACTGGACATACGTTACAGGCCAATGAGTTCAACTTCAATGTGGAGATGGCACTTAGTCTAGCATTTGAACATATAATAGACAATACGAGTATACTTACCGTGTGAATATCTTGATATCAGCTTAAGTATAATATTTGGGGAGAGAAACTACCGCTGTGCAGTCAGATGTCAAATGCGATGTTCTTTGTTTTGTGGCGATGTCAAACTGTAAGAATACATTGAATAAACCTAGCTTTTATAGGGACATTTAATCCCAACAAAGAATGCGTTTTAATAAATGTTATTATCCTCTTTATTGACACCTTTCAGATTTCATTAAACGAATATTGCATCAGTTTTCTGCGTTCAAGTATTAGGTCACGTAGGAACAGATGATGTACAAGGGCTTGAGCGTTAAAGAGTAATTTCCTATACAATGAACATAGGAAACACACATGGCCAACCTCCATGTCAGTCTAAGACAAACTATACGGAGATGTAAACAGACTCCGATTGACAACTAACTACTTTAGAAGTATACACGTCGATGTCAGTCCAAGACAAACTATACGGAGTTGTACACAGACTCCGGTTAACAACTACTTTAGAAGTATACACGTCAATGTCAGTCCAAGACAAACTATACGGAGTTGTACACAGACTCCGGTTAACAACTAACTACTTTAGAAGTATACAAGTCGATGTCAGTCCAAGACAAACTATACGGAGATGTACACAGACTGCGGTTAACAACTAACTAATTTAGAAGTAGTTCACAAAGTCAAATATCTCAAGTGTTAACATTCTGTTGCAGAAGACCCAAGTGAGATGGGCCGGTCACGTTCTCGGATGCCTAATAAACGCAGCCCAAAATAGTTGATGTATGGCGAACTTGAAGGGAGTAGATGTTCTGCGGGTAGACAGAAAAAAACCGCTTTAAAGACACTCTTAAAGTGTCTCTGAAATGCTTCGATATAGACACCAACGTGCTGTGAATCTCAGGCGCAAGATCGCCAAATGGGACGCTGCAACAATACAAGAGGAACCTACATAGCTGAGAATTGTCGTAATGTTAAGGCACAGAAAAAACGAGCTGCGCGAAAAGACAGAACACACAACACCCACATGTCTAACCTTGAACATGTATGCCCCACCTGTGGTGTGTTCTAGGATTGGATTCTACAGTCACCTCCGCACACACCAGAGAGGTGCAGCAGCACACATCTGGGACTGTTGTCATCATCGCTTGCGATGAACGGCTATTAAAAGGTAAAAACCGAAGGATTGACTTCATTGCACCGGGTTTTACCCCATATGGCTCGGCCCCTCTCCACAGAAATGGCACGCCACCTGCGGAGAGTATTGCACAAAGCACAAACTCCGTAGCTCTGGCAACAATCCTAGGGGTCTCTGGAAAAACTGCACTCTTGAACAGAAGGCCGCGGTCCGGATTCGAACCCACGACCATCGACTCGCAAGGCAGATGGCTTAACTACTCAGCCACAGAGGCTATTAATACTTTAGAAGTATACAAGTCAATGTCAGTCCAAGACAAACTATACGGAGATGTACATGGACTCCTGTTGACCACTAACTACTTTAGAAGTATACAAGTCAATGTCAGTCCAAGACAAACTATACGGAGATGTACATGGACTCCTGTTGACCACTAACTACTTTAGAAGTATACAAGTCAATGTCAGTCCAAGACAAGCTATACGGAGATGTACATGGACTCCTGTTGACCACTAACTACTTTAGAAGTATACAAGCCGATGTCAGTCCAAGACAAACTATACGGAGATGTACACAGAATCCAATTGACCACTAACTACTTTAGAAGTATACAAGTCAATGTCAGTCCAAGACAAACTATACGGAGATGTACACAGAATCCAATTGACCACTAACTACTTTAGAAGTATACAAGTCGATGTCAGTCCAAGACAAACTATACGGAGATGTACACAGAATCCAATTGACCACTAACTACTTTAGAAGTATACAAGTCAATGTCAGTCCAAGACAAGCTTTACGGAGATGTACATGGACTCCTGTTGACCACTAACTACTTTAGAAGTATACAAGTCAATGTCAGTCCAAGACAAGCTATACGGAGATGTACATGGACTCCTGTTGACCACTAACTACTTTAGAAGTATACAAGCCGATGTCAGTCCAAGACAAACTATACGGAGATGTACACAGAATCCAATTGACCACTAACTACTTTAGAAGTATACAAGTCAATGTCAGTCCAAGACAAACTATACGGAGATGTACACAGAATCCAATTGACCACTAACTACTTTAGAAGTATACAAGTCGATGTCAGTCCAAGACAAACTATACGGAGATGTACACATAATCCAATTGACCACTAACTACTTTAGAAGTATACAAGTCAATGTCAGTCCAAGACAAGCTATACAGAGATGTACATGGACTCCTGTTGACCACTAACTACTTTAGAAGTATACAAGTCAATGTCAGTCCAAGACAAGCTATACGGAGATGTACATGGACTCCTGTTGACCACTAACTACTTTAGAAGTATACAAGCCGATGTCAGTCCAAGACAAACTATACGGAGATGTACACATAATCCAATTGACCACTAACTACTTTAGAAGTATACAAGTCAATGTCAGTCCAAGACAAACTATACGGAGATGTACACAGAATCCAATTGACCACTAACTACTTTAGAAGTATACAAGTCAATGTCAGTCCAAGACAAGCTATACGGAGATGTACATGGACCCCTGTTGACCACTAATTACTTTAGAAGTATACAAGTTCCATGTCAGTCCAAGACAAGCTATACACAGAGATGTACACAGAATCCAATTGACCACTAACTACTTTAGAAGTATACAAATCGATGTCAGTCCAAGACAAGCTATACACAGAGATGTACACAGAATCCAATTGACCACTAACTACTTTAGAAGTATACAAGTCGATGTCAGTCCAAGACAAACTATACAGAGATGTACATGGACTCCTGTTGACCACTAACTACTTTAGAAGTATACAAGTCGATGTCAGTCCAAGACAAACTATACGGAGATGTACATGGACTCCTGTTGACCACTAACTACTTTAGAAGTATACAAGTGGATTATGAAAACATTGGAGGCAGAAGAAGAAGAACAGCAATTTTATTGTTCAACAAATTGTAACTTTCCTGAGTTTGTTTCATTTGATAAATGTTTGGAAACGTAAAGAAATAAATACTGTCTTTCACTGGCTCTATTATTTCTGTGACACACTTTTTGCGTGGATGACCGTTTGCTTTATATCCATTGTATATGAGTAACATTGCTCTTTGAGACACATTGTTTGTTGGTAATCTACTTATGTGTCGTAACAATTGCGTTTCTAAAGTTCAGTACTGATGTTGTACACATTTTCCTGATGTCTTACTTTCACTTAATATATGGAGACACTTTATCTCTGCATAGACAATTCATCTCTGTATAGACAATTCATCTCTGTATAGACAATTCATCTCTGTATAGACAATTCATCTCTGCATAGACAATTCATCTCTGTATAGACAATTCATCTCTGTATAGACAATTCATCTCTGTATAGACACTTTATCTCTGCATAGACAATTCATCTCTGTATAGACAATTCATCTCTGTATAGACAATTCATCTCTGTATAGACAATTCATCTCTGTATAGACACTTTATCTCTGTATAGACAATTCATCTCTGTATAGACAATTCATCTCTGTATAGACAATTCATCTCTGTATAGACAATTCATCTCTGTATAGACAACATCCTTATAGACAATTCATCAATGTGTAGAAACTTTATCTCTGTGTAGACACGTTATTTCTGTGTAGACACTTCATCTCTGTGTAGAAAATTCATCTCTGTGTAGACAATTCATCTCTGTGTAGACAATTCATCTCTGTATAGACACCATCTCTTGCTGCTCATCTCAATAGCATTAATCACCAGGTAGAACAGACATCTCTGTCACCGATCTGGAACTTTGCTCACCTGATGACAGCAGACTCTTATATTCTGGAGTATCGCTTGACTTCAGGTTTAGTTTAGTTAAGTCGTCGGTAGTATTCAAAGGTTTCAATGTTCAACTACAGCAAGCGTAGTGTATGCACGCGTAGTGTCTGCACGCTTAGTGTATATCTCCATTTGTCCGTTTGGTATTCTTTTCCATTTTATTTACCCCCTCCTTACTTCCCAACTCAGCGCCCTCCTCTACCTCTGGTTACTTGTACGGAGGTATGTTCCTTGATTTCATGCGCTCATGGTCGTTTTCTCCTCGTCCATGTGTGCACTTTCTGTGCAATCCTGCACTTCTCTCTACATAGTTGCACTCATTACGGCCAATCGCTGGATGCTGTTGGAGATATTGCGAAGGAGATCGGAGAACCTATGGACATGTCCGGAGTGTAATGAAGAAATTCCTTATTGAAACATTGTACTCACCACTGCCTCTCTGACTCTCTCTGTCTCTCTCTCTCGCTCTTGCTCTTTGCGTCATTAGTCGCTACTAAAAACTAGCCACTATACACTGGAGGGCGTCCATTTCCCCCTGATCCATCTCCTCTGTCGATATATCTGTTCACACCCCCTTATAGGGCTCAACTATTACAATTGTCTGTGCGAATACTTCTTCATATATTCATTACTCTTACTTTAATTTGTTTTCCTGATTGCAATTTATAGTATACGTATGTTAGATCGACCACTAACTTGCCTTGGTCTGCTATGCCCTGCCAGACAGCTTGATTGCAGTTGCTAGTAGAAATATGATGGATCGCCCCACTAACTTGCCTTGGTCTGCTACGCCCGGCCAGACAGCCTGATTGCAGTCTCTAGTATACATATGATAGATCGACCACTAACTTGCCTTGGTCTGCTATGCCCGGCCAGAGAGCCTGATTGCAGTCTCTAGTATACATATGATAGATCGACCCACTAACTTTCCTTGGCCTGCTATGCCCGGCCAGAGAGCCTGATTGCAGTCTCTAGTATACATATGATAGATCGACCCACTAACTTTCCTTGGTCTGCTATGCCCGGCCAGACAGCAAAATAGACTATGGTGAATTGAACTGCTCAGGATATCTACACTATATATTAAGCTAAGGGAGAGAACTGAATTATATCGAGCCTGTGTAATTAGTTCTTTACTATATGGCTCAGAAACATGGACAACCTACTCAAGGCACGAGAGGAGACTTAACATCTTTCACCTTCGATGCCTCTGCAAGATTATGAACATCAGGTGATACGACAAGATAACCAACTCTGAAGTACTGCAACGTGCAAACCTGTCTTCTATAATGGACATGCTCAGCAGTGGACGACTAAGATGGTTGGAGCATGTGAGAAGAATGGAAGCTTGTCGTATGCCAAAACAAATGTTGTTCTGTGAACTTTCGGAGGAAGAGGCACCAGGGCAGACGACTGCTCAGATATAAAAATGTTTGCAAGGCCTCGATAAAAAACTGTTCTATAGGTCCCTGCACATGGGAAAAACTAGCTGTTGACAGAGTTGTGTGGAAAGCGATATTACGCAAGGGCGCAGAGTCTTTTGAGAAGAGACTTATGTATAAGTTGAAAGACAAGAGAGAAAAGCGAAAACTCAGAAGTTGTCACAGAGTAAGACACTTGTCAATTGACTGTCTGTAAAGAAGAAAAAAGACTGTACAATACAATATTAAACTAGAAGTGATCATGTTATTCTAGGATACATTGGCTGCACAAGCCTATCTTCGCTTATGCATAATCTTCCTGGACATATTCTTTTCTCTCACGTCATTGACATTACTTGTCCCACTGTTCAAGCCCTATGATATTGGATTATGTATACGCCCATGCTCACGGGTAGTCAAGTAGGCATAGTAGGTAGCCATGTCGGTCTGCTATTAGATAACCAACTCTTCATCTCTCTACATTTAATCAGTTGGTGTTACCTGTTGACAAGTAGAACTGATGTCTGAGGACAGTAGATGTGTTTAAGCAGCGCCAGAGAGCTATCAGTTTGCATCTCTTCGACATATGTTGGAGACCAGCAACTGTTGGTCTGCTCGCCCGGGACAGACGATCAGTTCTAGTAATCAAATAACCACTAATTCTCTCAGCTATGCTTGAGAATTTGTAGTTAGTATAAATATTAAAACGTTTTGACGCCAGGATGGACTTTATTCAATGGTGATTCAACACTTACTGGTCTGCTAGCCTCTCAGCAGAAATGACATAATTAAACTCGGAACACACTAATATTGCTATAAACACGAACTAATAGTTTAATTAGCAATTCCTAGTGCTCAGAAAATGGACAACTCTGGACGTGAGGAGATTAACATCTTTCCTTCGTCAACTGAAGATTGACATCTATCGCCCAAGATTCGCCTCTCAGCTGCAATTGTTTTCATTGGACACTAGCTACGCTGTCAAAAAAGAAACTGTATGCAAACATGTTCTGCTCCATTCACCGCATAATGTCAGATTATATAAAATTTTAGTCAAGGCTATGAAAAATGTTCAATAGGTCTACAGGAAAGAAAAGCTGACAGTTGGTCGAAAGAGATATTAGCAACCGTTCTTTTTACTTCATTTTTAAGTTGAAGACACAGAGAAGCGAAAAGAAGTTGTCACAGACCTTTCAATTGACTGTCTTTGAAATATAAGACTTCTTCATATTCTAGAAGTGTATTTATTCTAGATACAGCATGGCTACAGCATCTTCCTAGATTCTTCCTGACACATATTCGTTTGTCTTATTTCTGGTGTAAGTGGGCCACCTCTTTCTTCTGCATACTGGGGACATTTCTGTAGAATATGCTCTGTTGTCATACTCGCCAAGTCACAGGGGCACAGGTTGTTGGTGCTTATCTTGATTTTAGTGTACAGGTGGTGTCTCATTTTGTTGTGACCCGTCCAGAGGCAAAGTATGACAGTCTGGTCCCTTCTGAACAGTTGGTAATATCCATCATCCTTGTTATGTTTTGTGTGTTTTTATCCCACTTTGTTTTGTAGTGCCCTCTGGTGATGGTTTTTGCTTCTTTATAGCTGACCAGGTTGTCCTTTTGGAGCATTCCTGCTCCCTCTTTAGCCAGCCTGTCAGCTTCCAAATTCTTTCCCCGCCTTACCTATTCTTTGATATATCAGTATAGGGAACCTGGTCAAAGAACCAAGTGCAAACTTGTATTCTCTTGAAGATCGCAAACAAACAAACAGACCAACAAACAAACAGAATAACAAATAATACAAAAATGAAAACCACAAACTGAATAAAGTTCTTTTTTTCATATTTTTGTACTGCTTGTATTTATGTTATTAAGCATGCAGAAATGAGACTGATATATAAGACGATCTTGTTTTCGTTAAATCTGATATTATAAATACATCATCATTAAACAATTGTCTTCTTGAGAATGTCAGTCACATTCTGTCAGAGACCTTATATCGCTTGCTTCACTCTAGATCTGCAGTATTAGTATCACTATTTAAATCTGCGTTTGTTCCATTGGAAAGCTTAGGATGTCTGTAATTGCCATGTACAGCACTACCACCCTTGGGTGAGCCACGGGAAGGTGGATTAGTACGAGCCTTGTTCCCTCCCTTGCTAGTCTTAGTTTTGTCTTTGCGAGCTGCGTTAACCGCAACACTCATCACCAGCATCAATAGTATGATAATTGCAGCTCTCATCTGCAACAAATAAAACATATAATAATCATATTAAATATTATGCACACAGAGATCGACCGTGTGTTGGTGAAACTCACAAGGAGAGAAAAGAATAGTAAGCATGTCGTAAGAGGTATGAGCATAGGAAAGCTATGCTATTAAATAAAAAGCGTCGCATAAATCGGATGTGCTGGCCTACATGTAGGCGCATAACTGTCACAACGTACAATTGCACTTAGGATCAGATCACATACAATCCCAAAGAATTGTTTAACAAGTGGTTGATATGGAACGTTAGAAGAAGAAGCACACAGAGACAAGATGAACGGAAGAAGGGCAATGTAAGTTGGATGATCCTCATGTGATCTACTCCATAACATTATAAGAACTTGTTCATTTTTGTTCAATACTCTAAAAGAAATATCTGAGAATGACTGCTGCTGCTGACGCCGGCCAACTTGCACAGAACAGAGAGTTTTTTCTGGATTGCTGTCATGGGAGCCAAGTTCCGGAAGGGATAAGCTACTCGATGATAATGGCGATGATGAAAAGACAGATTATAAATGCAACCTTCATTCAACACTATGCTACCAGTGCCAAACAAGGGCACTGACAAAGAACAAGAAGGAAAATTACACCAATTACTGTGAAATGAAATGCTTGAGGAAAGCAGTAAATAAAACAAGAAGAGACCATATAAGAAATGATAAAATTAGAAGAAGAGTCGGAACAACACCTGCTATTAGATTCATTGAAAAACAGAGACTCAAATGGTTTGGTCACTTGGTGAGAATGAACCCGAATACACCAGTTGCAGTTACAATTTGAAAATGGTATCATCAAAAGGAAGAGACAGACCAAGAAAAAGATGGATTGATAGAGTTACAGACATCTTAAAACTCCACAATACTACAGCATATCAAGCAACCAGAATGTACTATCTCGGAAACCGATCATCAGTTAAACATGCGACCTCTAACGGCAAAAAAAGCAGAGAAGAACAAAAGAGAAGAAATAAGAACGGGCTCTGAACCCAAGATGGTGATTCGAAAAGGATTTGACTTCTTTGCTGATGTTCTGTTATAAAAGACTGTATACACTAGAATTTGGTTGCATTCTTATCTTTGTTTCTCAATGTAATTCTTCTTTGAACTCTTCATATCGATCACTTGTTAAACCACTCTTTGTCAGATGTATGTGAATATGAGCCTAAGAGCGATTCTATATTGTGTCAGTTATGCGTCTACAAGTAGGTCAGCACATCCTACTTAATTAGTTAAAAGTTGAATTTTCATATTTGGGAAAATAGGGTTTTCCGTGGCCTAGAGGTTAGGTGTTCTTCTATCGTACCAAAGGTACCAGGTTCGCTCCCTCGTAGAACTATCTGGATATTTTTCAGTGTAGGTGAGATCGAGCTCCTAGTCCTATCGGAGATGGACGATAAAATGTAGGTTCCGTGTTCAATTTGAGCACGTAATAGAACTCCTGGCAGTTCCCAATTGAGAAGATCAGGCTGGAAAACCGCTGCCATGGAAAAAATCATTAGAAAAGATTAGAATTAAAAATTCTTTAAAAAGTATCTTCACCATCTTCAAAATTACATCCGGTGCTACGGAGTTCGTGCACTGCCGCTGAGATCTTCCTTGTAAGAAAGAGATCGGAGTATACATGGCTACTCACCGAAGTGAAATGATGATGGTCCTATCAATCAATCAATCAATCAATCATGAGCAAAAGGAAGACAAGAATGTACTATGAAAATAACTCTCAAAAGAAGAACAAAATTACAATATGTTAAAGCATATCACTAGGGCACACAGAAATAACAAAACTGGAGATACATTACATCCAATAAGTTCAGCTTTCATGTGGAGATGGTATTTCATCTAGTCCTGAATATATATATGGCCTTTTCCGTCTTTACAGACGGTCAATTGGCAAGTGTTTTACTGTGACAACCTCTGAGTTTTCACTTTTCTCTCTTGTCCTTCGGCTCATACATAAATAAGTCTCTTCTCAAAAGACTCTGCGTCCTTGCTCAATATCGCTTTCCACACAACTCTGTCATCAGCTAGTTTTTCCCATGTGCTGGGACTTATAGAAAAGTGTTTTTATTGACGCTTTGCAGACATTTTATATCTGAACAGTGGTCTGCCCTGGTGCCTCTTCCCCTCCCGAAAGTTCTTCTTCGAACGCTCCACAACGACCACTTGATAACCACTCTGTGTGATCTGAGTCTAAGAGCGATTGTACGCTATGCCTGTTATGCACCTACAAGTAGGCCAGCACTTCCGATTTATGCGAAGCTTTTTATTTTCTAGGGCAGCTTCCCTAGGTCCTACATCAGTCGCCTTTTACGACATGTCTTGTAGGTCGCAGTGGTGCTATTCTTTGCTTCCCTTGCGGGCCCAGGCACCACACGGGCGTGTTTCGAAAGTTCACAGAACAACATTTGTTTTGGCATACGACAAGTTTCCATTCTTCTCACATGCTCCAGCCATCTTAGTCGTCCACTGCTGAGCATGTCCATTATACAGGGTGTTCAAGATAAAAGTAGCCAAACTGACAAGTTTTGATGTTTCAATCGGGCTACTTTTATCTTGAACACCCTGTAGAAGGCAGGTTTACACGTTGTAGTACTTCAGAGTTGGTTATCTTGTCGTACCACCTGATGTTCATAATCTTGTGGAGACATCGAAGGTGAAAGACTAGCCACACCCTATACGAGCGTTGATTTCTTCATCAAGAGAAAGGCTGGTGTAGTGACCATGGACCCAAGATAGCAAAATAGACCTGAATATAAAATAGACAATACAAGTATACTTACCGTGTAAATATCTTGATATCAGCTGAAGTATAATATTTGAACTGAGAAGCTAGCACTGTGCAGTCAGATGTCAAAGATGATGCTAGAGTCTTTACTTTCGTGGCGACGTCGAACTGTAAAAATACATTTGATAACCCTAGCTTTTATAGGACAACTAATCCAACAAAGAATGCGTTTTATTAAGTGCTCTTATCAGTTTTATTAAACACCTTTCAGATACGATGAAACGAATATTACATCAGGTTTCCGCACTCTAGTATTAGGAACGTAGGAACAGGTGTATTATAAGTGTACTTGCTGCATTTATCAGCAATCCCTATACGTTGTTAACCTCCATGTCAGTTCAAGACAATCTATACGGAGATGTACCGGTTGACCACTAACTACTTTAGAAGTATACAAGTTCATGTCAGTTCAAACACAGAATCCGGCTGACCACTAACTACTTTAGAAGTACACAAGTCGATGTCAGTCCAAAGCAAGCTATACGGAGATGTACACAGAATCCAGTTGACCACTAATGACTTTAGAAGTATACAAGTTCCATGTCAGTCCAAGACAAGCTATACACAGAGATGTACAATCAATCAAGTGCCATGCCTGCCGGCGTAGGCGATCATGTCTCTCCACAACTCTCTTTGCTTGGTGCATGTAATCAGTTCTGACGTCGATATTTTGTCGAACCATGATGTCAGGCCATCCAACATCTTCTCCCTCTGTCTTCCACGATCTCTCCTTCCCTGAATTTTACCTGTAGTCACCAAATGTTCTAAACCTTCTCTTCGCATTATATGCCCGAAGAACCTTGATTGTCGGATTCTTATTCTTTTGATAAGGTTTCTTTGTGTGCAGGCCTGATTTAAAACCTCCACGTTTGTTTTCTTCGCTGTCCATGGAATTCTCAACATTCTTCTGTAAAACCACATCTCTGTGGCTTCCAATGATCGTATTGATTGTTTGTTCAGTGTCCATGATTCGCTGCCATACATAAGAATTGGTTCAATATAGCATTGGAGTACTCGTTTTCGCAGTGTCATTGGTAGTGAGTTCACGCATAGTGTGTTCTTCATTTTCATAAAAGCTGCTTTCGTTTGAGCTATTCTACTCCTAATCTCTATTGTACATCTTCCATCTGATGTTAAGAATGTTCCTAGATACTTGAATCGATGGACTTGTTTCAGTGTTGTGTTATTTATTTTGATATTGCATGTTGGTGTTTCTTGTTTCTTGATGTACACAGAATCCAATTGACCACTAACTACTTTAGAAGTATACAAGTCGATGTCAGTCCAAGACAAGCTATACGGAGATGTACACAGAATCCAATTGACCACTAATTACTTTAGAAGTATACAAGCCGATGTATGTCCAAGACAAGCTACACGGAGATGTACAGACTCCTGATGACCACTAACTACTTTAGAAGTTAGTCTGAGAACGATGTAATCATTTATACTGATGAGTCAGTGATTAGAGACGTGCGAAGCTCATGAATTTCCACTGCTCAAGTCAAATGTGATGTTATCAAGGAAGACATTGGTGGTTTTTTGCCGTGACTTCAATCAGTCTCACTATGGAAATTATGGCAGTAACTAAAACGATCGTCTGAATGGAGTCACATACTTTTATCCTTTCTATTATGTGCTCAAATTGAACACGGGACCTACTTTTTATCGTCCATCTCCGATAGGACTAGGAGCTCGATCTCACCTACACTAAGATCAGGGATCTCTGGGAAAATACCCAGACAGTTCTACGAGGGATCTTCTTCTTCTTCTTCAGCGATCTCTGGTCATGCGCTTAATTTACTGTGGACCACAAACTGGGCAGACAGCTTCAGGTCTGTCAGGTTTCCCCAAAGCTTAGTTTTCAGGTCGACTGGGTGTGGCCACATGTTGCTTCTCAGCTCACACAGAAGAGGACAGTCTTGCAGGATATGCTCTGGTGTCTGTTCTGCCTGCTGACACTGGCAGAGAGCTGTTTGACTTATTCCTAGTCTGTATAAGTGTTTGTTGAGTCTGCAGTGTCCGGTGCGTAGTCGAAATATAATGACCTGGTCTGTTCTGCTTAGGTCTTTGAGGGAGTCTTTTCCATAATCATATCCAGTGTTTGTCTTCCAGTCTACTGCAGATTTTCTCTGTATGAGGGTTTTGACCTCTTGAAAAGACAAGGGTTGGTAAATTTGCTCTTTGGCACTGCCCTCCTTAGCTAAGACATCAGCACTCTCATTGCCTGCAATGCCACAGTGAAATGGAATCCACTGCAAGTGAATTTCTGCCTTTTCTGAAAGCTGAGCAAGTTCTCTTTGTAGTTTTTGTACTGTGCTATCAGTGGATTTAGCTTCCAGGGCTTGTATAGCTGACAATGAGTCTGTAAGAAATACCATCTTGCTTGCAGCTGCTTGCAGCTTATTCATGTGCTGTGCTGCCATCAGAAGGGCTATGAGTTCTGCTTTGTAGTTGGAACATATTCTTCCAGTAGGAGCCGCTAGAGACACAGTGGTAGCATCTGGGTGCCTAATGTACACTCCTGCTCCACCATTCATGGTTGCCTCCATTGCCGATCCATCTGTGTAAATTCTTATCCAGCTGTCTTCTGGAAACATGTAATGGAGATGTTCCATTGTAATTGCTTTCTACGAGGGATCGAACCTGGTACCTTTGGCTACGAAGAAGAACACTTAACCTCTAGGCCACAGAAAACCCCATTTTCCAAAATATGAAAATTTATTGATTGATTCGAAGAGTATGCTCAGAAAGATTGAAACAGGCTAGGCTCAGAGACCATGGTTAGGGTCGCAAAAGAGGTCTATGCTGTTAAAAATCAGTTTTATTTTTGTGCGAGGGCATTCAGGTGTAACGGGAAATGAACGTTCCGATAAACTTGTAGTTATGACTGCTGTAACAAGTGAGCGAGCGATGGGTCAGGTCAATACTAAAAAAACTCCTAAGGGAGAGAGAAGTGTAAATGATTCAAGTAATAGTAGTGAATCTCCAACCCTAACCAGACTGCAAGAATTCAAAGTTAAATGTGGTGTAGCTAGACAAGAGCAATCTACTGGTAGCTAAATAAGAATAGTAAACCAACAGAGAACTGGTGTCGTTAGTCACCACTCGCTGGGAGACATACTGACACGCTGAGTGACATACTGACACGCTGAGAGATATACTGACACGCTGGGAGACATACTGACACGCTGAGAGACATACTGACACGCTGAGAGACATACTGACACGCTGAGAGACATACTGACACGATGAGAGACATACTGACACGCTGAGAGACATACTGACACGATGAGAGAAATACTGATGAGGGAAGATTAGAACACTTATTCGCCCGAGTGGTTACCCGGGCCCAAATTTGGGGTGTAAAGAATAGAACCACTGTTACCTGCCACGCATGTCGTAAGAGGCGACTAAGAAGGTTTGGCTGAAATCGGATGCGTGTGTCCTAAACGTGTAGAGATCTATGCGTTTAGGGGCCTACCAAACCAATGTGCAACGTATAGACGTTCTTGGCAAAGATCAAACATATCACAAAGAGTGATTAAAATTGGTCGTAAAGAACGAACGCAAAGAAGAAGAAGAACACTTATTTATTTATTGATTCGATGTGCAGTGATGATGATGATGATCCGACCACTAAACTAAACTACTTTAGAATTATACAAGTCGATATCTGGAAACGTTGGAAGAAGAAGAAGAGTAATTTCATTGTACGACAAATTTTAAGTTTGTGTTTGTTTCGTTGGAGAGATCTTTTCTAATTACGTTTTTAATGGTGATTCCGAATATTGTTTTAGTTTTTGCTATCACGTATAGTTTTTTTTTACAAATAAGTTAATACAAAATTGTCATACAACAAATAAGTTAATACAAAATTGTCATACAACAAATAAGTTAATACAAAATTGTCATACAACAAATAAGTTAATACTAAATTGTCATACAACAAATAAGTTAATACTAAATTGTCATACAATAAATAAGTTAATACTAAATTGTCATACAACAAATAAGTTAATACATAATTGTCATACAACAAATAAGTTAATACTAAATTGTCATACAACAAATAAGTTAATACTAAATTGTCATACAACAAATAAGTTAATACAAAATTGTCATACAACAAATAAGTTAATACAAGATTGTCATACAACAAATAAGTTAATACAAAATTGCCATACAACAAATAAGTTAATACTAAATTGCCATACATCAAATAAGTTAATACAAAATTGTCATACAACAAATAAGTTAATACAAAATTGTCATACAACAAATAAGTTAATACAAAATTGTCATACAACAAATAAGTTAATACACAATTGTCATACAACAAATAAGTTTATACAAAATTGCCATACAACAAATAAGTTAATACAAAATTGCCATACAACAAATAAGTTAATACAAAATTGCCATACAACAAATAAGTTAATACAAAATTGCCATACAACAAATAAGTTAATACAAAATTGTCATACAACAAATAAGTTAATACAAAATTGTCATACAACAAATAAGTTAATACATAATTGTCATACAACAAATAAGTTAATACAAAATTGTCATACAACAAATAAGTTAATACTAAATTGTCATACAATAAATAAGTTAATACTAAATTGTCATACAACAAATAAGTTAATACAAAATTGTCATACAACAAATAAGTTAATACAAGATTGTCATACAACAAATAAGTTAATACAAAATTGCCATACAACAAATAAGTTAATACAAAATTGTCATACAAATGGAAATTGTTTGCGTTTTTTGGAAACTGTTTATTTTACCTAGAATGATAATACTTATGATTTCTATTTGTAGGATCATCATGGAGAAAATCCGAGTGGAATTTAACAAGAAAAGTCCTTTCCGGGAACCCACAGGGACAGCGAAAGAAAGGCAGGCCTAAAAATATATGGAGACGGAATTTGCTTCAGCTCTTGCATCCAGACTGAGTGCTAATTTGATGAGTCAAACAAAAGGTCTTCGTACGATGGATGATCTGGAAGAATGTATTAATGGTATGTTGTTCACGATTTCAGTCCAACCACATAACGGAGTTATGTTATTTCCAGGTTATTAAAATTAGTTAAAATAACAAGAATAGTTTTGAAGGTAAATTTAATACATTAATAATAATTCCTGTGGATTGTCAGGTCGAACGGATTAGAGTACGGCTCCCATGCTGGAGACCCGGGTTCAATCCATGATAAGGCCAATGATTTTTTGTGGTGTAGAGGTTAGGTGCACGCCTCTAGTTTCAAAGGTACTCGCTTCCTCGTGGGGCAATAAGGGTAGTTTTCCGGAGATCCCTGATCTCAGTGTGGGTGAGATCGAACTCATAGTCCTATCGGAGACGGACGATAAAATGTAGGTACCGTGTTCAAGTTGAGCACATACAAGAAATACAAATAGGAAAACACAAATACACCAATACCATATAGTCAAACATATATCAATCAGTGAGAATGACAGGCGAAGGGAATGTTTGTTGAAATATATCTATTTTTTGATAATATATTGTACAAAATAACAAATAAAACGAAATATGGAATACAAGACAAAAACATAGCTCCCACTGAATGATCCTTACTGTTGAAGCGTAAATAAAGTCTAGTTTCTTCTTCTTTGCGTTCGTTCTTTACGACCAATTTTAATCACTCTTTGTGATATGTTTGATCTTTGCCAAGAACTTGTATACGTTGCACATTGGTTTGGTAGGCCCCTAAACACATAGACTTCTACACGTTTATGACGCATGCATCCGATTTCAGCCAAACCTCCTTAGTCGCTTCTTACGACATGCGTGGCAGGTAACAGTGGTTCTATTCTTTACACCCCAAATTGGGCCCGGGTAACCACGGGCGAAGTCCTAGCTAAGAAGTGACCAATGTCTCGCCTCAAGTCGGACAACAGAAGAAGACGGTTACAATATGTTTCTGAACTCCAGTTTTTTGTTTATTTCTGGCCTTTGGACTCTCTGGTGGGGCTGTAACGCTGATGTTCTTCATCTTCAGCTATCTCTGGTCATACGCTTAATCCACTGTGGACTACAAACTGGACTTTCAGGTTCAGGTCTGTCAGATTTTCCCAAAGCTTTAGAGAGACTGTGTGTGTCCACATGCTGCTTCTCAGCTCACCCAAGAGAGGGTAGTCTTGAATGATATGCTCCGGTGTCTGTTCCGCCTGCTGATACTGGTAGAGAGCTGTTTGACTTATTCCTAGTCTATATAAGTGTTTGTTGAGTCTGCAGTGTCCGGTGTGTAGTCGAAATAGAATGTCCTGGTCTGTTCTACTTAGGTCTGTGGTGGTCTTTTCTATAATCATGCCCAGTGTTTGGCTTTCATCCTTCTGTAGATTTTCTCTACATGAAGGTTGTGACCTCTTGAAAAGACAGGGATTGGTAACTAGAAAGCCGGTGCGTTCCCAAACTGTTTACACGGAATTACCATGTTTCGTTCCTACACTCCATTTTTTTTAAATGTATTTTAAATATATATATATTATCAGTTCATCGTAGCATCATAATTTCGCAATATTGTAAAGACCACCATCTCATATTGTCATTTCACGGGCATGAATTCTTGAAATTGGTATGTACAAATGAAAATAAACACTTATATTGAAGACTTATATTGTTCTATAAAAAATGTCTGAAGTCACCCCCTGATATTAATGGGAACATATAAATATTTATTTAATTAAATAAATATTCGGCACCCTCGCCGTTGCTATGGAGCTCGTGCAGTGACTTTTGATCTTCCTCTGTAAGAAAGGGATTGGGGCACAAATGGTTAATCACAGAAGTGCAATGATGACGGTCCTGTTAATCAAGCAATCACTTCTATTGAAGAACAAGATTTTGCATTTCTATACATCTTGACAAGCTGTTGGAAATGACGTGCCGAAGCGTGCAATTCAATGTTCAAGCAAAACGATCGGTTTTAGATAAGCGACTGGAGCATAGACACTTTCAATAATGTATCACGCGATATTTAGAATGACCATTTCTTCATTTACATTCCATTGACAACATTCTTGCCAACACATGTTGCTTGATGAGCGCAAATTATGAATCAGAAAGAGCAAACGAGTTTGAAAGAATTGATCTCTGTTCTAGCCAATGTTTCGGATATATCTTTTTTCTGCTGTTGTTTTTAGGGCCCGCCCGGACGTGATATACCAGGTGGACCCCGTACAAGAGATAGAACATGAAAACGTTTATAAACTATCAAGCACCATTAATCCTTCGATCGATGGCGCTCCTAGTTTTGTACAAGGGTAGCCATTTGGCATTTAATGAAGGTTCTCAACCTTAGTCTTTGATCAAGTGGGCACTAGTTCTGTAACACAGGCTGATACCTTTGTGAATCCACAGATTGGGTCACACGGCAGATATCAAGCTATACAGATACTACACTTTGATCTTAACCAAAAGGCCGAGAATTTATCTAATGTTTTCTTAACTTAACAATGTTGTTATTAAATCTGTCTGTTTTTTTAACTTAAGAGTGTTATTAAATCTGTCTGTTTTTTTAATTTAAGAGTGTTATTAAATCTGTCTGTTTTCTTAACTTAACAACGGTTTGATTACATGTTTGTTTTCTTAACTTAACAACGGTTTGATTACATCTGTCTGTTTTCTTAACTTAACAACGGTTTGATTACATCTGTCTGTTTTCTTAACTTAACAATATTGTTAGTAAATATGACTGATTAAGGGACCTCTCTGGCGTAGAGGTACTGTACTCGGTTTGTTGCCCGCATGGAGCGATCGGAATTTTGTTCTCAAAGATCCCTGATCTCAATGAAGGTGAAATTCAGTTCCTAGTTCTACGATGAAACGTAGACCCCAAGCTCAAGTTGAGTACATAAATAATCAATGTCAGCTGAAAATGTAGAGAGTAGACTACATAACCGCTGCCCAACCAAAATTCACTTTAAACTATGAAAGTACCATTCTTTCAAAGGTCGTTGGTTCGAATCCGGACCGTATCGTTAGGCTAACGTGTGCATTTTTCCAACAATCTCCTGAGTTATTGATGGAGCTGCGATGTTCGTGCTTTGAGCAATACTCTCCGCAGGTAGAGTGTCATTTCTGTAGAGAAGGTCCGAACCATATGAAGGGACCTGGTGCAATTAAACCAATCATTCGCCTTTAGGTCCTTCTCTCTTTCTCTCTCTCTCTCTCTCTCTCTCTCTATGTATATATATATATATCAGGAAAGAAGGCGAGAGGAAGACCAAGGAAAAGATAGATAGACTGCATAGCAGAATCCTATCCAAAGACAAAAATAACTCCCCCAAGCCACTAGAGTAGCGCAAGACAAAAATAACTCGCCCAAGCCACTACAGCAGCGCAAGACAAAATAACTCCCCAAGCCACTAGAGTAGCGCATGACAAAAATAACTCCCCCAAGCCACTAGAGTAGCGCAAGACAAAAATAACTCCTCCAAGCCACTAGAGCAGCGCAAGACAAAATAACTCCCCCAAGCCACTAGAGCAGCGCAAGACAAAAATAACTCCCCCAAGCCACTAGAGTAGCGCAAGACAAAAATAACTCCCCAAGCCACTAGAGCAGCGCAAGACAAAACAACTCCCCAAGCCACTAGAGTAGCGCAAGACAAAAATAACTCCCCCAAGCCACTAGAGCAGCGCAAGACAAAAACAGAAAACCACGACAATGGACAACAACCCGGTAGCAGTGTGACAACAAAAGAAGAAGAAGAAGATGAAATTATTTCTGTACTTAGAACACATTGTTTAGAGGTTTAGAACACATTGTGACAACCGGTAAAATCGAGGGTAGAAGAAGACAGAGAGAAAATTTTGGACAGCCTGACTTCATGGCATGGTAGAGCTACAACATCTGAGTTGAGAGCAAACACCAACGACAGAGATTTGTGGAGATCCATGATCGCCTACGCCAGCCGGCACGGCACCTGATGATGATGATGACTTGGATAGAGACCATGTCTGACAATGGTGGCGCAGGAGTGGTATTAATATAATATTTATAATCTGTTTTTTAACTTGCATACGGATGCTCTGGTGTTTCATGGACCTCACTACCTTACATGTTCTTGAGTAATCTAATAGCCGTCCATCGCAAGCAATTATGACAACAATCTCAGACGTGTGCTGTTGCACCTCTCTGGTGTGTGCGGAGGTGACTGTAGAGTCAAATCCTAGAACAGAATCCCCGACCACAGGTGGGGCATACATGATCAAGGTTAGACATGTGCGTGTTGTGTGCTCTGTCTTTTCGCGCTGCTCGTTTTCTCTGTGACTCAACAATGCGATGATTCTCAACTATGCGGGTTCCTCTTTTGTTGTTACAGCGCCACATTTGGCGATCTTGTGCAAGGGATTCCCAGCATGAGGTGTCTATATCGAAGTATTTCAGAGACACTTTAAGAGTGTCTTTAACGCGTTTTTCTGTCCACCAGCTAAACGTCTGCCCCCTTCAAGCTCGCCATAGATCAACTGTTTTGGGATGCGTTTATCAGGCATTCGAGCAACGTGACCGACCCATCTCAGTTGGACCTTCTGCAACAGGGTGTTAACGCTTGGGATCTTTGCTCTTGTGAGGACTTCGCTGTCTGGAATTTTGTCCTGCCAGTTTATTTTTAGTATTCTGCGTAGACAGCTTAGTCTCTGTTCTTGAGTATGTTGGGTGTAGCGAATGACCTAAATCATAGCAGGTGTATCAGAGTGATCCCAGTATGTCCTGAATTCATCTCTCTCTCTCTCTCATTTCTTCTATCTAGTTTGTGACGCTTCTGAAGATTAGGGCAACAACAAAAGCACAACATTCTTCTCTGTTCTTGACCTTCCTCTGTATTGTGTTCCAGCTGTGATTTATTTCTTTCAGTTCTCGTTCTAATGTTCTCACATTTCAGAATGCAATTCTTGTTTTGGAATTCAGGACTTTCATTTTCGGGAAAGTAGCTTCCTTTTCGGCATTCACCAATTCCAGTTACATGAGTCAGTGACTCTGGTAGCCCTTCATGTCCGTAGATAGGTAGTGTCTTCGTTGCTGTTGTCTTAACGTAAAGATTTTTTACATGACGGAATTGTTGTTCCTAAGCCAAACCCCCAACCTGGAGGACCAGAAACTCATATTTAGTCTGACCCTTCCTTGGTGACCTGTCCGGCCTATGTGACCCTGCCAGGAACATAGGTTCCCGCCATACTAGCCCACTGTATGATTGTACGCAAGAATCTCCACCCCTACAAGGTAATAGCCTCATGGAGAGGATTCCCGAATTGATCTCAACATATTAGGTGTATAGTAACAACTGTTATAAGAAGAATGTGCAGATATGTTGGATACACCTGGGAAGAAATGATCAACGAATATCAAAACAGGCATTGAAGTGCGATGCAAAGGATTCAAGAAAGAGAGGACGACCCAGAAACGAACTTTGCTGAGAGAGGCAAGAAATATCAGTCTCAGTTTCAATGAGGAGATTGAGCGAGTTGCCCAGGATAGAGCGGTATGGAGAAATTGCTTGCAGGTCCTATGTAACATATAACGGTACGAGAGGAATTATTAGTTAGTTAGTTAGTTAGTCTTTCCTCTTGGGCCTGTGGGCGGCGCATAGGGCAGAGGTCATAGTTCTCCATGTCTCGCGGTTCGTTGCTATCTGTTTTAGGTCTTTAATGTTTACTAGGCCCATCGTTGAGCCTTCTCTGGTGATGGTTCTACGCAGAGTCTCTCTTGGTCTTCCTCGTTTTCTTTTTCCCTCTGGTGTCCATATGAGGGATTGGTAAGGGAGTCTTCTCTCATCCATTCTTAGTGTGTGGCCGATGTAGTTCCAGCGGCGCTTTCTTATAAAATTTGATACATTTTCTTGCTTGGTCTCTTGTCTTATTTGTGTATTGGGTCTGAAATCTGACCATTTGAGGTTCAATATTCTTCTAAGACATTTATTCTCAAAGTTATCTAATTTTCTTTCTAGAGCTTTTGTTGCTTTCCCAACTCTCGCATCCATAAGTTAATACTGGAATCACACAAGAGTTAAAGATCTTTAATTTTAAGTGCTTGCTGAATGAATTGGACTTCCATATATTTGACAATTTGTTAAAAGCACTTGATGCCAATGCGATTCTGTGTGGAATTTCTGGCGCTGTATCCCCGTAGATGTCATCATACTCCCTAGGTATGTAAAACTTTTGAATTTTTCAAGTGTGTAGTTTTACAAGAGGAATTATTACTATTTTTATATTGGGTATATCGAAAAACCCTTTAATCAGTATGTTAGATGTAATCAGTTTATGAACAGAGAGAATATGGAAAATGTGTGCAGTTTTGAATATCTCCTTTTACTGCTAACAAAAGATGCAAATAGGATGAAGGAAATTAAAAGAAGAACAAACAGGGAGAAAACAACAGGCCTTACAAGAATATGAAAAAATTAAAAACACTATGGAATGGAACAGATGAGAAAATAAAGATCAAAATACTAAGAGCATGTTTTTTATTCTTCATATATATATATGGGTGTGAAGAATTGACATTTAACAAGGCAGTGGAAAAACATATATCTGCTTTTGAATATAAGTGTTACAGAAGATTCCTCAGTATATATTGGACAGAGAAGAGAAAAAATAGATATATCCAGAAAAACACTCAAAATCAAAGAAAACTGACTGATGCTACAAATAAGAATGAGAAAATTGAAGTATTTTTGACATATAAATCAACATGAAAGGTAGGAGAAGACCATTATAGAAGGAGGCGTCACAGTAAAGAGAAGAGGAAGACAACGGAAAAGGTGGATTCAGAATGGTAACGTGATTTGAGCGTGACGGCTGCAGAGGCGGGACATCTGGCCTATAACAGAGAGAAATTCCGAATAATTGGTATGGTGACAAAGTTCACCCAGGACAAGCTATTTGATGATGATGATTTAGTGACCTCAGTATGTTACATGTCCTAAAACGGTCTCAGTATGTTAGGGTGTACTCAGTGATCTCATATAACCTTCTACGTTTAATTCTCTCACACTTAACCTTACTAACCCTTTCCTAATTATTGCTCCAAATAACAACTATGTCATCTCTCAATACATAGTTTTGTTGCTATCTCTCTTTGCTTGCTCTTGTTGGAATGTTTGCAATTATTTAATGTTACGAGGTATCTGGTTATCATATCTAACGTTATTGAATATTAGCTAATTTGGCAACATTCCTGCTTTCCTGGCATACCGATTGTTGCACGTAGGGGCCCAAACAGATGACGTGGAATATCTTCTTTTCTCCAGTCCTGTTTTGCCTCACAGCGTTAGGATAAGAAGAGATTTCTAGAACGAGCCCTTGTGTGCACTTCATAGATAGTGTCTTTCGTCACCTCTTTTGCGGTTCACCTTTTGCGTGGCCGGCCTATTGCTTTGTATCCATTGTATCGAAACAACATTGCTCTTTGAGGTGCACCGTCTGTTGGTAATCTGCTTATGTGGCCGGCCTATTGCTTTGTATCCATTGTATCGAAACAACATTGCTCTTTGAGGTGCACCGTCTGTTGGTAATCTGCTCATGTGGCCGGCCTATTGCTTTGTATCCATTGTATCGAAACAACATTGCTCTTTGAGGTGCACCGTCTGTTGGTAATCTGCTTATGTGGCCGGCCTATTGCTTTGTATCCATTGTATCGAAACAACATTGCTCTTTGAGGTGCACTGTCTGTTGGTAATCTGCTTATGTGGCAGAACTATTTAATTTGTTTCTTGATGAAGTTCAGTATTGAGTTTGTAGCCACTATTTTCCTGATGTCTTCATTTCTCAACCGGTCTCTTCTTGTTACTCCCAGTATTCTTAGTAGACACTTCATCTCTGTCGTGACTAGTTTTCTTCTATCATTTGATGTCAGCATCCAGGTATGGCACTGATAGCATAATGTTGGGAGAAAGATTGTGTTGCTCTTTTTCATGTGCTCTACGATGTCTTGAAATTGTCCTCATGATTCATAGATATTAGTAGTGCAAATTGCGAAGCTATTTCTTGAGTTAACCCAGCCCCACCCCTTTCTACATGTGTCACTTCTTACCGGTTTTCGAAATCTCTTCATAATTCTACGAGCGCAAATTATATTATACCACTGTCGGCTTGTTGTGCCTGTCCCAGTGGATTAGAATTCACTAGATGGGTCACACTGAAATACTTGCTTGGGAGATGATCAGAGCAATTATGGACATGTCCGATGTGCGATGAAGATGATCCTCAAATGAACAATGAACACAATACTTATTCAGTCACATAGATACATCGTCCTAATCCAGTCACATAGGTGCATCGTTATACTTATCCAGTCACATAGGTACATCGTCATACTTATCCAGTCTCATAGGTGTATCGTCATAATCCAGTCACATAGGTACATCGTCATACTAATCCAGTCACATAGGTACATCGTCATACTAATCCAGTCACATAGGTGCATTGTCATAATCAATGCATCATCATCAGTTTTCGTTGCCTTCAAAGGCACATAGGCAGAGACAAAAATTGTCCACTTCATTCAATCTTTTGCCTATCTTACTACATCAAACCTGTAAACGTATTCTCTGTCACTGATTGGCAGTGTGTAAAAAGTTCAGAACCAACAAAACGATGAATTCAGTAAATAGCTCAACGCGACTCGTGAAAATACCAGTGGACATGAGTTGTATTCAATTTTAGTCTGGAACATCTTCATTGCTCTCCGGACATGTCCATATGTGATCCGATCTCGTTCGCAATATCTCCAGCGGTGTCTAGCGACTAACCGTACCAGTTCGATTTTGATTGATGCGCCTACTCATACACATATTGCGCTGTTCTTTTCTGGTCACTCTAATCTTCAATACAAACTCTTGCAGTATAGCAGTTGATGTGGATTGGTTTAAATGAAAATCCTCTTTGCGGCCACACTATGTGAGAACGTTCAGAGTGTCAGCTATATCCATTTGCTGACCCCCTGATATGGTGGCAGAGTCAGCGGACACGTCTGCTCTCTCACTGCAATCGACGCCCATGTGTCCCTTAACGTAATTCTGCTAATTGTTGACGCTTGTAGTGATTCAGCCCACTGTCTGCGCATTGAACCAGGCTCCATGCTTCTGATCATACTCAATGAATCATTCAGAGTGGACGCGCACGAATGTTCATGAGCTAATTTCAGGAGTTCGCAGTTGATGAGCGATATTCGCAGAGTGTTGAGGGGAGTGACGGTTGGTGCAGGACAGTCGAGAGAAAAACTGCGCCTCGGACAGTCGAGACTACTCGAGACTTGACTGTTAGGCAAGCATGCGACACATGGTCGCTAACTGGAGTGTGTTGGAAAAGAGAGACTGCAAGATAAAGAGAAGACGAACTGGGGCCTGTCGGATGAGTGACGATGATATATCATCATTCATTATGCAATAGATCATTATAGGTTCATGGTGTATACTGAACTGCCGTGATCTAACCAAAAGGCACACTTCGTTATTCCTGACTGAGGCTAAATCGGTCTGTCACTTTATAAACAACCATAAAAGGGGTTCACTGACCTTATTCAAATGTTACTACAAATACGTAACCGTACAAAGCAGACTATTCTATAATATGACATGCGTTATCTTTCA
The DNA here is from genome assembly GCA_020796225.1 of Arion vulgaris. NCBI lineage: Eukaryota > Metazoa > Mollusca > Gastropoda > Stylommatophora > Arionidae > Arion > Arion vulgaris. The sequence continues at coordinate 42,068,471 of CM036754.1, forward strand.
ATATATCCTCCTTATCAGTTAACTTGTAATAATTCAAAAAAAAGTGATCAATGAAATGAAGTCATGTGTATTTACATACCAAAAACAAACAACTCTATGCTCTTTTGAAGCCAGTATATAGTCTATCAATAGTTAGACTATCCGGACTTCGTTGATGATATAGCCCTCCTGTTCCGTGCACATGAAACAGGAGGTATTTGAAGAGTAAACAGGTGCAAACTATGGAAGATCCTTGAAGAATATGGCGTCCAGGGACAACTATTAGGTAATATCATGGCCTTATATCAAGATAGCCAGAGTACAGTAAGAACAACAGAAGGAATGACCGACTGGTTCTCCATTACATCAGGTGTTAGACAAGGTTGTGTCCTCTCACCACTACTCTTTATTGCATATATGGATAAAATAACTCAAGAGTCAAATTCAGATAATGATGAAATAAATGAACTTCTGTTTGCAGATGATCAGTGCCTGATACATCAAAATGAACAAGATCTACAACATCATATTGACACCTTGAACAAAAATTGTGTAAAACATGACATGAAAATCAACAACACTAAAACAGAAATAATGAATATGGGAAGAAGACATAATAATCTAGACATCCATGTCAATGGACTAAAATAAACCAAGTGAAAGAATTCAAATACTTAGGAAGCATATTTACAGAAGACGGAAGACTAGATCGAGAGATAGAGGCTAGAGTACAAAAGCAAATGCTGTAACCTACCAGCTAGCCCCATTGTTAAGGCACCCAAAATTTCACAGGCAGCTAAGCAACAGATGATCAACAGCATTTTTATACCTACTTTGTGTTACCAGAGCCAAACATGGACATTGAGCAAAGGGCAGTCACAAAAATAACTACATGTGAAATGCGTTGCCTGCGAAAAGTTACCAATAACACAAGAAAGACAGAATCACCAACATCAGCATAAGAAGAAAGTTGGCACAAAACCGTGCTTGAATTACATAGATAAACAAAGAATGAAGTGGTTTGGCCACTTAATAAGAATGCATCCAAACTCCACAGTATACAGAGTCTTCTACAACAGAACATCGGGAAAGAATGCAAGAGGAAGACCACGGAAAAGATGGTTAGATGGCGTAGCAGAATCATGTGAAAGAGCAAAGATAACAATCACACAAGCCACCAGAACAGCGCAAGACAAAACAGAAAACCACGACACTGGGCAACAACCCGGTAGCAGTGTCATGTGACGACAAAAGAAGAAGAAGAAGTTCCGTGCACGCAACCAGATGCAGGATAAAATAACTCCAATTAATTGAGAATTAGCATAAAGCAAACAACCCGATCGTTTGAACCTCAATGAACAGTTTCAGTTAATTTCAAAGACTAGACGGAAAACTGAGGAAGAAGAAGAAAGAGCTTGCCATGGAGTTAGACATGTTTTCAGCTAGAAGTTGTTTTCTTGTCACTGATTTGATAACTTGTGAAACCAGATATCTCGCTGATATCAAATGTGCCAGTATAAAGCAGAAACTCATTCAACACCCTATCTCTCTGCTGCAATACAATCGCAATATCAAGGCCGTGCCGTGCTATGATACAGAGAGGCGACCGCATCAGGCGGACGTAAGGGGGGACGGCATAAGCAGCAAAATCAAAATTTCACTTGAAGGTTATTTTAAAAAAAAAAGATTTAAGGGCGGTATTTCGAAGACGCATCCTATTGAGAAAATATACCGCACGGCCCTGCGCAATATTTGTGCTAAAGGTCTACAGACGTATAAATGACACGTCATTTGCCTGGCGAGAGCATTGATGAAGCACGAACTCATAGGGAGTTCTGTTTGAGAAAGTGCCTTCGTGAACAGAGCGGTCCGGATTCGTACCCACGTCTTTCGGAACTCAAGGCAAATGCTTTCCACGCTTTAAGCGCACACTGCGCCACGGCGGAAGTCCGTTGCACGCTTTAAGCCGCACACTGCGCCATAGAGTTGCTTCCTTATAAGAAGTCTTTCTAGTTTTACTTCTACTGGTTTACTTATACTACTTTTTAACCTTGTTATTCTATTGGTTGTCCAGTTTTCTTCAATTTAGTATATAATAATATATATATGTTTATTTATTGACGAGTAGTTGGGATCGTAATTTTTTTTTTTTTTTTTACTTCCCCTGAATTAACTGCTTAAAAATTGAGAAAATAAATGGGCGTGGAAAGAGTTAATCACTTAGCCACAGATGATCCCGCCTAAATAGAATGCTATTAATGACACAGATAAGATAGAAATAGTTCCTAATTGTTATGAGAAAATGAGTGTTATAGCACATCGCACAATGAAAAATAAAAGGGTTAACAAAGAAATTTGTCATATGTGATAGTTCTCTATCACTGTCAGGAAAACAATCAACGGATGGTTATAAATTGTAACATAGTTAGCCCCAATTGAAAAAAAAATCTGACATTCAGAAGTAGTGAGAATAATAAAGGCGGCTAGGCAATGAAAGGCCTCCGATTTGGACAGCATGTGCGCAGAAAACAAATAGGATCTCACAAACTAAAATGTTCAAAATAACTAGAAATGTATTGTGATCGCCAAATACAAATTAACCTTTACACAGTTGTCGTCGACATTATAATAGACATATACGATGAAAAAACTTTATTTGGTCCGGCATACATTGCAATAGATGTAGTAACTAACATGTTTCCAATAGTTTCCATTGCAAACATGATCGTTTGCAAGACCAATGACTTTCATTTGTCTGAGACCTTACTCATGTCGCATCTCCACGGAGAATTTGCAGAAAGCTGTCAGACATCATGCTACAGGAAGAAAATTGCTAGAAAACGATGGAACATGCTTGCACAGGTAATACTGTCTTCATTTCTTTCCGACTTCAGTGTTGACAATTATACACATTTATTTCATTTAACTCATCAGTGCTGAACTCATACTATCTATTATTATACTCAACTGAGTTAACTGAGAACGAGTATTCTAAGTTGCTGAGTTAAACTATCAAATTGGAAACAACCGATAGTTAATTACTCTAGTAGTTACGTAGCGGCTATGGCTGCACTAGTATACTATAGGTTGACAATTTACTTACTAATCGTAACTTACTAAGCTACTTAACTAGTAAATTAGTCTAATAAATAAGACTATAAGTTAAGTGATATTTTTCGCGGTTAGATTAGCAATGATATAATTTTATAATAGTATACTGAGCACATAAACATTGTTGTTTATCATTGCTAGTTAGTTTGACCACCGAGTTAAATTTTCTGATAGACTTGCATTTTACTAACTCTGGCTAACTAATTACAATTTTACTTTATGTAGTTCTGCTTTTTTTCATTATACTTATTGTCTTATTAAAGTCTTTACATACAGATTAACTATTAACTCAGCAACACATGTAAGTGAGCCTGAGTAATGATGTAATTGTCCACAGAAACATAGTCAAACTTTCAATGAAAATTCTATTAAAACTATAACCTGTTATTGTTATAAACATCAAAAAGTAAAAGGACCCTATCCCATACTATAAGTTATATTGAGGAAAAACAGTGTTCATATTTTCCACAGACCATCAGCATATGATGCCTTTACTTCACAGAGCTTTTCTAGTTCCCAATTTAGATTTGGTCTACATGAGAGTTGTTGCGGTTGGAAAAAAAATGTCCCTACAACTGTGGAATCTTATGTTCCAGACAACACAAGCTCATTCAGGGCATACGGCAAAATATCAGCTTGCTGTCAAAAAAATCTGAACTGGCCTTACAGTGGATACCAGCACACCGTGGCATACCAGGAAATGAAAAGGCTGATAAACTCGCAATGGCTAGGGAGCCTAACACAACACCACCCAACACAAAGCTTTACAGAAACAAAGACTCTCCTGAAACAATCCAGGAAAATGATCTAGAGAATAACAAATGGAGAATACAACCCAGAGCACGATAGTATAAATACACTAAACAGAAAAGCACAGTCTTCAGACTTAGAACGGGATACTGCAGTCTCAGAGCACACCTCCACAGAATGGGTCTCGGGGACTCAGCAGCTTGCACTTGTGTAGCACTTAAGCAGTCCCCAGAGCACATCCTGCAAGACTGCCCCAGTCTGAGTAGTGAGAGAATGGAGATCTGGCCAACAGAAACAAGACAAACTATGGGAACATGTGAAACCTAAAGCGCACCACCCTATTTATGACACATACTGGAGTAGTCGCATAGTAAAAGTTAATTGCAGAAGAAGAAGACATAGGGCCTGCATGCAATTTCTCCATACCACTCTATCCTGGACAACTAGCTCAATCTCCTCCATGGAACTGAGACTGATATTTTTGCCCTCTCAGCAACGTTTGTTTCAGGGTCTCCTCATGTCGTCCTCTCTGTCTTGAACCCTTTGCATCTCACTTCACTGCCTGCTTTGATCAATCATCAATCAATCATCACCTTTCAACTCCCATCGAGCACAGGTCTTCAACAAACTTCTTCCATCTCTTTCTCTCTCTTGCCATCCCTTCCAATTCTTTCCATGTTTTGCCTATCCTCTTTATATCCGCCTCCAGCTCTCTTCTCCAGGTCTGCCTAGGCCTTCCCTACTCCTCTTTCCCTGCGGGTTCCAAAACAATGCCTGTCTTGCGATGCTTCCGGTCGGTCTTCTCAATGTATGTCCTATCCATCGCCAGCGTCTCTTCCTGAGCTCTATCTCCACTGGTATCTGCTTTGTTCTCTCCTGAGTTCCTCGTTTGTAATCTTATCATACCATCTCAATTCCTCTATCCTACGTAAACATCCATTTACGAAGGTCTGCAGTTTTCTGATAGTTTCCTTTGTGGTCTTCCATGTTTCCGAGCCATAGAACAGCACCGACTTCACATTTGACTGGAAAATTCTCAATTTTGTGTTTGTTTTGATCTCCTTGCCTTCCATATCTTACTCAATGCAATAAAGTTCCTCTGCTTTTTGTATTCTTATCTTAACATCTTTGTTTGTTCCTCCTTCTGTGTCTATGTTGCTTCCAAGGTATGTGTATGATTCTACATCCTGCAGTGCTGTTTCCTCCAGCATAATCTGGTTTACATTTGCAGCATTTATTCTCATGACCTTGGTCTTCCCCTGTGTATTTTCAAACCTAGCTGCTGAGACTTATTATTTAAGGTATTCATTTTGTCTTTAATCTGTGCGTGGTTGTGAGACAGCAAAGCCAGATCGTCTGCAAAATCCAGGTCCTCCAGTTGTTTCACCAGTGTCCATTGTATTCCCCTCTGTTATCCGTTGTTGATTTCATGATCCAATATATGGCCAGCAAGAACAGGAATGGTGATAACAAGCATCCCTGCCTCACCCCTGTTCTTATCTCAAAGGATTCTGTCAGTTGACCCTCGTGTATGACTCTGCATTTCATTCCTTCATACGGTTTCTTTATTAGGTTTGCAATCTTGGGTGGAACTCCATAGTGTATTAATAGTTTCCACAATGATTCCCTATCCAGACTATCAAACGCCTTTTCATAATCCCCAAAACCTATGTATAGTGGTGAGTTCCACTCCAAGCTTTGCTCCACTATAATACGCAGTGTAGCTATCTGGTCTGTGCAGGATCTATTCCCACGGAACCCTGCTTGTTCTTCTCTCAGTTGTTTATCTATGGCCTCTTTAAGTCTATTGAGTATAATCCTGTTTAATACTTTGCCTGGCACTGATAGTAGCACTATCCCTCTATAGTTTGTACATTCTTGCATGTCTCCCTTCTTTGGCAGTTTTACCAAGTGACCTTCTTTCCACTCTACTGGTATCTCTTCTCTCTCCCATATCTTCCTAGTAATTTGTATAGTAGCTCTGTTGAGGTATCTTTATCTGCCTTAATGGCCTCTGCTGGAATGTTGTCTGGCCCTGCTGCTTTTCTATCCTTTAAATTTTCTATGGCCTTCATTATTTCTTCTTTACTTGGTCTTTCACAATTAATTTGTAGCTCCTCTTCAGCTGGCTCTATTTCCGGTGGGACCTGCGGTTTTGGCATAGCAGTTCTTCAAAATGTTCTTTCCATCTCTCCATTTGTTCTTTAGTGTTGCTAATTACTTTGCCTCTTGTCTTTTATAAGGCCACTTGATTGTTTGTATTTTCCTGTTAACTTCCTTGTGATGTTATACAGGTCCCTCATATTTCCTTTTCTGCTGCTTCTTCTGCTTCTCCTGCCAACTCCTCTATATATTTTATTTTATCCCTTCTTATGTTTTGTTTAACCTTTTTGTTGGCTTCCCCATATACCTTGTGGGCTTTAGTACCTCTAGTTTTGCATCTGTTTAGATCCGCTTTCCTGCTTTTTCTTTCTTTGATCAGACTAAGGGTATCTGTTGTTATCCAATCTTTGTTTTTCCGCTCCTTATCTCCCAAAACCTCTGAGCATGTATCCTTCCAAAATTTTTTATCTGTTGCCAATGTTCCTTAATATTCATATCGTCTACCAGCTGTTCCAATGCTTGGTACTTGTTTGATACTGCGACTGCAAATCTGTCTCTTACTTCCTGGTTCCTAAGCTCTTCTACTTTGAACTTGCCTGCTTTGATATTCTTTGATAATTTCTTCTCAAGGTGTGTCCAACATATCTCCATCTTCTCCCTTCTCCTTCTTATAACAGCTGTTACTAGTGGTTGACCAGACATTTCTCTGATTTCATCAATTCTCCGGAATTCATTCCATTTTATGTTCATTATTTTTCACTGACACCTATTTTCAAATGCATTCATCTTGCTTTCTATATCTTTAGTCATGTTCCACACATTGCCACTGAGAAAATGTGTTGGAATAATATACATGAAATTTGTCCCCTTCAGTTTACTCATCTATTTAAATTTACCCACAAACCTCTTTTGTTGTGGTATCTCAGGTTAAGAACCTCTGATTTATTGTGATATTTCTATGTACTTTAGGTTCTAACAGGAGAAAACTGTGCAAAGATTGTCGACAAGACAGTATCAGTTTGTAGATTCCATTCATTTGGATTGTTGTCAACTGAACCACTTCCACCACTACACCTGAATCAAGAATGTAATAACAGGTGGTTTCAATACACCTGTCATGACATACCAGGGTTTTCCATGAATATCAGGTAAGATAACGAGGAAATTATGTGCAAGATACTGTAAATGTTGTTTGTTTGCGTTTGATCTTCATCGCTAGAGAAGAAAACAATACCAATATCTCCATCGACAATCACCCATTAAAATAAGTCAAAGACTTAACATACCTAGGGAGCATTTTTTCAGCAAACAGAAGAATAACTAATGAAATCCAACACAGATGCAACAAAGCAAATCAAATGATAGGACAAATGACGCCAATATTAAAATGCAAACATGGCACCTTGAACACAAAAAGAGCAATGTTCAACACAATCTTTCTTCCCACATTACGCTATCAGTGCCAAACCTGGACGCTGACATCAAATAATAGAAGAAAACTAGTCACGACAGAGATGAAGTGTCTACCCAGAATGCTAGGGGTAACAAGAAGAGACCGGTTGAGAAATGAAGACATCAGGAAAAAGTGGGTGCAACATCAGTACTAAACTTCATCAAGAAACAACAAATTAAAAATGGTTCCGCCACATAAGCAGATTATCAACAGACAGTGCATCTCAAAGATCATTGTTGCTCCGATATAATGGATACAAAGCAAAAGGTCGGCCACGCAAAAGGTGGACCTCAGAGATAACAGAGACAATGAAAGACACTATTTATGAAGTGCGCACACAGGCTTGTTCTAGAAATTTCATCTTATCCTGACGCTTTGAGGCAAAACAGGATTGGAGAAAAGAAAGAAAACGATTTTTATTTTTATACTCCATATCGACCACTTGTTAACCCCTCTATGTGATTTGAGCCAAAGAGCAAATTTACGTTGTGTCAGCTATGCGCCTACAAGTAGTCCAGCACATTCAATTTCTGCAACACTTTTTATTTACTAGGGTTGCTTCCCTAGGTCATATGTAACTATTTCTTCTTCTTCTGCATTCTCACTAGATTGGGATTTCAGATTCTCTAATAAAGGCAGCCATCTTCTTCAGATTATCAGCCACACCATACAGTTTGTCTTGGACGCTAGTGTAAGTGGGTCACCTCTTTCTTCTCAAGTCTGCATACCGGGGCAGTTCTGTAGGATATAATTCCTATGATTTCTGCTTCCCGTTTGTGCCGACCTCTTCCGCAGTAAGTTTTGGCCACCCTCATGATGGTAGGTCTGGCACTCTTACTGCGTGGCTAAATCTCCGAGGCAGATTGGCGACCGTTATCCCATTCCTCATTGTGAGAGGTCGTTGCACCATGTTATGCGCCTTACAGCCTGGTGCATCCGTTTTCTGCAAGCATTTGTTTCGGGTTAGCATTCTCTAGCGGACACATGCATCCAATTTCAGCCAAACCACCTTAGTCGCCTCTTACGACATGCGTGCAGGTAACAGTGGTTCTATTCTTTACAGCCCAAATTTGGGCCCCAGTAACCACTCGGGTGATATGTTACTATTTAAGTGAACACTTTCCATCATAGCTATTTAATTGCAACGAACAATTAAATAGTTTGTCCTTTCATATGTAACTAGTTAAGTGAACACTTTCCGTCATGGCTATTTAATTGCAATGAACAATTAAATAGTTTTGTCCTTTCAAATGTAACTATTTAAGTGAACATTTATATAACTTATTATGGAGACTACTCTGTCACGAAAACTGCACTGAGATAGATACCAGATGGTAAACGTAAGTGTGAAAGATCCAAAATGACCTGAAGGAAGAATAGTAGAACAGGAACTGAAATAAATGAATCACAGATGGAACACAATACAGATATGGCCAAGAACAGAGAAGGATAGCGTGCATTTGTTGCTGCCCTAAACACCATGGGCATCACATGCGAGAGAGAGAGTGTTATATAACTTTTCTTTTGTAGCCATTTGAGTGAACCATTTAAGTAAGTACAGCGAACATTTGAATAAATTATTATTTCTCTTTTAGTTATTTCAGTTGAGTGAATATTTTTTTCACCTTCTTTTCTTTCTTCTTATAGCCATTTAAGTGGAGCATTAACAGCAGAGAGACTGAATGGTTTCAACAACACAGGAAATGTTTGTAAGTTAACCAGTGTCAACATTCATCATCATCAAGTAGCTTGTCCCTTCTGGAACTAGATTCCCATGACAGCAGACCTGAAAACTTCTGTTCTGTGCAAGTTGACCAACAGCAGTCATTCTCAGATCATCAATGACATCTTGCACCCATTTTCTTCTAGGTCAACCTTTCATTCTTCTTCTAGGCACTCATGTCATTTTATTTGTCCGAAATATTTAATTTACCTTGATTTTATGTTCTTTAATAGCCAACTCTCTTTAATATAAAACTGTTGCAGAACAGAAGCATTGGTTCTTTTTTCTGTTCATTATATTCTAAGTACTCTTCTGTTGCATTTTCATTCAAAGGCATTTATGCCAACACTAGCTCAGAACAATTGTCCAGATTGATATTGTTTCTGATGATAACAGTATTAATCAATTCATAGCATGATAACAGTAGCTGTATTGTAAATAACTAATTAACATTCAACTCTTATTAACCCATAGTGGACCAAGCTACACACCATGTGACATTGGTGGTAGACGCACTGGGATCAGCCACAACCTAGGGTAGTGTTAGGGTAATCTTTTGGGATCTCTGTGGCTAAGTGGTTATGCCTTCACCTTGCATTCCGAAGGTTGTGGATTCGAATCTGAATCCTGCCATTCTGTTCACATTTGCTTTTTTTCCAGCGACTCCTAGGATAGTTGCAGAAGCTACAAAGTTCATGCTTTGTGCAGTACTCTCGGCAGGTGGCATGCCACTTCTGTGGAGAGGGACCAAGCTATATGGGGTAAAACCCGGTGCAATGACATCAATGCTTTGGCTTTAGGACCTTTTAGTAAAGTTATATTCCAGTTCCTCTTTTTAAATTTAACCTTTGGTCATTGGTCATTTTTGGCTTTACATGTGAACATAGCTGTTTCCGATTTTAGTATAGTGAACTAATATAATCTGCTACAAATTCAACAGATTTTTTTAAGCACAATTTTTACTTGAAGAGAGTATGTCATCTTCTGACATAAACACTGTAAAAAAGTTTTTCATTCATAAAAACTGATGACACTTTCCTGCATTATGTAAATATTAACATAGTATGAACAGAAACATGTTTTATGACTAGCAGATGTATAGGATATATTTAATCTGAGTGGTAAATGACAATTTTATCCTCATTTTATTATTTTTTCCCATCTTACTAAAAATCATTTTGCATTTCAGTTTTCTTCTTAAGAAATATTTTGCTAATGTAAATAAACAGAATTCAATTCTAAACATTTTAATATATGATACATGCTCTTTAAGTAACGAATAACAGTTTTATAACAAAACTAATAACTCCTGTCTGTATAAAAATGTATTATTAAAAAATGGCCTGTAAAAACATCATTTTTACCATCATTTACTAAGTTTTAAAACACACTTCTCCCCTTTACGGGAGCAGCAAAACTTTGCATTTTCTTATATCATGGTGTTAGTATGTGGTCAAAAATCTGGTGGCCACAGAGATGTGGTTTTATAAAAGAATATTAAGAATCCAATGGACTGTACATACATGGCAACCGCTCCGGACAAGCAATCTGATTCCTCTGCTCTATAGAGTCCCGGACAGCAATGACAATCCCATGATTCCTCTGCACTATCCGAGTCCCGGACAAGCAATCTGATTCCTCTGCACTATACGAGTCCCTCAGTATACTCTGAGAAATAAAAACAAAGCGCTGTAATGACTGTTCTTTTATGAGAAGGGGAGGCTTAGAATGCATAGTCACTTGTGTGTTGCTGGAGCCCAAAGGGTGAACAAAGAATAGTAACACTGCGACCTACAAGGCATGTTGTAAGAGGCGACTAAGGTAGGAGTCTAGGGAAGCTATCCTAGTAAATAAAAGGACGCAGAAATCAGTTGTGCTGGCCTACTTGTAGACACATAGACGCACAATTGCTCAGGCTCAGATCACATTCTCTCGCGATCCCAAGATCACATACAAATCACTAAGAGTTGTTCAACAAGTGGTCGATATAGAGCGTTTGAAGAAGAAGAAGATTAACACTGAAATATGGGACTAAATTTTTGTCAACAAACATTTGCTTATTTTGCTTGTGTTTTTAAATGCATTTATGTTTAATAAGAGCAATGTTCTAGACCTGCCAGATTAGTTAATAACCTGTTCTGTTACATATTGTTCCAGGTGTCTGGCCGTCAGAGGAGGTCATGACCTATTATTGCATGCAGCATGTGCAAGACTTCAAGTTAGTTTGATAAATGTTATCAACAGTAGCTAGTTGTATGTGTACATATGTGCTGACACATAAATGTTATCAACAGTAACTAGTTGTATGTGTACATATGGGCTGACAAATATATTATATTTGTGTCTTTTTCTTGACTTTGGACATTGACAGAGCCATCAATCTTGTAGCACTAAAGTTCTTGCCATGCTGGGTCCATGGCCATCCTTCGTATAGTGCACCTTCTTCTTGAAGCTCAATATCGACCACTTGTCAACCACTCTTGTGTTTTGTATGTGATCTGAGCTCAATAGCAATTGTACATTGTGTCAGTTATTCGCCTACAAGTAGGCCAGCACATCTGATTTCTGCGCTGCTTTTTATGTACTAGGGTAGCATCCCTAGGGCCTACATCAGTTGCCTCTTACGACATGCATTGTAGGTTGCAGTGGTACTATTCTTTGCTTCCCTTCCGGGCCCCGGCACCATATGGGCGGTATAGTGCACCAAGTCTGACCTACACTTTACATCTCATCCTCGACTGGTCTCCTCCGGGATAACTTTGGTCTGCTTTCTGTTTATCTTCCGTCCTGTGTTTATTTATGTCATTTCATATGATGGTTTCTGGCTGACTTCTTAGTACATGTCTTATTCAACTTCAATGTCTGCCTTGTATCACTGTGTGCTAAGTCGCAGATAGGAAAGTTGATAACACACTGCGCTAATGACCATGTGCTGTATAAAATTCTGCGGTACGTGACCAACTTAAGAAAAAACATATCAGTGTCTAAAAAAAGGGTCTAACGGTGAAGGATTCAATTTATTGCCCAATATGGCTCCGTCCTCGTCGGCAGAGATGGCGCACCATCTGCCAGAAATGTATTGCACAAACTCTGTAGCTCTGGCAACAATCCTAGGAATCTCATGAAAAATTGCACTGTGACTTGGTCTAGATTCGAACCCACAACCTTCAGAACAACAGGTCAAAGTCTTAACCACTTTGCCATAGAGATCCCCATATCTCGATGTGTACATGATCCTTTGGACTACAGGAAACAATCATCCTTTACTTCATGATCGAAATTACAAAGTATATTTGAAGTCAAAATAAGGCTCACCTGAATGATGAGGGACACTTTTGATAAGAAAAACAAGCGTTCATGCAAAAACCAGTCAAAATTAACTGCATTTTCTCTTGGTTGCACTTGTTGAAAAGTTCCTCGCTTTGATTTTCTTTTTGCAAAAAATTCCGAGAATTTTTCTGTCATTTAAAAAAATTATAGCAGTCTATATGTTCCCTTTTCCTGTGGTTCTCCAGCATTCAGATCTATACAAAGGTACTGAAAGTACATATTTCTCATATATTCTTAATTTAGTTTTTGTGTTATTCTGGGAAGGTTAGATTGACAAATAATTCTTCCTCTCTCCCATGTCTTTATAACCCCTAATAGGGCATATGCCCTCAACCAACTCGTGCCAAGTCTTCCTATCTCTAGCAATTTCCTGCAGCTCCCTCCAGCTCTTCTTCATATTGTTGATCTCTGCATCCAGATCTCATCTCCATGTATTACAAATAATTCTACACTTTTTTATTGACAACTAATTCTTCCTTTCCTTATCCTTTTATTAATATCCTCACTCCTTTAGAGTATTACTGCTCTTCTTGAATGTTTCTATTTCTGTGTATTTGTTTACAACTATGCTTCATTTGTGCATACATACATGTATGCTGTATTTGTGCCTATTTATGTACAAACATGCGCTATATGTGAATATGTTCATTCAAACATGCGTCATTTATTTATATATGTATGATCAACCCACATATAGTTATATGAGAATGAAACTAATACAATTAACCAATATTTTCTTATAGTTATATGACAATACACTTTAGGAAGAAACACTATAAAAAGAATGCACATATCAGATGTCTGGGTCTGTTGACACCTAACTAGCACAACAAACTACCCCTCCTAGCCACAAATCACATACGGATCACAAAGAGAGGTCAAATAAGTGGTTGATATGAAACAAACGAAGGAAAAGATGACAATGTAATTAGCACAATGAACCATTTTATTATACTTTTGACCGACAATAGAAGAGTTTTATTTTCTCAATATATTATAATTACATGTAGTTCATATCATCTATAATTTGTTTCAGAGGACAGCGTGTGTGTGAGCTTGGTGGAGGAATGACCTGTTTAGCTGGAGTGGCGGTAAGCTTCTTTTACTGTTTCTTTTTTCTATATTAAATGAAATAAAAGTGGAGTGTCTGGCCGTGGGGATTAGAGCATGAGCTCCCATTTGAGACCGGTTCAATCCCTGGTAGGGAAAAAGGTGTTTTTTTGTTGGGTGCATAAAGAAAAACTCCTAACCTGAACAGTTTCACATCTACTGCATTAGCCATGCAGCCAATAAATTCCATAGGCTCATGTCCCCCCTTATAAAGTCCTTATGTGGTCACCAGTTGGGAAAAGAAAACGTGGAATACCTAAGACCACTCTTTGAAGAACAATCCTACAAGAAAGTAAACTATTGGGATATAAAACCATACGAGATCTCCACCTGCTAGCAATGAACCGCATCACATGGTGATCTAAAACCTCTGCCCTGTGTGCAGCCTTTGGCATGAAAGGATCAAACTAACTAACTAACATGTCCCCCTGTCCTACATCACCCTTAAAAGTGATATTATGGGCAGCAAAGTCGTTTTTTATTTAATGAAAGGAAAATATTATTGAAAGAACAAATCAGCACCAAATATACTTCTACCAATTCTCTGATGTTCTTCTTCTTCACTCACTCTCAGATGGCTTCTTGACCATGTTCAAAGCAAGACCTCTTCTTCATTCATTTGTCAACAATTTGTTAAACCAGTCTGTGTGGTCTGTATGGGATTTGCATCTTAGTGACAGTTAGGCTCTTGCATACTCCTACAATATATATATATTCCTCTGTCCCTGGCAACTCGCTCAATCTCTTCCTTGGAATTGTCGAATATTTTTTGCCTCTCTCAGCAAAGTTCATTTCAGGGTTTCCCTAGGGCATCCTCTCTTTCTTGAACCCTTTGCTTCCAATTTCAGTGCCTGCTTTGTTATTCTTTGATCATTTCTTCTCAAGGTATGCCCAACATATCTCCATCTTCTCCTTCTTATAACAGTTGTTATAGGGATTGCCCAGATATTTCTCTGATTTCATAACCTCCTGAATTCCTCCTATTTTATGTTCATTATTTTTCACAGACATTTGGTACATGCAGTGTTATAAATAATAAATAAAATTTCCTGCAGCCTTATCAAACCTTTGAATGTGAAGTGCCTGTCACTTTCTATTTCTATACCCTAGTGTGCAGGAGGATCAATTCTTTTCCTTGCATGGAACTGAACCCACACCCCTCTTGCTTCTGAGTCAATAGAAAAGCACTTATGCCATACACTAATCCATCCCATGAATACAGTATTAGGCCTATATTTATCTTTGACAACGGCACACAATGGGAATAGGGGCTAACATCTCGCCAGCCACCTTTACTTTCCAGTGTTTCTCTGGTACCTAATTGAAGCTGGGTTTACCTGAGAGCCGTCGGTCTGAAAAATTTCCACACATAAATCCAATGTGAATCTGGGTAGTAAAGCTAGTATTTAAAACCAGGCCTTCACTCAAAAATCAGTAGCGCCATACCATGTGACTACGCCTCAATGCATAGCGGATGAATGCAAGAAGAAGAAGCTAGTAGTAAATAAAGTGTTATGTTTATGCAACTTGGTTTAGTTCCTTCAGTAGTTGAGTATTTGTTCTTTGATTTGTTTGCAGTTAGGAATAAACTCTGAAGCTGCACATGTTGAACTGACTGATGGCAATCAAGCATCTGTACAGAGTAAGTTGCATAAATACACAAATCTATTTCCCAGTATTTCTTCATCAGGGTTAGATTAAAGGTACTCGATCCGCTCCTTCAATGAGCCATCTGGATATTTTTCCAGAGAGCCCTGTTCTTAGTGTAGATAAGATAGAGTTCCTAGTCCTGTCGGAGACTGATGATAAAACATATGTCCCATGTTCAAGTTGAGCATGTAAAATAACCCTTCACAGTTCAAAACTTGAGAAGAGCAGACTGGAAAGCTGCTGCCCTGACAAAATTCATCAGAAAGATTTATTTTTTTACTCCTTCAAAATATTTGCACCATCTTCTAAATTACATTGGTGATCATCACCGGTGCTACGGTGCACTGCCGCTGTGATCTTCCTATGCAGTGGCGGCTTGTGGTCATTTTTCTTGGTGGGTCCTGGCAAAAATTTGGGCCTGACCCCAAAAAAATGCTTCTGTTCTGCAACAACTTGATACTAAAGAGAGTTGGCTATTAAATAATATAAAATGAAGGACAATTAAATATTTCAGACACATCAAACGCCAGGAGCTCCTAGAGAAGATTTAAAAAAGAAAACTTGCCTGGAACGCAGATTTTGTGTGTCACCCGCATGGCAAAAAAAAATGTTAACTTGTGAATGAGACTACACGTCTTATGCATATTAGGTGATTTTGTAATATATAATCTCTGCGACAGATGGCTACGTCCTGTAAATGATATGCCACAATTTTCTCTCTATAATGTAGTGTATTGTGAAAGAAGTGAAATTCTTCACTTCTGTTGTATTCTTTGCTTGATAAAGGCAATTTGGTCGAAACGTTTCTGTGTATTGTCATTGTTTTTGTATTTTGTAAATCTATAGTACTTTGTTATTGTTAAAAATGTTTTTATGTGTTTCGCTCAATTCAGTTGACAATTAACTCAAATGTATGAAAGAAAATGATATGCCACAATTTTCACTCTATATGTAGTGTACTGTGAAAGAAGTGAAATTCTTTACTTCTGTTGTATTCTTTGCTTGATGAAGGCAATTTGGTCAAAACGTTTCTGTGTATTGTCATTGTTTTTGTATTTTGTAAATCTCTAGTACTTTGTTATTGTTTAAAATGTTTTGATGTGTTTCGCTCAATTCAGTTGACAATTAACTCAAATGTACGAAAGAAAATTGCTGTAGACAAGGTGTATTAATGCAAGGGACAATTCCCTAAAACTAATTTTATTCTATGATGGTTTGTTATTTATTACTATTATTTTCTATAATTTTACGCTATTTTATATAAAATTGGGGATTCAATATATAATTAAACGGACTATTTAATCTAGAGTCCTCGTTTATCTGGGAAGTAGGTTGGCGCGTAAGAATGAATATATCTTCCGGCTGAATGAAAATGACATAATTGTTTTGACAATTATCTTTGCAATAGCGATCAAAGGTCAGAGGTCGCAATGTTACATATTAGATAGGAATCTTGTAAACTGGCCCCAGAAATAGTGCACTGCACAATGCATGAAGCATTAGAAGGAAAATGCTAAGTTTCAGTACATATAATATTTTTTAATAAAGATATGTTATATATTAATATGATTGTTATATTATTCTGATATAATATTTATATTTTAGTGTTCTATATTCACCTTTCAAACCTAATCAGTGTCAAGTTAAAAGTCATAATTATGAAAAAATAATTTCTAAAATAATAACTACACGTTAATTATTTTTGGTTTTGGTGGTGCCGGTTCTTACTGGCTCCTAATGACCAGGGGTGTATACTAATTAGGAAGGAAAGATGCTGGATTTCAAACTGTGTGATATTTTAGCGTTATATATCAACTTTCAAAGCTAATCAGTATCCCGTTGAAAGTAATAATTATGAACAAATAATGTCTAAAATAATAAGTACACGTTACTCAATATTTTGGTGGGGCCGGGCCCCACTGGTCCTTAATGATGAGCCGCACCTGTTCCTATGTAATAAAGAGATCGGAGCACACATGGTTACTCACGGAAGTGTAATGAATATGGTCCTATCAATCAATAAGCTCTTTGACATCTATTGACGGAGACTGAGTATCTATGACAACGATTCGGTAACCAATAATCAGTAGAGCCTACTACTTCTTTTTTGAACGCTCCATATTGACCACTTGTTAAACCACTTTTGATCTGTATGTAATCCAAGCCTAAGAGTTATTTTACATTGTGCCAGTTATGTAGTTCAAAAGTATAGATATGTTTTTCCACTGCCTTGTTAAATAATACAAGAATACACACATAGGATATGCCACGGTTTTCATTCATTTCATATCTCAATTATTTGTGTATGTTCCATGTAATTTATCCACTCATTTCTATTTTCAGATCTATGGAGGATAATTGAAAGTAATTCTTTTGGTGCAACGACAGTTAATGCAAGGTAGGTAGATATCTCATGTTTATTATAATCATTTGGTGTTGCTAACAGCAAATTTAAACATTCGTCAACTGGTATCTATATAGAATAGAGGGACTGAAATGGTATGATAGGGTTACAAATAAGGAACGTATGGAGAGAACAAGACAGATTCCAGTGAACCAAGAGGTTAAAAAAGGCGCTGTTGCTAGATAGAACACACTTTGAGAAAATCCTGGGGGGATATTACAAGAAGGGCCCTTTCCTGGAACCCACAGGGACAGCGGTAGAAAGTGAGGCCTAGAAATACATGAAGAAGAGATTTGGAGGTAGAGATCAACAATATACAGAAGATCTGGAGGGAGCTGCAGGAGATAGCTAGAGATAGGAAGACTTGGCATGAGTTGATTGAGGGCCTGTGCACCAGTTGGGGTTAAAAAGTTGATAACACTAGACTTGTGATCACATGAAGTGGAAGTTCTGGGGTTCACATCCAACTTGGCCGAAAAAGAAAATTATCGGTTTTCATACATTATGGGAGAGCCGCTGTAGCGTAGTTGTTAGTGAACTCGCTTCTCAAGGCTGGTGGTCTGGGTTCAGCTCCCGCATTGCGCGTGGAATTTTTCCTGACCGCGGCGGTTCTCAGGTCGACCGAGCCTCAACTGGGTACCAGACATGCTCTGGGAAAGTAAAGGCGGCCGGCATGATGCTGACCACATCACCCATCGTGTGCCGATGGTCAATGAAAATACAGGCCTAACACTGTATTGACCTATATACCACAAGGTATGAAAGGGTTCCTTTTTTTTTATATATATATATATACATTATGTGGTTGGAGTACAGGAGAATATAATCCTTTTCTTAGGGATTGGCGTGGAAAGAGTTAACCATTACACCAACTCCTCCCTATATTTTATTTACAAATATGAATGTTTATGCAGAGGAAGAAGATGGCACAGTTTTAGAGAAATATTCAGTTGTTCATCTTTTGTTCAATCTTTAGGCTGCTGCGCTGGGGAATGGGCAAGGTTGAACCATTACTGCAGGCGGTATTTGATACAGTTATATGTGCTGATTGGTATGTAGGTAGTTAGTATGTCTTGACTTGTATGTGGTTAATATGTGCTGACTGGTATCGAATAGCAGTTTAAAAAATGATTTAAGGTGAATAGAAGGGGGTGTTCTTCATTTTCTCCCCAACCGATTGTTGGATGAAGACACTAAAATTGATGTTTAATTTATCCAAGGATATAAGGAGTTTGAAATTACATGTTGTGCAAGCAGAACTGGATACCTGAGGGACAGAATGAGACATGTGTTTAACCAGTGAGCTATGAGAACCATCAGTATGCATAACGTTTGAGTGAGATCTGCTTTTGACCTGCCTAAGGTGTTATGACATCAGTTCAGTCACCAATAATGACTTGAGAACTGCCTGAAAAAATATCATCTTCTGGCGCCAAAGGTCAGTGGATGATTTCAATAGATAAACAAACAGTAATGTGTATGTATCATCAAGATAAGAAACAAATTGTGTTTGACGATACATTGCATCGATACTTCAACGGAAAGATACCACGTTATTCAATCTGAGCCATGGACATCTTTGCTTGGGCTACCTGGCACGACTGAAGGGAACAACTGACCGCAACCACAGTTGGCGGATAGTGGAACTGCCTTCAGAAGTAGAGGGTCAGCTGCGATATAAGCTAGCTTATAGTAGATTTTCAAAAAGCAGTCGTGGACCAAATTGCGGTGTCCTCCCGTGCAGGATGGGGATGGGTAGCAAGTGGTACTGATACCCTGTACAAAATACAACATATATTCTATGATGGGAGACACCAAGCAAAAAAAGAGTCACTATAAACTCTTGCTATGAGGAAGAAACTAAGAAACCATCGGAAAACAAACCAACTCCAGGAGCATATGGTGACATCACAGAACCCACCAGCAAATGTTGAATGCTCTGACTGAAACCAACCCTCTCCCAAGCTATGGAACAAATAGCAGTCCTCTCCATTGAGAGGTAGTCTTGTTTTCTATTTCTATGACACTTCTCCAAGTATACAGGGATTAAACTATAGTGTTCTGGAGGCACACCCTGCACAAAAGCCCAGGTTGGTGAGCTTGACGGCAGAAGACTGTTCTCACCTAGAGTAGAACAACTCCAGACAAACCCTGGAAGACAGATCTCATCAGCAGGGTACTGCTCTTGTCTAGAGAGCAAACTAAAAAAAATGTTGCCATTAACTGATGTTGCCAAGAACAGTCGGAACAACAACCTGTTGTTAGATTCATTGAAAAACAGACTAAAATCTTGGCCACCTGGTGAGAATGAACCTGAATACATCAGTTGCAGGAGCGTACAACCTGAAAATGTTATCCTCAAGAGGAAGGGCAGACCAAGAAAAAGATGGATTGATGGAGTTATAGATATCTTAAAACTCCACAATATCACATCGTATCAAGTGACCGAGCGTGTACTATCTCGGAAACCAATCATCATTTAAACCTGCGACAATTAATGGCAAATAGCAGAGAAGGACAAAAGAAAATAGATGTTGCCATTAACAGATTGTGTTTGCCATTTTTGCTGGGAAGGAATCGACAGATAAGAATATTTCAATGGCCATTCGATCCAAGCAATCTGGCTCGTTATAATACTTGCAAATTTCTGCCGTGCAATTAATCCATTTTTTCTTGCTTACCAGTTTTTATTAAATGAGTTTTTATTTTCCAGTTTGTTTTTTGATGAGGGCAGAGAAGACTTAGCCAGTCATATCTTTGATCTACTTAAACCAGGGGTAAGTGTTTATATATTTACAATTCTGTAACCTTCTATAATGATGAAACACATTAAAAACAAAGTACTGTAGTTTTACAAAGTACAAAAACAATATACAGTGATGTTTCAACCAAAAGGCCATTATCAAGCAAGGGATACACCAGAAGCGAAGAAATTCAGACTGCTTAAATGGCAGATATAACGTGAAAATCATAGCATATCCTTTACAGGGCTTAGCCATCAACCACAGTAAACGAGTCGTCGATTTTTTAAGGCACCACTTATACGTTCAGTAGTTATTGCTTTCTGAAAGATATCTATTTTTACTGAATGTAAAAATCCATGAGAACGAATTTGCTTCCAAACTGCCCACTGCGGAGTTTGAACCAAGTTGTGATCTAGCTCACTACTGCTTAAGCTACAGACTCCCACACATAACATATACAATTAGACAATAAGTCCTCAGCAGCCCTCTACAATGCAACATTACAGAATAGATGTAGTTCTGCTGACCATCTGTCCCAGTGCTTAAAGTTTTAAACAAAGGTGTATTCCTTCACTATTCTTATTTAACCTTGACATAGAAACCATAAAGGATAACAGCAGAAGCATTTGATGCATTCTTACTTAAGTATCTTACCTGAGTAAAACTAAATTATTCGTTCACTCTCTCGTGGAGCCATCAGGATATTTTTTGGGTATTCCTGATCTCAGTGTAGGTGAGATCGAGTTCCTATTCCTATCAGAGACAGACAATAAAACGTAGGTCCTGTGTTCATGTTGAGCTTCTAACAGAACCTTTGGCAGTTCAAAATCAAGAAAAACAGGCTGGAAAGCTGCTGCATGGGCAAAATTTGTTAGTAAAATTAGCAAATAAAATTCTTACAAAATATTTTCATCTTCTAATTTACATCGGGGAACCTCGCCGGTGCTGCGGTTTTTGTTCAGTGCCTCTGAGATCTTCCTGTTTAAGAAAGAGATCGGCGCACACATGGTTACTCACTGAAGTGCAATGATGATAGTCCTATCAATTATTCATTCAATCATTTTAGAAAAGTTTCTATTTAGAAATTTGAGAAAAGGTAAAATTTTCCATTTATATTTTGTATTTCAAATTAAGTAATAATTATTTTTTTGTGTTTCAAATTAAGTAATAATTATTTTATTGAATTTGTAACAAATGTGCGTCAAATTTTTTTTTTTTATGGGTTCAGGGTCAAGCTCTCATGTTTGCTCCACCAAGAAGTGGAACTTTTCAGAAATTTGAGGAGATTGCTCAGAGGTTATTCCAAGTCTGGGTAGATGAACAGTATGACTGTCGAGTGTGGAATATACATCTTGAGGTAAGTCTTACATATATATTCCTCTCGTGCCATTGTATGTTACATAGGGCCTGCAAGTAATTTCTCCGGACATCTCTCCTGGACAGCTCACTCAATATCTTCCATGGAATTGAGTCCAATATTTCTTGATTCTCTCAGTAAAGTTTGATTCAGTGTTTCCTTGTCGTCCTCTTTTTCTTGAACCCTTTGCCTCTCACTTCAATGCCTGCTTTGGTACTTTGATCATTTCTTCTCATGGTATGCCCAACATATTTCCATCTTCTTATAACAATTGTTACTAGTGGTTGACTAGACATTAGACTGATTTCATCACTTCTTCTGAATTTGTCCCATTTTATGTTCATTATTTTTACGAGACATCTATTTTCAAATGTATTTAACTCACTTTCTATATCTTTTGTCAAGTGTGGATTATACATCTTGAGGTATGTGTCATATAAAGCACTGTGAACAAGATTGTCTCAACACATTAAGTACCAAAAACTACAAGAGCTGTGATAGTATATTGTTAGTACACTTGCTTCATAAGCGTGTGGTCTGGTCTCAATTCAACAGTGGGAGCAAAATTTTATATCTACCATAACAGCTCTCAGGTCGACCCAACCACAATTGGGTACAAGAAAAGCACTGGGAAGTGAAGGCGTTAGGTGTGATGTTGACCACATGACCCATCAATTGCCTATGATCAAAGAAAACTGGCTGATGCTGCAAATAAGAATGAGAAAATTAAAGTATTTTGGACATATAAAAAACATAACGGTTTAGAAAAGACCATTATGAAAGGACACATCCTGGCGAAGAGGAAGACCACAGAGAAGATGGATTCAGGTATGCACTGATGATTTCAGCATGATGACAACAAAGGCCTTTGAGAGAAGAAAATTCCAAGGAACTGTTAGGGTGGCAACGTTCTGCTTAGGACAAGATATTAGAGATATATTGGGCCAATATATATTTTTTTTCTATCTCGAGATATATTGGATAATACCGTGTTAGTCCTGTATTTGTCATTGACTGTCGACACTAAATGGGTGATGTGGTCATCATCACACTGGCTGTCTTTACTTCCTAGAGATCTTCCTGGTACCCAATTGAGACTGGATCAATCTGTGAGCCTTTACAGTCTGAAAATAGTCCACGCTCACTCTGGAATTGAACCCGGATCACTAACCTAAGAAGCAAGTTCCATAACAACTATGCTACTCCTGCTCTCTGTCAATATATTAATAAGAATGAAATAAATACAGAAAATATTTTCTCCATTAATTTGTTGTTTGATTTGTTTGTTTTCAGATGTTGAAAGAGAGTCCAGATATATATGATGCATCACTTCACTTTCCTGTCATGATGAAACTGACAAAACCATTGTCATCATCTCGTGATGTCACTCCAGAATCCAGATGAATCCAACTTTCTCTAGTTGTCCCCATTTTCTTCAGGACACAGTACCTTCCAATGACCGCCAGCAGTATGACTTGACTTAAAATATTATATTTATATAACCTGTGACACCTCTGGCACATAGTACAGCAACAAATACACTGCATTCTTATTTGTTTCACTTGTCTCTTCTCTGTATTGTTTCAGCTGTGATTCATTCCTTTTAGTTCTTCTTCCACTCCATAGCGACCACTTATTAAACTACTCTTTGTGATCTGAGAATAAGAGCAATTGTACGTTGTGCCAGTTCTGCGCATACAAGTAGGCCAGCACATTCTATTTCAGCTACGCTTTTTATTTACTAGGGTAGCTTCTCTAGACCCCTACCTCTGTCGCCTCTTGCGACGTGCCTTGTTGGTCAGAGTGTTACTATTCTTTGCTCCCTTGTGACCCGGCAACACATGGGCAATTCCTTTTTGTTTCATTTCTACTGCTCTCCTCCGAGTAGTTTTGGGTCTGCCACATTTTGTTTGCATCTCAGTGTAGTTTTTTTTTGACAGTTAGTCTCCATGCGTATCACGTATCGGAGAAATTTCCATCCTCTATTTTATAAGATGGTGTTTATATTCTTGTGTGCTCCAATGATACATTGGACTTGGAAGACCGGAGCTTAGGTTCCTGGCAGGGTTGTCAAACGGGTCACTGAGGAGTGGCCAGACTAAATATTACTTCCTGGTCCTCATGATTGAGGGGGTTTGGCTTGAAGCTAACAATCCCATCCTGTAAAATCTGTTATGTTATGGAAACAGTATTATATATGTCATTATAAATGATTGCACTTACTGAAATTTATAAAGCTGTTAGTTTCTTCGCATCATCATCGTCCGGTGCTGTGCCGGCTGCCGTAGGCGATCATAGATCTCCACAAATCTTTGTTTCTGGTGTTTGCTATCATCTCAGATGTTGACGCTCTACCGTGCCATGAAGTCAGGCTGTCCAAAATTTTCTCTCTCTGTCTCCCTTCAATTTTACTGGTTGTTCCAATGTGTTCTAAACCTCTCTTTCTCATCACTTGTCGAAAAATGATGACTGTCTCTTTTTTGTATTGATAATAATTTTTCTCTGTGTCTTGGCCTCATTCAACACCTCCACATTTGTCATTTTAATAGTCGATGGAATTTTCATCATTCTTCTGTAAAACCACATCTCTGTTGCTCGTCTACAGCACCTGTTGGAATACTCTCTTGTTTCCTGGCATTCCATAGAAGGACAGTATTCACTCCATGACAACCTTTTACTTATTGCATAGTTTAGACAGTAGGAAATGTGGACTTGACAATTTACTGGACGGAAATTCTTGGAGTGCTCTTCTTCATGAAGTGATTTATATTATGACCAGATCCGTGACATTAGCACAATGGAATTATGTTATAGTATTTAATTACCTCTTCTACCATAAGGCATACAGATTTATCTAGATTTTATTGTTACTCATGGATATATTAGCAATTTGTTGATATTAATTATTATTAAATATTTTATATTACCAAATATCTAACAAGCAACTTTCAAATATTTGTGCATAAATGACGTCGATGTGAATTATTTTTGCTAATGCTATTTCAAGATTTTTTGCAGTACTATCAAAATAAGCTGAAATGTATGTTGTATCACCATCACATTTTGTTTTCCAGCAAGAGCATAGAGTCATAACTTATGTTGGCAATTTCTGTAACAGTTTATTTGCATGATAAGGTTGATAGCCCAATGCATAACACCCCCCACCCACACAACTTAATGTAACTTAAGGGATGACTATTTTTGTATTATACACACACATTAGTTTACTGACTATATGAAATTCTAAATCGTTTGTGGCATATCCTTTATAGGACATAGCGATCATCCACAGTAAATTAATTGTTAATTTTCTAGGCACCACTTATATATTTAGTAGTTTTTCATTGCTTTCTGAACGGTGAGGTCTATTTTTACTGTTTGGAAAAATTCACTGCAACAAATTTGCTTCAAAACTGCCTGCCACTGAGTTTGAACCAGGTACTCTTGGGTTATGATCAAGTTCACTACCACTAAGCCACAGACACCCACTGACTGTTATGTGGAACAAAATTACAGCTTGCATATTTTTACAGGACAAGAGCCAAAGCACTGTTAGATCATTGAAGTAGTTGACTTATGATATGTTTGGTAAATTATGCAGATGATATTAGTCTTTTGGCCAGCCGATATGAAAGTGCTCAAACAACAATAGATACCTTTTCCAGAACAGCTCAAACAATAGAATTAATATTGCAAAAACGATAGTAATGCAGAATAATATAAAAATCAGAAAATCTTATTAGGTTTAAGAATAAATAATAGAGGAAGTTCAAGATTTTATATACCTGGGAAGTACAGTAGCACAGGACGATGATTCAGAAATGAACATCATAGGAAAAACCAAGAAAGCAAGTCAAACTTTTGCCATAGTCAACAAAATCTGAAACGCCAAAAGATTAAGTTTTAAAATGAAACTTGAGATATATAGCAGTTGTGTCTTAGGGGTGGGAGATGAGTGCTAGAAGATGACTCACAACATCAAACACAATTTGGAGACATTCGAAAATAAATGTTTAAGAAGAATTCTGTAAATTTTCTGACCACATATCTCTCTTGCGATCACCGCCAGACGATGTACCAGATTTCCCCATAAATTCTATTTACATGGAAATCTGATTCATGCAGCCTTAGCATTGGTGTGTTTACGTCACATCTTGAGCGCCATTTGGAGCTCTGGTGCTTATCCTTTGACGATGTGTCCGGTTTTAGAAAGCGTTTACTGGGCTCGCTCTCCGTCAGCCTTTGGCTGTCCCCAGCCGACCTGCAAGGCAGCAGGTTGATTTTCTGTTTGGGCTTACTCCCATAGCATTTGCCTCTCCCAGGGCTCCCACAAGGCAGTGGGGCTATTTGCCCATAGCTGGGGATCTGGATCTTGGATATCAGGGTAAATCCGCTCATATCACAAGTCTGGAGGGGGCCAGACCTCCACCGAGATTTTTTGTCGGGTTAACTCCCCAAGGACATTTTTTTTTTTAAACTGACCTAGGGAGTCCATCTCCTAGGCGAGCCATTGCTCCGTTAGCCTTTGACCTCATGGTCAAAGTTTCCCGGTCTACACCGCTGGGAGGTGAGGTTGACTTGCGTGTTCTGAGGGTCATCAGCAGGCTACTGATTTTCACTTTTGTCCCTCCTAAGAGAGACTAGCCAATCCCAACCTTGCTGATTGCAGGGCTAGGCTCAGGACACACCTTGTAGACCTGACCACATATGATAGCAAATGAAGAGCTTTTAAACAAACTGTGCATTATTGGAGATAATTATTAAAAGATGATGATGGAGATAGATTAGGCATGTATGTTGCATGCTAGTAGGGACATCAACTAGGACAGCTCTCTGATGGACATCGGATAGAAAGAGAAGGCCTGGATGCTCAAAGGAAACATGGAGAAGAATGTGGTGTGACGTGGAATAGAAAGGCGGAAGAACAGCAACAATGGAAATCTAATGTAGAAGTCTTATGTGTCAAACGGGACATGAAGAGGATGTGTGCACACTGAGAATATTTGGTTGGGCTGGCCTCGAACCCTGGAGTTTCCAATGTGCATGTTCACTAGCGTAGTGTTATCAACTGAACACTTTTCATGTGCACTTTCTCAGCATCCAATGGCAAGACCACATCTTCAATATGGAAGTATTAGACAGTGATGGCTTTCCAAGAATGTACATCTTGCTGAGTCTGCAACATCTGAGATGACTGGGACATGTGTGCCACAGTAGCGAAGGTAGAATCCCAAAGAGCATTCTATATGGCCAACTCGCAACAGGTACTAGACAGTATGGATGCCCATTACTACGCTTCATTAACACCTGCAAGCGTGATCTAACTTCATGTAGCATAGACAAAAATAAGTGGGAGCGGTTGGTCAAAGAGAGGCAGGTATGGCGAACGACAGTGAAGGTTGGCTAAAAAATAAAAATAAACTTATTACCCATGAAGGCAAAAGAGAGTGTAGAGTACAGAGAGACCATTCTCTGCATCAGCTCCAGTCTCCAGTTTCAACTGTGGCAAGAATTGCCATTACAAACACAACAGAGACAATGTGATTCAGCACGAAACAAACTACATGATGCAAAACCTATTGTCTCCTGAGACAAAAAGAACAATGATATCGGCAACCTCAATCTAACATTTAACATTGTAAGAAATAATTATCTCTTGACTTTATCATTTAGTCTATTTTTGCAATTAATATGTACTTTTATTTTGTCAATTATATGAAAAACATGTACAGATGTGTGTACAGCCTTACAGATCTGAATATGGAAGAAAACAATCTGTTCAATTTACAGTACATATGCTTTTTACAATTTATGAGTAAAGCTGTGAATATGGAAATCCTATTTTTTGTAAACAAGTCATAGAGTATGTCAGATTTTTTTTGTAAAACTTTTTTTAAACTCATACCATATGGTATATTTTGGCTAGAGAGGAAAGCGCTACCAATATCTCCATCGACAAACATGAGTTAAATCAAGTCAAAGACTATGGAGCATTTCT
Organism: Arion vulgaris; assembly: GCA_020796225.1. Lineage (NCBI taxonomy): Eukaryota > Metazoa > Mollusca > Gastropoda > Stylommatophora > Arionidae > Arion > Arion vulgaris. The sequence continues at coordinate 42,096,183 of CM036754.1, forward strand.
TCAGCTAACAAAATCCAACATATATGCAATAAAGCAAATCAAATCATAGGACAAATGGCACCAATTTTGAAATGCAAACATGTCACCATGAACACAAATAGAGCATTGTACAACACAATCTTTCTCTCAACATTATGCTATCAGTGTCAAACCTGGACACTGACATCAAGCAATAGGATAAAACTAGTCATGAAGGAAATGAAATGTCTACGCATAACGCTGGGAATATCTAGAAGAGACCGGTTTAGAAATGAAGACATCAGGGAAAAAAGTGGATATAACATCATTGCTGAACTTCATCAAGAAATAAATTAAATGGTTCGGCCACATAAGCAGATTACCAACAGACAGTGTGCCTCAAAGGTGGATCTCAGAAATAACGGAGGTGTTGAAAAACACTATTTATGTAGCGCGCACAAAAGCCAGTTCTAGAAATCTTATCCTATCCCGATGTTGTGAGGAAAAACAGGATTCAAGAAAAGAAAGATGGTAGATTGGGGAATATGGTGTTGGGCTCATATTTTCTTTGACCTGCATCATACAGTGGATGATATAGTCAACACTATACTGGTCCTGGTCGCATTTACTTCCCAGTGTTTCTCTAATATGAAATTAAGACTTGGTTGACCAGAGAGACATTTACGGTTTGAAAATTCTCACTCTAATTTGGGGTCTCTGTGGATAAGTGGTTTCGCCTTTGCTTTCAGAAGGTAGTGGGTTCGAATCCAAACTGCCATTCTGTTCACAAGTGCATTTGTTTACAGAGACCCCTAGGATTGTTGCAGGAGCTACAGAGTTTGTGCTTTGTGCAGTTCTCTCAGCAGGTGGCGTGTCATTTCTGCGGAGAGGGACCAAGCCATATGGGGTGAAACCCGGCACAATGAAGTCAAACCTTCGACTATAGACCTTTTTTAGACTCTAATTGGGGATGAAACTGTGAACATCCATCTAGGAAGCAATAGCACTAATCACTATGCTTCCACTGGTCTCAATTTTTCTTCTGTCATTTTTAAAACTGCCTTAATTTTTGTTTTGTTTATATTTTGCTATAGGTCATCACTTTTACTCCAGTGTCGCCTGTGTTGTGCCGGGCCCACAAGGGAAGCAAAGAATAGTACCACTGTGACATACAAGGCAAATGATGTAGGACCTAGGGAAGCTACCCTAGTAAATAAAAAGCATCACTGAAATCGGATATGCTGGCCTACTTGTAGGCGCATAACTGGCACAATGTACAATCGCTCCTAGGCTCAGATCACATTGAAATCACACAGAGTGGTTAATAAGTGGTCGATATGGAGCGTCTAAGAAGAAAATTCCACTGTAAGCCAAATTTAATTGTTACTAGTTTCTACAAATGCATCAAACATTTGATAATATATTTTGGTCAGGCATTTCTAGCAACATTCTACTGTGTTTAATTAAATGTTTATTATGTGCCTGAAAGGCTGATTATTTTCTTTGTGTAATATTTTTCTGGCATGCTTTAAAAATAAGACTAACAATTGAAATATGAATCATGATAATTATACATCATATTTTACCCAAAGTTGGAGGTTGGTTCGGTGAGTATGCAATGGACTGAATCACTACAATTTGCATTCAACTTCATTCCGAGGCACATGGGTGTCAATGGCAACGAGAGAACAGACAGGCTGACTGGCTCTACCATCATATCAGAGGGTCAGTCAATGGATACAGCTGACATTCTGAATGCACTCATAAAGTGTGGCAGCAAAGAGTATTTTCATTTAAATCAATCCAGTCAGCTGCTAGATTGCAAGAGCTGGGAATGAAGATTGGAGTGGCCAGAAAAGAACAGCACAACAGGTATATGAGGGGGCTCATCAATCAACATTGTACTAGTGCATTTAGTCGCTGGATGCTGTTGGAGATATTGCAAAGGAGATCAAAGCAGCTATGGTCATGTCCGGAGTATGATGAAGATATTCTAAACTGAAACATCATATTTTATAAGATTGTCTTACTTAATGTATTTATCTATTGATTTTTTTTTTTTTTGGGTGTATAGTTTGATTGCAGTCTACCTCATATTTGTTCCCTCTTGCATGTTGTAAAAGGCAACTAAGAGAGGATAGGTAGTAGGTCTGCAACACCCATCTGTAAAAAATTTGAAAGAAGATACAGAAACAATGAAAAAAGAACCGAAACTGTTCATGAAGATTTGGATGCCACAGTAGTAAGAGATAGAACAACTGTCAATGGGGGGTTTCTGTGGCTAAGCCATTGTCTTGCATTCAAAAGGTTGCGGGTTTGAATCCATACCACGCCTTACTGTTCACTGGTGCAATTTTTCCAGACACCTCTAGAATTGTTGCCGGAGCTACGGAATTCATGCAATACTCTCGGCAGGTGGCTTGTTATATCTGCAGAGAGGGACTGAGCCATACTGGGTAAAACCTGGTATAATGAAGTCAATCCTTTGGCATCACAAGTTCAATTATGTCACAAGTGCTTTAATCCTTTCATTCTGGGGCATTATAGGTCTCTGGATGGAGCTATTTTTGCTCCGTGTAATTCCCCATACATGTCAAGTACTTTAAATCACCAATATTCAGTATTATTTCATGAAAGTATTATGTATTATATTCTAAACTATTCAGTAATTAATTTGGAATACATTGAGCCAAATATGTTTAGAATACATTGAGCCAAATATATTTAGAATGCATTGAGCCAAATATATTTAGAATACATTGAGCCAAATATATTTAGAATACATTGAACCAGATATATTTATAATACATTGAACCAGATATATTTAGAATACATTGAACCAGATATATTTGAATACATTGAGCCAAATATATTTAGAATACATTGACCAATATATTTAGAATACATTGAACCAAATATATTTGAATACATTGAACCAGATATGTTTGGAATAAACATTGAGAGCAAGATATATTTTAGGAATAGCATTGACCAGATATGTGTATAAACATTGACCAGATATATTAGAATACATTGAACCAGATATGTTTGGAATACATTGAACCAGATATGTTTGGAATACATTGAACCAGATATGTTTGGAATACATTGAACCAGATATATTTAGAATACATTGAACCAGATATGTTTGGAATACATTGAACCAGATATGTTTGGAATACATTGAACCAGATATATTTAGAATACATTGAACCAGATATATTTAGAATACATTGAACCAGATATGTTTGGAATACATTGAACCAAATATATTTAGAATACATTGAACCAGATATATTTAGAATACATTGAACCAGATATGTTTGGAATACATTGAACCAGATATATTTAGAATACATTGAACCAGATATGTTTGGAATGAACTTGGCTGAGAGAAGCAAGAAATATCAGTCTCAGTTCCATAGAGGAGATTGAGCGAGTTGCCCAGGATAGAGCGGTATGGAGAAATTGCTTGCAGGCCTTATGTAACGTTACGAGAGGAATTATTATTATTATGTTTGGAATACCTTGAGCCAAATGTACTTGGAATAATAATTCCTCTCGCACTGCTATATGTACATAGGGCCTGCAAGTAATTTCTCCATACCGCTCTATCCTGGGCAACTCGCTTAATCTCCTCCATGGCACTGAGACCGATATTTCCTGCCTCTCTCAGCAAAGTTCGTTTCAGGTCTCCTTAGGTCGACCTCTCTTTCTTGAACCCTTTGCATTCCACTTCAATGCCTGCTTTGATATTCGTTGATCATTTCTCCTCAAGGTGTGCCAAACATATCTTCCATCTTCTCTTTCTTATAACAGTTGTCACTAGTGGTTGACAAGACATGTCTCTGATTTCATCACTTCTCCTGAATTCGTTCCATTTTATATTCATTATTTTTCGCAGACATCCATTTTCAAATGCATTCAACTTGCTTTCTACATTTTTAGTCATTTTCCAACTCTTGCTATCATATGTTAGGATTGATACAACATTTGAATTGAAAATTCGTAATTTAGTTTTAATACTATATAACTTGCAGTTCCATATTTTATTTAGACTTTTAAAAGCTGATGTTGCTTTGTCAATTCGTATCATAATTTCTTTTTTAACATTTCCTGTGCAATCAAAATTGCTACCTAAATAGGTGAACTGCTCTGTTATTTTTATCATTTTAGATTCTGGTGTGATATCTGCATTACTTGCCATAGGTGTCTTTATTATATTTGTTTTTTCATAGCTTATCTGCAGTCCAACTTTTGATGCTATAGATGACAAGTTGTCTGTTTTTCTTTGCATATCTTGGTTGTTTCTACTTAACAAGGCAATATCATCTGCAAAATCCAAATCTTCTAGTTGACTATTTTCTACCCAATCGATGCCAGTTTCGCCCCTGCAACATTTTCGCATCACCCAGTCAATGGCCACTCCAAACAATAGCGGAGATAGAATACAGCCTTGCTTTACTCCGGTTTCAACTATAAACCAGTCGCTGTGTCCACCATCAGTGCGAACTACACACTGTGAACCATCATAGAGGCTCTTAATAATGTTTATTATTTTGTCTGGTATTCCATAGCATCTCAGAATATTCCACAGGAGATTCTGTGTAGACTATCAAAGGCTTTTTTAAAATCGATGAAATTTAGTATGAGTGGTTGTTGCTTCTCAATATGTTCCTCCAAAGTTAGTCGTAGGGTAATTATTTGGTCTAAGCAGCTTCTCCCAGGCCTAAAACCAGCTTGTTCTTCTCTCAGGGTTGTGTCCACTGCTCCTTTGATTCTATTAAGAATGATTTTGCAGAAAGTCTTGGTCATTACTGATAATAGGGTGATCCTTCTCCAGTTGTTGCAATCTTTGAGATCACCTTTTTGGGGATCTTAACAATTATTCCTTCTTCCATTGATCTGGGACAGTTTCTTCTTCCCATACTTTATTAAATAGTTCTTGCACCTGGCTAATAGTTGTATCATCAGCCGCTTTGAGCATTTCTGCAGTAATGTTGTCATCACCGCTGCCTTATTGTTTATCAAGGAATGGATTGCCTCCTTGACCTCAGCTACACTTATCATTTCTTCGTTAATTGGTAGGAGCTGTTTCTTGCCTCTTCGTCAAACTTGAGTAGTACTGGTGGATCAGGTCTATTTAATATTTCTTCAAAATGTTCTTCCCATCTTTTCTTCTGCTCGGTATCTGATGTTAGAACTTTACCACCTTTACTCTTGATTGGGCCACCCTTTGAAACAAATGTTCCAGTAAGTTGTTTAAGTGTGTTGTATAGCATTTTACTGTTTCCAGTCTTAGCTGCCTTTTCCCTTCTTCGGCCAGTCGATTGACATATGCTCTTTTATCTCTTCTAGCCGCTCTTTTCACTTCCTTGTCTTTTAGTCTATATTCCTCTTTAGCTTGGATTTCATCTGTTGCATCCTTAGTATTAAATATTGCTAGTTTCATCTTTCTTCTTTCTTGAATACATTTCCAGGTGTCATCGCTTATCCAGGGTTTTCTGTCTTTCGTCTTTAATCCTGTGCTACTATTTGCTGCCCCCAACAGTGTGTCCTTTATCTTAGTCCATTTGTCTTCAATGTTCTGTTCATTTTCACCATTGAGTAACTCGAACCTATTCTTAAGTTCGAGCTGATATTCCTTTTACCTCATTATTTTGTAGTCTTTGACTGTCTATTCGCAGTTGTTCTTTTTAGTATGGTGAATTTTCAGTTTCAATTTACCTATGCATAAATTATGATCACTTCCTACATCTGCCCTCTGTATGCACGGACATCCAGCAATGATGTTCTAAATTGTGTATTTATGCACATATGGTCAATCTGATTCCTGGTCACTCCATCTGGTGAGTGCCAAGTAAATACATTATGGAATACATTGAACCAAATATGTTTAGCATGAATGTAATAATATTTGAAAAACAAAAAAAAAGGAATTATGGTGACTTGAAACTGTTGAAAACATGCATACCAAATTTTAATATTGTTTATTTCCCAGTCATTTTATCTGCTATGTGGGGTTTTGTGGTTAAGATGTTTGCCTTACATTTGGAAGGTCATGGGTTCAAGTCCATACTGTACTGTTCGATTCATGACTTTTTTTAAAGAGAATCCTAGAATTGTTGCTGGAACTACAGAGTTCATGCTTTGTGCAATATTCTCGGCTGTTTATGTAGCATTTCTGCGGAGAGGGACTGAGTTTTATGGGGAAACTCTATGCAAAGAAATCACTCCATCTTTATAAACCATTTATCTGCTATATAGTTGTTGATTTGTATCCCAGGGACTTTCTTGTCAAGATGGTCATCATTTTATTTTTTCACAATATATTTATATTATAATGAATGAAGATACATCATGGCAAATATGGTTTTTCTGCATAAAATTGATCATCATCATCAAATAGCTTGTCCCTTCCGGAACATGGCTCCCATGACAGCAGTCCTGAAAAACTCTCTGTTCTGTGCAAGTTGACCGCCTTCAGCAGCAGTCGTTCTCAGATCGTCAATGATATCTTGCACCCATCGTCTTCTAGGTCTTCCTCTCATTCTTCTTCCAAGCACCATTCCCTCCAAAATTATCTTCTTTTGAAGTGTCCGAAATATTTAATTTTCCTTGATTTTATTCTCTTTAATAGCCAACTCTTTAATATCAAGATGTTGCAGAACAGAAGCATTTATTCTTTTCTCTGTCCATGATATTCTAAGTATTCTTCTGTAGCATTTGCATTCAAATCCATTAAGGATCTTCTCCGCCGCCTTGTCAATGTTTCATGTCTCACAACCATTTGTTGCCAAGGGAAAAATGCAGGCCCTTAAATACTTGATTTTTGTTTTTATGACAAAATAAATACCTAAGAAAAATAATGTAAAGTGCATGTACATTCTGCACACAAAAAATGTGTGGTTGTAAACATATATATATACATGTAGTCAGATCATATGTTTCATCTGTTGAATTAGAGTAAAACATTGAAAAGTTACCAAAAAATTGTTGCATATTACCGGCTTGATAGAAAAGAATAAGTTGATATATCCAGACTTTGCACAAGTCACAACTTCTTTCTTTTTTGAATGCTCCATATCGACTACTTGTTAAACCCTTCTTTGTGATCTGAGCCTAAGAGCGATTGTATGTTGTGCCAGTTATGCGCCTACAAGCACATCCAATTTCTGCTATGCATTTTATTTCCTAGGTACCTTCCTAGGCCCCTACCTCGGTCGTCTCTTATGATATGCCTTGTTGTTCACAGTGTTACTATTCTTTACTCCCCTTGCGAGCTCCAGCAACGCATGGGCTAGTCACAACAAGCTGAGATACTTTTTTAATGTGGTCATGCTAGAACTTCATTCCTGTCGGCATGGCAAAGTTCATTGTCTTTTCCATGTTGGAGCGGCTGTCCCATAGCTTCTGCTTCAACTCTGCACACACTAGCTATATCTGTCATCTTGAAGCATTGTAGGTTGGGCAGTCTTGGGGCATTGTAGGTTGGACAGTCTTGGGGCATTGTAGGTTGGACAGTATTGGGGCATTGTAGGCTGGATAGTCTTGAGGCATTGTAGGTTGGACAGTATTGGGGCATTGTAGGCTGGATAGTCTTGAGGCATTGTAGGTTGGACAGTATTGGGGCATTGTAGGCTGGACAGTCTTGGGGCACTGTAGGCTGGACAGTATTGGGGCATTGTAGGCTGGACCATCTTAGGACATTGTAGGTTGGGCAGTCTTAGGACATTGTAGGTTGGACAGTCTTGGGGCATTGTAGGCTGGACAGTCTTGGGGCACTGTAGGCTGGACAGTCTTGGGGCACTGTAGGCTGGACAGTCTTGGGGCATTGTAGGCTGGACAGTCTTGGGGCATTGTAGGCTGGACAGTCTTGGGGCATTGTAGGCTGGACAGTCTTGGGGCATTGTAGGCTGGACAGTCTTGGGGCATTGTAGGCTGTACAGTCCTAAAGTATGTGTTCCGTATTCTGGATTTTTCCTTTCACATTGACATTTGTTACGCCGAGTGGTTACCGGGCCCAAATTTGGGGTGTAAAGAATAGAACCACTGTTACCTGCCATGCATGTCGTAAGAGGCGACTAAGGAGGTTTGGCTGAAATCGGATGCATGTGTCCAACGGTAAAGTCTATGCGTTTAGGGCCAATCAAACAATGTGCAACGTATACACGTTCTGGCAAAGATCAAACATATCACAAAGAGTGATTAAAATTGGTCGTAAAGAACGAACGCAAAGAAGAAGAAGAAGACATTTGTTAGTTTACAAGGCCCTGAGTCTGTATATATGTCCCAGCAGTCTGCAATGGCCAGTTCTCAGGTGAAACAATGTGCTCTGCTGGTGTCTTTGAAGGAGGTTAATGGAGTCAAATCTTGTCTCTTACATCCATATGCTTCTTCAACCTTGAATTGTTATGGATTATTGTTTTGGCTTCTCTATAAGACAGTAGATGACTGAGCTGCTCCATTCAACCACCAATACTGGACATGGCATCATCTCTCTCATTTCCTGTTATTTCGGAAGCTTGGATACCATTTGAGTAGTCTCTGGTTGACCACTGTTTTTGTTAGCATGTTCAGGTTAACATTTGAAAATATATTGATGGTCTTCTGATGATCGTTCTTAATGCCATTTTTATCATTCTAATGTGATATATAAACAGCCTAACTCCAAGAACGGGTGTACGTTCACATCCTTCAGTACCATTTGGAATTCTGGTGCTTATCCTTCGTTCATGTGTTCGGTTTCAACCAGTGTTTACTGGGTTCGCTCTCCGTTAGCCTTTGCTGTCCCCAGCCAAACCTGCAAGGCAGCAGGTTGTTATTTTCTTTTAGGGCAGCGACTCTTAGATGGCCTGCCCTCCCAGGCTGATGAGCGCCATCTGCCCAGCGAACCTGTCTTTTTTATGGAGTACTTGGTTTGTTGCCCGTCCAGTTTTGTGTACGGTTTGCTCTGCTAGCCTTTGATTGTTCCCAATCAGACTACAAGGCAGCAGTAGTTCCCTGCGATCGGAAACGCGCACTGGCCTCACCTCTGCTGGGCTTTCCAGTTCTTCTGCACATTTGGGTGGTATGCACACCCTCTCGCTTGCCGTGCCTTCTGTGCCATGCACTTCTGCCCACTGGTGGGCCCACTCATGCATTGCCTGCATGCATGTTCGCTTCGCCCTGGTGCCTGCCTCATCTCACCGTTAGTTCTCGCCGTGCTCACATCTACATGGGCTGTTCGACCTTATGGCCTAAATCGTGCTTATGTGGACCCACGTACAACTCAACCCGAGGCCCGGCATATCGGGCTCTAGGGGGGGACTAGAGAGTGAGAGCTAGAGCTATATGGGCTCCAAGTTTCGCCACATGTGTGTCCACGTCTCTTCTTTAGATGCACCTCTCATCCCTTTAATTCTAGTGCGGTCATTTACTCCGGGGGAGTTAGCATTCGTTTGTTGACGTCTCGTATTCTGCTGTTTTCTTACGTTTCTGCAAAACTTGGGCTTTGTTTCTACAGACATATATTTATATGAAAGCAAAAGAAATAATTTTCATACCATAAGGTATATTGGAGAATATGGTTTTATGCACATATTTTTCTTTGACATTCGGCAAGCGATGAGAGATGTGGTCAACATCATGCTGATCGCCTTAACTTCCTAGTAGTTTTCTGCTACCAACTTGAGACAGGGTGTTAATCTGATAGCTGTCCTGTTTGGGAAAAATCCCATTCCCACAGTGATATTTGAACCTTGGAGTCTTTGAAACAAGTGCATTAACTACTATGCTATCATGACTCTCATGCTTATTCCTATCCTCGTTCAGCATAGGGCCTCAACAATTGTTTACCACTTTTCTCAGTCTCTGGTTGTTTTCTTAGTGACTTTCCAGCATAGTCCAGCATCCTCAAGTTCGAGAAAATTCTAGGGCTGTTTAAGATGTCCCCTTTTCCATTTTCCTTGCAAGTTCCATTCAAGTGCTTGTCTAGTGACACTTGGCTGTGTCTTTTGCAGGGTATGCTCAACCCAGGATGAATTTATCCCCTTAACCTTGGTCATCATGCCCTGTTCTTATCCACAGGTCTGTGTTTACCATGTTATACCATCTCAGACTGAGAATATGCCAAAGACATCCGTTAACAAATGTCTGAATCTTATTTGTATTTAACTTGGTGATTCCGAGCCATACAGCAACACAGATTTCACATTTAAGTGTTTAATTGTCATGTTGTATTTAATATAGTGATGTTTAGCATCAAACATTCCTTATCGGTTCTTGTAGAATCAGTTTACAGCTTTTATAGCAAAACTAGTCATTACATTCCCATATTTTAATGAGTTGTATTTGCTTCCTAGTTTCTTATAGTGGATTGTCCTCACTCATTCCATGTTCATCTGTTATTCATTTACTTTATTACAATATAGATGTCTCATAATGTTTTGCTTATACAGTCAATCATGGATCTAACAGACTTAATAGAGGAGAATAAGTCTCTATTAATGCTGAAAGCCTGTTGAATGTAACTTAAGCGATGACTATTTTTGTATTGTTCTTAATGTCAATGAAAGCATTAATACAATATACAGTACTGTAAAAAAATAAATATATTCAAATTATAATAAAGAATGTGTGATATTTACTCATCCTTATAATATGTAGTTGAGTGTTTTTGTGAAATAAAAGAGTCTATGCCATGCAAACCAAAACAAGTGCAGCATGAAATGTTTACAGTGTGATCTTCAAGATTTGACTTTTTTTATTTGGTAACATTAATATTAATAAATGTACTATATTATTTTGTCTGATCCTTTTCTTCTTCTCTGCATTCGGTTTTGTATGCTCGTCTAAACCATGAGATGGGTTGCCTCTATGAAACCACATGTCAGTTGGAGTTCCTTGAGAGTTTCCCATAGGTTGCTCTGTAAGCTTTGTTCATGAGGCCATGTTTCATTTCGTTGGTGTATGTATGATGGACATGACTGCAGGATGTGCTCTGGAGTCTGTGTTTCTGTCTGGCATGCACACTGTGCTGACTTTCAGTTTCAGTTTGGAATATCTTCATTGCACTCCGGACATGTCCATAGGTGCTCTGATCTCCTTTGCAATATCTCCAACAGCGTCCAGCGACTGACCGTACCAGTCCTATTTTGATTGATGAGCCTACTCGTATACCTGTTGTACCGTTTTTTCTTGCCACGCCAATCTTCAAACCCAGTTCTCGCAATCTAGTAGTTGACGTGGATTGGTTTAGATGGTCTTCTCCGCGGCCACGCTCTATGAGGGCGTTCACGATGTCAGCTCTGTCCATTGGCTGGCCCTCTGATATAGCGACAGAGCTAGCCAGCCTGTCTGCTCTCTCATTGCCAACGACACCCATGTGCCCCAGAACAAAGACAAGTGTAATTCTGCAAATTGTTGACGCCTGCAGTGATTCAGTCCATTGCCTGCACAACCGCCTCTACCTGGATCATACTCAATGAGTCAGAATGCCATAGTGTAGTTTTCTGACTTGCCAAAGTAGTGCATTGTCACCAGTACTCCATTGTCATGCTGTTTGTGTCATACTGAATGCACACTGGCTTCCTTGACCACTTGCCACATGAGTTTGCAGAAGACCATGCAGACTTTTATGGCACGAACCACCGATCCATTCGTGTTAAATCACAGTCGTCCATTGCAGCATGATGATGGCTTGAGTCGCATTTCAACGGCTGATTTCTCTCAACTTTATCAAATTTAATGATGGTGAAAGTGTCCAGTATATTGGAGGCATCGTATCATTCTTTCCATTAGTTAATATTTTTGAGCGCATACAGCTGAGCAGTATTGTTTGTTGATAAAGTCCCTTTGGTGAACATTGCTGTGTATTGTCATTGTTTTTTTGTGTAAAACTACAGTACTTTGTTATTACGTGTTTCGCCATAAACATAAATACAGAGCTGCTAAAATCAAGTGTAAGATTTTCAGAGATTAGAAATGATGTAAGCATGGCTCCATCTAATAAAATACCGGACCGAGACAATATCCCTGCGGACCTATTTAATCAAAACAACTAAGAGGTCGAAATAAGCTGGCTACACCGACTATTTAACCAAGTCTGGAACACACAAGAGATACCAGAAGATTGGAGGAATACAACAATAGTTTTCATCTGGAAAAAGAAAGGTAGCAAATAAGACACGGAATATAGAGGAACACAGGAAAACAATTATGTCAAATACTCTAAAAACGACTGCGTCATGCCATCGAGCCACCGCTTAATGACTCACAAATGGGATTCCGGAAGAACCGAAGCTGTACCGACGCACTATCTGCCCTCACACATATTAGTAGAAAGGATTTGGCTGAAATCGGATGCACATGTCCTAAACGTGTAGAAGTCTATGCGTTTAGGGGCGTACCAAACCAATGTGCAACGTACACAACGTTCTTGGCAAAGATCAAACATATCACAAAGAGTGATTAAAATTGGTCGCAAAGAAGAATAAGAAGTAGAAAGGACTGTCCAATCCGATAAACACCTTCACGTGAATCAGGTAAAAGCATTCGACCGCGTGGATAGGAACAAGTTGTGGAAAGTATTGTCAACCTATGGAGCTAATGACCACCTAATTAATCTATACAAGAGCCTCTAATAAACAGCCAGTGCACAGTTAGAACAAATACAGGTCTATCACAAAAGATCCACGTTGGGTCAGAAGTAATATAAAGATGCGTACTATCACCGTTGTTGTTCATCTCATACATCGATCAAATCTGTCAAATAGTTAACGATATAGAGGACGACTGCAATAAAACTATGTAACAATGGCAAAACACGTAAAAACAAAGTACTATAGTTTTACAAAATACAAAAACAACAATACACAGCAACGTTTCGACCAAAGGGCCTTTATCAAGCAAAGGATAAAATAGTTAACACAAGTTAAGGAAACAAACTTAGGGAACTTTAAAACTAATTTATTGTTGCCAACGATCAGGAAATCATAACAATTCCCTAGAGAGGAAAACAACAACAATATCTCCATCGACAAACATCAATTAAAGATAGTCAAAGACGTTACATACATGTTGAGAATTTTTTTCAGTAAATGGAAGAATATCTAACGAAATCCAACAAAGATTCAATACATCAAATTAAATCGTAGGACAAATGACACAAATTTTGATATGCAAACATGTCACCATGAACAATAAAAGATCGTTCATTGTACAACACAATCTTTCTCTTAATATTATGCTTTCATTGCCATACCTAGACGATGGCATCAAAGGATAGACGAAAACTAGTAACGACAAAGATGCTGCCTATGCAAAATGCTGGGAATATCAAGAACAGACTGATTTAGAAATGAAGAGAACGGGGAAAAAGTGGGATCAACGTCAGTACTGAACTTCATCAAGAAATAAATTAAATTGTCAAAACAAAGCAAAATGCCGTCCACGCAAAAGGTGGACCTTAGGAATAACAGAAGCAGTGAAAGGTACTATTTCTGAAGCACACACAAAAGCCCGCTCTAGAAATATCTTCTTATCTTAACGCTGCAGTACAAAATATAATTAGAGAAAAGAAAAGTTATCCTCAAGGTCACTGAATATGAGAACACGAGAGTAGTATGAGAATGTGGACTCACTAACCACTGAATATGAGAACACGAGAGTGGGTTTCAAAGTGAGATGTTGGGGGCTCATTAACCACTGAATATGAGAACACGAGAGTAGTATGAGATGTGGCTCACTAAATTCCATCTCATAATTATTAGTAGTTATGACATCATCATCCTCATCAAATAGCGTGTCCTGGGCAGAATTGTGCCACTCTAAAAGCCCTTCGGAAGTTCCCCTTCTCTCTCTCTCTCTCGCGTAGGTCAGGTCTATGCATCCGTTGTGCTCAAATCATCAGTTACATTCTGACTCCATCTTTCCGTGGCCTTTCTCTTTGCTGGGATGCCCCTTCCACAATGGTCTTCTCTAACCCTTCGTATCTCTTTATATGTCCACAATATTTCAATTTGCTCATTGTCATTTGTAGAATCAGCCATTTTTCTTCAATTTTGAGTTATTTCTGGATATATCTTGTTCTCCTCTCTGTCCATGATATAACCTACTGAGGACTCTTCTGTAACATGCATTCAAATGTACACAATTATGATATCAATTGTTTCTGTCTTTCCTCAGGTGGATGATGGAATTGGTTGTCCACTCTTGCCGTTAAGCGTAGGGTGGGAGCTTTAATTTTCGTTCCAGTGCCAGATGAGTCGCCCTTGTGTTATATATGTGTGTATTTAGTGTGGTTTTGATAATCTTTTTCTTGGTATTCCCCTTGGCTCTAGTAACCGATCTCTTTTTATTGTATGTTATTATTCGTGGATGGTTGTATTCCATTCTCATGTCCAAACCACTGCATTTGTTGTCTTTCAACGTATTCGGTGCATGAAGTTATGCACACTCTGCTTCTTTCTTATGTCCTCATCTCGTAGTCTATCTTTCCTGGTCACCCCATTGACTTCCTCAATCATTCCACGCGTAATGAGTTTTCTGTAGTGTGTTGCTGTCAGAGACCAAGTTTGGCACTGGTAACAGAGTGTTATAAGTGTTGTAAAATATTGTATTTTCACTTCCATCTTGATCTTTGGGTGTTGTAGTAATAGTGCCAGCTGGTAAGTCACCGCATTTGCTTTTTGGCATCAATTGTTACGAATCCGAAAAATAATAATTCCTAGCTTCAATCATTATATCGTATTTGATGATTTGTGAAATATAAATTTAGTATGATATTTTAGTCCTAATATTTTGTTGTAAAACAAATAAACTAAATGATAATGAGCTGTTTAAAACATTTGGATTTTTACAAAGTAAATTTGAATTTCAAGTAAGATCACATTCGAAACTGCGTGATTGTATAGCTGAGTGAGCGAAATTTGAAATGTCAACTTGCGATTAGAAGGCGTCTAGAAAAAAAAAGATATTCAATGTGGTTTTGAACATACTATTTTCATAATTTATATTGCATAAATGTGCGTGCAGGTTCATCACGAATGTATCTTCTAATATTCTTTGTTACGGAAGTTACATTCTCGAAGACCAAGGTGCATAAACACATTGATATTAGTTAGACTAAAATTCATATTATCATGTTCAAATCAATCATGAAATGATGATGCATCAATCTGATGCAGATGTTCTGTTAGTGACAGTTAGTGTTATTACTTACTGGAGCAGTGCCTGCACTGTCATTTATAATAAATGCAACTAAAATATGTTCGATTATTATTCTCATCTGAATCAGAACGTTCACGTAATTAATTTGATGAATTGAATAGTTATTTGAATCAACTATTATTAAATCCGAAGCGAAGTACTAACTAACTAAAACTTATTTTGATTATGATATCTTCTTACTTCTGCGTTCTCATTAGATTGGGATTTCGGATTCTCTAATAAAAAGGCAGCCTCAGATTATCAACCACGCCATAAAGTTTGTCTTGGACGCTAGTGTAAGTGGGCCACCTCTTTCTTCTCAAGTCTGCAAACTGGGGACAGTTCTGTGGGATATAATTCCTTTGATTTCTGCTTCCCCGTTTGTGCCGACCTCTTCCAGCAGTAAGTTTTGGCCACCCTCGTGATGGTAGGTCTGACATTCTTCCTGCATGGCTAAATCTCAGAGACAGAATGGCGACCGTAGAATCAGTTATCCCATTCCTCATTGTGAGGGTTGTTGCACCATGTTATCGCCTTACGAACTGGTGCATCCGTTTTCTGCAAGCATTAATTTGTTTCGGGTTAGCATTCTCTAGCGGACATATGCTATACATTCATTTCAGACAAACCTCCATAGTCGCCTCTTACGACATGCATGACAGGTAACAGTGGTTTTCTTTACACCCAAAATCTGGGCCCTGGTAACCACTTGGGCGAACTTATGATATCCATAAACGAATTAAATGATTAAATCAAATGACGTAAAATGGTGGCATTGGTGAGATTGATCTGTGTATAATTGATAAATGGTTGGAATATTTATATAATAGGACTGCAGTTGAGTATGAGAAGGGTGTGTCATTTTACACTCTAAAAATCATGTCGCACCAGAAAAGTTGAGCAAGAAATTGAATCTATAAATATATCTTGATGAACCTGGTTCATACTACTTACGAGAATTTTGTTGCGGAACTTGCATATCATACAAATGACAATAGCACTTTTTCAGGATGATTAGTTGGTAAAGTGACCAGACATAGCGGCTGTTCATACAAGTATTACAAGTCAGATTTTAGTCAGTATAGTTATAGTATGAATATTTCATTTGATTAAGGGTTGACATGGATTGTCATTTTCTGAGTATTTTTCTCTCTGTCGTTTGGTATCTGTATTTCCCTAGAGTTACACATACAAATGTAGCATTTGTTGTGCTATTATTTGTTTGTTTCGTGCGTTCTTCTCAACCATTTTGATCATTCTCATTGTGATATATAAACAGTCTTTGCCAAGTACGAGTAGAATGTTGCGCCTCCATTAGGCCCCCTACTAATATAGGACAAGCGCATCCAAACCCAAAGTTTTTGGCCTAGTTGCGCTATTATGTATTTAATTTAATGTTCCAGTTTTATTGTCACCCTAACAACTGAGTATCAGTATTTGTCCACACTTTATTATGCTCTTTTATATTCCAGGAAATTTAGTGAGCAACACATACAAACTGTTAAATGAGTTGGGCGGCAGAAGAATGGAAAGATGGCCTGCCACAAAAGGCACTTGCGAGAATAAACCAAATAGAGGCTCAACTTGAGCGACTTAAGAAGGAGCGAGACCAAAAACAATTTCAGTTGGAGAGCTTAGAGCAGGTATTTTATACATGCTATTTTTCTTAGTTGATTCAACAGTATTTGTGTTTGTTTTTTTCAACCAAGTTAACCACTGTTTGTGATCTGTGTGGTTTGTGCTGAGAACATGAGTACATTGCACCCACTTTAGTTACCTATGGCATGTAGGACAGGCACATCAAAAATCAAAATTTCAAAGTATATGCATATTATCCAATAGGACATGTGTAACTAAAATTTGACAAACAGGAAAGTCCCACTTTAAAGTATCGCATCTGGAGTTATACTGTAGCATGGTATCAGATTTGATTGGTGATAGGGAGACCTTCAGAGCTGACTCATGCCTTTCAACCAAATAAAATATAGTAGTGTCTGCATGGACATGGGTCAACACTTACACAGCAATGATGAGACGGACATAAAGATTTGTTAAAAAGAGGACCAAACTTCCACAACCTTATATCCACTTAATCCCTTCACCCTCCTGAGCTGATATACTGTCTTGCTGTGTTTTTTTAAGATGACGCAAAACTAATTCAGTAGTCTTCTTCGCCCCTAGAGAGGCATAAGTCCGCAACCAAGGCCTTCCAACTATCTACAACTAAGTAGGAAACAGGACCATCAGACAAATGATCCATATTACCAGTTCAACAGAAAAGAGCAATTCTTAATATTCAGACTTCATACAGGCCACAACAGACTTACCATATCTTCAACTAGCTAAAGATTGGTACCTCTGATGAATGTGAAGATGCGCAGTGTCTGAGGAGCAACGAAGGTATTGTGGCCATCACCAGTTCCATTGCATGCCAAGCTCTTTGAGATCTCTATATCCTGAGGCAGACCACTGCTGTTTGTCAACAGATTCTAGTTGATATCTGAGAGTTAATGAATCTTTGTTGTTCAAACAGTATTCATTCTCCTGTAATTTGACCAAATATTGTATCGTAGTGTCTGCATATGTTTGTTCCCTGTAATGTTAGACTTTGGAAGATATAAGCCTGTGTGTAGCGGGGCCTGCAGTGGCAGTAAAGAATAATAACACTGTGCATAATAACATGGCATGTCGTAAGAGGTGACTGAGGTAGGGGCATAGGGAAGCTGCCCTGGTAAATAAAAAGCGTCACAGAAATCAGATGTGCTGGCCTACGTGTAGGCACATAACTGGCACAACATAGAATTGCTCTTAGACTCAGATCACATACAGATCACAAAGAGTGGTTTAACAAGTGAGCAATGTGGAGTGTTCCAAGAAGAAGGAAGATATAATACTGTCCTTCTTGCGGTCGCCGCTATGAATTCAGGCATAGTCAGGGCACCTGGTATGGCGCTTCTGATTAATTTTTGCATAAAGGCTGCTCTCCTTATTACTAGTGTTCCTCCACCATACATGCATGTCTTCTCTAACTTCAGAGGTAGTAATACCGTCCTGATATCACCAAGAGCTGGACACTTAAAAAGTTGGGCTGGACAGTACCAGCAAGATGTTTATATAAATACATTTTGCGATATAAATACTGACACGAGGAAGGCTTATGTGCAAGACCGAATGACTTGGCGTGCATTACTTTGCCATGCTGCAGTAATTTGTGAGGCATCCAGCTCCCTTCAATGCTATATACAACATAAACAATACATAGCATTGGGCCAAAGGGTCAGAGATCAACATTCCATGCTGGATCGTTGAAGAAGAAAGCATTGTTAATCACTTTTTTCCTTGAGAAAATGTGTTTATTTTCAATTTTCAAATGTTATAAAGTATACTTTTTTTGGTTTCTTTTGTGCTCATAGAAGCTCGAAGTTCAGAAGCGTAAAGGAGGGGATGAAAAGTCAGAGTTAGCTGTCCTAAAGCGAGAAAACCAATCTCTTACAGAAACATGCCAAAACTTGGAGAGAGAAAAAGAAAAATTGGTTGGAGATCTTTTGTTGAAAGAGAATCAAGTCAATAGCTTAGAGCTGAAAGTTGCAGAACTTAATAGTCAGCAAGAATTTGAGAAGGTATCATTATTCCTTCCTTCCTTTCGTTCGCTTGAAATATGTCTATATATTCAATGTTGTCTCTTGTATGAACTTCACTGTCTTTTGTAGCTCACACAGAGGTCCGTGTAGTTTTATGTCGAGTGTTGTTTCGTTAGGCCAGTGAGTTTGCCTCAGTGTATCATATTCGGGGCAGTCTTGAAGTATGTGCTCTGCAGTCTGGTTTGCCTGTACACATGGCTGAATTGCCAATCTTGAATTTTGTATACATGTGGCTGCGGAGCCGATTGTGTCCTGTTCTAAGGCGAAGAATAACAACTTGTTCCAATCTGCTCACATTATAGTAATCGTCTTGTGTTGGTATTTGTGGCTTTCTCATTGATTTAATCATCCTTTTCTTTTGGTGGTAGGTAACTGGCACATCCGGCTGCTCTCCTGCAGCACCTTCCTTGGCCAATCAGTCTGCTGTTTCATTTCCTGGTATTCCACAGTGAGAGGTATCCACTGCAAGACGACCCTGCGATGCTTGGACAATTTAGACAGTAGGGTCTGTAGATCTGGCAATTTTCTGGACTGAAGTGCTTGGAGTGCTGATTTTGCATCAGTCAAAAATACAACAGGTTGAGGATCGGGTCTGGTATTCAACAGTTTTTCAGTTGTGACAGAATTTCCCGTTGGTACTTTAATCGCATCTCTAGCGTTGTTTGGGTATTATATGTACACTCCTGCTCCTCCATTCTTCACTGCATTTTCTGCTGACCCATCCGTGTATACCCGGACCCAGAGGTCATGTGGGTATTCTTCATCAAGTAAACTGAGAGTGACTGTCTTGCGTTGTATGCTGTTCTGCTCATCCTTGTCGAATATTCCTTTCACTTCTGTCTGGATACATACTTCTGGTTCAGTCTCCTCTCTCCAAGGGTTTGCTCTGGCACAGACTTTAGGGGAATGCCAACTTTTGGTAGGTCTGAGGTTTGCCTATTCAGTCTTTTGGCCTGGTGAATAAAGCTGCTTCTTTTCAGCCGCCCCAATGCTAGATTTTGGAATCTGTTTTCCATTGGGTAGCTTGGCATACTCAGAAACTTTTCTGCCTGCGTCATCACTTTTGTGTCTCTGCGTTCTCTCAGTGCTTGTATTCCCCCATTCTTTCCATCTCCACTATTGGTGTTGTTTTCATTGCTCCTGTGATGACACGAAGCGCCTGGTTTTGCACCTGATCCAGTTCTCCTAATGTGGTGTTTGATGCTGGACACCATGCAGCTGACCCATATTCCAGGTGTGGTCGTATGCCCTGCTGATAAATATTTTTAAGTATTTTTTGACTGGCGCTCCATGTGGTTCACTTAACTTTCTCAGGATGGCTAACTTCCTCCTGGCCTTTGCTGCTGCTTTGTTGATGTGCTGCTTCCACGTCAGTCTATCGTCAAATGTAACTCCGAGGGTATCATTATTTATTTTTGCTTATTGACCAGTCTAGTTTATGGACCATTTCTAATTTTCCCACATCGTTTTTAGTCACATATTTTAATTTTAAGGCCATTGTGGATTTATTTTCTGATTGTAAATGTTATGTCTAGCTTATAAGAAGTCTGAATTTCTTGTCTTCTATTGTATCCTGTGCTTGATCAAGGCATTTTGATCAAAACGTTGCTGTATATTGTTTTTGTACTTGGTAAAACTACAGTACTTTGTTTTTACATGTTCCACCATTGTTACATACTTTTTTTTGCAGTATTCCCATACATCGATATCAACCAGTCACACTTTTAACAAAAATTCACATTATTTTAACACGAATTAATAGATTTAGTTCATACTTACATGGAGGGCACAATGCGCACTGATTTTGTTGCCTGTCTTTCACAATAAAAAAATTAACTCAAAATTTTGTTTGGTTTATATGACAGTAAAATTATTTCTTCTTTGTTCGTTTACACGGATGTCATGACAATACTGGGGACGTTTTTCATTCATCGCCTCTGACTGATTTGTGTGTGAAAGCTCATTGTCCTTATCTGCAGTGTCCCTCAACTATCAGGCAATCCTTACTCTGACTTCAGAGGTACTTGTATTTATATCCCCAAGTAAAGGATGAGGGTCTCCTGTAGTCCTATCATGCACACATCATTATTGTACAGGAATAAATTTTGATTTAAGGAAGACTGCAGTAAAACTGTGTTATAATTTTACAAAGCACAAAAGCAAGATACAGAAACGTTTAAACCCAAAAGACTTTTTTCAAGCAAAGGATACAAAAGAAGTGAAGAAATTCAGACTTGCTATACGGCAGACATAACATAATACAGTCAGACAATAAATCCCTAACTTCCCTAAACCAAATATATACTACTTACTACATATCATTGGATTTCTGAGAAATGCTAGTTGTATTGTAGTATTATTCTTGTTATAGAAAGTAGTAGTACTATCATTCTTGTTTGTTACATTACATGTTCTCTTGTTTTATTTCTATAGAACAAAGATTCAACCAACAGTCGGCAAGAAGCAGGATCTGATGTACAGAGTCAGATCATCCAATCTCTGAAGCAAGAGATCACAGAATTGAATAGGCAGATTCAAGAAAGTGATACAGCTAATCTATCTACACATAAAGTTTCAGGTTAGAATTTGTGAAACAAAATAGTAAAAAATATGGAAATATATGAGATCAAAGATGGTTTTCATAATTAGTTAGTATATTTGTTGTTGTGATTCCAGTAGAATTTGATCTCTAGTCATTCAGTACGATAGGCTTGCAGGTATGGCTGCTGTAACGCCCTTGTGTTGTCGGGGCCGGCAATAAGAGCAAAGAATAGTAACACTGGGACCTACAAGTCATGTCGTAGGAGGCAACTGAGAGGTAGGTGCCTAGGGAAGCTACCCTAGTAAATAAATGTGTACTAGAAATGGGAAGTGATTTCATACCCTAAAGTCTGAAAAGACTATGAAATATTATATTCGTTGCCACAAAATATGTCAGCTGCTGACTGCCTTTCCTATCTATGACCAAAGATAAGAAGAGACTTCTTTATTTACTATTCTTGTCATGTGGACAATCATGTTAACCTTGTTTTCTATCTTCTCACATAAATGTGTAACCAGATGAGTCTGGCAGTTCAAAACTACTTCGGCATCCATCTGAGGCAGATGAGTTACGCAAAACTCAGCAGGAGTTGCTAACCCTTCGGTCTTTGGTAAGTGTAACAAGTCTATTAATGTTTTTGTGTGTATTAGAACAGCTATGTACACACGTTTAACGATTTCACCTGTGTGTTGCCGGGTCCCACAAGGGGAGCAAAAACTAGTAACACTGACCTACAAGGCATGTCGTAAGAGGTGACTTAGGTAGGAGGCCTAGGGAAGTTACCCTAGTAAATAAAAGGTGTCACAGAAATGGGATAGACTGGCCTACTTGTATGCGCATAACTGGCACACCGTACAATCACTCTTTGACTCAGATCCCAAATAAATTACAAAGAGTGGTCAATATGGAGTTGTTCTTCAAGCGCTCCATATCGACCTTCCATTTGTCAACCACTCTGTGATCTGATCCTAAGAGCGATTATGCGTTATGCGCATACAAGTAGGCCAACACATCCGATTTCTACGCTGCTTTTGATTTACTAGGGTAGCATCCCTAGGGCCTACATCAGTCCAACCTCTTACGACATACATTGTAGGTTGCAGTGGTACTATTCTTTGCTTCCTTGCGGACCCGACACAGTTGTGGAGCGTTCAAAGTAGAAGAATTTTAATGTATGAAAGTGTTTTCTTCTGCATTTGCTTTGGAGTGCTTATTCCTCTCTGCTCCTTATGGAGTATAGGGCCTTAACAGTTGTCCTCCAATTTTCCCGTTCTCTGGTCATTTTTTTCTGGTTTCACAGGATAACCCAACATCCTTCAGTTTCTCAAGAAGACTTTATCTCCAGTTCTGTTTAGTTTTACCTCTTCTCTTTAAACCTGCTGGTTCCACCCAAGTGCTTGTCTAGTGGCAACTCGACTGTTTTCTGCAACGTATGCCTGATCCACCTCCATTTTATCTTTCGGACCTGGGTCATCGTGGTTTCCTGTCCTTATCCAAGGGTCTGTGATTTCTACTCTGTCATACCACCTCACTCTGTCATACCACCTCAATCTGTCATACCACCTCACTCTGTCTTTCCCTGTAACCACCTCACTCTGTCATACCCCATTTTTCACTCTTTTCACATATCACCTCACTTTGTCACATATCACCTCACTTTGTCATACCACCTCACTCTCATACTACTACCCTCACTTTGTCATACCACCTCACTTTGCAGAAGACGTTTGTTGATAAAGTTCTGAATCTTATTTGTATTAACTTTGTGACTCTCCACATTTCCAAGAGGCTTACAAATAGATTTCACATTTTAGTTAAATTTGCTCTGAAAGAGCCACTTATAAATCACTCTTTGTGATTTGAGCATGAGTAGGTTGTGCTGGGGTGTGTAGTGGTTAATCTATGATAGTTTGTGCTAAACACATTCGATTTCAACATGTTTTGTTTAAGTTCACTCTCCCTAGCCCTTGACAGTCTTCATAATGACTACAAATGGCCTGGATAGGTGGGCTTGGAAGGCCTTGGTTGTGGACCTATGCTCTCTAGGGCGAAGGTTGAAGAAGAAGAAGAAACTCTGTTGATAATCAATATCCATTTCCCTGCTTAAAAATGATTAATTTGTAATCTTGTTCTTCTACAGTTGTCTGAATTAGAGTTGAAAAACAAGAAATTGATCCAAGATGGTGAATGTACACGTCACAATGCAGAGGCAGCCAGGCAACACCTAGAATTAAAGAGGAAAGAAAGTGAGAAGGATCTCAAACGAGAAGTTTCTCAAGCACTAGAGATGACTAAGAATGCTGAACGTTTGCTTCAAGAATCCAAGTCAAAATGGCAGCAGGAGATTAATGCTGTGAGTTGATGTATTATACTAAGTCTATTGATATATTCATATATATATAGGGAGGGTCTCTGTGGTGTAGAGGTTATGTACTCGCCTCTCGTTCCAAAGGTACTTTGTTTGTTCCATTATGGAGCCATCCAAATATTTTCCCAGAGATCCTTGATCTTAATGTAGGTGAGATCGAGTTCCTAGTCCTATCGGAGACAAACGATAAAATGTAGGACCGTGTTCAAGTTGAGCATGTAAAAGAACCCTTGATAGTTCGAGAAGAGCAGGCTGGAAAGTCACTGCCACTGCAAAATTCATTAGCAAGATTAAACAATAAAATTCCTACAAAATATTGTTACCATCTTCTAAATTACATAGGGGAACCTCGACGGTGCTATGGAGTTCATGCAATGCTACTGAGATCTTCCTGTGTAAGAAAGAGATAGTAGCAAGTAGTTAGTGCTGCTAACTTTGTTCTGCAAAAATATACTGATAAATTTTTTAGGCAAGTTTTATGGAATATTTTTCAGGCAGGGGGAGCATCTGGCCGAGTGGATTAGAGCGCAGACTCCCACTCGGGAGACCCAAATTAAATCCTCGTTACAACCAAGGAGTTTTTTCTGTCAGGAAATACAGAAAAGTCATCACTGAACAGTTTCACAGCACTAGCCATCCGGTCATTAAGTTACACAGGTTCTTGCCGCCCACCCTTTCCCGTCCTACACTACCTAAAAGCGGTATTACAGGCAGTACCTAGTTTTTAAAAATAGAATGCTGAGTCTAGCTGTTTCCATTTCTAATTTCTATATTTAAGTCTAACCAACCAAAGGCTGAGATTAGCAAATGAAAAAGCAATTGTATTGGTGTATCACTTCTGTTCTGTCTTTCTACAAATTCTCAATGATTCAATAAATGTAATAAATAATTTAGGTTTGGTAGTTTACTAAGAGCTTAGTCTTACAGCTAGTCCTAACTCTGTACTTATTTACATTGTAGGCACTGGCTGAACAAGTCAAACTGCAAGGTGTTCTGGATAAATTGGAGTCAGATAAAGCCTCTTGGATGAGAGAGCATGAAGACATTTCTAAGAAATTAGTAGCTGCAGATGCTGTCATTAAAGCCAACATTGCTGATGTGGCAGAGGTACAGAAGAAAAAGGCTGCTTTGGATGTTGAGAAGGTAAGTTTGTTTCATGACTTTGTTAAATAGGTTTCCATATTAGCTTCATCTACAACACGCATCTTAACTTCTTGTTTTCCTTAACTACAAACTGACAAAATAATTAGTGCTTTATTTTCTCAGACTTCAGATGTAAAACAGCTGTCTGATGAACAGCAGATGGGAAAACAAGGTCTGGATATCCAAAGGAAATAAGTAGAAGAACTGTGGAAAGATTTGAAAGATTGTGGCCTGACATGGGAAACAATTGTGGAAATGCAGCAGAATAACAATAATGGAAATCTGTTGTGGAAACTGTGTGTGTCAAAATGGACTTTGGGTAGATCTCATTCAGGATTTTTATATTCCAGAAACCTATGGTTTCATGTTTTTGTAGTGAGAACATATGTTTTCATGCCAGTGGTTTACTTACAGATTTCACCATTAACAGTTATGAGAACTTCAAACTCCAGATGTCCACCTCAGTGACGAGATTTTTTGTTATTTTCTAATTGCAACATCTTTTTTTTTTAACATAGAGTTTTTGACACTATGCTGCAACTCCCAACCTTGAAG
Source organism: Arion vulgaris (assembly GCA_020796225.1). Lineage (NCBI taxonomy): Eukaryota > Metazoa > Mollusca > Gastropoda > Stylommatophora > Arionidae > Arion > Arion vulgaris. Next base: position 42,121,579 of record CM036754.1, read on the forward strand.
ATTAGGGTTTCTGACCATCTCCACACGCAGATCTATCCAGTTTCGCAGAACCTGCTAGGAGTGCATCTCACAAAAACATTGCTTTTAACATGTCATCAAACCGTTTCAATTTGGAATATCTTCATTGAACTTTAGACATGTCCATATGTGCTTCGATCCAGCAACTAACCGTACCAGTTTGGTGTTGATTGATGAGACTACTCATATACCTGTTGTGCTGTTCTTTTCTGGCCACTTCAACCTCCATTCCAAGCTCTTGTAATCTAGCAGTTGACGTGAATTACTTTAGAGGAAAATCTTCTTTGCAGCCACACTCTATGAGGGCGCTCAGAATGTCAGGTCTATCCATTAGCTGACCCCTGATATGGTGGCACAGCCAGCCTGTCTTCTCTCTCATTGCCGTCGACAACCATGTGCCCGGAGCGAAGATGAGTGTAATTCTGCAAATTGTTGACGCTTGTAGTGATTCAGTCCATTGCCAGCGCACTGAGCCAGCCTCCACCTTTCAGATCATACTCAATCGCCTGAGTGGTTACCGGGCCCAAATTTGGGGTGTAAAGAATAGAACCACTGTTACCTGCCATGCATGTCGTAAGAGGCGACTAAGGAGGTTTGGCTGAAATCGGATGCATGTGTCCTAAACGTGTAGAATGCGTTTAGGGCCTACCAAACCATTGTGCAACGTATACACGTTCTTGGCAAAGATCAAACATATCACAAAGAGTGATTAAAATTGGTCGTAAAGAACGAACGCAAAGAAGAAGAAGAGGAGAAGATCATACTCAATGAATCACTCACAAAGCACATATGAGTAGTTTTGTGACTACAGTCAGAGTAGTGCCTTAATCACTGCCAGTACTTCCATTGTCATTCTACTCATCAAACCATGATACAGTTAAGACATCAGTCTTGTCCAATTATTTTACACTTACTCTGGTTATTTATATGACCACATTATCCTGGACCTGCCATAACATATAGAAATGACAAGCTGACTATTGCATGTGGGAAGAATGGACATTGCCTCATATCACAACAAGTGTTTTGTTCTTTGAACTTTCAGACGGAAAAAGATACCAAGGCAGACCACTACTCAGATATAAAGATGTCTGCAAGGCCTCAATGAAGAACTTATTTATAGGTCCAAACAAATGGGAAAAACTAGCTGAGGATCGAGTTATGTAAAAAAACATTACGCAAAGGTGCATAATCTTTTGAAAAGAGACTTAAGGATAAGCTGAAAGACAAGAGAGACAAACGCAAACTCAGAAGTTGTCACAGTAAAACAATTGCCAATTGTCAACCGTCTGTAAGATGAAAAAGACCATATACATTCATTATCTCCTTGTTTGTATAAATTATCTTTACTCTCTTACAATTTTTTCTTATCATAGCTCAACTTTTATTTCTTCCATAAAACAGCAAAAGTTGGCCTCAGAATTGAACCAAAAGGATAAAGAGATCCAAGCACAAAGTACAGAAATATTAAAGCTCAAGAATGACCTAGGACTTAAAGAGCAGTCAATTGATGCCCTGAAAGGACAACTGATGGACAAAACTTTAGAGCAGGAGAGAATAAAGACAGAAGCAGATAAAATGTCCCAGAAAGTTCTACAAGCAGAAAATCAATACTTGGTAAACTCTGTTTGTATATATGGTGTACTACTCCCTGTCTAGCCATTGGTCCTACTGAACTTTGAACTCTTATCACTTTGACCTTGTGCAGAAAACTAGGACAATTGTTTTTGGTTTTTTTTAAATAATTTTGTTTTTGAAATTTTAACTGATTAATGCAGGCGGCAGGTTACCACAGACAGAAACTAGTATGATATAGGAGGATCCCAAAAACACAGATAAAAATGGCTTACAGGAACAAATGGTTGAGAGATCACCTTAGTCAACAAAAAAAAGATAATGCCTACTACTAACTTTATTAAGTTACCATCTTGTCACAGGTTGTTATCTTCTGCTACCTGCTGGACACATAAGACTGGGGTACCATCTGTTTAACAAGTACAAGATAAGCCCTACTGACTTATGCACATGTGGCATCAAGTTGACAGAGACACATCATGTAAGTGTCCATTATAAAATGAACAGAGGAAACACATGGCCAACCCCTATGTCAGTCCAAGACGAGCTATAATGGAGATGTACACAGACTCCAGTTGACCACAACTTACTTTAGAAGTATACACGTCCATGTCAGTTCAATACAAGCTATAATGGAGATGTACACAGACTCCAGTTGACCACAACCTAATTTAGAAGTATACATGTCCATATCAGTTCAATACAAGCTATAATGGAGATGTACACAGACTCCAGTTGACCACAACCTAATTTAGAAGTATACAGTCATGTCAGTTAATAAAGCTAAATGGAGATGTACACAGACTCCAGTGACACAACTAATTTAGTATACAAGTCATGTCATTCAATACAGCTATAATGGAGATGTACACAGACTCCAGTTGACCACAACCTAATTTAGAAGTATACATGTCCATGTTAGTTCAATACAAGCTATAATGGAGATGTACACAGACTCCAGTTGACCACAACCTAATTTAGAAGTATACATGTCCATGTTAGTTCAATACAAGCTATAATGGAGATGTACACAGACTCCAGTTGACCACAACCTAATTTAGAAGTATTCAAGTCCATGTCAGTTCAATACAAGCTATAATGGAGATGTACACAGACTCCAGTTGACCACAACCTAATTTAGAAGTATACAGTCGTGTCTGATTTAGAAGAATATCAATCAATCATGGCCATCTTGCATCAAAGTGACTGATGTTCACAAGTTCTGTTATTCTACTGTACTCTCTGATAGACCTTCTGCTCATCCACCTGATATTCCTCAATGAGTTAGAAGTATACATGTCCATGTCAGTTCAATACAAGCTATAATGGAGATGTACACAGACTCCAGTTGACCACAACCTAATTTAGAAGTATACATGTCCATATCAGTTCAATACAAGCTATAATGGAGATGTACACAGACTCCAGTTGACCACAACCTAATTTAGAAGTATACATGTCCATATCAGTTCAATACAAGCTATAATGGAGATGTACACAGACTCCAGTTGACCACAACCTAATTTAGAAGTATACAAGTCCATGTCAGTTCAATACAAGCTATAATGGAGATGTACACAGACTCCAGTTGACCACAACCTAATTTAGAAGTATACAAGTCCATGTCAGTTCAATACAAGCTATAATGGAGATGTACACAGACTCCAGTTGACCACAACCTAATTTAGAAGTATACACGTCCATGTCAGTTCAATACAAGCTATAATGGAGATGTACACAGACTCCAGTTGACCACAACCTAATTTAGAAGTATACATGTCCATGTCAGTTCAATACAAGCTATAATGGAGATGTACACAGACTCCAGTTGACCACAACCTAATTTAGTATACGCATGCAGTTATACAGCTATAAGAGATGCAGACTCATTGACACAACTATTAATACGTCTGTCAGTTCAATACAAGCTATAATGGAGATGTACACAGACTCCAGTTGACCACAACCTAATTTAAACCCATGCAGTTAATACGATATGAATGTACAGACCGTGCCCACAACCTAATTTAGGTAACCATGTCAGTTCAATACAAGCTATAATGGAGATATACACAGACTCCAGTTGACCACAACCTAATTTAGAAGTATACAAGTCAGTGTCTGAAAACGTTTGAAGAAGAATAAATCAATCAATCATGTGCCATCTCTGCATCAAAAGTTGACTGTAATGTCTCTCCAAGTTCTGTTACCTTCTCTAACTGTACTCTCTGATAGACCTTCTTGCTCATCCACCTGATATTTCCTCCCGATTGATAGAAGAAAACTAGTCACAGCAGAGATGAAATGTCTACGTAGAATGCCTACAGAATATCAAGAAATGACTGGTTTAGAAATGAAGACATAAAAAAAAAATTGGGTACAGCATCAATTTGGAGCTTCATCAAGAAATTTAATGGTTCTGCCACATAAGCAGATTACCAACAGGCATCAAAGAGCAATGCTACTCCGATACAAAGCATACAAAACAAAAGACAGGTTACGCAAAAGATGAACCTCTTAAATAACAGAGCCGGTGAAAAACACTATTTATGAAGCACATTCAAAAGCCATGGCAATAAGTAGACAACCAGAAAGCCTTACAATAAAACTCCAGAACGTAGACATAAAACAAACAATTGAGGCCAAATACTTAGGAGCAATTTTCACAGCAGATGGAAGCATCGATAGTGAAATCAGCAATCGTTGCACAAAAACTAACCAAGTACTAGGACAGTTAACACCACTGTTGTCACATAAAGAGATACCGCTAACAACTAAAGCAAATCCCATAAGAACGATTTTCTGGCCAACACTATGTTACCAGTGTCAAACATGGCCAATAACAGCAGCTAATGAGCGGAAAATCATAACAACAGAGATGAGGTGTCTAAGAAGAGCTGCAGGTGTAACAATAAGAGACAAAATTAGAAATGTAGCAATCAGAAGGAGACTGGATGTGAAACCAGTTATGCAATTCATAAAAGAACAACATTAAATGGTTTGGACACCTGACCAGAATGCCCTGGTATCGCCTACCACAGAGAGCCACACAGAAAAAGTATAATGAGTACACGGCAAGAGGAAGACCACGCAAAAGATTGAGCGACGGCATCAAGAACAGCCTTACAAACATGGATATCAGCTTACAACGTGCCTTTAAACAAGCACACACAAGATCACTACGCTTCACCCCCAACACTTCTATAAAGAAGTAAATGGTGGAAGAGAAGAAGAGATTCAAAAGCCTGTTGCATCCCATTGTTGTTAGATAAAGATGAATTCATTAAAAAATAACACAACAAGCGGGACTGCCTAAAGTAGTTGATAGTAGCTCGCCTGCTAGCTGTGAGACGCCTCATAGCTCGGGTTCGAACCTACTCTACTGTCCGGCATTTGTTCGAGTCCCCTGGTCTTACTCAGGACGATAACGTGAGTACTCTGAAGTCGGAGAAAATCTCTCTGTATGGCGAGGGAATACTAATTACGAGTACATTGAGCACACGGCTGCCAGTGTAAGTAATTTACAATGTCACGCTGCTGCCATTGTAAGAAATTGGAAAAACAGATTTTCACGCAAAATCAGTTTCAGAGATGGAACTTCGTCTGAGTTGAAAGCGACGAAGAAAGAAAAAAAAATACACAACAAGCAAAAACACATTTATAGTATGTCACAAATTAAAATTTAATGCTATCAAATATCAGTATTATTAACACTTTTCATTAGAATCGTGTAAAATTGCTATATAATTTACAATGTTTTATCACACAAAGATAAGTCAGTCAACATCAACTGGTATTTAAGATTTTACCATAATTGCCTTATGTTACTGTGGGCCATGGATTGACTTATTGCTCAAGATTTTCCCACATGGCTTGGTCCCTTTCTGCAGAAATGGCATGTTATCTGCCGAGAGTATTACACAAACTCTGTAGTAAGGTAAGAAAGGAGAAGGAACCCTGTTTCATACTATGGGGTATATTGGGGAATACGGTGTTAGAATGTATTTCTCATGGACTGCCAGCACACGATGGGTGATGTGGCCAATATCACGTCGGCTGCCATTATTTCCCAGTGTTTTCTGGTACACATTTGAGAGCTGTTATGGTCTGAAAAACGTCCACTTTGGAATTGAACCCAACACACACAGCGTCTAAGAGGTGATTGCTCTAACCCCTATGTTATCTCAGCTTTCGCTAACTTTGTAGCTCCATCAACAATTCTAGGGATCTGTGGAGAAAAAGTGAATTTGAACCCACAACCTTGAGAGCGCAAAGTAACGTGTTATCACTTCAGCACATAGACTCATTTTTCTTCTTGTTCGCTGATGTTCAATGTCTTCTTTTGCGTTCGTTCTTTATGACCAATTTTAATCACACTCTGTGATATGTTTGATCTTTGCCAAGAATGTGTATACGATGCATATTGGTTTGATATGCCCCTAAACACATAGACTTCTACACGCTTAGGACACATGCATCCGATTTCAGCCAAACCTTTTAGTCACTCTTACGACATGCGTGGCAGGTAACAGTGGTTCTATTCTTTACACCCCAAATTTGGGCCCCAGTAACCACTCGGGCGATGTTCAATGTCTACACAATGAGTCCGGTTCTCTGGATGTATATTGTTGTGTCATCAAGTCTTCCAAATAGCTTTGTGAGGATGTCATAGACCTCCTTTAAAACTGTAGTACTTAGCTCTAGTTGGTTTCTTAAAGTTCTATAACCAAACCTTTTTGTTTGCTTTATTTAATCAAGGATATTCAAAAGCAGAAACTAAAGACTGATGACCATATCAAAGAAGTATCAAAGTCATTGAACCAATTACAAAATGACAAAGAGTAAGTGAAACTGTTTCTCTGAAATAAATCAATGCAGCTGATGTTAGTAATGAGAAATGATGATAATCTCTTTCTAATGCTGATAATGGCAATTCAAGAAACTGGCACTCTATTTGCTCAATTCAAAAGTGAACACTCTATTTAGTAAACTCTTCTGAATGAGAACACTCTTTGCATGTCCTATTCCATTTCACTATTTTTGTAATATTTTCTTATTATTTGTGCTGCGTGTATGTATTAAAAAAATATTAAATGACTATATATATATATATATATATATATATATATATATATATATATATATATATAAAACACACACACTAGCAGATGCACCCATTCTTTGCATTGAAATTTATAATTTATTAATCTATTTGATGAAGGAATGCTCGTTTCTGAAAAAACACATGTATGTGACTGTTGCTTCGTCAGTGTTTTGTTCATGATTATGTTGTTCATTATTGTTTTACATGATGGTTTGGGGAAATCCAGGTAGTCCAAAGTGAGGCCGGAACCAGTAGTTCAAATCACTTGTTTTTACTTTTGTGACATGTTTGTAATTAGGATTGATTTGAAAATGTAAAGAAATAACAATAGTGCAGTTTTATAATTTTTACATTGTCCTCACTACGGAAGCTACCCACCTGCCAAATTTCAAGTTCATAGCATGTCAAGAAGTTTGCTAAATAAATGGTACAGACACACACACACACCACCACAACTTTGCCACTTATATATAGAGATATATGTATATAGAAATATAAATATGTTTCAATTATTGTTATTATGTGTGTTCTGTGTTACAGAAAGCTAGAGAAGTCAAATACTGAACTCACCACACAGCTTGAAAAGGTGCAGATTGAAGTGGAAGTGTTGTCAGTAACTTTGAAGGACAGCCAATCACAGATGAATGAAGTCAAGTGTAACTTTAATGGTAGGTCATCTTCTTCTTGCGTTCGTTCTTCGCGGCCAATTTTATAATTCTAATTGTGATATATAATTGATCTTTTGACAAGAGTGTTTGGTTTACGTTGTGCATGTTATGCGCATAGGGTGACTAGGCCAGCACACCTGGTTTCAGCCAGCTGTTTATTTACTAGGGTAACTTGCCCTAGAACAATTCTTGCCGTATATGGTAGGTCATCTAGGAACTTTCAGTCTTTCTTCATTTACCTTAAAAATGGGGCCAATTTAGAAGTAATGAAATCAGAAAAATGTCTGGTCAACCACTAGTAACAACTATTATAAGAAGGAGAAGATGGAGGTATGGTGGCCTCCGATAACATACAGCGGTGGCTCAGGTAAAATGATAAGACCACAACCGTTGTGTTCCAGTATTGTTGTATGAAGACAAATTGATTTTAAAAACAATACAACATGCTAAATCAAGTTTATATTATGTAACAAGTTGAGTTTAACACTAAGGAATATCAGTATTATTAATATTTTTCATCAGTAAATATCATGGACACATAAAATCGAGTAAAGTTCCAAAAAAGCTTAGTGTTCTATCAAACATATAGCAAAACACGTAAAAACAAAGGACTGTAGTTTTACAATAACAACACACAGCAACGTTTTGACCAAGGAACATATTGATTCTGTATTTCGTAAAACTACAGTACTTTGTTTTTACGTGTTTTGCATTGCTACATAGTTTTACTGCAGTCTTCCCTTATATCAAACATATACAAAAACAAGCCCCCATTAAACAGGAATTTTCTATTTCCCTTCTAAGCTATTCAGCCATATGTTGCCGGGGGCCACGGTTGGGCATACCTTGAAAAGAAATAATCAAAGAACACCAAAGCAGGCATTAAAGTGGGAGGATGCCTAGGAAACCCTGAAATGAACTTTGCTGAGAGAGGCAAGAAATATCAGGCTCATTTCCATTGAAGAGATTGAACGAGTTGTCATGGATAGAGCAGTATAGAGAAATTGCTTACAAGCACTGTAACGTATAGCAATATGAGAGGAATATAATAGTAATATATTACATTTATTTATTTTCTAGATTCACAAGAAAAGTGGAGAGATCTAGAAAGTACATTGAGACGTGAACTAGCTAACAACACATCATCTTTGACACAGCTGAATGAGCTGAAGACACACATGGAGCAGCAGCTTTCTGATAAAGATGAAGAGCTACTTGGACTAGTAAATCGATGCAAGTCTAGTGAGGACATCATTAGCAGTAAAGACTCTGAGATTATGCAGAAATCTCAGAGCATCATTGACCTTGAAAAGCAGCTACAAAGTTTGCAGGATCAGCACAAGATCTTACAGAAAGAGCAACATGAACAACAGATGTTTGCTCAAGAAAAAATGGCTCAAATTGAAACAGTGTTAGAAACTAAAACAGAAGAGTTGGACATGATCACAACCAAATTTTCACTAGAAAAGACTTCTTTTGAAACAGAATTTGGGAAGCTGGTTAGCGAAAAACAGAAGCTAATTCTGGACATAGAATCTTGTAGAGCCGAGTGTGAGAATGGCAAATACTTGATTGTAAATCTTGGTGGTGAAATTCAAACATTGAAAGCAGATTTAGAAATGAAGATTATCAGTTTGTCTGATATGAGTTCTGTCATTGAAAACAAAGACAGAGAATTACAAGAAACAATGAAAGAAAATGTAGCGTTAATTTATGAAGCAAGTCAAAGAGACCAATACATTCTCTCTGTAAAAAGCAGTTTCACATCAGTTGAGAAAGAGTTTGAAAATTCACAGAAAGAACTTTGTGAAATTCGGGAAAAATGTGTGAAACTTGAAGAAGAGAAAATGATTTTGATTTCTGAAATGGCAGAATGCAAAAAACAAATTGAAGTTGCTGCTGAAATGACACAGTTGGATAAGAAAGATATGACAGAACTACAAAAACAGTTTGAAGTGTCGCAGAGTCAGTGCTTATCATTATCTGGTCAGGTCAATTCAGAAATTGAGAAAAGTGTTTGTCTGCAGAAAGAAGTTAGCCAGATGCAAAATACTTGCTGTGAGTTAGAAAGCAAAATAAATGAATATAAGACTGATCTGGTGTGTAGGACTACCACTGTTGATAAGCTTGAAGAACAGTGCAAAGAGCTGTCTGTGATGTTGGAGAATCAAATAAGTGAAAATAGTATTTGTTGTACTAAACTCAACACTTTAGATAGTCAGCTTGTTGAGTCAAGTACACTTCACCAACATGTTGTCTGTGAGATGTCTGAAAAGTTAGAAGATGCAAGTCAAGAAATAACAGAGTTGAAAGATTTGATGAAACATAAAGAAGATATGGTTGCAGAACTTGACAAGGAAATTACCAGACTAAGAGATGGTAATATTGGATTGGAAACTGTGAACTTATCAGTAAAAGAAGACATTGACAAAAAATCTGCCTTAATTCTGACTCTGGAAGAGAGGTGTGATATTATTTCTAATGAGCTTGCAGCAGCTAATTTGAAAATGTTGGAAAAGGATCAAGCCTTGTTTTCTTGCTCTGAGTCTCTCAGTGAAATACAGAGCAGATTGAGGCAACTAGAAGAGGAGAAGATGGCTTTGGAAATGTCATCAAGCAATGAGCTTGACATGCTTCAGAAGCAACTTCTTCAGAAAACACAAGAACTCACTCAAAAAGATGTAAGAATTTTCAAACTGGAGGATATTGAAAGACAACTGGGTGTCAGACATTCAGAAACTTTGAAAGAAGCTTCAGAGTCAGATTCCAAATATGCACATCAGGTTGAGTTTCTCAAGTCCAAAGTGGACATGTTGCAAATGGATGCTGAAGACTTTTATGCTTCAATTGAAGATCTAACTGGAAAAGTCTCAAACTTGACAAGTTTGTTAGAGAATAAGACACGAGAGAGAGACAGTTTGAAGAAGCAATGTGAATCATTGTGTACAGAACTTGAGGAAGTTAAAGTAGCTTTAGATAATGAGAAAGTATGCCTTGTTGAAGTCAGACATGAGCTTGATAAAGTGAAAGAGAAGAGCGCACATTTAGAAATAACTGTAGTTGATATTCAAACAGAACTTGATGGAAGAAATACTCTATTGGAAGAAAAAGGTACCAGCTTGGAGAATGCTCAACAATTGATATCAGAATATGAGAAACAGTTACATGGATATGAGGTAGAAAAAGATACATTTGTTGCAAGAATACAAGATCTTGAACAGACTTTGTCTGTAGAGAAGGAATCTGTTGTTGATAAGACAAAAGAAATAGACAGACTTAGTGAGAGTTGTATGGAACTATCTGAAAAGCTCGAAACTGTTACAGAACAATGTTCTAAGCTGACCACGGAAATATGTCTACGATCCCAGAGTTTACAAGATGTGCAATTTAAATTAGAAGAATTAGAGGAAACAAGGTCACAGTATGAAGAGAAAACACTTAAAGAGCTTGAAGACCTTCAGAAGTTATTGGTTCAGAAGGAAGAGACTTTGATGCAAATGGTAACCAAACGAGAAGATTTGGAAGTTAGTGTTGAAATTATGAGAAGTAAGTTGTCTGAAGCTGAATGTTTGAGAACAGAAGATGATGTCCAACACAATGTAGCGACTGCTGCCTTGAAGTCTCAACTGGAGATGATGCAGATGGATGTTGAAGATAAGGATGGAGTCATTCAGGAGTTAAACACAAAGATCTCCAACTTTGAAAATCAATTTGAGAATTTATCTAAAGAAAAAATAAATATAGATCAGGCTGAAACATCGTTGAAGTGTGAGCTGTTGGAACTGAAGACTGTCTTGGATGAAGAGAGACAGAAAGTAGCTCAATCTAAGATAAATGAAGACACATTGAATGAAAGAATAAACAGCATGGAGTCTGCTATCTTAGAAACCAGACGTGAACTTGAAGATAAAGAAAAATGTCTGACAAATCTGCAGTCAGAGTGTGAAATTGGAGGAGAGATTACTGGCAAGTTTGAAAATCAAGTCAAACTCTTACAAGATGAGAAAGATAATTTAATAGCAAGAATTGAAGATTTGGAAACATGTCTAGAATTAGAAAGACAAACTGTGCTGAAGAAAACATCAGATTTAGATACACTTACTCAAGAGTGTACAGAACTGAGGGAAAATATTGTAAACTTGAAAAAAGAACTATCCAGAAATCAAGAAGATCTAACATCCAAGACAGATATCCTGCACCAGATGGAGACCAAACTTGATGAACAAGAAAGAGAAATTGTTAGACTCGGAGAAGTTTCAAACAATGATTTAGAGCAACTAAAGCAGAAGCTGAATGAGGCAGAGGATATATTGAATGAGAAAATAACCAGGATTAAGTATCTAGAAGATCATACAGCAGATCTTGAAGGCAAGGTTGGTGTTGTCATGAGAACAAAGTCAGAAGATGATGTCCAACACAATGTAGCGATTGCTGCCTTGAAGTCTCAACTGGAGATGATGCAGATGGATGTTGAAGATAAGGATGGAGTCATTCAGGAGTTAAACACAAAGATTTCCAACTTTGAAAGTCAATTTGAGATTTTATCCCAAGAAAAAGTAAATATAGATCAGGCTGAAACATCGTTGAAGTGTGAGCTGTTGGAACTGAAGACTGTCTTGGATGAAGAGAGACAGAAAGTAGCTCAAGCTAAGATAAATGCAGACACATTGAATGAAAGGATAAATAGCATGGAGTCTGCTATCTTAGAAACCAGACGTGAACTTGAAGATAAAGAAAAATGTCTGACAAATCTGCAGTCAGAGTGCGAAAGTTTGTCGAACATAATTACCCAGTATGAACAAACTGTAAAAGAACTAGAAAATGAGAAGGATAAGCTAATTCCAGGGATAGAAAGTCTACAAAATATATCAAGCTCAGATAAGCTAATCATTGATCACCAAATATCTGAGTTAAACACAATCAAGGAACAACTGGATTCACTTGTCAAAGACAATGAAATATTGAAATATCAACTAATTCAACAGCAAGAAGAAATCAACCTGAAATCACACAGTATTTCTATGATGGAAAATAAGATAGATGACATGGAACAAGAGAAAGTAACAGCTGAAAGAGATTTGTATAAAAAGGTTGAACATCTCCAGGCTGATTTAGTTGTAAAGGAAGAAGTTTTGAATGAGAAGTCTTCAAGAATTGTTGATTTAGAGAACAGTAATGAAGAGTTGAAAGTCAAGTTATCAAGTATCATAAATGAACATTCTGAGAAGATTACCATTCATGATGAGGAAACAGCATTGTTGAAATCCAAGGAAGACATCATAAATGATCTTAACATAAAGTTATCTAACCTCAGTGAAGTGCTGGAGAAATTAACTAAAGAGAAGGCTGACTTAGAGGAATCTTATGAGTGCACAAGGACTGAGCTTGTGTTACTAAAAGTTAGTCTGGAAACAGAAAGGGAAAGAAATGACCAGATCAAGTCATATATTGAAAAACAAAATGGAAAAGTTGAGCTTCTAGAAGGATCTCTAAATACGGCTAGAGTTTTATTCTTAGGAAAAAACTTATTCCGTGACAGAGATTATGATACTGATCTTTCTCAGAAACAGGAAGAAATAACTTCATTGGAACCAGAACTGGAAGAATCATATTTACAGATTTCAAAGTTGGGACAAACAATTTCTACAGCTCAAGATATTGTGAATATTATTGTATCCGAAATTGAAGTGAAATCCTCGCATTGTACAGACCTTGAAGAGAAACTAGCAGCCGCTAGTAATGAGATCTCAAACAAGACAGAAGAGCTAGTTGACCAGAGCAAGCGTTGTCAGATTATGGAAGAGAAACATCAGCAGCTGGAGTTGGACAAGAAATCTTCAGAAGAAGCTCTTAATAAAGATGTTGAAAGGCTTCAGGGGCTACTTCATGAGAGAAGTGAAAGTTTGATGCAGGTATCATCTGAACTTGAGGAAGCTAGACAGCAATTTTCAAGCTTACATGACAAGTTATCTGAACTTGAGGAAGCTAGACAGCAATTGTCAAGTTTACATGACATATCATCTGAACTTGAGGAAGCTAGACAGCAATTGTCAAGCTTACATGACAAGTTATCTGAACAAGAGACACATAAGTCAAATGATGACACTTACCAAAGAAAAGAATCCTTATATCATGCTTCAAGACTGGATGAGTTGCAAAATGTCATCGATAAAAGAATGAAATGATCAACATACTGAACATTGAGGCAACAAACTTAAAGGCAGCTTTATGTGACAAATTTAATTCCACTAAAACTTTGCCAGAATCAAATTCTGTTCTGCAGCAATCTTTGGAAATGTTAAACATAGAAAATGCCAGACTGTTAACTAACACACAAGAAGTTGCTGTTGATTTGGAGAAGCTAACAGAGCCGATTGCTAGCTCCTAACAGAGTCAACTGTTGGTTCGCTAATAGACCTGCCTGCTAGCTGGCTAACCGAATCAACTGCTGGCTCGCTAACAGAGCCAACCGCTAGCTGTGAGCTTCAAGAACAGCATACAGTCCAAATTGATGACCATCTGAAGGAGGTGATAGAAGATAACTCTGAAGATTCAAGATCATTCATTGACCAGCAGTCGCATCAAATCAAAACATTGGAAACGGTTGTAAAGGATAAAGAAAAGAGTCTAGAATTAATAACTAATGAAAAATCAAACCTGGAAAAATGCATGGAAAAAATGCACCTGGAGATGTCCTCTATGGCAGAAAATTTGAACAATAAATTAAATGATCTGGAAATTCTGAAAAATCAACACGCTGATTTAAACAGATGCTCATTTGCTACTAATTTCAAACTGGTAGAACTGCAGGAGGAAAAGAAAAACATTTATGAACAGTTTGAAGAAGTCAAGAAATTGTACACTGAATCCAAACATGATCTGAATCAAAAAGATGATACAATCAATATCTTAAGGGAAGAATTAGATCACATTTTACATAAGAATGATGCTCTGAAATCTGACAAAGGAGAATGGTTAGCCAAAGAAGAGAAGCACAAACAGGATATCAATGATCTGGAAGTAAAACTAACAGATTTGAATACAGAGATCGAGAGTACTCGAGAATCATTTGAATCGTTGTCGGATCAACGATTTGAGGCCCAAAGTAAGTTTCATAACGTTGTGTTGGAAATTAAAGATTTGGAAGATAAGTTTAGAAATGTCAAGGTTGAACTGGAGGAAGCTAAAATACTTATTGAGGGTTCTCAGAATCTGGAGATGGAGTGTACAAGATTGAAACAGGATGCATGTGCTAAAGATGAAGAAATAACTAATTTGAAAACAAAATTAGACGAAATAACAAATGATGAGAATTTGTGTTTGTTGAGGAAGCAAAAACAAGAATTGGAGAACGATTTTAATGAGGTCAAAAAGAAGAATGGAGATTTGGAGAAACAGTTGACTGAGTTTGCTATGGACGCAAAAGAACTGAAAGAACAACTGGCCCAGTTAGAGAGTCTAATGAAAACATTGAACAAAAATATTGACACAAAAAATGCAGAACTAGTTAAGAAAGTTAATGCTGAAATTACCAAACTGAAAGCAGATCTTGAAGATAAAGAAAAATTAAATGGTGAATTATCCAAAAAGTTCACAGAAATCCAAAAAGAGATGAATTCGACAATTGGTACACTGCAGGATGCTATAGAGTCCTTGAACTTTGAACTGCTTGCTGCAGAAGAAGAGAACAATATTCTGAAAACGGAAAGTGTGGAGATGAATGAGAAAATAAAGTCATTGATGATTGAAAGATCTCACAGTGAAAGTCACTTGACAATATCTAAAGAACTCGAAACACAAGATTCAGACATGGAAAACACAAACACTGAATTGATCAGAGAAAATGCTTCTTTAGAAACAGAAAATAAAGAATTGAAGATTCAGTTAGAAGAAAAGTGTAAATCTGCTTACAGTGTTTCAGCAGAGGCAACATCTTTGAATGAGCAACTACAAGAGAAGGTATCTTATTGTGAAGATTTGTTGCTCCAAATTGAAACTCTTAAAATGGGTGCTAGTTCTACTTTACGACAGCTTGAAGATAAAGAGACACAGCTTTGCCAGAGTGTGGAGTTAAGGAAAAGCTTATCCGTAAATGTGTCGGAAATGGACAACCGGATATCATCCATGCAGGTTGAGCTTGAATGTAACAAAGAGAAGTTAATCGCGACAGACAAAGAAAATTACAATTTGAAACTCAAATGTGAAGAGTTCGAAAATCTCAATGTTAAACTTGTGGAAGAATTCAGAAAAGAATCTGTTATGGTTAACAGTGTAAAAGAAAGTTTGAAGAAGAAAATTGAAGAACTGGACATAAGTTTGACAAGTCAAGAACGACTGACTAGAGACTATGAGTTAGTTATTATTGAGAGAGATCAGGCGAAAGAACGAGTCAAGACTCTGCAACATGTAGAAGATGTTATTAAAGATTTGGAAGAAAAGTTGGAAAAAGCGTTTAATGAAAAACTTCTTTTACAAGAACAAATTCTGGAATTTGAAAAAGCTTTGGTTAGCTCAGGAAATGTTAAGAAGGATATAGAAGTTCTTACATTTGAGAAGGCATCACTTCAAGAGAAAATGGAAGAGTTTGAGCAAAAGATGAAAGATGGGACGTTTGAGAAGGCATCACTTCAAAAGCAGGTGAAAGAATTAGAACAGAAGATGAAAGATGGAATGTTTGAGAAGGCATCACTTCAAGAGAAAATGGAAGAATTTGAGCAAAAGATGAAAGATGGGACATTTGAGAAAGCATTACTTCAAGACAAAATGGAAGAATTAGAACAGAAGATGAAAGATGAGATGTTTGAGAAGGCATTACTTCAAGACAAAATGGAAGAATTTGAGCAGAAGATGAAAGATGGGGCATTTGAGAAAGCATTACTTCAAGACAAAATGGAAGAATTAGAACAGAAGATGAAAGATGGATTTGAGAAGGCATTACTTCAAGACAAAATGGAAGAATTTGAGCAGAAGATGAAAGATGGGATGTTTGAGAAGGCATCACTTCAAGAGCAGGTGGAAGAATTAAAACAGAAGATGAAAGACGGGACGTTTGAGAAGGCATCACTTCAAGAGCAGGTGCAAGAATTAGAACAGAAGATGAAAGATGGGACATTTGAGAAGGCATCACTTCAAGAGCAGGTGGAAGAATTAGCACAGAAGATGAAAGATGGGATGTTTGAGAAGGCATCACTTCAAGAGCAGGTGCAAGAATTAGAACAGAAGATGAAAGATGGGACATTTGAGAAGGCATCACTTCAAGAGCAAGTGCAAGAATTAGAACAGAAGATGAAAGATGGGACATTTGAGAAGGCATCACTTCAAGAGCAGGTGCAAGAATTAGAACAGAAGATGAAAGATGGGACATTTGAGAAGGCATCACTTCAAGGGCAGGTGCAAGAATTAGCACAGAAGATGAAAGATGGGACATTTGAGAAGGCATCACTTCAAGAGCAGGTGAAACTGCTTGAATCCGATAACTGCCAATTTGAAAACAAGTTGAAAGAATTTGAGCAGGCGATGCAAGATGCGATGTTTAAGAACGCTAAACTTCATGACCAAGTGTTAGAATTGGACAAGAAAATGAACGATGTGACACTTGAGAAGGCCTCATTTCAAGAGAAGGTGGAACTGCTTGAATCCGATAACCGACAACTTGAGAAGAAGGCTAAAGAATTGAACCAGAATATACATGATCTCCTATTCGAGAAATCTTCACTTCAAAACATGTTAGAGAAAATGAAATCTGACAACTTCCAGCTTGAAGAAAATCTGAAGGATATAACAACAGTAAAGTCTGAGTATGGTATTGTCAAAGAAAAACTCCTAGAACAGGAGAGAAGTTTGCTCATGAAAACTAAAGAACTTAGGAAACTATGGTTGACAGGGATCAATTGAAGGATGAGCTGAAGATATTGAAGGTTAGTTAGCATCAGCAGTGTTTGTAGATATAGAACTTTGTTTGTACATCTAGAGCCATGTTTGTAGTTCTAGGGCCGTGTTTGTAGTTCTAGAGCAGTGTTGGTAGTTCTAGAGCCGTGTTGGTAGTTCTAGAGCCGTGTTGGTAGTTCTAGAGCCGTGTTGGTAGTTCTAGAGCAGTGTTGGTAGTTCTAGAGCCGTGTTGGTAGTTCTAGAGCCGTGTTGGTAGTTCTAGAGCCGTGTTGGTAGTTCTAGAGCCGTGTTGGTAGTTCTAGAGCTGTGTTTGTAGTTCTAGAGCCGTGTTTGTAGTTCTAGAGCAGTGTTGGTAGTTCTAGAGCTGTGTTTGTAGATCTAGAACTGTATTTGTAGATATCGTGATCCCCGCTTAGACTAATGTACCTGATTCTCATAAATTCTGCTGTTGTTTTAGGTACAGCTTCTCATTTAGCTCAGTATTTTCCGGCCAGGTTTTGTTTCAGAGACCTGCTAGCAGTTGGTAGTCTTGCAGTAGGTGCTCTGCTGTCATGTCTGCCTTCTCGCAGTGGCACAGGCTAGTTGTGCCAATTTTAAATTTGTTGTAAAGGTGGAGTCTGTTATGGCGGACGGAAACAGAATATGACAACTTGTTCACTATGGGACAGACCATAGTATCCATCTTTGGCGCTGTTTTGATGGTGTTCTTGCGACCACTTTTCTAAACAGCCATTTGATGGTTGTTTTAGCCTTCACTAGCTTGTCTGCCTCTTCGTTTCCGCTTATATTGCAGTGTGATGGGATCCACTGTGTGACGGTGCTTTTGAAATTTGTAGATCTAAAACTGTGTTGTTTTTGGTAGATATAGACCTGTATTTGTAGGTCTAAAGCGTCTGTGTGTTGCCTGGGCTCACAAGGGGAGCAAAGAATAGTAAAGCTGAGACCTGCAAGGCATGTTGTAAGAGGGGACTGAGGCAGGGACCTAGGGAAGCTACCATGGTAAATAAAAAGCGTAGCAGAAATCGGATATGCTGACCTACTTGTAGACGCATAACATACATTCGCTCTTAGGTTCAGATCATAAAGATTGGTTTAACAAGTGGTGATATGGAGCGTTTAAGAAGTCATCTAAAACTGTGTTTGTAGATCTATAATCTGATGTACTGTTTGTTTGTTTTATTTAATTTGTGCATAAACCTACAGGGTTGAGAAAAATTATTTTGACCACAGCATGTTTTTATATAAAAATATTCTGATTGTTTTTGTACTTTGTAAAATCGATATAAGGGAAGACTGCAGTAAAATTATCTAGCAATGGCGAAACACATAAAAACAAAGTACTGTAGTTTTACCAAATTTAATAACAATACAGAGCCACGTTTTGACCAAAAGGCCTTTATCAAGAAATGAATACGACAGAAGTAAAGAAATTCATTTCTTACACAGCATATATAGTCAGACAACCAATTCCTAATGACCTAAAATGAAAATCTGTGACTAAAAACAAATAACGAAATAAATGCAAAAAACTAGAAAGTAGAAAAAGAAGATAAACAATAAAAATTCAATATATATATAAAACATATACATTCAACATATACACATATGGAATATGAACATGTGAAGAGAAAGTACTAAGAAGCATAGGAATGTAGTGTGTTGAGTTTTGCTTAGTTTTTATGTGTTGCTACATAGTTTTGCTGCTATATTGATAATACTATAAAAATTAGGAACATAAAATTGACAAGTGATGGAATCAGAGAAATGTCTGGTCAACCACTAGTAGCAACTGTTATAAGAAAGAGAAGATGGAGATGTGTTGGGCATAATCTGAGGAGAAATTACCAAAGAATCACAAAGCAGGGAATGAAGTGGGAAGCAAACGGTTCCAGAAATAAAAGACACCCTAGGGAACCCTGAAATTAACTTTACTGAGAGAGGTGAGAAATATTGGACTCACTTTCATAGTAGAGATCAAACGAGTTGTTTACGATAGAGTCGTAATGTGAAGAAATTGCTTACAGGCCCTGTGTCTTTCTCTTTCAAGCTCCATAATGACCATTTGTTAACCACTTTGTGATTTTTATGTGATCTGAGCCTAAGAGCAATTGTACTATAGTCTGTCCATTAATTCGTGAGCACGCTTGAAATTGATTTTCTCGAAAACTACCTGTTAGATCTCAGTGATTTTTGCATGCAGCCTTAGAATATCCATGACGCTAAAATAAAGCTAACCAGTAGTCCATAGATGCTACGGATTTTGCACATCGGCGAATTCCTTTGATCTTTTATGAGAATTGCAAATACGGGAGCTCAAATTTTAGATTTTACAGTATCCCTAGAATTTGTCCATGTCAATTCTATTCATAGGTGTATCTCCATATTAACTTGATAGGTCAAGTAATTAAGTGTGTTGCCCTTTATGTGCAATCGTGAACTTGGATACAATATGCAACAGTTAGTCCTCCCCTTCGGTCACCATTAGACCCCAGGGTGTCTTAACTTCACCACAAATTGTATAATGGTAGAGATTTGGATATGGAAATGTATACCTTGCTATTTCTCAGTCTGTAATCAAAATATGATTTGTATCATCCCGAATCTGACGATTCCATGAGGTTGATAATTGTTACTGGCTGGACAAATTGTAATCCATCTCGGTGCCAGTACTAGTCTTCCTCTCGGAGCACATGTTCAACACACTTCTTCCAGAACTGCATGTGTATCATTGAGAGGGACTCACGTGTCAGAACTTCAACATCACACATTTTAAACGCCCTGTTCTGTTCGGCAACTTGCCCTTTTACTTTAGCCCAGACAAGCTCTATCGGATTGAGGTGAGCATGATATGGAGGTAGTCGCAAAGACGTGTGGCCGTATTCGCAATGATTTTGTCAATATGAAACACCTTTGTCTTATTTGTCATCCTCACCAGGTGCAACAACTCGGGTTTCAAATATGTATCATCGAAGCTGACATTTTCCTTAGCAAGCCAAGTCCTAATTTGATCTTTGTATTTGATGCAGTTGGTACTTTGTCTTCCGCTGATACTGCGTGTGATAGGATGCATTATCCATTACCAAGCATGATGGTCTGTTTAGAATTGGAAGTAGATCTTTCTCCATCCAGTGCCTGAAAATATGTCCATTCATTTCTGTGTGGTAGTCCTACCTCGGTATCTTTTGATTGGAAAATAAGTCCAGCGTCATGGACAAGACCTTCACTGCTTCCTGCATGTGTTAGTATAATACGCTGGCCTTTGCTGCTTGGTATTTTTCTTTCTGTTCACCGTCTACTGATTGCCATTCTTTAGCATTGGTGTAGTGAGCATTGACCCAGGATTCGTCCAAATATATACAATATCATAGCCTTGCCTCCACCGCTCACGGATCTGCCTCTAGGTATTTACTTGGGCAGCAATTAAATGTAGCTTTCAAATAATATTCCTGCCGCCTATAGTTTTTCTGAAGGTGAAGCCGCAGCTCTTACAATTTTCATAGAGTACTTTTAGAATGTCTATGCTGCAATCTGATTGCAGTTTTAATTTCAGTTTCCTGAGAGTAACAAGTTGATTTGTCGCAAACATTTTCAAGAGCTCCGTCTTATGACATCTATGTCAAAGTCCAATTGTTCTTTTCCGCCTTTGCTTGACATTAGTGCACTTTGTGTCCTGTTTAATCCATCGGGAAAAGGATTCTCTATTCAGACCAAGCGCCAGTTACGCTCGCTTTCTCAGGGTTATGAATATCGCAATATAGATGACCTCTCTTAGATTCCCTACGGAAGTGTTGGTATAGTAAAACTGTAACCTTCTGCATTGTTATAAAAGTGCACTTCAGACTCATTATGAATGTGATATCAATGTCAGTTTTGATAAGCCAACAATATGATACAATAGCTTCATACAAATAGCGAGATACGCCTATAACTATACAACGGTATCCCAATTATAACATCATATGCTTTCCGCTTTCAAAGTCGATGGGTTAGGTCACGGATTTCGTGAAATTGTTGTATACTCACGATATTTCTATGTTACCATAATGTATTTTTAGAACAACGCGTCTGTGTACCGTAGATCTGTTACTATTGTGTACAATCCGGTGAGGTTGATTTTAATATAACCTGAAGAAGAAATATTTCAAACTACATCAAATTTTCTTGGAAAAAGAAAAATTTCTAGCGTCATGGATATTCTAAGGCTGCTTGCAAAAATCACTGAGATCCAACAGGTAGTTTTCGAGAAAATCAATTTCAAACGTGCTCACAAATTAATGGACAGACTATAGTTGTGCACCTACAAGTAGACCAGCACATCTGATTTCTGCGATGCTTTTTATTTACTATGGTAGCTTTCCTAGGTCCTACATCAGTCGCTTCTTACAACGTCTTGTGGGTTACAGTGGTACTATCTTTTACTTCTTGGGTCCGGCACCACACGGGCGGCAGGCCCTATGTAACATATAACGATACAATAGGAGTATTCTCTCTCGTGATCGTTCTTAATGCCGTATTTATCATTCAAATGTGATATATAAACAGCTTTAATACCAAGAACAGGTATATGTTCACAACCTTCAGTACCAATTGGAGCTCTGTTGCTTATCCTTCGGTGGTGTGTTCGGTTTCAACCAGCGTTTATTGGGCTCGCTCTCTGTTAGCCCTTTGCTGTCTCCAGCCAAACCTGCAAGGCAGCAGGTTGCTATTTTCTTTTAGGGCAGCGACACTTAGATGGCCTACCCTCCCTGGTTGATGAGCGCCATCTGCCCAGTGATGTCTTTTTGTGGACTACTTGGTTTGCCGCCCGTCCAGTTTTGTGTACGGTTTACTTCACTAGCCTTTCATTATCACCAATCAAACTACAAGGCAGCAGTAGTTCCTCGAGTGGAAACGCACCGGCTTTACCTCTGCTGACTTTCCATTTTTTCTGCACACCCTCGTGCCTTCCTCGCATGCCGTGCCATGCTCACCTGCCCACGGAGGGGGCCCACTTGCATCGTCCGCATGCGTGCTCGCTCCATCAGTTTTCACCGTACTCACATTTGCCTGGGTTGTCCGACTCTGGGGCTTAAAATCGTGCCCCCATCTCTGTGATGGGGGCTCGAGTTTCGCCCTATGTGGACCCACGTGCAGCTCAACTTGACTCCCAGCATATTCGGGCTCAAGAGAGAGCATGCGCGGGTTCACGTCTCTTCGATGAATGCACCTCTCCTCCTGTGTGTTTGTTTGTTCGGTCAGTTCCTCTTTCTTTCTCTCCCCTTCCTTTTAGGGCTCGGAGTTTCACCACGTGCAACTCAACTCGGGGCGCCACATTCGGACTTGGTAGTTTTGCCCAATGTGGGCCGACAACTCTTTTCCGGATGCACCTCTCATCCTGTATGTTTATCTTACCAGCTTTTCCCATTGGCCGGGTGAGACGAGCATTAATAGTCACTCTGGGCATTCGCTCGTCTCATCCTGTATGTTTATCTTACCAGCTTTTCCCATCGGCCGGGTGAGACGAGCATTAATAGTCACTCTGGGCATTCGCCGTCTGTGTTGCGAGCGGATCCCATCTAGCGTGACTACCTTTACATCTCTACTTGCACCAAAGTAGCTCTCTCAACACCTGCCCTCTTAGCCAGACCGGAACCACCGTCTGTTTCCAGGGTCACCACGAGGAGGTGAGGGCAGGGTCTAGATTAGTGCCAGCTCACTAATCCTGGCGCGGCGTTGTCCTCATGCGCTTGACCCCAGAGAGTATTATATAATAATGTTTTTGTATTCAGTAAGTGACATGATGTGGCCCGCAGACTAAACATAACATTTTTCTCATAATCCTTGCTTCTATATATTAATTAGAGATTAACATAACATGACTTATTAATTTATTTGTGATTCTTTCTTTGTATCAACATCTTCAGAATTCTCACAGTTTGGTGCCAGGCTCACAAAATGGTGACAGATCTGAGGCTAGTGATGGGAAAGATAAAGAAGTATGTTATTTTTATTTACCAATTTGTTATTGATTGTATTTCCTCTACTGTGTTTGTACCTTGTTGTGGTATACTGTGCAGGCGGTAGTTTCTTTTTCTAATATTTTCAGATATTGTATACTTCTAAAGTAGTTAGTAGTCAACTGTAGTGTATGTACATCTTTCATATAGTTTGTCTTGGACTGACATGTACTTGTATACTTCTAAAGTAGTTAGTAGTCAACTGAAGTCTATGTACATCTTTCATATATCTTGTCTTGGACTGACATAGACTTGTATACTTCTAAAGTAGTTAGTGGTCAACTGGAGTCTATGTACATCTTTCATATATCTTGTCTTGGACTGACATAGACTTGTATATTTCTAAAGTAGTTAGTGGTCAACTGAAGTCTATGTACATCTTTCATATATCTTGTCTTGGACTGACATAGACTTGTATACTTCTAAAGTAGTTAGTGGTCAACTGGAGTCTATATACATCTTTCATATATCTTGTCTTGGACTGACATAGACTTGTATACTTCTAAAGTAGTTAGTGGTCAACTGGAGTCTATATACATCTTTCATATATCTTGTCTTGGACTGACATAGACTTGTATATTTCTAAAGTAGTTAGTGGTCAACTGGAGTCTATATACATCTTTCATATATCTTGTCTTGGACTGACATAGACTTGTATACTTCTAAAGTAGTTAGTGGTCAACTGGAGTCTATATACATCTTTCATATATCTTGTCTTGGACTGACATAGACTTGTATATTTCTAAAGTAGTTAGTGGTCAACTGGAGTCTATATACATCTTTCATATATCTTGTCTTGGACTGACATAGACTTGTATATTTCTAAAGTAGTTAGTGGTCAACTGGAGTCTATGTACATCTTTCATATATCTTGTCTTGGACTGACATAGACTTGTATACTTCTAAAGTAGTTAGTGGTCAACTGGAGTCTATATACATCTTTCATATAGCTTGTCTTGGACTGACATGGACTTGTATACTTCTAAAGTAGTTAGTAGTCAACTGAAGTCTATGTACATCTTCATATATCTTGTCTTGGACTGACATGGACTTGTATACTTCTAAAGTAGTTAGTGGTCAACTGGAGTCTATGTACATCTTCATACATCTTGTCTTGGACTGACATGGACTTAGTTCTTACTTGTACCCAAACTTGCCTACAGATTACATTATAATTGTTACATTGTACCCCAAACATGCCTACAGTATTATTGTTACATTGTAACCAAACCTTCTGCCAAAGCAAATCTGAGATTTTTATTTAATTTACACAATTTGTAGCTGCTTCATAAATGGGAGCAGAGATGCTCCGAACTGAATTCCCAACTGGTAATGAAACATAGGGAAGTACAAGGTCTGACCAAGCTTGTTGACAAACTCAAATCTAACAAAGGAGGAGGGGACAATATTGAGGATATCAAGGTTTGTCTGTTGTTACTGCAGTTAATGTTGTTTTAATCATTAATTTCTGTCATTCATTTCATTCACTGTAATGTTGTCATTAGTTTCAATTGCTATAATGTTATTAATATAAATAACTGTAATGTTATAACATGCCAAACCATAATGTTAACATTAATTTCAGTCACTGCAATGTTGTCATTATCATTAATTTCAATAACTACTGCTATAATTAATTTAAATGCATCTGCCCAGCGTGTTCGTAGCGCGTTGGACGACGGGTGATAAGCTCTCTGTGAGTGCGGGTTCAATTCCGCGGGCTTGCAGAAAAGCCACAGGCTCTCCAGATTTATGGTGTTCGTGGCACCGAACTGAAGAGTTACGATGTTCATGGCACCAAGCTGAAAGCTCAAGTGGTTCTGGATCAGAAAAAAAAAATTAATTTAAATCAGTTTTTTTGTCATTAATTTCGGTAATGATTTCATTAATTTCAGTCTCAGAAATGGTATAATTAATTACAATGACTGTAATGTTGCCATTAATTACAATGACTAATGTTGCCATTAATTACAATGACTGTAATGTGCATAATACAATGAATAAGTTGCCAATAATTACAATGCTGTAATGTTGCATTAATTACAATGACTATAATGTTGCCATTAATTACAATGACTATAATGTTGCCAATAATTGCAATGACTGTAATGTTGCCATTAATTACAATTACTGTAATGTTGCCATTAATTACAATGACTGTAATGTTGCCATTAATTACAATAACTGTAATGTTATCATTAATTACAATAACTAATGTTATCATTAATCAATAACTAAAATGTTACATTAACTGCAGGTACTAAAGGATGAGATTGAAGAATACAAAGAGAAGTACATGAAGATGTCTGAGGCTGGGGAAAAACATTTCAACAAAGCTAAAGAACTTCAAAATTTAAACGACATTCTCAATAGTCGCAACAAATTATTACGTAAGTTTTCAAATAAGAAAGATTGTTTGATTATTTCAATAAAATTGAGAAAATAGATATGAGAATTTCTGTAACAAAGTGAGCAAGTTATTTTGTTTTGTGTTTAGAAGGCTGTGGGTTCCAATTTTGAGTGTTGTTCGGTTTACAAGTGCATTTTTTCTGGAGATCACAAGGCTTGTTGCTGGAGTTTCACCTGTGTATTGCAAGGGGAGCAAAGCATGGTAAAACTGTGACCCACAAGACATGTTGTAAAAGGCGACTGAGATAGGGGCCATGGAAACTACCCTAGTAAATAAAAAGTGTTGCAGAAATTGGATGTGCTGGCCTACTTGTAGGCATATAATTGGCACAATGTGTAATCGCTCTTAGGCTCAGATCACATACAAATAACAAAGAGTGGTTTAGCAAGTGGTCGATATGGAGCATTCAAAGAAGTTGCTGGAGCTACAGAGTTCATAGCCTGGTAGATTCCAAGCATATGTCTCAAGTAACTAATGTGCAATACGGAAATTTTTTTAAAATCCTTTAACACATGCAGAGTTCACAATTTGGTGGGGGTGGGTTGCTTCTCAGTTGTTTGTGTATCTGATCTTGTTCTCTTCATTAACGTATTATATTAATGAATAATTTATTTGTTATTTCAAGGGTTCTCACCATTAGATCTTTACTAGGTCTATTTTCCCTAAGGGAGAGAGGCTGTGTACATGATTCAAGTAAAAGTGGTGAATCTACAACCAGACTGCAAGAATTCCAAGTCAAGTGGTGTAGCTAGACAGAACACTATGCTGGTAGCAAAAGGAATAGTAAACCAACAAAGTCCTGGGGTCATTAGTCGCCACCCGCTGAGAGACATACTGAGGGAAATATCGGAGTACTTATGGACTAATTGGTTCGACGTGCAGTGATGATGACTATTAAACTAAAAGAAAAACTAGGTCAATATTGATATAATTAAGGGGGGATTCGGTCTTGAAAATCAAGAATCTATTTTCGTTGTTTTCATATTAATATAAATTTGTATAAGCATTTTGAAAGAGTATGACTTAGAATAGTAGAAAAAATTAGTAAAAAAAAAATGTCAAAGTGTTGCATGGAAACAATACAAAATGGCGCAAAACAAAATTTCAAATCCTAAGGCTCTGAATCTAATGAATGTAAATGAATTCTGTTTTCACTCTAAGGTGCAATTGTAATATCTAAAATATTACACATGATTTTTAGGATATATTCAATATTTAATTTTTTATAAATTTTTGGGTAAAAATTCCCTCAAAATTTGGTCAAAAAATCTGTTTTTGGAGGGTGTGTTTACACAAAAATTCATAAAAATGTAATATTTAATATATCCTAAAAGAATGTGTAATTTTGTAGATATTACAATTGCTCACCTTAGAGTGAAACAGAATTCATTTATATTCATTAACTTCAGAGCCTTAGGATTTGAAATTTTGTGCTTAGCGCCATTTTGTATTGTTTCCATGCAACACTTGACTTTTTTTACTAATTTTTCTACTATGTCATAATCTTTCAAAATTGTAATACAAATTCTACATTAATACCAAAGCACGAAAAAAGTTTCAAGACCAGAGTCCCCCCTTTAATCAATGTCAAATAATACAGGTTTGGTTAAGTGTATAGTCATCGCAGTTTGAGAACACTTGCATAACAGAAGTCACCTTTTGCTTTCTTGTTTCAGATGCCTTGTTAAAGGGAGAGAAGATAGTAAATGTTGTCCGAAATCCTGCACCACGCAGTACTTTTAAGCTACCCTGGGAATCATCACACATAGAAAAGCTTGAAGAAATTGCTGAAATAGTTCCAGCAAATAATCCTGGATCATCAGCCATCACCATTCTAGAAGATAATCCCTCATGCAAAGAGAAAGCGCAATCTACTTTGAATATACTTTCTGATCAACAAAAGTCTATCAAATCAGAAGTGATAACTTCTGCTACAAATATAAAGTTTTCAAATTCTCACAGTGTGTCATATGAAGAGATTAACAAGAGCTCAACTGTCCAGAATGAACCAACTTCTGCCAGTGTAACTATCAATGCTAATTCTACGACTACTACTGAGACATTGTCAAATCGTAGCTCTCCTCGTTTAAGACTTCACTCCCCAAAAGTGATATCCGCCAAGAAATCAAAAATTGCAACAGTAACGTCTCATCTGGCACATTCCCTACACAGCGTAAATCACAAATTCCTTCCAAAATGTCAACCCCCATTTCAAAATTCAAAACACGGTCACATGTGGAGCCAGAAGTTCTTTCAAGACCTTCATCACCATCAGTAATACCTGCTTCACCATTAAAAAGACCTGTATCACCACCCACAAGACCTGTATTGGCATCAAAACAACTTGTATCACCATCCAAAAAATCTGCATCATCATTAGAGTTGCTAGCATTACCAAATGCTTCTGTCTCTACATCCACCCTCCCAACCCTTACATATGAGGCAAAGAAAGTACTTCCAGCCCATGAGTTTGTGAAATCTTCAGGTCAGTCTATTTCTGCATCTCCAAGAGCATCTAGACGAATGTCACTACAAAAACGTAGATCAACCGATCAATCTGCTGAGATGGTTGGAGGCAAAAAGTTCAAACTTACAATTGCAGGTATTTTCATTCACTTTATTTTTGACACTTGTATTTCTTATTTATAACTGAACAGTTCATCTATCTTCTTTCTTTCTTTTCTCCAATCCTTTTTTGCCTCACATCATCAGGATAAGAAGAGATTTCTAGAACGAGTCCTTGTGTGCACTTCATAAAGTGTCTTTCGTTGCCTTTGTTATCTCTGAGGTCCACCTTTTGCTTTGTATTATCCACTGTATCAGAGTAACATTGCTCTTTGAGGTACACTATCTGTTGGTAATCTGCTTTTGTGGCTGAACTAATTAATTTGTTGTTTCTTGATGAAATTACATGCTGATGTTGTTGTACACACTTTCTGATGTCTTAATTTCTAACCAGCCTTTCTTTACCAGCATTCTCGTAACTTCATCTCTGTCGACAGTTTTATCATTTACAGCATCCAGTTTGGTACTTTGATTACAAATGTTAAAGTATGCAGATTTTAAGCAACATTGCTTAAATGCCCATAAATATAGAACTGCAAGTTATAGTTAAACTAGATTAAAATTTGAACAATGTATCAATCTTACAAATGTCAGGAAAACTTGAAATGTTAAGATTAATAGGTTGAATGCTATAATAAATCACAATGATTCAGAAAGGATGAATCAAATGTCTGATCCAAGTAACAAGTTTAAGTTGGTATGCTGGTAAGATCAAAGAATATTAGCGGATGAAGTGGAGGCAGTCAAGAAGAGGATGCCTGGAAAACCTGAACAAACTTTAAGATAGGCAAGAAATATTGAGAGTGCTAGAAGTATGAAGTTACTTGACTTAAAGTCGAAATATATATTTTTATTTGAGTTTGAGTCATTTTCAGAATATATTTATTCTGTGAAACTGTTCTTCCTTCTAAAGTGAGCATTTGGACAGCATGCCAGTTGTAGAACTGCAGTGTTCTGTATTGGAGCTAGGTAAGTATTATGAACAGATGGGTGGTGAGGTCTTGTCAGTTATAGTCCAGGACATTAAGCAAGATATTCTGCCAAGTGACTCACTTAGTGGTAGTGGGTTATTCTGTGTAGGTGGTAATCAGTCTGCCTGTTCTAACTGAAGATAGTGCTTGATCTTTCAGCAATTTATATTGTCCTTGGTTTGGCATTCATCTCTGCATACATGTCGACAGTCTCCATAGCCATCGTTCAAATCTTCTGAGTTATTTCAGAATCTGTTTATACTTTTATGCAATAGGTTTGTCATTTTGTTTGATGATCTGGCCAGATGATTGCTGCATTTCGGGGATATTAATGCCAGAACCCAAGAATGACATTAATATCAAAGGAGGAAATCAGAATTGATGACAACTGCCAATGACTGATCTATAACTATTCTCCCTAGTTCTTCTAAAGCTTGAGTGGGACTGTGGTCAGTGAATGCTATCATGCCTTGACAAATTCTCTCCAAGTTCAAACTGCTGGTGACTAGTTCACAGTCGGTTTATGGCTATAATCTCTGCCTATAGTTGGAACATATATTACATGAGGAGCACAGTAACTATATTAGTTGTGAAACTGTTTAACGTGACCACTTTATTATCTGGTACTGTCCTTCTTACAATTTCTTAGTGACTAATTCAGGTATGTACACTTTACAGCCTATAGGGTCAACCATAGCCCTTGTTTATTTTCTATGCATCCGTTAGCCATGTAGTTACAGAGATCTCTAAGTCTGCAGCTGTGTTGTGTTCAATATTCATAACTAACCTCCAGATTTAGAGGCTACTGTCACCTGGTGGATGAATCTTGTAGAAAAACATGCTTTTCTTGTGCTAGTATTTTAGTATTTGTTATGGAAGATTTTTAAATCGCTACAGATTTTATTATTTATTCTAGCACATTACCTGGGCGTGTTTTGTCCTATTCTATGAAATTATCTGAGTTTTTTATCTTTAAGAAACGATAACAGAAGCACCAAAACTTGTTGAAACTAAAAGCATACGACCTAGACGACTTCCGCAGGCTGTGCAGTCAAAGGTCATCAAATCTGAGCTTCCACAACCAATGAGAACACGGTCAAAACAAAGCACTTTGGTAAGACTCTTAGAAAATTTATTTTATCATGTAAATTTTCAAATGTTTAATATGCCGTGTGGTGCCGGGGCCCCGCAAGGAAGCAAAGAATAGTACCACTTCGACCTACAAGGCATGTCGTAAGAGGCGACTGATGTAGTGACCTAGGGAAGCTATCCTAGTAAATATAAAACCTCGCAAAAATAGGATGTGCTTGACCTACTTGTAGGCGTATAACTGGCACAGCATAAAATTGCTCTTAGACTCAGATCACATGCAAATCACAAAGAGTGGTTAACAAGTGGTCGATATGGAACGTTCGAAGAAATGTTTAATAAAGGGTGTAGTTAGTCTAAACCTGTTTGTACCTCCATAGATTAATGTCCTAGATTGGTACTCCCATGTGCAAGTTGAAGACGTTCACTAAATTCATAATCCTTCCAACTGTTAATTTTGTTAGTTTCAAACTTTGGTGTTGTCAAGAAAGTCACATATTAAAGCAAAACATAGATTTTTGTGTCATGACCATAGAGAAATAATCAACAAAATTCAGTCTGCTGTTGATATCTCCCACAATAAAAACAAACAAAAAACTATCGTTACTGCCTGTAAGGGCGTCTTTCATGCCCTTTTTAGGTGAGACGAGCCTGAGGACTTTAATTGGCTAGTGCAGTCGCTGCAAAGCTGTTCATGTTCTGATTTTTCATTTATGCCCACAACAGAACAAAATCTGCAGGGAGCCTCGCTCCTGATCTCCCACAATTATCCTGTTAAATGAGCTTCTACTTGTCAATTTAGCTTCTACTTGTCAATTTAGCTGCTGCTGTGGTTTTGAAAATGCTGGAGAATTTCTTGCACACAAAAACTGCTCAGTTTTAGGAGTAGTGATTTGTAGAAATATTTAATTTTTCATGTCTTTTATTTCTGTGAAACACACATTGTTTGTCTGTCTATATATCTCATGATCTGAAATATTTGGATATGGAGAAGAATCAACTGGGGTCTGTGCAGGAAAGAGGGACTGAGAGAATAGGATAGGGTCACAAATGAGGAGTTTAGGAAGAGAACCAGACACATTCCAGTGAACCAAGAGATGATAAGATGCTGGCGATAGGACACACATTGAGAAAACCAGAGAGGAATATGACAAAGGGTCTTTTTCTGGAACCCACAGGGAAAACAAAAGAGATGGAAGCCTAGAAATACATGTAGAAATGATTTGAAGGCAGCGAGTGATATATGGAAGGAGCTGCAAGAGAGAGGAAGACTTGACATGAAGACATATACCCCAACTTCGGTTAAAAAGGGCATGAGAGAGATGCAGAAAAATGTAACATATATTATGATTCTAACTCTTAGATACACATTGTTATTATATTATCCACAGATTGCTGAAAATCCTTTGTCGACCATAACTAACAGCCCGAGGAAGGGAGCTTCACTTGAAGCTAAAAGCAACTGCCGGACAAAGGCCTCAGCCAGGAGACTCCATTCAACTGTGGAGCAGCCTAAAGATGAAGGAGCTTCAGACTGTCAGATAAATTAGTTCTAACAGATCCAACGTCACTGCACTCTGGGTAGATATATTGGTGCATGGTTTCTTTGAACAGATGACAAGTATGATGAGTATGTATGCTCATGATTCCAGTTGCACTCTGGTTATACATGTCTATGTCTCATCTGTTCTCACAGGGTTCCAACTCATGTCAAGAAGCATGTTAGCTCGCTCATTTCTGCAAACACTTTTTTATCTAGGATTATATATTTACACAAGACCTTGTAGGGTTAAAATTGCTATTACTGTGATCCAGTCTTGTCATAGCCAAACACTGTGGAGATAACAAAGCATTGATTGTGCACATTCTTTTTTTCGATCGTTCTTCTCTGCCATTTTGATCATTCTTATTGTGATATATAAACAGCCTTTGCCAAGAACGGTTAGAACGTTGCAGCCCCGTTAAGCCACTTCTAGTGTGGGACTAGTGCTTCCGTGTTTTCTGAAATGTTCGATTCTGCCTTGCCTGCAGTCAAATACCTTCCCCACCTCACGAGTACCTTTCTCTTTAATGATCCGTTTATCCCCATATATTTGGGCTTTGATCTATGCTAAAGAGTGATTGTCACACATTGATAACCCTATTTATCGTTGTCGCAGACCACCTATTGCATTAGCTGTATCAGGTTGTAGACGACCTATTGCATTAGCTGTATCAGATCATAGACCACCTATTGCATTAGCTGTATTATGTTGAAGACCACCTACTGCAGAGATGTATCAGGTTGTAGACCACCTATTGCAGAGCTGTATCAGGTCATAGACTACCTATTGCAAAGATGCATTAGCTGGATCAGGTTGTATAGACCACCTATTGCAGAGCTGTATCAGGTTGTAGACCACCTATTGCAAAGATGCATTAGCTGTATCAGGTTGTATAGACCACCTATTGCAGAGCTGTATCGGGTTGTAGACTACCTATTGTAGAGCTGTATCAGGTTGTAGACTACCTATTGCAGAGCTGTATCAGGTCATAGACTACCTATTGCAAAGATGTATTAGGTCGTAGACCACCTATTGCAGAGCTGTATCAGGTTGTAGACCACCTATTGCATTAGCTGTATCAGGTTGTAGACCACCTATTGCATTAGCTGTATCAGGTTGTAGACCACCTATTGCATTTGCTGTATCAGGTTGTAGACCACCTATTGCAGAGCTGTATCAGGTCATAGACTACCTATTGCATTAGCTGTATTAGGTTGTATAGACCACCTATCGCAGAACTATATCAAATCTCCATTTTTATGCTGGAGACAATGTTTTGATCTCTGTATAACAGTCCTGCCCCACAGATAAATTAAGAACACCTGATGACACTGCATCATGTTGTGAACATATTACAAGGTATCCACAAAATCTTGTATCGTTTATATTTTACTTTATTGAAGGTCTCTATGTCGAAGTAGGTTCAAATCTGGACCATGTAGTGTACAATTTTGCCATAAGACTCCTAGTATTGTTGTTGGAGCTACGGAGCTCATGCAACACTCTCGACAGATGGCATGTAATTTCTGCTGACATGGACAGAACCATATTGGGAAACCAGATGCAATGCTTCTTTAGACCCTTTTTTTTTTTTGTATACTTTATATTATATTGTGATGTCACTGACTAACAAAATGCATTACATGTTTTCATCAATTATTTGGTGTGTGTATATCATCATCATCAGGTGCCGTCTCCACATCGAAGGTTGGCTGCAATGAATCTCCAGCATCCTCTGTCTTTCGCCTTGGTGTTGCACACTGCCAGACTGTAACCTGTCCATTTCTTAAAGTTTCCTCCCACTTATCTCTCGGTCTTCCTCTTGCTCTTCTCCCCTCAACTTTCCCCTCTAGTAAATGTTTTATCATGGTGTCATGCCTTTTTATGTGCCCAAAATACTTTACTTGTCTGAATTTTATTTCTCTTAATAATTGTTTCTTCATGCCTAGTTTTCCTAAAACTTGTTTATTTGTCTGTTTTTCTGTCCATGAAACTCTGCTTATTCTTCTATATATCCACATCTCAAATGCATCAATTCTGTCTTCTAACTGCTTGTTCATTGTCCATGTTTCGAGCCATACATTAATATAGGATATATATAGCATTTGATCATTCTAATTTTTAGCCTGTTTGTGATTTGTTTGGATGTCAGTAACTTTCTCATACTATTGAAATTATCCTTGGCCATTCCTATTCTCTTTTAATTTCAGTTATACATCTGCCATCATCTGTTATCATCTGACCGAGATAGGAGTAGCTTTTTACTTGATGTAGTAATTCTCCATGTATTTTTATATTCATTTTAGGTTTTTCCATTTCCTTGTTGATTACCATAGTTTTTGTTTTCTGTATGTTAATGTCTAATCCATATTCCTTGCTAGTTCTGTCCAATTGGTCCACTAATTCTTGTAGATCTTGTTCATTTTCTGCTACCAATACTGTGTCATCTGCATATCTTAAGTTATTTATTATTTTTCCATTGATCTTGAGTCCTGGCATTCCCTCTAGTTGTTTGAAGATTTTCTCTGTGTAGATGTTAAATAGGCTTGGTGACAGTATGCATCCTTGTCTCACTCCTCTCTTTATGTCTATGTATGGAAAGTAGCTATTTTCATATTTTATTATTGCTGTCTGTTCCCAGTATATGTTACTTATTAGTCTGATATCATCCCCATCTAGGCCTATTTCTGTGTGTATATATGGGTACAATAAACCATTAAATTTAATACAACTAGATTGTGAGTTTATTTTGTGAAGATATCATGTTTGAAATGCTCAAATAAACTGACATATTGTCAGCTGTATCTATTTCAGAAAATATTCAATGACATTCAGATTATTTTTTGGGTTCCATTTGCAAACATCTTTTATGCATTTTGAACAACTTTATTGGTGAGCAAACATTCATCAACTGGTGTCTGTGCAGAATGGAGGGATTAAGATCGTATGATACGGTCACAAATGAGGAACTTATGGAGAAAACAAGACAGATTCCAGTAAATCAAGAGGTTAAAAAAAGGTGATGGATAGGACACGCTTTGCGAAAACCTGCGGGAAATATAACAAGAAGGGTCCTTTCCTGGCACCCACAGGAACAGCGAAAGAACAAGAAATACATGGAGACAGAATTTGGAGTAAGAGATCAACAATATAAAGAAGAGCTGGAGGGAGCTGCAGGAGATAGCTAGACATAGGAGGACTTGGCCCCAATCCAGGGTAAAAAAAAAGGCAAAGAGAGAGTGGAGTTTGCATTGTATCTCTGTAATTCATACATGGATCGTCATGGATACATGGTATTCATGTTAATGAGATCTTATAGTCTGGATGTTGGGAGTTATACAATTGCATGAGTCAAGCTCTGGTGACCTATAGTCAATCAGATACTACATTTCTCTCTAGCTGTGACGCCCTTGTCGCTTAGGGCAGCAATAAATGCACACCACTCTTCTGTATTGTGTTCCAGCTGTGATTCAGTTCTTGTTCTACTGTTGTTATTCAAGCCATTTTGGGTCTTCCATGTTTTCATTTATCCTCTGGTGTCCATCTTCATGCAGTTTTCATGACATATTTAGTCTCTATGCCTATCAAATGTCCAATCTATCTTCAGCATCTCTTGGATGATGGTGCCCATATTTTCTTGTTTGCATCATGCACACAGTTCATGGTTAGAGTTCATATTTGACCAGAACGCGTGTACGATCTTTCAAAGGACACGTATACAAAAATCAGATACCATGCTACAGTACAAGTCCAGATGTGGTATTTTAAAGTGAGGTTTCTCTGTTTGTAGAATCTCAGTTACCCATCTGTGCCCTGTTGGATTCTTCTTTGACCATCTGTTAACCACTGTGATTTGTATGTGGGGTAATGAGCGAGCTGATAGATTGGCTGGCTTAGCTACAATATCAGAGGGAGCTGCAATGGATCGGAGTGACATTCTTCACGAATTGAGTCTTTCCGAACAGAGGAGTTTCAGGGCTGTGAATCCCACTCGCTGACCAGATTGAAAGAGATGGGTGTCAATATTGGTGCAGCCCGAAAAGAACAACATTAAATATGCAAAGAGATTGATTAATCAACATCGAACTGGCGTGTTGGGTCGCTGCTGGATTTGCTGAGGCGGAGATCGGAGCACGTATGGACATGTCTGGACTGCTATGATAGTCCTCATATAACTGATAACTTGTATGTGGTTAATTGTACGGTGTGCCAGTTATTCGCCTACAAGTAGGCCAGCACATCCGATTTCTGCAATGCTTTTTATTTACTAGGGTAGCTTTCCCACCTCAGTCACCTCTTACGACATGCCTTGTAGGTCAGTGTTTACTATTCTTTGCTCCCGGCAACACACGGGCAGAATTCATGATTAATAATAAATATGTACTTAGTTCATTTATACTTTTCCTCTGGAATTAGTTTTTCAGTATCACTGCTGCCAGTTCGAAATATCAAGTCTTTTACTACACGTAATTTTTCTTTTTAAAATGTTTGATTTAAATAGCATTCAATTGAAAGCCAGCAATATATTTATATTACGTATCCCACTTGTACCACATTATGTGGGGCCTGCAAGCAATTTCTCCATACAACTTCATTTTGAACAACTTGTTGAATCTCTTCTATGTAATTAAGTCTGAAATGGATGGTAACAACTTGTTGAATCTCTTCTATGTAATCGAGTCTGAAATGGATGGTAACTTGTTGAATCTCTTCTATGTAATCGAGTCTGAAATGGATGATAACTTGTTGAATCTCTTCTATGAGTCAATGGTAACGAGTCTGAAATGGATAACTTGTTGAATCTCTTCTATGTAATCGAGTCTGAAATGGATGGTAACTTGTTGAATCTCTTCTATGTAATCGAGTCTGAAATGGATGGTAACTTGTTGAATCTCTTCTATGTAATCGAGTCTGAAATGAATGGTAACTTGTTGAATCTCTTCTATGTAATCGAGTCTGAAATGAATGGTAACAACTTGTTGAATCTCTTCTATGTAATCGAGTCTGAAATGGATGGTAACAAGGAATGTGCCTAGATACAGGAAATCAAGGAGGTACTAAATAATTTAAAGGAATATGAAAAGAACAAAGTCGAACATTGATCCCTTTGGGTGTCACCACCTTAAGTCAGTCTATCACATGATATTCCAGAGATAAGATGTCATTATCGGTGGAGACTGGAACAAGACCGATGACAGAGATACCTCTGGTGGTGCCCGAGTGGTTACCGGGCCCAAATTTGGGGTGTAAAGAATAGAACCACTGTTACCTGCCACACATGTCGTAAAAGGCGACTAAGGAGGTTTGGCTGAAATTGGATGCACATGTCCTAAACGTGTAGAAGTCTGTGTTTAGGGGCCTACCAAACCAATGTGCAACGTATACACGTTCTTGGCAAAGATCAAACATATCACAAAGAGTGATTAAAATTGGTTGTAAAGAACGAACGTAAAGAAGACCTCTGGTGGGTGGGTGTGGTAGTAGACCTGCAGGGAAGCTGGGTCTTCACTAAGGATCTAAGTTTTGTCATCAATAGAGCTATGAACTTCATTTCACCTACAGTGTGTGATCACTGGAAAAATATCCAGATTGCTCCGCAAGAGGGAACGAACCGTAACTTTAGAGCGGGAGGTAAGCACGTTACCTGCACGCCACAGAAACCCTCCAGTTTATTATATATGAAATAGAAATAGAGAAATGGTACTCATTAAACACACAAAAAAACACAAACAAATTTATTATCAGAATATCATATATACTTTATCTTACACAACATGCTATCGTTATTCATACATCTACAACTTGCAGGACATAATTAATAT
The DNA here is from genome assembly GCA_020796225.1 of Arion vulgaris. Classification (NCBI taxonomy): domain Eukaryota; kingdom Metazoa; phylum Mollusca; class Gastropoda; order Stylommatophora; family Arionidae; genus Arion; species Arion vulgaris. The sequence goes on from CM036754.1 coordinate 42,159,229, forward strand.
CATTTACAACATTCTTTATACAAATGAAGTTTTGAAATTCTTTCATTATAATGTGGTTAGAAACTAAGGGTAACCACCAATTTACAAGTGCTGATTCGAAGGCATGATATGCAAAGTATTTTACAGACAGCAGAATTGAATGGATTCAAGAGGTTTGTGAATTCTGAGCTATGTTCTTTCTGTGAGTGCAAGCAAAATGTTCATGTTTCACAAGTTTCTGACAATATCTGTGTATGAGAATTTCACAAATATCAAAGAATGAAAAGTTGTTTCTTTGTGCAAAGTCATTGTTTAACCAGATTTAAAAAGTAAAATTGCAACTTGTCCCAGGTAAAAATAAATGAAATGTTTTGTTTCATGTGTCACGTAACTTCCAAAATTTCGTCCGACAATACAATGCCAAGTAGGGTTGTATTTTTTATCAAATTCTTTTTTAATGAAGGCAGCAATATCTTTCTCAATGTTGTATTTTTCTAAGGCTTGTGTGGCACAATCAACAGCATCCTGTTGCATGTCTTCTGACATATCCGCATTCTTAATCACAGCTTTTCTTTCAGACATTCTGAAATTAAGACAAAAAGTATGGACATTAGAAGAAAAGTGTGAGCGAAAGATCAAATAAAATATCTGGGAACATTTCAGGCAACAATATAAAATGCATGCCCAGTGTAATCATCTAATAACACTTAAGATTTACTTAGCAGCATCACATAATTTATCATCCTGTCTTCTTCTGCATTCAACTTTGCTATGACTACTCCGGTATGTGTCATAAACAGGGCGGTGCGCTTGAGGTCTTCACTGGTTCCTCATAGTTTGTCTTGTAGTGTTGTTTCTGTTGGCCAGATCTCCAATCTCTCACTACTCAGACTAGGGCAGTCTTGCAGGATGTGCTCGGGGGACTGCTTTGGTGCTCCACAGGTGCAGGCCCCTGAGACCCATTCTGTGGAGGTGTGCTCTGAGACTGCAGTGTCCGTTCTAAGTCTGAAGATTGTGGTCTGTGCTTTTCTGTTTAGTGTATTTATACTGTCGTGCTCTGGCCTGTATCCTCCATTTGTTTTTCTCCAGATCATTTCCTGGATTGTTTCAGGAGAGTCTTTGCTTCTGTAAAACTTTGTGTTGGGTGGTGTTGTGTTAGGCTCCCCGGCCTTTGCGAGTTTGTCAGCCTTTCTTTTCCCTGGTATGCCACAGTGAGCTGGTATCCACTGTAAGACCAGTTCGATTTTTGACAAGCTGATATTTTGCCGTATGTCCTGAATGAGCTTGTCTTGTCTGGGACTTGAGATAGCCTGGAGAGCGGATCTTGAGTCGCTAAAGACTGCAATATTTTTTACTGACACTTGCTGGTCGTTGAGAATCTGTATGGCTGCAAGAAGGGCTGTTGCCTCTGCTCTAAAGTTGGTGCATGTTTCTCCTGCTGCCAGAGTGTGTTTCTGTGATTCCTTGAGGGTGAGTGATGTAGATTCCGCTGCCTCCCTTTCTGGTAGCATCTGTGGCTGAGCCATCTGTGAACACGTGTCCATGTGCTGGTGGGATATTGCCCTCGTAGCATTTGGAGTGAAATGGCTCTTTGCTCTGTCTCTGTATTTTTTTGGAGATTATTCCTGAGACTTCCAGGTGTATTTGGGCCGTGTTTTGGTAGCATGTCCATGGCTCTGGTATTATGGGTTCCACATTTCTGGGTCAGTTTCTAGAATGTCTGTATGTTGCATATGAAATTCTCTGGCCAGATGGTTGGGACTTTTCCTTGCAAGTCTGTTTTTGTTTTCTCTTGAATTTTGTGTGTAGAGGATGTTCTTTCAGCCGTTTAGTTTTTCAAACTGGGTGAGTGTTTTAAATTTTCTGCGGAGTTCTAGAGGCTCTATGTCTGCGGTTTTTCCATTTCTACGATAGGACTGCTTTTCATTGCTCCCAGAGTTATTCTTAGGCCCATGTTTTGTACCTTGTCTAGTTGTGTGTGTTTTTTTTGGGCTGCTGTTGTCCAAGAGCTGGAGCCATATTCCATGATGGGTCCTGCTCCGTGTAGACCTGCTTTAATATTTTGAATTTACGCCCAGGACGTGCCAGCTAGTTTCTTCATCACAGCAAGTCTTTTCTTTGAATTTTGTCTATGTTTGGCTTTCAGGTAAGTCTGCTGTCTAGGGTGATTCCAAGGAAGGTAGGTGTATCTGTTTGGGGTATTGTTTCGTTTTCTAAATTGATGGATACTTTTTCCTTGTGGGGGGAGAGGGAAAAAACAGTTGCTGTGGTTTTTGTGTGGTTAATTTTGAGGCCCCAGCTTTTGTCCAGTTCCCCTTTTCCACTGTTTTTTGTAGTTAAATGATGTTTTTGAGTGTGTTCTGCAGCTGTCCAGATTGCGAAGTCGTCTACATGTAGGCTGTTTGAGACTTTCTGGGGCAGCATTTGGTGATGTCATTTATGTATATTAGGAATAGCGTTGGTGCTATCACACTGCCCTGTGGAACTCCTTCCTTCATTTTTGCATCTTGCTGAGGTGGTTGTCTATTTTTACTCTGGCTGTACGCGGAGAGGTTCTGATCAGAGCATGGGGAGACTCCTGTTTGTAGGACTTTCAGCATTAGGCCATCGTGCCATACCGTATCAAATGCCCGGAGAGGTAAAAATATGGCTGTTACTTTATTTCTTTCCTGGAAGGTGTTTTCAATGTCCTGGGTGATGTAAGCCAGTTGGTCCTCTGTGCTTCTGTTTTGTCTGTAACCGGTCTGGGCGGGGTGAGCAATGAGTTTGTTTCTAGGTACCATGTCAGTCTCCTGTTTACTAGCCTCTCCCTCAATTTCCTGCACAGCTGAGAAGGCTGATGGGTCTATAGCTCTTTTGGTCATTTTTGTCCTTGCCTGGTTTCAAGATGGGGTAGATGTGTGCCTCCTTCCAGGTTGATGGAACTTGACCTGTTTTCCAGCTCTGGTTGAAAATGCTGAGGAGAAACCTTTTGCCAAGAGGACCAAGGTGTTTAAAGAATTCATTGGTAATTCCATCCGCTCCAGGTGCCTTTTTCTCCTTTAGCTTTTTTATTTGGTCTTCTAGCTCCTGCAGAGCAAACATAGCTGTCATGCTGTCTGTTGAGGATTGTAGAGTCAAGACTATTCAACAGTTGCTTTACTGGTTTTAACTTCCTTTTCTTGCCTGTTGAATTTGGACCTGACTTTCCAATTGATAGGTTCTAGCCAATAGGTCTGCTGCTGCTCTGCCGGTGACAAATCCTGTGTCTGTGTGTAGCATAGTTTTGGTCCGTTCTGTCCTGTCACCGTTTAGGTTTTTGTGAGGTTCCATAGTTTTTTTGTGTCTTTCCTTAGATTTAAGGAGGCAGTTTTTTCATGCCAGCTGTCTCTCATGCTTTCTTCTTTCTTTGGTAAATATAGCCTTTGTCTTGTTGTGTAGGGTAACATTTTCGTCTGTGGGGTCTGCTTCCATGATTTCTCTTTGTATGCTGAGTTCAGCGTGAAGCTCTTCCAGTTTAGGGGACCAATAGGTCGTAGTCTTCCTTCTTCCTCTTGGTATACTTGTTTTTGCTGCATCTAGAACCCAGCTGTTGAATGTTTGCGGTTTAGGGCTATTTTCTTTATTTTCATGTTCTTAATGGCTTCTTCTAGGTGTGAGGTGAAGATATTCCAATTTGCTTTCTTATAGTTCCAGCTGGGGGTGAGTGTTTCCTTTGGGGTGTTCCTCTGTCCCTTCATGGAGATTATTATGGGTTTATGGTCACTGCCCCCCTAGTTGGTTGCACACACTTCGACTTGTGAATTTTTCAACATCTTCAGTCGCTATTGCTAGGTCTGTTGCTGGTTGTTCTCCAAGGTCGGGAGTAGTATGAGTGTGGGTCACCAGGTTTGTTTAGCAGAACAAGACTGTTGTTGATGAAGTCTTCTACTTCCTCTCCTTTTATATTTAGGTCAGAGTACCCCCAGCTTGGAGAATGGCTGTTGAAATCTCCCAACTATTATCCAGTTTTCTGTGTTTGGTTGTATGTTGTTTAAGTGGATAAATTTGTTTGGTGGTGAATATATGTTGCAAATTGGATTTCTTGTCGTTGGTTTAGGCAGATGGTTATCGCTTCTGTATCAGTTGATTGGGAGCGGTGCGTTTCCCAGGCTGAGAACCTGTTTTGATGCGTCATGACTCCCCCTTGGGTCGGTCTTCCCTGTCTTGCCTGAAGATTTCGTAGCCTCTAATGGAGAATCTGTGCGTGCTGGTAAGATGTGTTTCTTGGATGCAGCACACATCGATGGCGTGCTCCTTCAGAAATTTTGCAGCTCTATTTTTTTTTCTAACGCCTTCCGTTCCACTGCATTATTTTCAGATCTTGACCGTGTGTTTACTCTCGTCTTCTCTGGCTGGTCTGAGAGTGTGAGGTTGTGTTTGCTGTTGTGTTTGAAGAATGGGGTTCGGTGTTGAGCCTGCCTGGTTTCGACCTGTAATATGACACCGCACCGGAGTAGTGTTGGTTGCATAGTCCCGTTGTAGTGCGTAGATGCGTTTTTTATTCCCGTGCAGCTTGGCATGCATCTTCCGACTTTGACGGTTGAGGTTTCATTTCTGGGATCCTCCTACCATAGGCAGAGTGCCTTTCTCGGCTTAAGGGCTCTACCTACCCCGGACCGCCCTATTTAACACATAGCGAAGCGACGTGTCGTAGCGATCGCAATTCTGATCGTCACCATCGTACTTCCAAATCGCTAACTACACCCAAAACATATCCATGAATAACACAATATATCTGCATCCAAATAAATGAAAAGTAGTAATCCAGGCCACTGGAAGCAAGATGAAGTGATCAAAATTATTGCAGCGCCCAACCCATAACGTCCCAGCGCCATTTGTAAACCGGAAGTTATCATCCTGTCTAATCTACCATCTCTTAGACATCAGAACTGATTACAAGCACCAAGCAGAGAGAGTTGTGGAGAGACATGATCACCTACATCGGCGGGCAAGGCACTTGATTGATACAGCATCCAAAATGGAATCATCAAGAGGATGGGGCAGACCAAGAAAAAGATGGATTGATGGAGTTAGACATCTTAAAACTCCAAAATATACAGAGTGTGCAGTATCTTGGAAACCAATCCATAAAACCTGCCGTCACGGCAAAAAGCACAAACTATTATAAATATGATAGGCCCACTTAATCAAATGCCATGCCTGTCGTCATAGGCGCTCATGTCTCTTTCAAACAGCTTTCTGGTGCAATTTGAAATTATCAGTGCTAATAATGATCGCTAGTTAACCCATGATGTCAGACCATAGACCAATATCTTCTCCCTCTGCCTTCCACGATCTCTGTACTTTACCTGGTGTCACTAAATGTTTCAAACCTCTTTCTAATATGTATTCAGTATGTGTCAGAATAACATCAATTGTTTGCTATTTTTCATCAGGTTTAGATGTGAGCAAGCCTTTTAAGTTTTTAAAACTGCCCATGAAGCTTTCAGCATTCTTCAGAAGTTCGGTAAAACCACATCTCTGTGACTGGCTTTTGCAATCTTATCATTCAATTGTTCATAGTAAATTGGCAATGATTCGATGTCATACACACAAGGTGGATGCGATTGTATGTGTGTGTGTGTGTGTATATATATATATATATATATATATATATATATATATATATCATTGGCCTCTTTGTCTCTGGAGACAATAGGTGTTGCGTCACGTAGTATGTTCTGTGCTGAATCACAACGTTTCATGTGGCTGTGTAATGGCCTATTCTGAGAGGCAATCCTTGCTACAGTTGTGCAGGTAAAACTGGAGACTAGAGCCGATGCATGGGATGTTCTCTGTGCGCTCTTTTGCCTCCACATGTGATGTTTTTCTTTTCTTTTTGAGCCGAACATACTGATATAGTAGTTATACTCATAGTACTCATACTCAATTAGTCAATACTCATACTGCGCAGCAGTTGTTGAGATTACGTTAAAGTTAGAACTTAGTGTAGCGTCAACAACTGATAACAAGATTTGGAAAACGAGTGGATTCTAAATGTTATTTTACTGGGCTCAACGATAAATTTATCAACCGACTGTTGGTTCTACCAACAACTTTGTAGTGTTAGTACTCATTAGTTAACTTTTAAGTTAATAGTACTGACTGACTAGTTACTTGAGTGTTAAAATAAACTTACGAAAACTTACTAAATGAATATTAATAAATTATAACAGACTATTAGTATTACTAAAATTAAATCTTCCAAATTCATTTTACTTCTGAGAAAATCAATAAAACAACCAACGATACGAATATACTTACTTTAAACTGCAGTAGTTGGATTATTTCAGAAATGTTTTCCACTTTTCAATGCGTTCTAACGATTCTTCAAGAGGACGAGAATAATTTCCTTCTTTCCTGAACAATGTCTTGGCCGGCAGCAGACTATCAGAGAGTGAAACATGGGAAGAGAAATCAGAACTAATCACGATTTCTCATTGGTTCAGATTTCTCTCGACCTTCTCACATACCATAATCCTTTGCGCCGCGCTGGAAAGCGTCCGTTGTCATTAGCAACGGTAATGTCTGCAAAATATTTATCAGAAGAATTTATCAGAAATGTATAAAGTAAAGAAGAATATAAAAATACCGAAAGCTAAGTAAAAAATATATTTTTTAAAAAAAAACGACAGTCAAAACAAGACATACGATTTTGTTCAGTTCTAGATTCTGAGATCAGTTAGTTGTTTTTTTCCTGCCAGCTGTGAAGCCGGTTTAAATTTCAAATATTATATATATATTTCGGGCATGTGACGGGGAGGGTAGTCCCTAACCATACCAAACAAATGAATGAAAGAAAATGGTTACATTTCGATAATGTATTTCCACGATATGTTGTAACTCATCTCATGACAAATTTGCACACGCAGAAATATGCATATATACATGTAATATACCTTTGAGATCAATTTTTTTTTAAATATTAAAAAAAAAGCTTGTGCGGTAGCTAGAACAAAAATAGAGAACTAGACACAGAACAGCTAAAGTACAGGACTGTTAGGCCAGATTATACGAGAAAAACAGAAGAGAACTGAAGAGCTTTACGTAGAAGATACAACTATTGGAGGTTAGAATTTATCAGAGCTAATTAGAAGAGAACGTGGACGTGGAATTTTTCTTCTCAGGCCGACCCAGCCTCAAATGGGTACTAGACATGCTCTGGGAAAGTAAAGGCGGTCGGCGTGATGCTGACCACATCACACATCGTGTGCATAGACTTCTACACGTTTAGGACACATGCATCCGATTTCAGCCAAACCTCCTTAGTCGCCTCTTACGACATGCATGGCAGGTAACAGTGGTTCTATTCTTTACATCCAAATTTGGGCCCCGGTAACCACTCGGGCGAAACAAAGTACTAAATTCAGTTATAAAGTGTATCAATGCTTAAGTTAATGTGAAATGTGTGAGTCTCTTCAAGCTGTTTTGTGAAGAACAAATGCAGACCATGTGAGACTTTTACTTCACACTGAAAAAAGATGGCTCTCAAATGGGAACTGCTTTGAAAAGATTAATGGAACTATTTGATACTCTGATTCTGGTAGTGATTTTCGAAGCGACAAACTTGAAATGAATTATCTGTCAACGGTCGATGGCAAAGCATTTCTGAGTTATCTAGCCGATATCTTTGAAAAACTAAATATATTAAATTACCAACTTCAAGGAACAAATAACACTCTTGTTGAAGCAAAAGTAAAGATATTTTGTTTACTTACCTTTACTGAATTATGTCAGAAATATATTGGCAACAAAAATTTTGAAAAGTTTCATTGGCTCCAGGAATGTGAAGTGACTGATACTGTTATTCTTGTTATTGTCGATCATCTGAAAATTCTATCGGCTGATTTTCTGATTTGAAACAAATTGATTTTCCAACTTGGATGTTGCAGCCAACGTTAGTGGATTTGTCTGATATTTGAAATATGCTGTATCAAGAAAAACTCGCAGAAATGCAAAATGATGAGTCAGTTAAAACTTTATTTAATATAAAAGGAGTGATGGCATGACTTTATGAGAAAACAGAATTCTAATATTCAAATTCAACCAAATTTGCAAGAAAACTGTTATTACCGTTTCCATCTTCATATTTAACTGAATGTGGATTTAGTGCCATAACCGATTTGCTGCTAAAAAAAAAAAAGAAATCGACTGGATGTAACACAAAGAGGAGACTTGAGACTGAAGCTAACTAAATTGGAACCTAACATAAAATATATTTGCAGCATGCATCAAGCGCAAATATCTCACGAAGTGTAAGTAATAAATAATTACTAATAATTAAAATAATATAGAAAAATCTGTCAATAAAATTATTTCGTTCTTGAATTTCAGTTCTCCATGCATTATATGTTTAACAGAGCAGTTCACCTATTTAGGTAGCAATTTTGATTGCATAGGAAATGTTAAAAAAGAAATTATGATACGAATTGGTAAAGCAACATCTTTTAAACATCTAAATAAAATATGAAGCTGCAAGTTATGTAGTATTAAAACTAAATTACCAATTTTCAATTCAAATGTTGTATCAATCCTTACATATGCCAGCGAGAGTTGGAAAATGACTAAAGATATAGAAAGCAAGTTGAATGCATTTGAAATTAGATGTCTGCGAAAAATAATGAATATAAAATGGAACGAATTCAGAAGAAGTGACGAAATCAGAGAAATGTTTAGTCAACCACTAGGGACAACTGTTATAAGAAAGAGAAGATGGAGATATGTTGGACACACCTTGAGAAGAAACGATCAACGAATATCAAAGCAGGCATTGAAGTGGGATGCAAAGGGTTTATGAAAGAGAGGACGACCTAAGGAGACCCTGGAACGAATTTTTCTGAGAGAGGCAAGAAATATCGGTCTCAGTTCCTTGCAGGAGATTGAGCGAGTTGCCCAGGATAGAGTGGTATGGAGAAATTACTTGCAGGCCCTATGTAACGTATAACCATACGAGAGGAATTATTATTATTATATGTTTTGAAAATTTACTCAATAATTTCCTAGTGATTTCTTCCTAAAACCTATAATTTAAGTTTCTTCAGTGAACAATACTATTTTATTAAAATTAAATTTTTCTGTATCTGGTATATAGGGGGAATTCGAATTCTTTAAAGACTTTGGTGATGCATTCCAGAAAAAAGGTTGGGAAACACTGGCCTCCGTCATCCAATACGGCACCTGATGATGATCTATATATTATCTAATTCAGTTTTGCCTTTCAGCGTCAGTTCGAAATGAAGTCACCTTGAGGTAGCCTCTCTATGCCCCTTGTCCTTCTTTATTTTCTCCAGTTCTGATTTGCCTCACAGCTTCAGGGTAAGTATAGATTTCTAGAACGGGCTTTTGTGTGCTCTTCATAAACAGTGTCTTTCGTCGCCTCTGTTATCTCTGAGTTCCACCTTTTTCGTGGCAGGACATTTGCTTTGTATCCATTGTATCGGAGTAACATTGCTCTTTGTGGCGCACTGTCTGTTGGTAATCTGCTTATGTGGCCGAACCATTTAACTTGTTGTTACTTGGCAATGTTCAGTACTGATGTTGTACCCACCTTTTTTCCTGATGTCTTCATTTCGAAACCGGTCTCTTTATCTTCATCTCTGTCGTTAATATAACTCTGATATAGACTGTTTATGCTCAAGTTAATAGGTTTTTAAGTCACAGGTGGCCATTGTTCAAATGGTTGAGTCTTTGAGTGTCGAGCATAACAGTGATCGAAGTAAAATGTTGAGTGTCGAGCATAACAGTGATCGAAGTAAAATGTTGAGTGTCGAGCATAACAGTGGTCGAAGTAAAATGTTGAGTGTCGAGCATAACAGTGGTCGAAGTAAAATGTTGAGTGTCGAGCATAACAGTGGTCGAAGTAAAATGTTGAGTGTCGAGCATAACAGTGGTCGAAGTAAAATGTTGAGTGTCGAGCATAACAGTGATCGAAGTAAAATGTTGAGTGTCGAGCATAACAGTGGTCGAAGTAAAATGTTGAGTGTCGAGCATAACAGTGGTCGAAGTAAAATGTTGAGTGTCGAGCATAACAGTGATCGAAGTAAAATGTTGAGTGTCGAGCATAACAGTGGTCGAAGTAAAATGTTGAGTGTCGAGCATAACAGTGGTCGAAGTAAAATGTTGAGTGTCGAGCATAACAGTGATCGAAGTAAAATGACCGTCCATAGAATAGTATTAACAATATAAGGAAAGATAGCAGTACAACTATATAGCACTGGCGAAATACGTAAAAACAAAGTATTGTATTCTTACTCAGTACAATAACAATACACATCAACGTTTCGACCAAAAGGCCTAAATCAATCAACCAGCAGCAGGAAAAAAAATCGCTTCTTATACGGCAGACATTAAAGCAATTAAACAATAAATCCTGTACTTGATAAAGTCATTTTGGTAGAAACGTTGATGTATATTGTCTTTGTACTTTGTAAAACTACAGTACTTTGTTTTTACGTGTTTCGTCCATAGAATATAGAACACATCTGTAATGTGTAACATAGAATGCTTGTCTTGTGTGATTTTCATAGAAAACCAAGCCTACTGTGTCTACACTTTAGTATTGTAAGTGATACTAAAAACAAGAACAGCACAAAAAGTATACACAATCTTTGCACAGATAAATAAATGAAACCACAGGAAGAAGAATACATACACGAAATGGGTAACCTGAAATTTAAACAAGAGGTGGTAAATAATGATTGGTTATTGGTATTGGTTACTAAACTGACGTCATTGCACTCCGGGCAGACCCATAGGTGCTCAGTCTCCCCAACAGATATCGAAGAGTATGCATACTGATGGTTCCCTTGGCTCGCTGATTAAACACACCTCTCACCAGTGCCGGATTAGGCTAGCGCGGGGCCCGTAGCAAATTTTAGCGCGGGGCCCTAGGTTTTGTATGATAATAAAATAAAACACAACTTTTACAAACAAACTTGTCTCGATTTAATGTGAGCAAATTTAGAGATAATACTAGACAAATCAATTCTCTAAGTAAATTACATTCAATGTTCATTAAGATGAGGTTACTTAGACGATCTAGTCCCATCATGTTCCTGAACTCACTTTTTATACGCTTTAATGTTGAAAAAGAACGTTCTCCGCTGCAGTTAGTAATCATTAAAAACAAGTAAATTCGTAAGACTATTTCTACATTTGGGAAACACGACTCTAATGAATTTTCCATTATAAGTTTATAAAATTGCAGTTCAAGAGCCTCATGTTTTTCGTTGCTAATAGCAGCAGCTACATTAGTTTTAAGAAGTTCAGTGAACTGCATAAGTTCGTCGCCTAGGCTTTCTTCCAAATCCTCTTGGTAAGAGCTGACAATATTTGGAGTTCTTTTCAAGATCTCTTCTGCTGTAATAGATTTTAACTGCCGGAGTATTCCAAATACACCAGTCACTCTATGGTACAGCCTAAATCAATAACGTTGCAAACAAAACAGAACAGTTGTCCTTTAGTTTCTGTATAACACAACCAATCTCTCACGAGAGTTTTGTTTGTTGGTGTATGTGTGTATGTGAAAACGACTTTCGACAAAATCATGGATTGTTTACTTTATGTTTTTGTTTTTTTAAGACATGAAATCACTGTTCATATGTTGCACTTCGCTATTTTCTTTCACAATCCAATAATCTCGATTGAAGTTGTTTGGCCATTCACCAATATCGTTGGAGTACATTTTACTTTCGTTGTGTTTTTGGCTTGTAGAAGATGTTGCTACATTGGAAGCATGTGCTGTGCTTTCTGACTCTCTTTGGCTTGAAGATGATATGGCTAAATTGGAAGGACTTTCTGTACATTCGATTTCAGTTTGTCTTGTGAAAAATGTGGCTAAATCGTGAAGAGTTGCTGATCTTAATGGTAATATTGGTAAAGATGATTCTTCTATAGCACTGCTTTTATCTACCACACAGTGGGACACGTCTTCTGTATTTTCTGCTTCGATTTCGTTGGATTCGGCACCATCACATACAACATTAAAAATTCAGACAGCGTGCGTGTTTTTGATATAACATCTGGTTATTTTTTCCATTTTAATCTCTGTCACATAGGCGGGGGGCCCCCTGAAAGCGCGGGGCCCGTAGCATTTGCTACTTCTGCTACTAGGCTAATCCGGCTCTGCCTCTCACTCTGCCTTTCAGGCATCCAGTTCTACCTGCACAACGGGTAACTCCAAACTGCTTAAATCGCTTGATCGATTCAACATCGATTTTAGTGTCCTCATCCAACAGACAGTCGCGAAGAGACCGAAGAACATCCCCTTATCCATCTTCAACTCCCCAACAATCGATGCTATTGATGCAAGCCTGTCCGCTCTCTCATTACCGTGAACACCCACATGCCCAGGGCAGTATATCCACGTCTTAGAACAGCACGGATGGAGCAAAAACGTCAAAACAGAAAGGCAGTAAAATTTCCCACAAGTGCAAGTATACCTTGCCCACACTGTACAAGAACATTTCAGGCCCTATCGGGCTCACTAGTCATCTACGCACACACAGACAAACATAGCGCAACTACATTCCCTTGGATGAAAATTTGTGTGGTCATCATCACCCGTGATGGACGAGCATCCTCCACGTGAGCCTCTGGAGGTTATAAACTTTCTATAGACGACATCCACTCATACCGAAACCTGCCCTTCTGGATCTTGTGAGGCATCGACTGAGATTCAGATACAACAACGGCCCCAGTAAATGAAGTCCCAGAGATCCAATGGAGGGCAGCAGTAACAGCCTCAACCTCCATTCTCATACTAGAAGTGGTTGTCCTGTATGCCCCACTTCGCTCTGCAACAACCCTACCATGCGCATTAGCCGAAAAACCCCAACCGGACTTCTCACCACAATGAACCACGAGAATCAAGCGTGGCATGTCGTGGATGGCCCAGGCTGAGAGAACAATTGGCCAGGTGACTACGGTTGCGACCCTACCAAAAGGGGAAGAATGGATCCCAACAGATGGTAGCATGACCAACTATCTCAATGTTAGCATTACTCTTGGAAGAGAATGTAGAGATTGGGGCAACTTGAAAGCTGATAACGCAGTTAAGCAACTGATAAAAGATAATGCAAGGGATGATGATGTTGTTTTATATACCGATGGTAATTAATGAGAAAAAGAGAAGTAAAATATGGTCGGATATATATCAGAGATGAAGTACTATTAGCATTTATTTATGAGGACTACGATGTTTATGACTATCTATTATACCAACTTCCCACAAGTGCAAGTATTCCTTCCCACACTGTACAAGAACATTTCAAGCCCGTATCGGGCTCACTAATAATAGCCGTCCATCGCAAGCGATGATGACAACAATCTCAGACGTGTACTGTTGCACCTCTCTGGTGTGGGCGGAGGTGACTGTAGAGTCCAATCCTAGAACAGAATCCCCGACCACAGGTGGGGCATACATGATCAAGGTTAGACATGTGCGTGTTGTGTGCTCTGTCTTTTCGCGCTGCTCGTTTTCTCTGTGACTCAACAATACGATGATTCTCAGCTATTCGGGTTCCTCTTTGTTGTTACAGCGCCACATTTGGCGATCTTGCGCAAGGGATTCCCAGCACGTATTGTCTATATCGAAGCATTTCAGAGACACTTTAAGAGTGTCTTTAAAGCGTTTTTCTGTCCACCAGCTAAACGTCTGCCCCCTTCAAGCTCGCCATACATCAACTGTTTTGGGATGCGTTTATCAGGCATTCGATCAACGTGACCGACCCATCTCAGTTGGGCCTTCTGCAACAGGGTGTTGACGCTTGGGATCTTTGCTCTTGTGAGGACTTCGTTGTCTGGAATTTTGTCCTGCCAGTTTATTTTTAGTATTCTGCGTAGACAGCTTGTGTGGAAATGGTTTAATTTTCTTCCGTGTCTGCTATACACTGTCCATGTCTCGCTTGCGTACAGCAGCGTGGTTAGCACTATGGCCTGGTAAACTTTCAGCTTCGTGACTATGCTTATCCCCTTCCGTTCCCACACAGTGACACGTAACCTTCCGAACGCAGCACTGGCTTTGGATATCCTATTGTGGACCTCAGAATCTATATTTGCCGATCTGGATAGGAGGCTGCCAAGATAAGCAAAGTTGTCCGTTGACTGGAGACGCTGGTGTTTAATGTTGATGACTGGATCGTAATACTGTTCTCTAGGGGCGGGCTGGAACATGACCTCTGTTTTTTGGTGTTAATGGTGAGGCCAAACCTATCACAGGCCATTGAAAACTTGTCCATGTAAGTCTGCATTTCTTCCACAGAGTTGGTAGCGAGGGCACAGTCATCAGCAAACAACAGGTTTGAGATAGTTGATTCTTTTACCTTGGTGGAGGATTTAACCTCCGAAGATTGAATAGGTTACCGTCTGTCCTGTATCTAATCTTTACCCCATGTTCGTCGCCTTCCCAAAAGACATCCGTGAGCATGGCAGCAAACATCATGCTGAAGAGTGTTGGGCCAGTACACAGCCCTGTTTGACGCCGTTGGTGACATGGAAGGCTTCCGACAGCTCCCTTCGTCAAGTACACGTGCCATCATGCCTCGTGAAACTGTTGAACGATCTTGATGAATTTCCTTGGGCATCCAAATTTTTCCATGATCTTCCATAGACCCTCCCTGTTAACTGTGTCGAAAGCCTTTGTCAGATCGACAAAGACCAAATAGAGGTTACGGTGCTGCTCTTGGCATTTCTCCTGTAGTTGGCGAGCAGCAAATATCATGTCTGCTGTTCCACGACCTGCTCTGAAGCCACATTGGGTCTCAGGGAGTAAGTCCTGTTCCAGGTGATCGATTAATCGATTGAGGAGGACTCTGGCCAGTATTTTGCCAGCGATTGACAGGAGGGAGATCCCCTGTGGTTATCGCAGGCCTGGCGGTTTCCTTTCCGCTTGTACAGGTGGACAATAGTGGCATCCTTTAATTCCTGTGGCACACGTTCGTTGCACCAAATGGATGTAAATAACTCTGTCAATTTTAGCATCAACGTGGGCCCTCCTTCTTTGTAGACTTCGGTTGGTATTGAGTCCGCACCCGGTGCCTTCCTGCTGGACATCTGGCTTGTTGCCTTCTTGACCTCTGCTAAGGTCGGTGGAATATCACGCTTGGCATTGATTGGGACCTGGGGCATGCGCTCTATGGCTTCATAACATATCGGGCTCACTAGTCATCTACGCACACACAGACAAACATAACGCAACTATATTCCCTTGGATGAAAATTTGTGTGGTCATTATCACCCGTGACGGACGAGCATCATCATACCATCTTAATGAAAATCTAGTTTTGTTGTTACTAATGGTCATTTTTGTAACATTAACATGCTTAGTTGACATGACGTTAATTGATATTTATATAGTCTTATTATGGGAGATAAATCCACATTTTGCCCATATTATGACTTTGTTAAATTTGAAAGTTTTTTATGTCCCTTTAAATTTTTAAGAAATACTAACAATTAATAATTTGAATTTAAAAACATAAATTACTGTAATGATTTTGAATATAAGTATTTTATCTATATATGAATATTTTGTAAAATTGATAAAAACCTTCCAGTACAATTAAATTGTTATTTAAATTATGTACAAATCACTAGAATTGCAGCTTACAATACTAACGTGTTATATTTTATGCCTCAAACAACAGCCAAGATAAGTTGCCTTGTCGCCTATACGGCGATGTTACTATTCTTTGCTTTTTTTTGTTTGCCGGCTTGATTAAGCCGGTTTAAAACTCAAATGTCAATTTAATCTTTTTCTAGTATGAACTCCCAAAGTAGCACAGGTCTTCCTCACTCTTGCCATTATTTTCTAATGGTTTTCTATGTTAATCAGATCCTTTTAATATCATCCTCCATCTCACGTCTCCAGGTTTGTTTTGGCCTTCCCATACTCCTCTTTCCTGCGGGTTCCAAAAAGTTCCTGTCTCGCAATGTATGTCCTATCGATATATCCAGCGTCTCTCCCTGAGCTCTTTCTCCATTGGTATCTGCTTTGTTCTTTCTCCGTGTTCCTCGTTCGTAATTTTATCATACCATCTCAGTCCCTCTATTCTAAGTAAACATCCATTTATGAAGGTCTGCAGTTTTCTGATGGTTTCCTTTGTTGTCTTCCATGTTTCCTAGCCATAGAACAGTACTAACTTCACATTTGATTGAAAGATTCTCAGCTTCGTGTTTGTTTTGATCTCCTTCGACTTCCATATCTTACTCAATGAAATAAAGTTTCCCCTTGCTTTTTGTATTCTTATCTTGACATCTTTGTTTGTTCTTCCTTCTGTGTCTATGCAGCTAATAAAGGTATGTGTATGATTCTACATCTTGTAGAGCTGTTTCCTCAAGCATAATCTGGTTTACATTTACTGCATTTATTCCCATAACCTTGGTCTTTCCCTGTGTATTTTCAAACCTAGTTGCTGAGACTTATTATTTAAGGTATTCATTTTATCTTTAATCTGTGCATGATTGTGGGACAGCAATGCCAGATCGTCTGCAAAATCCAGGTCCTCTAATTGTTTCATAAGTGTCCATTGTATTGCCCATCTGTTATTTGTTATTGTTGATTTCATGATCCAATCTATGACCAGCAAGAATAGGAATAGTGATAACAGGCATCCTTAGCTCACCCCCGTTCTTATCTCAAAGGATTCCGTCAATTGGCCCGTGTATTACTCTCTGCATTTCATTCCTTCATACATTTCTTTATTAGGTTTGCAATCTTGGATGGAACTCCATAGTGTTTTAATAGTTTCCACAATGACTCTCTATCTAGACTATCAAACGCCTTTTCATAGTCCACAAAACCTATGTATAGTGGTGAGTTCCACTCTAAACTTTGTTCTACTATAATGCGCAGTGTAGCTATCTGGTCTGTGCAGGATCTATTCCTGTGAAACCCTGCCTGTTCTTCTCTCAGTTGTTTATCTATGGCCTCCTTAAGTCTATCGAGTATAATCCTGTTTAGTATTTTGCCTGGCACTGATAATAGCATTATCCCTCTATAGTTTGTACATTCATGCATGTCTCCTTGCTTTAGTAGTTTGACCAAGGACCTCTTTCCACTCTACTGGTATCTCTTTTCTCTCTTATATCTTACCTAGTAATTTGTATAGTAACTCTGTTGAGATATCTTTATCTGCCTTGATGGCCTCTGCTGGAATGTTGTCTGGCCCAGCTGCTTTTCTATCCTTTAAGTGTTATTATCTTCTCCTATCTTTGCATTTAAGTCTACCATCAAAATTGTAATATATTTTTTCTTCCTGTCCATAATACTTTGTACTTTGGTATTTAAAAAAAACAAAATTTTCCGCTCTTCGGCTCGGTGCCATGGACATCGTAACCCTTCGGTTCGGTGCCACGAATAACGTAAATCTGGGGAATCTGTGGCTTTTTCTGCCATCCCTCGGAATTGAACCCGTACACACAGAAGGATAGTCACCCGTAGTCCAACGCACTACGAACACGCTGGGCAGACGGGCATACTTTGGTATAAAACCTCTCTTTAGCTGCGTGTTCTCTATCATTGGTTGGTGCGTAGCATTGGATGATTTTTAGGTTAATTTTCTTGTTGTTAGTTCTGAATGTTGCCTTATAATTGTGCTTTCCATGTTTGCTGACGATGTAATGTGTAAATACAATAGGATGTCCTGCTGCCCCACCTCTACAATCTCCTTATTCAGTGCTGGAGAGAGGGAACACTTCCTCAGGACATGAGGGATGCAAAGATAGTGACACTCTATAAAAACAAAGGGGATAAGGGGATTGTAACAACTACAGAGGCATCTCCCTTCTAAGCGTAACAGGCAAAGCTTTTGCACTAGTCCTTTCAAAACGACTACAGAAACTGGCGGAGCGTGTTCTTCCAGAGTCACAATGTGGATTCAGAGCTAGACGGTCAACAACTGACATGATATTTACCCTTCGACAGCTACAAGAGAAGTGCAGAGAGCAGAGCAAGCCTCTATGTATTGCTTTCGTGGATCTGACTAAGGCATTTGACACAGTCAGCAGGCCAAGTCTTTATAAAATATTGAAGTATATTGGTTGTCCCCAAAGTTGCTCCAATTGATTGTTTCCTTCCATGAGGGCATGAAAGCCAGCATACAGTTCGATGGCAGCACATCTGATAGTTTGAGGTTAAGAGTGGAGTCAAGCAGGGCTGTGTCCTTGCCCCACTCTCTTTGGTATCTTCTTCGCAGTCCTTTTGAACCACGCCTTAGGGGACGCTGATGGTGATGTTTTCATCCGCACTAGATCTGATGGTTCACTGTTTAACTTGGCTCGCTTAAGAGCCAAGACAAAAACGACTGAAATACTTCTCAAGGACCTCCTTTTCGCTGACGATGCTGCCTTAGTCGCCCACAGTGAGACCACACTGCAATGTCTAATTAATAATTTGTCAAAGGCATGCGACCTCTTTTCTCTGACAATAAGTGTCTCCAAAACAGTTGTATTATGTCAGGAGGTAAGACATCAAATATCACTTTAAATGGTAACCATCTAACACCAGTGCAAAAATTCTGCTATCTTGGGTCCACGGTCACTGCCAGCCTTTCTCTTGATGAAGAAATCAACGCTCGTATAGGGAGTGCCGCTACTACATTCGGCATACTATCAAAGCGAGCGTGGGACAACAAAAATTGACATTGCAGACGAAGACTCAAATATATCGAGCCTGTGTAATTAGTTCTTTACTATATGACTCAGAAACATGGACAGCCTACTCAAGACACGAGAGGAGACTTAACATCTTTCACCTTCGATGTCTCCGCAAGATTATGAACATCAGGTGGTACGACAAGATAACCAACTCTGAAGTACTACAACGTGCAAATCTGCCTTCCATCATGGGCATGCTCAGCAGTAGACGACTAAGATGGTTGGGACATGTGAGAAGAATGGAAACTTATCGCATACCAAAACAAATGTTGTTCTGTGAACTTTCGGAGGAAGAGGCACCAGGGCAGACCACTGCTCAGATATAAAGATGTCTGCAAAACCTCAATGAAAACTTTTCTATAGATCCCAGCACATGGGAGGGTCTAGCTGATGACAGAGTTGTGTGGAAAGCCAAATTACGGAAGGGCGCAGAGTCTTTTGAGAAGAGACTTATGTACGAGCTGAACGACAAGAGAGAAAAGCGAAAACTCAGAAGTTGTCACAGTAAAACACTTGCCTACTGACCCGTCTGTAAAGATGAAAAGGGCCATATATACATATATATATATAATGTGTAAAATAGAAAACGCGTCTTGTGTGATTTTGATAGCAAAAGAAGCCTACTGTGTCTACACTTTAGTATTGTAAGTGATACTAAAAACAATAACAGCACAAAAAGTACACACAATCTTAGTACAGATAAATAAATGAAATCACAGGAAGAAAAATACATACACGAAATGGGTAACCTGAAATTTAAACAAGGGGTGGTAATTAATGAGAAAAAGAGAAGTAAAATATGGTCGGATATATATGAGAGAGGACATGCTATTTTTTATCATTTATTCATGAGGACTATGATGTTTATGACTATCCATTATACCATCTTAATGAAAATCTATTTGTGTTGTTACTTATGGTAATTTTTGTAACATTCACATGCATAGTTGACATGGCGTTAATTGATATTTTATTAGTCTCATCATGGGAGATAAATGAATTCAACATTTTCCATCAATGGATTAAGATTATGTAAAATTTGTTTGTTTATTATGTCCCTTTAACTGTTTAAAAATACTAAAAATCAATAATTAAAATTAAAATATGAAAGTTAATGAATATTTTCGAATATAAGTACTTTTATGCTGTAAAAATATAAAGATAAATTGATATATCCTGTCCAATATAATTAAAATGTTATTGTAATTATGTGTGTACAATTACAAGTGTAGCTTATAAGGTTAACGTGTTATATTTTATGCGTCAAGCAACAGACAAGATACGGTGCCTAGTCGCCTATACGGTGATGTTCTATTCTTTACATTTTTTTTGTTGTCGGCTTATACAGCCGATATAAAACTCAAATGATAAGTAATTTTGTATATAGTTTATCTAGATTTTACTAACAGCATGTGGATGTCTTTCGGGTATCGTCTACTTGTGAATATCCCGGTTTCGTGGGGCACAGAGACAATTGAACATTTGACTGAACATAGAAAAATGTTTGTATGTATGGCCCTTTTCATCTTTACAGACGGTCAATAGGCAAGTGTTTTACTGTGACAACTTCTGAGTTTCGCTTTTCTCTTGTTGTTCAGCTCGTACATAAGTCTCTTCTCAAAGACTCTGCGCCCTTCCGTAATTTGGCTTTCCACACAACTCTGTCATCAGCTAGTCCCTCCCATGTGCTGGGATATATAGAAAAGTTTTTCATTGAGGTTTTGCAGACATCTTTATATCTGAGCAGTGGTCTGCCCTGGTGCCTCTTCCTCCGAAAGTTCACAGAACAACATTTGTTTTGGTATGTGATAAGTTTCCATTCTTCTCACATGTCCAAACCATCTTAGTCGTCTACTGCTGAGCATGCCCATGATGGAAGGCAGATTTGCACGTTGTAGTACTTCAGAGTTGGTTATCTTGTCGTACCACCTGATGTTCATAATCTTGCGGAGACATCGAAGGTGAAAGATGTTAAGTCTCCTCTCGTGTCTTGAGTAGGCTGTCCATGTTTCTGAGCCATATAGTAAAGAACTAATTACACAGGCTCGATATATTTGAGTCTTCGTCTGCAATGTCAATTTTTGTTGTCCCACGCTCGCTTTGATAGTTTGCCGAATGTAGTAGCGGCACTCCCTATACGAGCGTTGATTTCCTCGTCAAGAGAAAGGCTGGCAGTGACCGTGGACCCAAGATAGCAGAATTTTTGCACTGGTGTTAGATGGTCGCCATTTAAAGTGATATTTGATGTCTTACCTCCTGACATAATACAACTGTTTTGGAGACACTTATTGTCCGAGAAAAGAGGTCGCATGCCTTTGACAAATTATTAATTAGACATTGCAGTGTGGTCTCACTGTGGGCGACTAAGGCAGCATCGTCAGCGAAAAGGAGGTCCTGAGAAGTATTTCCGTCGTTTTTGTCTTGGCTCTTAAGCGAGCCAAGTTAAACAGTGAACCATCAGATCTAGTGCGGATGAAAACATCACCATCAGCGTCCCCTAAGGCGTGGTTCAAAGGACTGCGAAGAAGATACCAAAGAGAGTGGGGGCAAGGACACAGCCCTGCTTGACTCCACTCTTAACCTCAAAACTATCAGATGTGCTGCCATCGAACTGTATGCTGGCTTTCATGCCCTCATGGAAGGAAACAATCAATTGGAGCAACTTTGGGGACAACCAATATACTTCAATATTTTATAAAGACTTGGCCTGCTGACTGTGTCGAATGCCTTAGTCAGATCCACGAAAGCAATATATAGAGGCTTGCTCTGCTCTCTGCACTTCTCTTGTAGCTGTCGAAGGGTAAATATCATGTCAGTTGTTGACCGTCTAGCTCTGAATCCACATTGTGACTCTGGAAGAACACGCTCCGCCAGTTTCTGTAGTCGTTTTGAAAGGACTAGTGCAAAGCTTTGCCTGTTACGCTTAGAAGGAGATGCCTCTGTAGTTGTTACAATCCCTTATCCCTTTGTTTTTATAGAGTGTCACTATCTTTGCATCCCTCATGTCCTGAGGAAGTGTTCCTCTCCAGCACTGAATAAGGAGATTGTAGAGGTGGGGCAGCAGGACATCCCTATTGTATTTGAGGATTTCTGAAAGGAATGTTGTCTAGTCCTGATGCCTTGCCATTTGAAAGTTTGTTGATTGCTTCGGAAAGTTCCTGCTCCGTGGGTTCGGTATCCAGCTCGGTTTGGTCATGATGTTTCGGTATGATCTGATCGAGGACTGGGTGTGCTGGTTTCTCCATAGAGTGAAGATTGGAATAGTGTTTCACCCATCTTTCGAGTTGTTTGGTCATATCTGTTATTGGCTCACCTGTTTCTGATCTTAGTGGTGCAATTTTTGTTATGTTTGGTCCCAGAGCTACTCTGATATTTTCGTACATTGCCTTGGTGTTGCCCATATCTGCAGCATTTTGTATCGCAGAACATAGATTTGACCAGTATTCATTTGCACACCTCCTTGATTCTCGTTGCAATACTGATTTTGTGTGCCGAAGATGGTCCTTTGAACTTTGCGAGGGTTTATTTTTGTAATTTATTAGAGCTCTTTTCTTTTCCTCAAGTAGAGGGCTTAGGGTTGTTTCATTTTGTTCTACCCAGTCTTTGTTGGAGAATTTCTTGGTGCCAAATGAGTCAATGGCACAGTCATATATGTTAGATTTTAGAATGTTCCACTTTTCGTCTTCTCTACATTCTCCCGTTTCATTCTCACACAGAGCAGTAAACGCCTTTCTGAAAGTCTACCTATTCTCTGTCATCCCCATTTTGGTGACGCTGACTTTGGGTTTGGGTGGTCTTCTTGTTGAATAGGTTTTCCTTGGAAGTATTTTGACTTTGCTGATAACTAGTGCATGATCTGTATCACAGTCCGCGCTGTGGAAAGTACGTGTGATTTTCACTGTGTTGAGGTGTTGTCTGCGTGTGAGTACAAAATCAAGCTGGTGCCAGTGACCTGATCTTGGGTGGCACCATGACACCCTGTGTCTGTGTTTGACAGAAAAAACGTATTTGTCACACACATGTTGTTTTGGGAGCAGAATTCAAGCAGTCTTTGACCATTATCGTTGATATTTCCAATGCCATGATGACCCAGGCATACTGGCCATGACTCGTGATCAGAGTCATTTAAGTCGCCCAATATAAACAGTTGCTCATCTACTGGAAATGAATTAACGACATTCTGTAATGAGTCATAAAACTTGTCTTTATCTTCTGCAGACGCTGCTAGGGTTGGTGCGTAGACACATATGATGTTTAGGAGTCCACTTTTTACATTGAGTCGTAGTGATATTACTCGTTCTGATGTAGCTACTGGTATATGAATAGCTTTCACAAGTCTGTTGTGCACGGCAAAGCCGACTTACAGAAAAATGTAATGTTGTTTTAATATGAGATGAAGCACGTTAAGTCTGAAGCGGAGATGTGAAATGTAAACTATACCCGAACACTACCGCATTGACAAGATGAATTGACGTTTTCGCCAATAGACTTAATGTGAAACTGCAACTAACATTGTTTATTATGGGACCGTAGTGGATTCTGTGATAATAACTTCAAGTCTTGTTAAACAAATTAGCAATGTTGATTAGTTATATTTTGTTAAATGCTAGAAAAAATAAGTTACTCAGCTTTAATTTAGCAACTGATTGCTAGGACAAACTATAATTTGTTGTTCGAGATACAATGTTTTGTTTACTTTATTGTAGTTGTTAGAGATCTTGTTTATTTCTACATTTTTGTGATTTTCTAGTAGGATATAAATGAAAGTTTGTACAGACTGTCTGATTGTTCAAATTATTTATTTATTCATTTATGCTAACAATTCTATTTGTTTCTATTGTTTGTCAAGCCCGGTAGGAAGTGACCAGTCATACGACAGCCTTGAAAGTGATCCATAGGATATATTACACCTTTTTCGACCAGCAAGGCACCCTAGTCTTGTCTTTCTCACCTCACAGTATAGAAAAAGATGTGATTAATAAGTGCATTATGACTTATTTTAATGTATGTTAAATGGACACTGTGTGCTCATGTTATTCACAGGGCCCTAGCTACTTTTCCATGCATTTTATAAAGTAGCCTTGAAGGTTTTGTATCTGAATTCCTAGTCGTCATTGTATCTGCATTAAAATAATATCACAATCTTCTTTTATTTATCTACAGTCAGTTTCTTCAAGCTTTTTTGTTGTTGCACAGAATTGTTACTGCAAATGTGCAATTTTACAAACCAGCAAGCAGCTGCAACTGGGCACACAAGTACATCATATGGATGATGGGCACATCTAACTGAAGAACTATACAAATTGTTTGATCTGCTCATGTTCGAATGTAGTAAATCAAATCAAATGACAAATGGCGTCTATTTTAAAATGCAAACATGTCACCATGAACACAAAAATAACAATGTTCAACACAATCTTTCTCCCAATATTTTGCTATCAGTATCAAACCTGGATGTTGACATTAAATGACAAAAAGAAACTAGTCACAACAGAGGTGAAGTGACTGTAGAATGCTGGGGGTAACAAGAAGAGACCAGCTGCGATCAGGGGAAAAGTGGGTACAACAAAATCCTGGAAGAATATGGCGTCCAGGGACAACTATTAGGTAATATCATGGCCCTATTTCAAGATAGCCAAAGTACAGAAAGAACACCAGAAGGAATGACCGACTGGTTCTCCATTACATCAGGTGTCAGGCAAGGTTGTCCTCTCACCACTTCTCTTTATCACATATATGGATAAAATAACACAAGAGGCAAATTCAAATAATACTCAAATACACCAAAATGAACAAGATAAACAACAGCATGTTGACATCCTGAACTAAAACTGTATCTTCTTCTTTGCGTTCAGTTTCGTATGCTCGTCTAAACCCTGAGATGGGTTGCCTTTATGAAGCTGCAGGTCAGTTGGGATTCTTCGACAGTTCCCAGTAGCTTGCTCTGTATGCTTTGTTCATGAGGCCATGTTTCGTTTCGTTGGTGTATGTATGATGGACATGACTGCAGGATGTGCTCTGGAGTCTGTGTTTCTGTCTGGCATGCACACTGTGCAGTCTGAGCAGGCTTTATTCAGTGCATGTGGGTTGAGCCTGCAGTGACCTGTTCTTAGGCGAAAGATTGTTGTGTGCTGTTTTCTGTTTAGTCTGCTGATGGGCTCTTGTGGGTGTTTGCTGTTGGTTTGTTGCCTCCACATCTCTTTGTATGTTCACTTGATACGTGTCTTGATTTCTGGTAGTGACACTGGGTGTTTGTGTTGTATAAGTTTTGTTTCATCATTAGCCTACCAATCTGCTCTCTCACTTCCTGGTACATACAGTGGGCTGGTATCCACTGGAGAATAACTTTGTTGTGTTCTGAGAGCTTGTTTAGCTGTAGTGGCAGCTCTCTTTCCATATTATCTTGTGGTTCCATTTGTGTGGCCTGCAGGACTGACAAGCAGTCACAAAGGAAGACACTTTTGTTGTTTTGGATGTTTCTTTGCTGCAGTATTTTTGAGGCATCCACAATTGCCTGTTGTTCGGCTCTCACAAGTAGAGGTTAGTTGATCGTCTCTCGTACTAACTAACATGGATCTCTGTGACGTAGTGGTTAGTTGCTCGTCTCTCGTACGAACTAACATCGATCTCTGTGACGTAGAGGTTAGTTGATCGTCTCTCGTACTAACTAACATGGATCTCTGTGACGTAGTGGTTAGTTGCTCGTCTCTCGTACTAACTAACATGGATCTCTGTGACGTAGTGGTTAGTTGCTTTTCTCGTACTAACTAACATGGATCTCTGTGACGTAGAGATTAGTTGCTCGTCTCTCGTACTAACTAACATGGATCTCTGTGACGTAGTGGTTAGCTGCTCGTCTCTCGTACTAACTAACATGGATCTCTGTGACGTAGTGGTTAGTTGTTCGTCTCTCGTACTAACTAACATGGATCTCTGTGACGTAGAGGTTAGTTGCTCGTCTCTCGTACTAACTAACATGGATCTCTGTGACGTAGTGGTTAGTTGCTCGTCTCTCGTACTAACTAACATGGATCTCTGTGACGTAGAGATTAGTTGCTCGTCTCTCGTACTAACTAACATGGGTCTCTGTAACGTAGAGGTTAGTTGCTCGTCTCTCGTACTAACTAACATGGATCTCTGTGACGTAGTGGTTAGTTGCTCGTCTCTCGTACTAACTAACATGGATCTCTGTGACGTAGAGATTAGTTGCTCGTCTCTCGTACTAACTAACATGGATCTCTGTGACGTAGAGATTAGTTGCTCGTCTCTCGTACTAACTAACATGGGTCTCTGTGAGGTAGAGATTAGTTGCTCGTCTCTCGTACTAACTAACATGGATCTCTGTGACGTAGAGATTAGTTGCTCGTCTTTCGTACTAACTAACATGGGTCTCTGTGACGTAGAGGTTAGATACTCGTCTCTCGTACTAACTAACATGGGTCTCTGTGACGTAGAGATTAGTTGCTCGTCTCTCGTACTAACTAACATGGGTCTCTGTGATGTAGAGGTTAGTTGCTCGTCTCTCGTACTAACTAACATGGGTCTCTGTGACGTAGAGGTTAGTTGATCGTCTCTCGTACTAACTAACATGGATCTCTGTGAGGTAGAGATTAGCTGCTCGTCTCTCGTACTAACTAACATGGGTCTCTGTGAGGTAGAGATTAGCTGCTCGTCTCTCGTACTAACTAACATGGGTCTCTGTGAGGTAGAGATTAGCTGCTCGTCTCTCGTACTAACTAACATGGGTCTCTGTGACGTAATGGTTAGTTGCTCGTCTCTCGTACTAACTAATATGGATCTCTGTGACGTAGATGTTAGTTGTTCGTCTCTCGTACTAACTAACATGGATCTCTGTGACGTAGAGATTAGTTGCTCGTCTCTCGTACTAACTAACATGGATCTCATGACGTAGAGGTTAGTTGCTCGTCTCTCGTACTAACTAACATGGGTCTCTGTGAGGTAGAGATTAGTTGCTCGTCTCTCGTACTAACTAACATGGATCTCTGTGACGTAGAGATTAGTTGTTCGTCTCTCGTACTAACTAACATGGATCTCTGTGACGTAGATATTAGTTGTTCGTCTCTCGTACTAACTAACATGGATCTCTGTGACGTAGAGATTAGTTGCTCGTCTCTCGTACTAACTAACATTGATCTCTGTGACGTAGAGATTAGTTGCTCGTCTCTCGTACTAACTAACATTGATCTCTGTGACGTAGAGATTAGTTGCTCGTCTCTCGTACTAACTAACATGGGTCTCTGTGACGTAGAGATTAGATGCTCGTCTCTCGTACTAACTAACATGGGTCTCTGTGACGTAGTGGTTAGTTGCTCGTCTCTCGTACTAACTAACATGGGTCTCTGTGAGGTAGAGATTAGTTGCTCGTCTCTCGTACTAACTAACATGGGTCTCTGTGACGTAGAGATTAGTTGCTCGTCTCTCGTACTAACTAACATGGATCTCTGTAACGTAGAGGTTAGTTGCTCGTCTCTCGTACTAACTAACATTGATCTCTGTGACGTAGAGATTAGTTGCTCGTCTCTCGTACTAACTAACATGGGTCTCTGTAACGTAGAGGTTAGTTGCTCGTCTCTCGTACTAACTAACATGGGTCTCTGTGACGTAGTGGTTAGTTGCTCATCTCTCGTACTAACTAACATGGATCTCTGTGACGTAGATGTTAGTTGTTCGTCTCTCGTACTAACTAAAAGCAGTACTAACTAAAAGCAGTACTAACTAAAAGAAGTATGTTCTGCATAGATGTTGAATAAATATGGTTAGAGCATGCATCCTTGTCTTACTCCCCTTTGCAATTCGTACCATTCTGATGTTTCTCCAGCTATTCTGTCTGCTGCTTGTTGTTACATATGTCTTATGCGAACAGAAGTTTTAATTATGTTGTTTTTACCCTATGTTTATTTAACATCGTATAACAAGTCTTAATTGTATTTATACTACATTAGAAAAGTCAGTTCCTAACGTATACAATGATTTCTCAAAGTAAAATTTATTCTCACATCGAATTCTGCAAGAGAAATTCTATTGTAAAGTTGCCCAATAAAATATATTGTTCGCATACACGGCGCATTTATTGGTGTTTGAGCTCTAACAGTTTGACATATAAGGGAGAGAAGTAAGATTTATTATTAGCTGAATAAATAAAGTAGAGAAATTACTTGCCCCTGATTGTAATCTTTCGTATTTTTTTTTTCATGGTTCGTTTTAGTTTAATCAATTTATAGATTACTCTTGATGGTTATTGTGTTGTTTGATCTATTTCAGATTAAGTACGATTAATTATGTTTGACAGCAGAACTGTGATATCAACACCAGATGACGGTCAAGAACATGAGATTTCGTTATTATGTTATATTTGTCTGACATCGCTCTTGCAATTGTTTCCAAGATGATAAATGTGGTAGGTTATTGGTTATTGGTATTGGTGACTGGTTATTGGTTATTGTTATTGATTATTATTTATTTGTTATTATTTATTCGTTATTATTTATTCGTTATTGTTTATTGGTTATTGTTTATTGGTTATTGTTTATTGGTTATTGTTTATTGGTTATTGTTTATTGGTTATTGTTTATTGGTTATTGTTTATTGGTTATTGTTTATTGGTTATTGTTTATTGGTTATTGTTTATTGGTTATTGTTTATTGGTTATTGTTTATTGGTTATTGTTTATTGGTTATTGGTTATTGGTTATTGTTTATTGGTTATTGTTTATTGGTTATTGTTTATTGGTTATTGTTTATTGGTTATTGTTTATTGTTTATTGTTTATTGGTTATTGTTTATTGTTTATTGGTTCTTGGTTACTGGTTATTGTTATTGGTTATTGGTTACTAAACTGACGTCATTGCACTCCAGGCAGACTCATAGATGCTCAGTCTCCCCCAACAGATTTCGAAGCGTATGCATACTGACTGTTCTCGTCGCTCACTAATTAAACACATTCCTCACTCTGCCGCTCTGGCATCTAGTTACACATGTACAACAGGTAACTCCAAAGTGCTTAAATCGCTTGATCGATTCAACATCGATTTTAGTGTCCTCATCCAACAGATAGTCACGAAGAGACCGAAGAATATCCCTTTATCCATCTTCAACTCCCCAACAATCGATGCTGTTGATGTAAGCCTTATCGCTCTTCATTACCGTAAACACTGCATGCCAGGACAGTATATCCACGTAAGCCGCTGGAGGTTAGAAACTTCTATAGACGACATCCACTCATCCGAAACCTGCCCTTCTGGATCTTGTGAAGCATCGACTGAGAGTCAGATACAACAACGGCCCAAGTAACTGAAGTTCCAGAGTCAATGGAGGGCACAGTACGGCCTCAATCTCCTGCCTCATACTATAAGTAATTGCCCTCTACGTTCCACTTCGCTCGACAACAACCCTACCATGCGCATTAGCCAAAACCCAGCCGGACTTCACACCACGTTGAACCGACCCATCGGTATATATAATAACATCATCATCTTGCATTATCTTCTATCAGCTGCTTAACTGCGAGATCAGCCTTCATGTTGCCCCAATCTCTACATTCTCTTCCAAAAGTAATGATAACGTTGCGATAGTTAGTCATGCTACCATCTGTTGGGATCCATTCTTCCCCTTTTGGTAGGGTCGCAACCGTGATCACCAGGTAAATTGTTCTCTCAGCCTGGGCCATCCACGACATGCCACGCTTGATTCTCGTGCCCTTAACATCATTAATGTTTTTGTGCAGTGGATGTCTCTTATCCGATGTAACCCACAGATGGTAGGTTTCTATAGTGAAGTGGTTAAGACGTTTGCTGTGGGTTCGAATCTGGACCGAGTCACAAAAGCATTTTTTTGTCTGGAATTTAGCCGTACGAGAGGAATGTAATAAATAAGCTCTTGACAGAGTGAACCACCATGGTCAGGAATAGTAAGTGTTAGAGAAGTGGTATAGTTGACTTTTGATGTAGAGATGGCGCTTAATCAATTAATTTGAATTCATGAGATAACTCTTATCATTTTGTTCATTTATAATTTTACATATTTCGTGGTTGCATCCCTTGCACTCTCTCAATATTCAACATTGATAACATATGGCCGAATGGATTAGAGCGTTGACCTCCATGCTATCAAATTTACATATACACATATACGATTATTATTGTTTCATATTCTTGTGTCCATTTCTAGGTTTTCCACATTTATTTCGTTTTTAGTCACATATTTTTCATTTTAATACTCATGCGTTAGTGCGTGGTGACATGATTGCTACATTGCGCCATCATGGCTGATTGCCTCCCACTTCAGCACTCTTAATGTTAGAGACCACTCGTCTATATCTCGAAGGATAGAAAGCTGTAATAGAAGTAGGAGATAAGACAAGAAAAAGATGCCCTCCTCAAGACAGAGGAGTGCTGCCATTTAACCCATAGCTGGGGAGTGAGTTGGTTGCTGCCAGACCAGCTACCACTCGCCGGTGGGTTCTGCGCTGTCACCTATGGAGCCTCACCCGCTTCCCGCACTTTGGTCTCACCTTTCACCAATGTCTGTTCGGCTTGGTCAGACCTGCCGAGATTAGACCTCGCCGACATAGTCTGAGGTATCGTCAAGGCACACAAACTCTCCAATCACGATATGATAGACTAATGTGAAGAGCTCATTTAAATGCAATTAGGTATTTCTTGTCCGACTTTGTCTGTAGTGTCTAGTCTATATGAACGCTCTCAATTTCTTCTGTTTTTGTGTTTGATAAAGGCTTGACTGAGGTAGGGGGTCTAGGGAAGCTACCCTAGTAAATAAAAACAAGTTGTCGATATGGAGCGTTC
Source organism: Arion vulgaris (assembly GCA_020796225.1). Lineage (NCBI taxonomy): Eukaryota > Metazoa > Mollusca > Gastropoda > Stylommatophora > Arionidae > Arion > Arion vulgaris. The sequence goes on from CM036754.1 coordinate 42,189,704, forward strand.
GAAGAAGAAGATATATATTTGCACATGTTGAACAGACGATACAACGTTGCAAGCGTGGTCTTACGATTCTCAAAGTTATGGTGGCCGCACACCTGAGCAGAGACTACTTGCCATTTTGTTCGATCGACTGGTAATGTCAGTGGTAGATTACGGACTCGGAATTCTTACGATATCAAGATCACAATGTGAACGATTCGAACTGGTTCAGAATGAAGGTATGCGTATAGTTCTGGGTTGCACTTGAGATACCCCCATTGTGAAGATGAGATATATGCTTGGGCTTCTGTCACTACGCTCCCGTCATGCAATCGCCCAAACCAAGGCATATATGCGGGTTACTCGGATAAGAGACATCCACTACACAAGAACACTAAAGATGTTAGAGGCACGAGAATCAAGCGTGGCATGTCGTGGATGGCCCAGGCTGAGAGAACAATTGGCCAGGTGACTACGGTTGCGACCCTACCAAAAGGGGAAGAATGGATCCCAACAGATGGTAGCATGACCAACTATCTCAACGTTATCATTACTCTTGGAAGAGAATGTTGAGATTGGGGCAACATGAAGGCTGATCTCGCAGTTAAGCAGCTGATAGAAGATAATGCAAGGAATGATGATGTTGTTATATATACCGATGGGTCGGTTCAACGTGGTGAGAAGTCCGGCTGTGGTTTCTTGGCTAATGCGCATGGTAAGGTTGTTGCAGAGCGAAGTGGGGCATATAGGACAACTACTTCTAGCATGAGGATGGAGGTTGAGGCCGTTACTGCTGCCCTCCATTGGATCTCTGAGACTTCATTTACTGGGGCAGTTGTTGTATCTGACTCTCAGTCGATGCTTCACAAGATCCAGAAGGGCAGGTTTGGTATGAGTGGATGTCGTCAATAGAAGTTTCTAACCTCCAGCGGCTTACGTGGATATACTGTCCTGGGCATGCAGGTGTTTACGGTAATGAGAGAGCGGAATGGCTTGCATCAACAGCATCGATTGTTGGGGAGTTGAAGATGGATAAAAGGGATATTCTTCGGTCTCTTCGCGACTGTCTGTTGGATGAGGACACTAAAATCGATGTTGAATCGATCAAGCGATTTAGGCAGTTTGGAGTTACCCGTTGTTTAAGTGGAACTGGATGCCTGAGAGGCAGAGTGAGAGGGGTGTTTAATCAGCGAGCCACAGGAACCATTAGTATGCATACTCTTCGATATCTGTTGGGGAGACTGAGCACCTATGGGTCTGCCCGGAGTGCAATGATGTCAGTTTAGTAACCAATAACAAATAACATGGCCAACAGCTTTCCGCCAGTGTCGACATGAGTAACAGACACCGGAGCATGTCCTACTAGACTGGTCTGTACTAGGTGACCTGAGAAGCAGCATGTGGTCACATCCAGTCGACCTGACAATTAAGCTGGCTGTCCAGTTTGTGGTGTACAGTAGATTAAGAACATGAGCAACGTTGCTCAAGAAAAGTATAAAGAATGACTTTTATAGTGTTTACAGCTATTGTTCTATGCTGGATGATTTATCTACTGATGTTTCTTTCATAATTTTCTCATGATCTTGCCGCACCAATTGGTGGTGTGCATAACTTGCGCAGTCGAGATAGGTAATACCCTTAATCTTCTCCGCTGAAATCCTCATAGCGTATATTTGTTTTCATAGAGCTTCTTCTTAGAACGCTCCATTGACCCTTTAACAACTCTTTGTGATTTATATGTGATCCGAGCTTAAGAGCGATTGCACGTTGTGCTAGTTATGCGCCTACAAGTAGGCCAGCCATCTGATTTCTGTGACGCTTTTATTTACTAGGTAGCTTCCTATCCCTACCTGAACCGCCTCTTACGACATCTTTGTAGGTCGGAGATTACTATTCTTTTCTCCCTTACGAACCCCGGCAACACATGCGCGTTTCTTAAAGTATTTATGATGTGGCTTTCTCCACAGAAAGCTCATTTTCTATCTATCGTTACCTGCTAGAGATATTGCTCTGTCTTTATTTTTAATCCGTTTTGTCCCCAACTTGAATAAGAGATTTTAAACGGGTTTGTGAGACTGTCATGTAGACTTTCCGCCTCATTATTTATGTGGTCCTTTGATGATGACCGCTTTTCTTGTATCGACTGTATCAAAGAGTATTGCTTTGACGCCATTTCTGTTAGTATTTGCTTTATGCTCATTCTTCTTCTGTCGTCACCTGCTACCGGGTGCAGATGTCTGTCTTTCTGTTTTTGTCTGTTTATGAGTGGCTTGTTGATTGTCTATCTTATCTTCTCAGGATGCTGCTACGCTATCTAACATCTTTTTCCGTGGTCTTCCTCTGCCTTCTTTCCCGATGTTCTGTTGTAGAAGACTCTGTATACTGTGGGTTGATCATTCTTATATCCAAACCACTTACATTCTTGTTTATTTATATATCTCTAACAGGTTTTGTCCAACCTTTCTTTCTTATGCTGATTTGGTGATTCTGTCTTTCTTGTTGTTGTAATTTTTCAGGCAACCTTTTCCATGATATTTCTTGTACTGCACTTGTCAAATAGTCATGTTTGAGCTCTTACTTAAAGTAGTATTATACTTATGTTGCTAAACCATTTAATTTATTGTTTCTTGATGAAGTTCAGTGCTGATGTTGTACCTGCTTTATTGTCCCCCCATGTCTTCATTTCTAAACCTATCTCTTCTTGTTACTCCCAGCGTTCTGCGTAGACACTTGCTCTCTATTGTGACTAGTCTCTTCTTGTTACTCCCAGCATTCTGCATAGACACTTGCTCTCTATTGTGACTAGTCTCTTCTTGTTACTCCCAGCATTCTGCGTAGACACTTGCTCTCTATTGTGACTAGTCTCTTCTTGTTACTCCCAGCTTCTGCTAGACACTTGCTCTCTATTGTGACTAGTCTCTTCTTGATTACTAACCCTAGCATTCTGCGTTGTAGACACTTGCTCTCTATTGTATGCCTTTTGTGACGCTGCTAGTCTGACTATCTTGTTACTCCCAGCGTTCTGCGTAGCACACCTATGCACTTCTCTGCTCTGACTATATCAGTGAATCAGTAATCCAAAATGAATGATGAACAAAGATGATTAGAAGGAAAGGGAGGGTCTCGGTGGCTAAGGGTTAAGCATTTCCCTTGCATTCCGAAGTCGTAGATTCAAACCTAGATCGCGCCGTTTGTTCCACATTGGCAATACCCTTGGCAGAAAGCGTGCCACTTCTGTACAGAGGGATCAAGCTATGTGGTGTAAAAACCTGGTGAAATGAAGTCAACCCGTATGTTTTAGATCCTTTTTGTAGACAGATGAACAGAAACAATAACAATTGTACTTAACAAATCAAATAAGTTGTATACATCAAAGACAAAATAATTTGTATTAATTTAATGTCGATAACAAGCAAGTCTGTACACAATAAATTTTCTTATGTACACAAATATTCATTCATTTTTTGGAATCTATTATAACACAATTTGTCAACACAATTTCTGAAGGGTTCCACACTTTACTATATGACTAACTAGCTAATTAACCCGGCTTCGCTCGGATTCGAAAACGTATGTAACGGTAATTTAAATTAATACAAAAATATTTTTAATGGTACTATTTTGTTTTAATTAGCAAAAATTACATCATTATTGTGTAAGTTATATTTATTTCTCTGTTAGAACCTGATAGTAAATACCATTTCTTGTTTTCCCGTCGTTTGCAAGCATATATAAAGTGTTTCCACTTTCAACCTGCTACATGACATGCCACATATAACTGATTAATACAGTCAGATCTCAAATGAATCCCAGCACTTCGTTTACTACAGGCGCGCTTCAAGTCCGCTTGTGTTGACCGGCCGGAACTATGTCAGCGCGGATTGCAATTTCTCTATCGTTCGCGGGAAACACTGATCTAATGTTGTCTTGAAACTTCTGACATAGCTTTTGCGTGTATGTAGCATACGTTGAATAGCTAATAACGTATTTTGATTAAGGGACGTAATCCATGCTTATGTGGTAATATCCAAATGGTCATTTTAGTGATTATATCCCTTTGACTGGTATACCAGCCTATCTTCACTAAGTGGTAAAAAAAATGGTATACAAACCTATCTTCACTACGTGGTAAAAAAAAAAAAGTGGCTTGGCATCACAAATTCGATTTTATTTATTTTAAAAACGAATATTGATCCGATTTCAAAATTGTTTCTTTAGTTGATCTAAATTTATCCTGAAAAATATTTGTGCCATGTTTGGTAAATATTGGATGTAAACTGAGGCCGTGTATACCCGGACACACATCTGGACATAAGGATTATAGTATAGATTCTGTGACATGTTATTTTTGTCATTCTAGGCCGACATTATCGCCCAGATTGGGGCATAGGTCCTCAACCAACTCATGTCAAGTCTTCCTATCTCTAGCTATCTCCTGCAGCTTCCTCCAGCTCTTCCTTATATTGTTGATCTCTCCTCCAAATCCGTCTATATGTATTTCTCGCTCCCTTCTTCGTTGTCCCTCGGCTTCCAGAAAACGACCCTTCTTGTTATACTTCCCTCCGGCTTTTGCAAAGTGTGTCTTATCCAGCGCCAGCGTCTTTTTTTAACCTATTGGTTCACTGGAATCTGTCTTGCTCTCTCCATAAATTCCTCATTTGTGACCTTATCATACCATCTCAGTCCCTGTATTCTGTACAGATACCAGTTGATGAATGTTTGCAGTTTATGCTTATTATTCTTAGTCGTTCCCATGTTTCTGACCCATACAGTAAAACTGAGATAGAGAGCTGACATTTTCGGTGTGCCTAGCTGTCTTTCATGTAGTAAGTCTAGAACCAAGGTGCAATGTATTTCTGTTCTCAGAGCAAAACAAATATATCACAAAGAGTGGTTACATGTGTCACTCAGCATCATTAGGTGCCGTGTTCGTATCGTGGGTTTGTTGAAATGAGCCTCTAATAATCTTGTCTGGATGTTGCACTTTGCCAGACTGTAATTTGTTCATTACTTGATAGTTTCCTCCATCTTCTGCTTGTCTTCCTCTGCCTGTCACCCTCACGTTTCTCCCTAATAAACCTATGATCAATGGGTCATGTATCTTTATGTGTCCACATCTTCTTCTTCTTTGCGTTCGTTCTTTATGACCAATTTTAATGACTCTTTGTGATATGTTTGATCTTTGCCAAGAATGTGTATAGTTGCACATTGGTTTGATAGGCCCTAAACGCTTAGACTTCTACACGTTTAGAACATGTGCATTCGATTTCAGCCAAACCTCCTTAGTCGCCTCTTACGACATCGTGGCAGAGTAACAGTGGTTCTATTCTTTACACCCCAAATTTGGGCCCCGTAACCACTCGGGCGATGTCCACATTTTCTGTTTGATTTGTATCCCTGTAATAGCCCTGTCCTACACGTATAGTACCATATACAAGTAGGAACCTAGAACCGGATGCAACGTTCTTGTCAAAGAGCAATTATATATCACAATTAGAATGATCAAATTGATCGCAAAGAACAAACGCTAAGAAGAAGAAGAAGAAGAAGAAGATTTCCTGTAGTAATCCTTTCTTTTTTTACTAGTACTTTTTAAATTTGTCTTTCCCCCCTGAAATACGATCTATTCTTCTGTATATTCTCACTAACCTGTTAATCCTAATAAATTTTGTCTTCTAAATGATTGTTGTTCATTGTCGATGTTTCTGAACCATACAAAAATACAAAGTAAATATTAAACTTGACAATCCTCATATTTCGCACTTGATAATCCTCATCAACTTGGTTGCGCAAGTTATGCATACCGATAGGTGCGCAAGACGAGAAAACACGAGAGAAACCCCAGTAGATACATCAACCAACACAGGACGGTTGTTGTTAGTCTAAACACACTGAAATAATGCTTAGCAGGAGATTAGAACAATTATAGACATGTCCGATGAACCTCAAATGAACAAGGAACAATCTTTAGCGTACTTTCGACAGCTTATTTTTGCAACAATTTGTAGGTCAGTGTGCCTATTTTAAACTTTCTAGTGCTTTCTTTACCGAGTTATGACTTAGTTAAATTGATTGCAATATATATATATATCATTTCAGAGTGTTTCATCAGCCATTATATTAGGTCATTCATAATGCGCAGCGGTAAGTGGGAAAACGTAGTTGCACCATTTGTCAATGGGGAATCCCAGTTAATAAATCGGATCAATATTTCTCTGCTTATCAAAACACACGAGACAGATCAAGTTTTCCTGTTTCTTTTGCTATTATGCAAACATTAATTTTGTTGATATTCTTTTCTGTAAAATAAAAAAGAATACCATCATCATATAGCTTGTCTTGAGCGTTGCCACCCTAACAGTCCTTCGGAATTTATCTCTCTCTCTCATAGGCCAGCATTTCCACCTCTGCTGCCGTTTTCTCAAATAATTAAAACATCAAATCCATCTTCTCCGTGGTCTTCCTCACCTCTTCTTTGCCAGGATACCTCCTTTGATAATGGTCTTATCCAACCCGTCGTGTTTTGATATGTCCAAAATACTTTCGATTTTATCATTCTATTTTGTAAGCATTATCTAGTTTTCTTTGATTTTCAATTCTTTCTGGATAGATCTATTTGTTCTATTCTCTGCCCATGATATAGGTAGGACTCTTATTTAACGCTTTTATGTAATTCCATCTTCTAGACTTTAGTTACTGTTTCTTTGTCGAGTCTTTTATCTTCTAGACTCTAGTTACTGTTTCTTTGTCGAGTCTTTTATCTTCTTGATTCTAGTTACTGTTTCTTTGTCGAGTCTTTTATCTTCTAGATTCTAGCTTTTGGTTCTTTGTCGAGTATTTTTTTATCTTCTAGATTCTAGCTTTTGGTTCTTTGTCGAGTCTTCCATCCCATCTCCCCATGCTGTATAAGCTGATGTGAATGTTGATTAGAAGATATTATAACATGAACTAAAGCATCGTGTACATACTTTCATGCTTGTGACAATTATGTTGGTCAGGCATTAACTCAGAATCATATAGGCACAATACAAGAAGATAATATATAAACTAGGTGTATTGAGCGACTGTTGCAGGCCACTGATTCAAGAAGAAACAACAGAATAGGAATTGATAATCATTAGTGTACACAGTGGCGGCTCGTCATTAAGAGGCCACTGGAGCGCAACCTAAAAATAATATGTAACGTGTATTTATTATTTTATAAATTAAAACATAACAACACAAAGCCATGATTTTTCAGATAATTTTTGTCTGGTCCCACCAACAAAAATGATCACGAGCCGCCACTGGGTGTACACATTGTTGTTAGTTAATCTACAAGTAAATGTTACTGTTAGTTGAAGAAATAAGGAGCAGGGCCGGCTCATGACTCATGTGATTCGAGGCGGGAGTCAGTGTAGGAACACAATATACTTCTTCTTCTTCAGCGATCTATGGTCATGCGTTTGGTTTACTGTGGACCACAAACTGGGCAGTCAGCTTCAGGTCTGTCAAGTTTCCAAAAAGTTTAGTTGTTAAGTTGACTGGGTGTGGCCACATTTTGCTTCTCAGCTCACACAGGAGAGGACAGTCTTGCAGGACGTGCCGGTGTCTGTTCCGTCTCCTGATACAGACAGAGCTGTTTGGTATTGAAAAGCGAGTCGTGTGGCGTACAGTTTAGGTGCTCGTCTCTTGTGACAAAGGTACCAGGTTCGATTCTCGTGAGGCATCTGGATATTCTTCCAGAGACCCTGATCTCAGTTTGAGTGAGATCGAGTTCTACCTAGTCCTATCAGAGATGGACGACAAAACGTATGTTCCGTGTTCAATTTGAGCACGTAAAAGAACCCTTGACAGTTCAATATCGAGAAGAACAGGCTGGAAAGCCGCTGCTAGGGCGAAATTAATTAGGAAAGCAATGTTAAACATAAAATTCCTGCAAATATCTTCACGATCTTTAAAATTACATCGGGGATTCTCGCCGGTGCTACGGAGTTCCTGCACTGCAACTGAGCTCTTCCTATGTAAGAAAGAGATCAGAGCATACATAGTTACTCATCGAAGTGCAATGATGATGGTCCTATGAAATCAATCAATCAATCAATCAATCAATCAATCAATCAATCAAACAGATTGGCTAGGCTAACGAAGCAAGGATCGACATGATCTCCACTGTGATAAAATCTGTTATTGCTACTCAAGAAAAAAACTAAAACTTTTCATCTTTAGCAGCATCTCGAGGTTTCCCTCTAGTGTAGAAGACTGATAAGCAGGTTTGCATATGCCAACACTTGGAGCTGTGCATCTTTAGCAGGTCTCGTGGTTGTCTCCTCTAGTGTAGAAGACTGATAAGCAAGTGGTATTGCATATGCCAACACTTGGAGCTGTGCATCTTTAGCAGGTCTCGTGGTTGTCTCCTCTAGTGTAGAAGACTGATAAGCAAGTGGTATGCATATGCCAACACTTGGAGCTGTGCATCTTAGCAGAGTCTCGTGTTGTCTCCTCTAATGTAGAAGATTGATAAGCAAGTGGTATTTCCCATGCCAACACTTGGAGCTGTGCATCTTTAGCAGGTCTCGTGGTTGTCTCCTCTAGTGTAGAAGACTGATAAGCAAGTGGTATTGCATATGCCAACACTTGGAGCTGTGCATCTTTAGCAGGTCTCGTGGTTGTCTCCTCTAATGTAGAAGATTGATAAACAAGTGGTATTTCCCATGCCAACACTTGGAGCTGTGCATCTTTAGCAGGTCTCGAGGTTGTCTCCTCTAGTGTAGAAGATTGATAAGCAAGTGGTATTTCCCATGCCAACACTTGGAGCTGTGCATCTTTAGCAGGTCTCGAGGTTGTTTCTCTAGTGTAGAAGATTGATAAGCAAGTGGTATTGCATATGCCAACACTTGGAGCTGTGCATCTTTAGCAGGTCTCGTGGTTGTCTCCTCTAGTGTAGAAGACTGATAAGCAAGTGGTATTTCCCATGCCAACACTTGGAGCTGTGCATCTTTGCAGCATCTGTGGTTGTCTCTCTAGTGTAGAAGATTGATAACAGTGGTATTGCATATGCCAACACTTGGAGCTGTGCATCTTTAGCAGGTCTCGAGGTTGTCTCCTCTAGTGTAGAAGATTGATAAGCAAGTGGTATTTCCCATGCCAACACTTGGAGCTGTGCATCTTTAGCAGCATCTCGTGGTTGTCTCCTCTAGTGTAGAAGATTGATAAGCAAGTGGTATTGCATATGCCAACACTTGGAGCTGTGCATCTTTAGCAGGTCTCGAGGTTGTCTCCTCTAGTGTAGAAGACTGATAACAAGTGGTATTTCCCATGCCAACACTTGGAGCTGTGCATCTTTAGCAGCATCTCGTGGTTGTCTCCTCTAGTGTAGAAGATTGATAAGCAAGTGGTATTGCATATGCCAACACTTGGAGCTGTGCATCTTTAGCAGGTCTCGAGGTTGTCTCCTCTAGTGTAGAAGATTGATAAGCAAGTGGTATTTCCCATACCAACACTTGGAGCTGTGCATCTTTAGCAGCATCTCGAGGTTGTCTCCTCTAGTGTAGAAGATTGATAAGCAAGTGGTATTGCATATGCCAACACTTGGAGCCGAGCAATTCTTTCAGATTAAAAGTAAAGCGTTGACAATCTACTAAATCAGAGAGGAATCCTCTGAAGATCTATCAACACGGAGTTTTCTTCTTCTTCTTCTTCTTCTTCTTCGAACGCTCCATAACGACCACTTGTTAAACCACTCCATGTGATTTGTACGTGATCTGAGCCTAAGAGCGATTGTACATTGTGTCAGTAATCAGTTATGCGCCTACTAGCACATCCGATTTCTGTGACGCTTTTTATTTACTAGAGTAACTTCCTAGACCCTACCACAGTCGCCTCTTACGACATGCCTTGTAGGTCGCAGTGTTACTATTCTTTGCTTCCCTTGTGAGCCCTGGTAACGCTACGAGCGTACAAACCCGGAGTTCAAAGTACATACTCACCTGTCTGGAACAGGAACTCAGAGCAAACGCACACTACTTCTCCCTGGAGTATCTAAGACAAACAGGTAGCTTCTCTTCTTCTGCGATCAACTTCTGCTATCCAACTACTCCGGTATGTATCGTAAACAGGGCGGTGCGCTCGAGGTAGTCCCCAGTCTCTCTAGTTTGTTCTCAAGGGTTGTTTCTGAGGGCCAGATTTCATTCTCACGTTGTCAGGCTAGGGCACTCTTGCAGGATATATTCTGGGGACTGCTTTGATGTTCCACTGGTGCCGACAGTCGAGTCTCTGAGACCCATTCTATGGAGCTGTGCTCTGAGACCGAAACAAGCAGTAATTTGTCGGACCATATGACGTAACAATGTTTACATTTCTGGACGTGTCTCATCAAACACGAACAGATAACTCTACTGAATAAATACAATTCTGGATGTTTTTTTGTCAATCCAGAACAGATAACTACTAAATAAATACATTTCTGGACATTTCTTATCAAACAAAGACAGATAACTCTACTGAATAAATACATATCTGGACGTGTCTCATCAAACAAGGACAGATAACTCTACTGAATAAATACATTTCTGGACATTTCTTATCAAACAAAGACAGATAACTCTACTGAATAAATACAATTCTGGACGTTTCTTTGTCAATCAAGAACAGATAACTCTACTGAATAAATACATTTCTGGAGATTTCTTATCAAACAAGGACAGATAACTCTGCTGAAATAATTCAACTTTTCACCAGACTATTGAAAATGGATGTGTTTCAGCCGTATCTATGGTTACATTACAAAAGTATTCAAATTCTATTGTACATAATTATTTCAATATGTGTGAGGCATTGAATACATATATTTCAATAAACAACACATCACTTTATGGATCTCTTCCTGTTTCGCTTTGTACTATATTCTCTGCGCTGGGTGTACGGCTGATCTCTTGTACAAGTTCTTGATGTTCATTGATCAACTTTTCAAACTCTCGTTGTCTCTGACCTGCGCTCTCCTGTTATGACAACAGAACAATAATATCAACTTCTCTATTATATAATATGAAGATCTATTAACTCGTTCACTCACTCATTCTATTTGTGTGGACTTCAGAAGCATTTATATTGCAATGTATACTGGAATTATTCAGAGAAATAACTAAGCAGATACCAGTGGAGAAAGAGCGAAGCAGATATCAGTGGAGAAAGAACTAAGTAGATACGAGTGGAGAAATAACTAAGCAGATACCAGTGGAGAAAGAACTAAGATACCAGTGGAGAAAGAGCTAAGATACCAGTGGAGAAAGAGCTAAGATACCAGTGGAGAAAGAGCTAAGATACCAGTGGAGAAAGAGCTAAGATACCAGTGGAGAAAGAGCTAAGATACCAGTGGAGAAAGAGCTAAGATACCAGTGGAGAAAGAGCTAAGATACCAGTGGAGAAAGAGCTAAGATACCAGTGGAGAAAGAACTAAGCAGATACCAGTGGAGAAATAACTAAGCAGATACCAGTGGAGAAAGAGCTAAGATACCAGTGGAGAAAGAACTAAGCAGATACCAGTGGAGAAATAACTAAGCAGATACCAGTGGAGAAAGAGCTAAGATACCAGTGGAGAAAGAGCTAAGCAGATACCAGTGGAGAAAGAGCTAAGGAAGAAACGATGGCGATGAATAGGACAGACATTGAGAAGACCGACCGTGAAGATTGCAAGACAGGCAATGTTTTGAAACCCGCAGAGAAAGAGAAGTATGGGAAGAACTACACACATATGGAGAAGAGAGCTGGAGATGTAGATGAAAAGGATAGGTAAACTATTAAAGAATTGGAAGGGATGGCAGGAGAGAGGAAAAGCTGAAGAGTTTGTTGAAGTCCTGTGCTCTGTTGGTAGTTGAAAGGTGAAGCAGAAGAAGAAGTAAACTGAAATTAGATGGTAAACCGGCTTTCCGTCTTATTTAAAAAATACATTGAGCCAGTATATCGACTGATAAGGGTGAATGGGTTAATAAAAGAATTCTAACATAATATTTTCCTGCGACAACAAATGCAGCACAGAAAGTATCCTCTGGAGACTAGATGTACGGAACTTTCTTGCCACAACAAAGGAAGCACCGAAGGTATCCTCCGGCGAGGAGATGTAGGGAGCTTTCCTGCGACAACAAATGAAGCACCGATGGTATCCTCCGGCGAGAAGATGTACGGAACTTTCCTGCCACAACAAATCTCTCTCTCTCTCTCGATCCCCGCCTAGACTGATGAACCAGATATTATAATGAATTCTACCGTGGTTTTAAGGGACTCCTTTCCTCCGTACAGCTTCTCGCGAAGCTCTGTGTTTTCGGGCCATGTTTCTTTTCTTAGGCCTGCTATCAATTGGCAATCTTGCAGTATGTGCTCTGCCGTCATGTCCACCTTTTCGCAGGGGCACAGGCTAGTTGGGACCAATTTTAAATTTGTTAAACATGTGGGCGCGAAGCTTGTTGTAGCAGGTACGGAGGCGGAATATAGCAACTTGTTCGCTACGCGACAATAAATGAAGCACCGAAGGTATCCTCCGCCGGGGAGATGTAGGGACTTTCATACACATACATTTTTCTTTTATATCCGCAGAGAGCGTCATTCGCTGGCAATCAACGTGTAAACGAGCGAGTATAATAATAGCAGAGAGCGTCAGTCGCTGGCAATCAACGTGTAAACGAGCGAGTGTAATAACAGCGAGGCGTCAGTCGCTGGCAATCAACGTAAACGAGCGAGTGTAATAATAGCAGAGCGTCAGTCGCTGGCAATCAACGGGAAACGAGCGAGTGTAATAATAATAATAATAATAATAGCTGTCCATCGAAAGCGAGGATGACAGCTGCCTCAGATGTGTGTTGCTGCACCTCGCTGGTGTGTGCAGAGGGGACTATAGAGCCCAATCCTCGAACACCATCCCCTACCACAGATGTGGTATACATGATAAAGTTTGGACATGTCGTTGGTGTGTGTTCTGTCGTTGTCGTGCAGCACGCTTTCTATGCTACACAATGGATCGACGGTTCTCAAATTGTGTGAGTTTGTCTTGTGTTGTTACAGAGCCACATTTGGCAATCTTGCGACATAGATTTCCAGCACGTGATATCTATATCTAAGTATTTTAGAGACACTTTAAGAATGTCTTGATAGCATTTGTCTGTCCAGCAACTGATCGTCTGCCCCCTTCAATCACTACATTAACTGTTCTGTGATGTGTTTACTAGCGAGCTTCTTCTTTACTCTTCGAACGCTCCATACTGACCACTTGTTAACCACTCTGTGTGATTTATATGTGATCTGAGCCTAAGAGCGATTGTACGTTGTACCAGTTATGCGCCTACAAGTAGGCCAGCACATCCGATTTCTGCGATGCTTTTTATTTACTAGGGTAGCTTCCCTAGGATCCTGCATCAGTTGCCTTTTACGACATACCTTGTAGGTCGCAGTGATACTATTCCTTGCTTCCCTAGAGGTCCCCGGCACTACACGGGCGATTAACGAGCGAGCTCGTTGCATTTTCGTTAGCTATGAAATGATGGAACAGCGTTAGCAATAGTATTTCGTCAAATTTGCTAAAGTTTATCGATATCGAAGTGGAAACTACTTGAGAGCTTCAACAGGACTTCGACGACGGTTTCATGAGCATCAAATAAATGTAGAAGATGTTAGCACATCAATGAGATAAATTGAGAACAAAACAGACAATGACAGTGAAACACAAAGAAGATGACCATCATCATCATCAAGTAGCTTGTCCCTTCCTGAACTTGGCTCCCATGAAAGCAGTCCTCAAAAACTCTCTGTTCTGTGCAAGTTGAGCGGCGTCAGCAGCAGTCATTCTCAGATCGTCAATGACATCTTGCACCCATCATCTTCTAGGTTTTACTCTCATTCTTCTTCCAGGCACCATTCCTTCCAAAATTATCTTCTCTAGGCACATATAAGATGACATTCATCATCATCATCATCAAATAGTTTGTCCTGAGCTGAACTTTGCCAACGCAACAGTCCTCCGAAATTTCTCTCTCTCATAGGTCAGATGTCAGCTGTCAGATGCCTCTGCAGCCGTATGTTCAAACCATCAGTTACATCCTGAATCCATATTCTCTGTGGTCTTCCTCTCCTTCTCTTTACCGGTATGCCTCCTTCCATGATGGTCTTCTTCAGCCCTTCATGTCTTTTATATGTCCAAAGTGTCTCAATTTCTCTTTCTTATTTGTAGCATCAGCCAGTTTTCTTTGATTTTGAGTTCTTTCTGAATATCTCTATTTGTTCCCTTCTCTTATCTCAAAGAAGATGACCATACATTTCCGTAATTAGTTGATCAACCTGACCTTTAACATCTTGAAATATATCACATTTATTTTGTTAACTGCTGAACAAGATAACATTTAATAGTATAAAATTACGATGCTCTCTTTTGTTTATCTTTTGTTTTTGCTCGGGAATTGCTAATGAAAAATGTTATCTTTAAGCTTTGAGAACAGCAAATAAGAGAACAAAAACTGTAGACGTCATTCAGATGAAATGTCAGTTAATGTAATCAAATTTTGATGACGTCATATGAAAGTGGATTGAAAAAACGAAATGGGCGGGAAGGAGGTTTGGGAGGGGGTGGAGTTCATGGTTTGGACCTAACTATTTCGTTCTGTCACTAACTTGTATTGTCTCAGTACAGAGAATGTGTTTACGATAGTTGCATCAATGATATGATTGCACATGATAGTAACGATGTGGTAGATAGAACATTTTAGTAATAAGAAAAGAAAAGAATAAGAAAATTTCGTAAAGAAAAAGCTAAATTCAACGATAAACATTAAATATGCAACCGCCGGTGTGTTTCTGGGGCTCATAAGGGAAGTAAGGAATAGTAGCACTGTAACCTACAAGGCATGTCGTAAGAGGCAACTGAGATAGGGGTCTAGGCGGAAAAAGGTTTTAAAGCCGAAGGATTGACTTCATTGCACCGGGTTTTACCCATATGGCTCGGTCCCTATCCGTAGAAATGACACGCTACGTGCCGAGAGTATTGCACAAAGCACGAACTCCGTAGCTCCAGCAACAATCCTAGGGTCTCTTGAAAAAACTGCACTCGTGAACAGAACGGCACGGTCCGGATTGGAACCCACGACATTCGACTCACAAGACAAAGTGCTTAACCACAAGCTACCCTTGTAAATAAAAAGCATCGCAGAAATGGTATGTGCTGGCCTACTTAAAGACGCATAACTGACACAACGTACAATCGCTCTTAGGCTTGGATGACATACAAATCACACAGAGTGGTTAATAAGTGGTCGATATGGAGCGTTCAAAGAAGAAGAAGCAGTAGAGGACTAACATGATTATAATTAATCAAGATAAAAAATATCAGCTTACCAAAATAGACAATGCAATTAGTTCTGATTCTTTAGATTTGGACAATTTGTCAACAATTGAAGTTTTACGTACTCTTCCTTTGGGAATTTCTGCAATGAAAAAATACAACAGAAATATACATAGTTTATATAGAACTATAGATCAGCTTGAAATACAAATGTATAATAGAGGGTTGGCTGGCGTAGAGGTAAGGTGTGCGCCTCTGGTTCTAAAGGTACTCAATTCCCTCCCACATGGAACATGGGGATATTTTTCCAGAGATCCCTGATCTCAGTGTAGGTGTGATCTAGTTCCTTTTCATATCAGAGACGGACGATAAAACGATGGTCGTGTCTTGAAGTCTAGCATGTAAAAGAACCATTGACAATTAAAAATAGAGAAGAGCAGGCTGGGATGCTGCTGCCCGGGCAACAATTTTTTATAATTTTTATTTTACAAAATAACAAATTCCTACAAAATATTGTTACCATCTTCTAAATTACATGGGAACCCACCGATACTACGGAGCTCGTGCACTGCCGCTGAGATCTTCCTGTGTAAGGAAGAAATCGGAGAACACATAGTTACTCACCGATGAGGATGCAATGATGATGGTCCTATCAATCAATCAATCAATCTTTGAAAACAAAGAAATATGTTACGGAAATAAAGAAATATCTTATTAGGGGCCCGACCAGGAAGTGTCACAACAGGTGGAAACAGTACTAGTGAACGTGAAAACGTTTTAAACTCCGAGCGTCGTCAGTCTTTCGAATGGGAGTGCTCGGAGTTTGTTAAAGTGTTTTATTTTTCTCCATTTGACGTGTAATGAAAGCTTTCCCACTTTGACCGCGATCAAGTCGACACAACACTTTGATCTTATTTTGTTGTTGATTTTGTTGTTGTTGATGGCCCACCCTGGACGTGTCACACCAGGTGAACCCAGTGCTAGAGAACGTAAAACGTTTTAAAACTATCAAACACCGTCAATGCTTCGATCAAAAGCGCTATAAGTTTTGTAAAGTGTAGTGTTTCACCATTTGGCGTTTAGTTGAAGGCTCCCAACCTTCGGCTTCGATCAAGTAGGCACTAGTTCTGTAACACAGACTAATATCTTAGTGACTCAGTGGACCATGTAGCAGATATTAAGGTGACTCAGTGGGCCATGTAGCAGATATTAAGGTGACTCAGTGGACCATGTAGCAGATATTAAGAGATACAGATACTACACTTTGATCTTAGCTAAAAGTCCGAGAAGAAGAAGAAGAAATATTGATAAAAGAACATCTCTTTTGTTCTAACTATAAACTTAATAGTACTAGTCAGTGGCGGCTCATGATCAATTTTGTTGGTGGGGTCAGACAAATATTTGCGGAAAAAAACCATGATTTTGTGTTAGGTTATATTTTAATTCATAAAACAAATACATGTTACCCATTATTTTTGGTGGGCCTGGCTCCACTTGCCCTAATGACGAGCCACCACTGGTACTAGTCAATAACTTATGTGCTTTTCCTGAGAACAAGTTATAAATCAAAGTGGAAAGAAGAAAAGTGGACATGGAAATCAATAATAATGTCTACTTGAAGTCAGTATTATAATCCATACACTATTTCCTCAGTTATATCTTCTCTGGTTGGTAGGGCAAATAGATCCTCTCAAGATGCAACGAGAGTTGTGGTTGAATCTGACAATTCTCTTTTATTATCTCCCCCTTTTTGGATAACTTCTGTCTCTTAATAGGATTTTTGTCTGTAAATACTACAGATCGGGGATTCTCAAATCTTAAAAACGGGTTCGATGGAAACACATTGGGTATTGCAAATTGTAAATATAACTTGAATGTCTGTGACTTAGCAGTAGTGAGCTCGATCACAATAAAAAAAACCTGGTTCAAACTACGCGGCAGGCAGTTTAGAAGCAAATTTTTTCACGCGGGCTTTATAAACGATAAAATAGATCTCATCGTTTAGAGAACAATGGCTAACTACTGAACGTATAAGTGGTGCCTAGAAAATCAGTAACTTGTTTACTGTGCTTGATGGCAACGTCATGTAAAGGATGTGTCCCGATTTTCATTTTTCATGTATAACTCGCTATGCATCATGGGAATACTTAGCAGTAGAAGACTACAATTTTGAAAGTAAGTGTTACAGAGAAGTCTTCCGTACATCATGGACAGAGAAGAAAACAAATAGATATATCCAGAAGGAACTCAAAATCAAAGAAAACTGACTGATACTACTTAGAAGAATTAGAAAATGGAAGAATTTTGAACATATAAAGAAAATTACAGAAGAAGACTAGTCACGACAGAGATGAAGTGTCTATGAAGAATGCTGGAAGTAGCAAGAGGAGACTGGTTGAGAGATGAAGACATCAAGATAACAGTGGCTACAACATCAGTACTGAACGTCATCAAGAAACACGAAATTAAATGGTTTGGCTACATAAGTAGATTACCAACAAACAGTGCGCCTTAAAGAGAAATGTTACTCCGATACAACGGATACAAAGCAAAAGATCAGCCACACGAAAGTTGGACCTCAGAGATAACAGAGGCGACGAAAGACACTATTTATGAAGCGCACACAAAAGCATGTTCTAGAAATTTCTTCTTATCCTTACGACGTGAGGCAAAACAATATTAGAGAACAGCAAAAAGAAATAAAGAACATAACTTGCAGTAAGATTCTAGATAGGACTCTCACAAACCTAACCTCCAACATGTTTTACCCTGTCACAAGATGAGAACCACTGTAATACATCAAGCCTGCGGTAAGATAGGACTCTCACAAATCTAACCTCCAACAGGCTTTACCATGTCACAAGATGAGAACCACTGTAATACATCAAGCCTGCGGTAAGATAGGACTCTCACAAATCTAACCTCCAACAGGCTTTACCATGTCACAAGATGAGAATCCCTGTAATACATCAAGCCTGCGGTAAGATAGGACTCTCACAAATCTAGCCTCCAACATGCTTTACCCTGTCACAAGATGAGAATCCCTGTAATACATCAAGCCTGCGGTAAGATAGGACTCTCACAAATCTAACCACCAACAGGCTATACACTGTCACAAGATGAGAACCACTGTAATACATCAAGCCTGCGGTAAGATAGGACTCTCACAAATCTAACCTCCAACATGCTTTACCCTGTCACAAGATGAGAATCCCTGTAATACATCAAGCCTGCGGTAAGATAGGACTCTCACAAATCTAACCACCAACAGGCTATACACTGTCACAAGATGAGAACCACTGTAATACATCAAGCCTGCGGTAAGATATGACTCTCACAAATCTAACCTCCAACAGGCTTTACCATGTCACAAGATGAGAACCACTGTAATACATCAAGCCTGCGGTAAGATAGGACTCTCACAAATCTAACCTCCAACATGCTTTACCCTGTCACAAGATGAGAATCCCTGTAATACATCAAGCCTGCGGTAAGATAGGACTCTCACAAATCTAACCTCCAACATGCTATACCCTGTCACAAGATGAGAACCCCTGTAATACATCAAGCCTGCGGTAAGATAGGACTCACAAATCTAACCTCCAACAGGCTTTACCCTGTCACAAGATGAGAATCCCTGTAATACATCAAGCCTGCGGTAAGATTCGAGGACTTACAAATCTCCTTACTGGTTTGTTACTGACGTCACCGTCTGTTTGTATATTTCAACAAGATTGTCTGTGTTATTTGTTTCGTTCATTTGAAAATAACAAACTTTCGGTTTTCTTAACAGTTTTGACGCATGTGACCAGCAAATAGATAGCGCGGTGATTTGCTTAACTTCGGCTGTTAAATGCTTAGTTCAGTGATAGGAGCATTATCATCATCATCATCATTCCACTTTGGTGAATAACCGTGTGTACTACGATCTATTTCTTACATAGGAATATCTCAGCGGCAGTGCATGAACTCCGTAGCACCGACGAGGATAACTAATTGTTGGAGATCGTAACAATTTGGTAGGAATTTAATTTTAATTTTTTTTTTTTTTTTAGAAATTTTCCGGGTAGCGGCTTTGCAGCCTACTATTATTAATTTTTGAATAAGCAAGTTTATTTTAAGTGCTCAACTTGAACACGGGATCTATGTTTTATCGTTCTCCAACAGGACTAGGAACTCGATCTCACCTACACTGAGATAACGGATCTCTGGTAAAATAATATGATGATTGCTCCATGCAGGGAACGAAAGGAGATCCCTTGTAGTGAGTGGCCAGCACCTTACCTTCACGTCACAGAAACGTCCAACAGAAACATTCAAAGATGGACAGTTCGTGAGATTCAGCTGATTTCAAAACTAACATAAGAGTTATTTATGCAATTCTTTCGTTTCTTTTGTCGTTCTCTGCTTTTTTTTTTTGCAGTTAGGCGTAGCAGGTTTGCATGATGATCGGTTTCCGAGATAGTGCTCGCTAGGTCGCTTGATATACTGTGGTATTGTAGCGTTTTAAGATGTCTGTAACTCCATCAATCCACATTTTTCTTGGTCTGCCCCTTCCTCTTGATGATTTCATTTTCAGGTTAAACTAATATTTCAACAAAGACACACATGCCACCCACATACCCACATCACGACTGTGAGCTAGTCAACCAATATTCCAACAAAGACAAACATGACAAACATTCAGATAGAAGTTCATCAGACTCGAGAGAATAAATATTCCAACAAAGACACACTTGACAAACCTTCAGGCTGAAGTTCATCAGACTAGAGAGAACCAATCTTTCAACAAAGACACACTTGACAAACCTTCAGGCTGAAGTTCATCAGACTCGAGAGAATAAATATTCCAACAAAGACACACTTGACAAACCTTCAGGCTGAAGTTCATCAGACTAGAGAGAACCAATCTTCCAACAAAGACACACTTGACAAACCTTCAGGCTGAAGTTCATCAGACTAGAGAGAACCAATCTTTCAACAAAGACACACTTGACAAACCTTCAGGCTGAAGTTCATCAGACTAGAGAGAACCAATCTTTCAACAAAGACACACTTGACAAACCTTCAGGCTGAAGTTCATCAGACTAGAGAGAATAAATATTCCAACAAAGACACACTTGACAAACCTTCAGGCTGAAGTTCATCAGACTAGAGAGAATAAATATTCCAACAAAGACACACTTGACAAACCTTCAGGCTGAAGTTCATCAGACTAGAGAGAATAAATATTTCAACAAAGACACACTTGACAAACCTTCAGGCTGAAGTTCATCAGACTCGAGAGAATAAATATTCCAACAAAGACACACATGACAAACCTTCAGGCTGAAGTTCATCAGACTCGAGAGAATCAATCTCCACTTCTGCACTCTTGCCATCGTCAGTTTCTAACCCCAACATGATCTCTGCCCCACTGTTAGAGGTGGTCAGTCTAGGCCGCCGCATGGAATCTGTGCTTTCTTCCAGTATGTCACCTAGGGACATGATACATACATCTGGTCAACGATAACATGAGGTTGTCAAATGGTATATGTCGGTTTTTATATATGACATGTGATTATGCAAAATGACATGCGATTGTGCTATATGACATGCGATTGTGCTATATGACATGTGATTGTGCTATATGGCATGTGATTATGCTATATGACATGCGATTGTGCTATATGACATGTGATTATGACTCCACCGAGAACATGACTTTATTATATGACATTTATCTTGTCCAAGTGCTAAGTGCTAAGTGCTAAGTGCTAAGTGGTTTCATGATACAATTTAGTGTTTACAATATGTGCTCTGTGCCTGGCTGTGCATCCAGCAGAGTTGGGGGTGGGTTAGTCTATCTCAGGAAGGGGTGACATGTGAAAATGATTAGTCTGCTGATTACCAATAGAACACAAGCCAACCCCACCTCTCAGTGGTGCAGACCGAGAGACTGCAAGGTTTAAGACTAACGTGGATAGATATGATTTTTTATTATGTATTGTCTATTGTCTTTCGCCAAGGTGGATGATGGAATTGGTTGTTCACTCTTGCCGTTAAGCGTAGGGGTGGGAGCTTTCATTTGCGTTCCAGGGCCAGATGAGTTGCCCTTGTTGTGTTATATTCGTGTTTATTTAGCATGTTCTTGATATTGTCTATCCATCTTTTTCTTGGTCTTCCATTGACTCTACTTTAGTACCTGATCTCTTTTTATTGTATACTGTTATTGATGGTTGGTATTACGTGGTTATTTGTTATTATCATCAAATAGCTTGTCCTAAGCAGAACTTTGCCACCGTAACAGTCCTTCGGAATGTCTCTCTCTCATAGACCAGATGTCCCGCCTTTGCAGCCGTCCTGCTTAAACCATCAGTTGCATTCTGCATCCATCTGCTCCGTTGTCTTCTTCTTCTCTTCTGTGCCGAGATGTCATCTACCCCGTTGTCTTCTTCTTCTCTTCTGTGCCGAGATGTCATCTCCTCCGTTGTCTTCTTCTCTTCTGTGCCGAGATGTCATCTACCCCGTTGTCTTCTTCTTCTCTTCTGTGCCGAGATGTCATCTCCTCCGTTGTCTTCTTCTTCTCTTCTGTGCCGAGATGCCATCTCCCCCGTTGTCTTCTTCTTCTCTTCTGTGCCGAGATGTCATCTTCTCCGTTGTCTTCTTCTTATCTTCTGTGCCGAGATGCCATCTCCCCCGTTGTCTTCTTCTTATCTTCTGTGCCGAGATGTCATCTCCCCCCTTGTCTTCTTCTTATCTTCTGTGCCGAGATGTCATCTCCCCCCTTGTCTTCTTCTTATCTTCTGTGCCGAGATGCCATCTCCTCCGTTGTCTTCTTCTTCTCTTCTGTGCCGAGATGTCATCTCCCCCGTTGTCTTCTTCTTATCTTCTGTGCCGAGATGTCATCTCCTCCGTTGTCTTCTTCTCTTCTGTGCCGAGATGTCATCTACCCCGTTGTCTTCTTCTTCTCTTCTGTGCCGAGATGCCATCTTCTCCGTTGTCTTCTTCTCTTCTGTGCCGAGATGTCATCTCCTCCGTTGTCTTCTTTTTCTCTTCTGTGCCGAGATGTCATCTCCTCCGTTGTCTTCTTCTTCTCTTCTGTGCCGAGATGACATCTTCTCCGTTGTCTTCTTTTCTTCTGTGCCGAGATGTCATCTCCTCCGTTGTCTTCTTTTTCTCTTCTGTGCCGAGAAGTCATCTCCCCCGTTGTCTTCTTCTTCTCTTCTGTGCCGAGATGTCATCTCCTCCATTGTCTTCTTCTTCTCTTCTGTGCCGAGATGTCATCTTCTATGATAGTCTTCTTCACTTCTGTGCCGAGATGTCATCTCCTCCGTTGTCTTCTTCTTCTCTTCTGTGCCGAGATGTCATCTCCTCCATTGTCTTCTTCTTCTCTTCTGTGCCGAGATGTCATCTCCTCCGTTGTCTTCTTCTTCTCTTCTGTGCCGAGATGCCATCTCCTCCGTTGTCTTCTTCTTCTCTTCTGTGCCGAGATGTCATCTTCTATGATAGTCTTCTTCACTTCTGTGCCGAGATGTCATCTCCTCCGTTGTCTTCTTCTTCTCTTCTGTGCCGAGATGTCATCTCCTCCATTGTCTTCTTCTTCTCTTCTGTGCCGAGATGTCATCTCCTCCGTTGTCTTCTTCTTCTCTTCTGTGCCGAGATGTCATCTCCTCCATTGTCTTCTTCTTCTCTTCTGTGCCGAGATGTCATCTCCCCTGTTGTCTTCTTCTTCTCTTCTGTGCCGAGATGCCATCTTCTCCGTTGTATTCTTCTTCTCTTCTGTGCCGAGATGCCATCTTCTCCGTTGTCTTCTTCTTCTCTTCTGTGCCGAGATGTTATCTCCCCCGTTGTCTTCTTCTTCTCTTCTGTGCCGAGATGTCATCTCCTCCGTTGTCTTCTTCTCTTCTGTGCCGAGATGTCATCTCCCCTGTTGTCTTCTTCTTCTCTTCTGTGCCGAGATGTCATCTTCTCCGTTGTCTTCTTCTCTTCTGTGCCGAGATGTCATTTCCTCCGTTGTCTTCTTCTTCTCTTCTGTGCCGAGATGCCATCTTCTCCGTTGTCTTCTTCTCTTCTGTGCCGAGATGTCATCTCCCCTGTTGTCTTCTTCTTCTCTTCTGTGCCGAGATGCCATCTTCTCCGTTGTCTTCTTCTCTTCTGTGCCGAGATGCCATCTCCCTGTTGTCTTCTTTCTTCTTCTGTGCCGAGATGCCATCTTCTCCGTGGTCTTTTTCTCTTCTGTGCCGAGATGTCATCTACCCCGTTGTCTTCTTCTTCTCTTCTGTGCCGAGATGTCATCTCCTCCGTTGTCTTCTTCTTCTCTTCTGTGCCGAGATGTCATCTCCTCCGTTGTCTTCTTCTTCTCTTCTGTGCCGAGATGTTATCTCTTCCGTTGTCTTCTTCTTCTCTTCTGTGCCGAGATGCCATCTTCTCCGTTGTATTCTTCTCTTCTGTGCCGAGATGCCATCTCCTCCGTTGTCTTCTTCTTCTCTTCTGTGCCGAGATGTCATCTTCTATGATAGTCTTCTTCACTTCTGTGCCGAGATGCCATCTCCTCCGTTGTCTTCTTCTTCTCTTCTGTGCCGAGATGTCATCTTCTATGATAGTCTTCTTCTCTTCTGTGCCGAGATGCCATCTTCTCCGTTGTCTTCTTCTCTTCTGTGCCGAGATGTCATCTACCCCGTTGTCTTCTTCTTCTCTTCTGTGCCGAGATGTCATCTTCTCCGTTGTCTTCTTCTCTTCTGTGCCGAGATGCCATCTCCCCTGTTGTCTTCTTCTTCTCTTCTGTGCCGAGATGCCATCTTCTCCGTTGTCTTCTTCTCTTCTGTGCCGAGATGTCATTTCCCCCGTTGTCTTCTTCTTCTCTTCTGTGCCGAGATGTCATCTCCTCCGTTGTCTTCTTCTTCTCTTCTGTGCCGAGATGTTATCTCTTCCGTTGTCTTCTTCTTCTCTTCTGTGCCGAGATGCCATCTTCTCCGTTGTCTTCTTCTCTTCTGTGCCGAGATGTCATCTCCTCCGTTGTCTTCTTCTCTTCTGTGCCGAGATGCCATCTCCTCCGTTGTCTTCTTCTTCTCTTCTGTGCCGAGATGTCATCTTCTATGATAGTCTTCTTCACTTCTGTGCCGAGATGCCATCTCCTCCGTTGTCTTCTTCTTCTCTTCTGTGCCGAGATGTCATCTTCTATGATAGTCTTCTTCTCTTCTGTGCCGAGATGTTATCTCCTCCGTTGTCTTCTTCTTCTCTTCTGTGCCGAGATGTCATCTTCTATGATAGTCTTCTTCTCTTCTGTGCCGAGATGCCATCTCCTCCGTTGTCTTCTTCTTCTCTTCTGTGCCGAGATGTCATCTTCTATGATAGTCTTCTTCACTTCTGTGCCGAGATGCCATCTCCTCCGTTGTCTTCTTCTTCTCTTCTGTGCCGAGATGTCATCTTCTATGATAGTCTTCTTCTCTTTTGTGCCGAGATGTTATCTCTTCCGTTGTCTTCTTCTTCTCTTCTGTGCCGAGATGTCATCTTCTATGATAGTCTTCTTCTCTTCTGTGCCGAGATGCCATCTTCTCCGTTGTCTTCTTCTCTTCTGTGCCGAGATGTCATCCCCCCCGTTGTCTTCTTCTTCTCTTCTGTGCCAAGATGTCATCTTCTCCGTTGTCTTCTTCTCTTCTGTGCCGAGATGTCATCTCCCCCGTTGTCTTCTTCTTCTCTTCTGTGCCGAGATGTCATCTCCTCCGTTGTCTTCTTCTTCTCTTCTGTGCCGAGATGTCATCTCTTCCGTTGTCTTCTTATTCTCTTCTGTGCCGAGATGTTATCTCTTCCGTTGTCTTCTTGTTCTCTTCTGTGCCGAGATGCCATCTTCTCCGTTGTCTTCTTCTCTTCTGTGCCGAGATGTCATCTCCTCCGTTGTCTTCTTTTTCTCTTCTGTGCCGAGATGCCATCTCCTCCGTTGTCTTCTTCTTCTCTTCTGTGCCGAGATGTCATCTTCTATGATAGTCTTCTTCACTTCTGTGCCGAGATGCCATCTCCTCCGTTGTCTTCTTCTTCTCTTCTGTGCCGAGATGTCATCTTCTATGATAGTCTTCTTCTCTTCTGTGCCGAGATGCCATCTTCTCCGTTGTCTTCTTCTCTTCTGTGCCGAGATGTCATCTACCCCGTTGTCTTCTTCTTCTCTTCTGTGCCGAGATGTCATCTCCTCCGTTGTCTTCTTCTTCTCTTCTGTGCCGAGATGTTATCTCCTCCGTTGTCTTCTTCTTCTCTTCTGTGCCGAGATGTCATCTCCTCCGTTGTCTTCTTCTTCTCTTCTGTGCCGAGATGTCATCTCCTCCGTTGTCTTCTTTTTCTCTTCTGTGCCGAGATGTTATCTCTTCCGTTGTCTTCTTCTTCTCTTCTGTGCCGAGATGCCATCTTCTCCGTTGTCTTCTTCTCTTCTGTGCCGAGATGTTATCTCTTCCGTTGTCTTCTTCTTCTCTTCTGTGCCGAGATGTCATCTTCTATGATAGTCTTCTTCACTTCTGTGCCGAGATGCCATCTCCTCCGTTGTCTTCTTCTTCTCTTCTGTGCCGAGATGTCATCTTCTATGATAGTCTTCTTCACTTCTGTGCCGAGATGCCATCTCTTCCGTTGTCTTCTTCTTCTCTTCTGTGCCGAGATGTCATCTTCTATGATAGTCTTCTTCTCTTCTGTGCCGAGATGCCATCTCCTCCGTTGTCTTCTTCTTCTCTTCTGTGCCGAGATGTCATCTTCTATGATAGTCTTCTTCTCTTCTGTGCCGAGATGCCATCTCCTCCGTTGTCTTCTTCTTCTCTTCTGTGTCGAGATGTCATCTTCTATGATAGTCTTCTTCTCTTCTGTGCCGAGATGCCATCTTCTCCGTTGTCTTCTTCTTCTCTTCTGTGCCGAGATGTCATCTACCCCGTTGTCTTCTTCTTCTCTTCTGTGCCGAGATGTCATCTTCTCCGTTGTCTTCTTCTCTTCTGTGCCGAGATGTCATTTCCTCCGTTGTTGTCTTCTTCTCTTCTGTGCCGAGATGTCATCTCCTCCGTTGTCTTCTTCTCTTCTGTGCCGAGATGTCATTTCCTCCGTTGTCTTCTTCTTCTCTTCTGTGCCGAGATGTCATCTTCTCCGTTGTCTTCTTCTTCTCTTCTGTGCCGAGATGTCATCTTCTCCGTTGTCTTCTTCTTCTCTTCTGTGCCGAGATGCCATCTTCTCCGTTGTCTTCTTCTTCTCTTCTGTGCCGAGATGTCATCTTCTCCGTTGTCTTCTTCTTCTCTTCTGTGCCGAGATGTCATTTCCTCCGTTGTCTTCTTCTTCTCTTCTGTGCCGAGATGTCATCTCCCCCGTTGTCTTCTTCTTCTCTTCTTTGCCGAGATGCCATCTTCTCCGTTGTCTTCTTCTTCTCTTCTGTGCCGAGATGTCATCTACCCCGTTGTCTTCTTCTTCTCTTCTGTGCCGAGATGTCATCTTCTCCGTTGTCTTCTTCTTCTCTTCTGTGCCGAGATGTCATCGCCCCCATTGTCTTCTTCTTCTCTTCTGTGCCGAGATGTCATCTCCCCCATTGTCTTCTTCTTCTCTTCTGTGCCGAGATGTCATCTTCTATGATAGTCTTCTTCTCTTCTGTGCCGAGATATCATCTTCTATGATAGTCTTCTTGTCTTGTGTGCCGAGATGTCATCTTCTATGATAGTCTTCTCCCTCACTTTGTATCTCTTTATACGGCCAAAATACATCAATTTTCTGATTTGTATTTATAAGCAGTAGTTAGATTTGTATTTATAAGCAGTAGTTAGATTTGTATTTATAAGCAGTAGTTAGATTTGTATTTATAAGCAGTAGTTAGATTTGTATTTATAAGCAGTAGTTAGATTTGTATTTATAAGCAGTAGTTAGATTTGAGTAATGTCCGAGTAGTTACAGGGGCCCAAATTGGGGTGTAAAGAATAGAACCACTGTTACCTGTTCTTTTACATGCTCACATTGAACACGTGGCCTACGTTTTATCGTCCGTTTCCGATATGATTAGGAACTCGATCTCACCTGCACTGGGATTAGGGATCTCTGGAAAAGTATCCAGATGGCTCCACGAGGGAGCGAACCTGTTACCTTTGACACATGATACGAACACCTATCCTCTACGCCACAGAGACTGAGAAACTTTGCCGCAAAGTCCAAGGCTAATGGTGCTCTAGAGGACTTGCATAGGCGATAGAATCAAGTCAAGTTTATTTTTAGTCCTTAACGCCAGACTTTGGGAGGCAAATATGAATAAAAAGCTTTAAAAAATCGGAAGTGCTGGCCTACGTGTCCGTTGTAGGCGCCGGACTGGGACAACAAACTCATGCACTGAGGCACAATTCACAGAAATACCACAAACTCATGCCCTGAGGCACAATTCACAGAAATACCACAAACTCATGCCCTGAGGCACAATTCACAGAAATACCACAAACTCATGCCCTGAGGCACAATTCACAGAAATACCACAAACTCATGCCCTGAGGCACAATTCACAGAAATACCACAGATAATTGTTTAACATGTTGTTGATGTACAAGACAAAAAAGAAACAGAATTTTAAATATGATTCCTGTATGATATATCTGATTTACAAACATCTCTCTCTCTCTCTCTTGTGTCTGGTTACGCCAGTGTGTTTCCGTGGCTCGCAAGGGGAGCAATTAATAGCACCACTGAAACCTACAAGGCATGTCGCAAGAGGCGACTGATGTAGTCGCCTAGAGAAGCTAACCTAGTAAATAAAAAGCATCACAGAAATCGGATGTGCTGACCTACTTGCAGGCACTGTACAATCGCTCTTAGGCTCGGATCACATACAAATCACAAAGAATGGTTAACAAGTGGTGGATATGAAGCGTTCGAAGAAGAAACCTGGTTGGAGCATAGGGCCTCAGCCAGCTAATGCCAAGTCTTCTAAGCTTGCACTATATCTAACAGCTCTGCTTTAATTTCTTCTGTATATCTCCACCACTTTACAAACACAATTATTATTCAGATTCAGCCTATCAAAAAGTTGTATTACTTTGGTTTTTCCCCCTCATTTATTTCTTCCTTGTTTAACATAAAATGTTGTTCTTCCTCTTTTAATCACTCTCCTCGTTGTCTTCTCCTTTTTATATTACCATTTTTCTCTCCGTTGATATAAATTTTATTTTTATTTTTACACACTGTGTTTCCAAGACGCCATATTTCATGCATAACTCACTTCCGGAATGTCGTTCTGTTAACGAACGGCTTGTCGCGCCTATTTGATTTAGTTACATTGGCAGAAATGACGCACATATGTTGCACACCAATACGATATTGAATAGCCTGTTTAGTGTTGAAGAAATGATATCACTGCACGTGGCTGATCAGTTGATTTTGACAGAAGACTTCTGGCCTATATGCTGATTGTTCCTGTTGCACACTAGTTACATATACAACTACACCGCTTTTTCTCACGTCCCTATCTGTTTGTTCTAATTTTGACTTCATCATCATCGTAAGTCTTGGTCGACGCCCCAATGGTACATAAAGAAGAGATAACAAAGTCCCCTCAGTTCGATTTTGTGCCTTTCTTTTCAACCTCAAACCTAGTTCTATGCATGTCTTTTCAACCTCAAACCTAGTTCTATGCATGTCTTTTCAACATCAAACCTTGTTCTATGCATGTCTTTTCAACCTCAAACCTAGTTCCATGCATGTCTTTTCAACTGCAAACCTAGTTCCATGCATGTCTTTTCAACATCAAACCTTGTTCTATGCATGTCTTTTCAACATCAAACCTAGTTCTATGCATGTCTTTTCAACCTCAAACCTAGTTCCATGCATGTCTTTTCAACTGCAAACCTAGTTCCATGCATGTCTTTTCAACATCAAACCTTGTTCTATGCATGTCTTTTCAACATCAAACCTTGTTCTATGCATGTCTTTTCAACATCAAACCTAGTTCTATACATGTCTTTTCAACATCAAACCTAGTTCTATACATGTCTTTTCAACATCAAACCTAGTTCTATACATGTCTTTTCAACATCAAACCTAGTTCTATACATGTCTTTTCAACATCAAACCTAGTTCTATACATGTCTTTTCAACATCAAACCTAGTTCTATACATGTCTTTTCAACATCAAACCTAGTTCTATACATGTCTTTTCAACATCAACCTATTCTATCATGTCTTTGACTTGCTTCAAAGTTCACCTTCATGTCCCATATATCTCCATTTATCTACTGTCCCTGCGATGTTCACTGTCCCATATATCTCCATTTATCTACTGTCCCTGCGATGTTCACTGTCCCATATATCTCCATTTATCTACTGTCCCTCGATGTTCACTGTCCATATATCTCCATTTATCTACTGTCCCTCGATGTTCACTGTCCATATATCTCCATTTATCTACTGTCCCTGCGATGTTCACTGTCCCATATATCTCCATTTATCTACTGTCCCTGCGATGTTCACTGTCCCATATATCTCCATTTATCTACTGTCCCTGCGATGTTCACTGTCCCATATATCTCCATTTATCTACTGTCCCTGCGATGTTCACTGTCCCATATATCGCCATTTATCTACTGTCCCTGCGATGTTCACTGTCCCATATATCTCCATTTATCTACTGTCCTGCGATGTTCACTGCCCATATATCTCCATTTATCTACTGTCCCTGCGATGTTCACTGTCCCATATATCTCCATTTATCTACTGTCCCTGCGATGTTCACTGTCCCATATATCTCCATTTATCTACTGTCCCTGCGATGTTCACTGTCCCATATATCTCCATTTATCTACTGTCCCTGCGATGTTCACTGTCCATATATCTCCATTTATCTACTGTCCTGGATGTTCACTGTCCCATATATCTCCATTTATCTACTGTCCCTGCGATGTTCACTGTCCCATATATCTCCATTTATCTACTGTCCCTGCGATGTTCACTGTCCATATATCTCCATTTATCTACTGTCCCTGCGATGTTCACTGTCCCATATATCTCCATTTATCTACTGTCCTGCGATGTTCACTGTCCATATATCTCCATTTATCTACTGTCCCTGCGATGTTCACTGTCCCATATATCTCCATTTATCTACTGTCCCTGCGATGTTCACTGTATTGCATATTTTGCCAACCTTTCCTTTCTCATCTTAAAGGCATGTCCAATCCCTTGATGCTTTTGTATCTCTTTATTTATTCTCGGGGTCGCTGATAGCAAATGTAATAATGCTCTGCGCTTGTGACCACGTGACAAATAAACTCCGGGGCTCGAGGTCAGTTTAGTTCACACAAAATCTCGTTGTATACATGTTGCTCGGTTGAACTACACGCATTGGTTGTATGCATGTTGCTCGGTTGAACTACAGGTTGTATGCATGTTGCTCGGTTGAACTACACGCATTGGTTGTATGCATGTTGCTCGGTTGAACTACAGGTTGTATGCATGTTGCTCGGTTGAACTACACGCATTGGTTGTATGCATGTTGCTCGGTTGAACTACAGGTTGTATGCATGTTGCTCGGTTGAACTACACGCATTGGTTGTATGCATGTTGCTCGGTTGAACTACAGGTTGTATGCATGTTGCTCGGTTGAACTACAGGTTGTATGTATGTTGCTCGGTTGAACTACAGGTTGTAAGCATGTTGCTCGGTTGAACTACAGGTTGTATGCATGTTGCTCGGTTGAACTACAGGTTGTATGCATGTTGCTCGGTTGAACTACACGTAAACCTGATTCTGTACTTGGGGATCTAAATTACAAGTATCTCTGAAATCGGAATAAGGCTCGCCTGCAAGGTGAGGGACACTTGAGATAAGGTAAGCAAACCTTCATGCAAAAATCCGTCAAATGCCCATAAGTGCACGCCTATATGGTGGGGACACTGCTACAATGAAAGCAGGTCTTGACGCAAAAATCAGTCAGAAGCACTATACCAGACCTACTAACTGCACCTGAAATCATATCGGATGAACGCAAGAATAAGTAGAAGAAGACGCTATAATTGTACCTGCTTTTCTTCAAACGCTCCATACCGACCACTAGCTAACCAATCTTTGTGACTTGTATGTGATCCGAACCTAAGAGCGATTGAACGTTGTGCCAGTTATGCGTCTACAAGTAGACCAGTACATCCGATTTCTGTGACGCTTTTTATTTACTAGGGTAGCTTCCTAGGTCCCTACCTCAGTCGCCTCTTACAGCCTTCCTTGTAGGTCACAGTGTTACTATTCTTTGCTCTCCTCGCGAGCCTCGACAACACACAGACGTAATTGCGCCTGAATTTATAGCAGACGTAGGAAGAAAATGGAGAAAAACGTAAAGAACTACAAACCTGAGATTAATACGTCACTTATAATCTCCTGACTGTTGTTGAGTTGCTCCTCACACACATCATCGCTATCTTCTTTAGTTTCTGTGTAGTTCCCAACTTGTACTTTTATCTTTCTTACAACATTCTCATCTGTCTTGTTTCTTTTATCGCAGTCATTCTCACTTACTATTGGTTGATCCATTACCGGAAGCTTACTCACAGGAAGTGACCCAGCTGAAACCGAAACAAAAAAAACAATATTAAATTAACAATAAAAAATGTAATTCTTCTAAGAAAAATGTAATAAAATTGACAAATTAATAATTTGAAAATGTGTAAATTTAGTTATTAGTCAAGATTGCACAGTGTGTATGTTAGACAGAAACACAGACTTCAAAGCACATCCTGCAGTCATGTCCATCATTCATACACCAACAGAACAAAACATGGCTTCATGAACTAAGCATAGAGCAAGCTAAAAACTATTGAGAATTCCAACTGACATGCATTTTCATAGAGGCAACCCATCTCATGTTTTAGACCAGCATATGAAGCCGAACACAAGAAGAAGAAAGAAGAAGAAATCCGAATTTAAAACCAACATTTGTTGGACTGTTTGTTTTGTGATGTTGGTGATTAAAGCTTCTTTCAGCCGAGGCACGAACCTTTCAACCTTAAAAATTGTCTTTTTGGTTATATCATGGTGTGTAGTCCTACAAATACGTGTAAAAGTCACACTATGTCATCTATCCATACTTTTCGTCGTCTTCCGTTTGCATTCTGTCATGATGTTCTGTTGTAGACAAACTCTGCATAAAGTGGAGTTTTGTTGCATTCTTAATAATTGACTGAAACACTTCATTCTTTGTTTCTCAGTGCAAGGTTGTGTCCCAACTTTCTTATGCTGATGTTGATGGCTCAGTATTTTCTGGTAACTTTTCGTAGGCATCGCATTTCACATGTCATTTTTGTTGCGTTTGTGTTTATCATACCAATCAATCCGCCCGAGTGGTTACCAGGGCCCAAATTTGGAGTGTAAATAATAGAACCACTGTTACCTGCCATGCATGTCGTAAGAGTTGACTAAGGAGGTTTGGATGAAATCGGATGCATGTGTCCTAAACGTGTAGAAGTCTATGCGTTTAGGGCCTACCAAACCAATGTGCAACGTATACACGTTCTTGGCAAAGATCAAACATATCACAAAGAGTGGATTAAAATTGGTCGTAAAGAACGAACGCAAAGAAGAAGATACCAATCAATCAATCAATCAATCAATCAATCAATCAATCAATCAATCAACCAACCAATCAATCAATCAATCAATCAAATGATGCTTCTATCAATCAATCTATCAATCTCTCAAATGATGTTTCTAACAATCAATCAATCAATTCCTCAAATGATACTTCTACCAATCAATCAATTCCTCAAATGATGCTTCTACCAATCAATCAATCCCTCAAATGATGCAATCAATCAATCAATCAAATCATGTACTTTAGTCTTCTTAATATCAATAAATATATCTTTTGTACCAAAAAATAAAAAAAAAATAATCCCTGGAATCTTGGTAAAAACTAAAATTAAAAAAACAAGCCATTATCTGAAGATATAACACAGCAGTACCCACAATCCCCACATCTCACGAGACAAGATTAAACAAAACATAAAACAGAACAGAAACAGGAACAATTAATTCATGTAACCAAAATAGAACTTATTTCACGAGAAGGAGGTGGGAGGGAAGGGGGTAGGGGGGTGGATGTTAAAAATAACTTAGGTCGTTCTCAACATTTGATTCCGGTTGGACATAATTACACTTGTTGCTATTCCACAAATAGAAAATAGAATGAAAAATGTGAAGAAATTCTATCTGTTTGTGCTATCTTTAATCTCATATGTCCCATTTACCATCTATTTTTATCTCTCGTGTGAGAGGATGTATGTGATTGTGTCTATGTTGAGATTTCAAGAATACTTGATGAAGGAGAAGGTTTATGTCCATAGCGTATAGCGTATATTTTAATTATTTATGTAAAGTATTTTATATGTTTTAATTATTTATGTAAAGTATTTTATATGTTTTAATTATTTATGTAAAGTATTTTATATGTTTTAATTATTTATGTAAAGTATTTTATATGTTTTAATTATTTATGTAAAGTATTTTATATGTTTTAATTATTTATGTAAAGTATTTTATATGTTTTAATTATTTATGTATAAGTTTTTATATGTTTTAATTATTTATGTAAAGTATTTTATATGTTTTAATTATTTATG
This sequence comes from Arion vulgaris, assembly GCA_020796225.1. Taxonomy (NCBI): domain Eukaryota; kingdom Metazoa; phylum Mollusca; class Gastropoda; order Stylommatophora; family Arionidae; genus Arion; species Arion vulgaris. Next base: position 42,223,556 of record CM036754.1, read on the forward strand.
TAAAGTATTTTCTATGTTTTAATTATTTATGTAAAGTATTTTATATGTTTTAATTATTTATGTAAAGTATTTTATATGTTTTAATTATTTATGTAAAGTATTTTCTATGTTTTAATTATTTATGTAAAGTATTTTATATGTTTTAATTATTTATGTAAAGTATTTTATATGTTTTAATTATTTATGTAAAGTATTTTATATGTTTTAATTATTTATGTAAAGTATTTTCAATTGAGAGAATTATTTAACTAGTTAGATTTGGAATTAAAATAGTTTGATAAGAAATGTTATCTGTCCTTGCTGTCATTCGCTCGAAATATTATCTTTATATTTAATTTTGTATTTTGTATAAACTTTGTGGAACAAGACCCATCTGACACAAATGTCACAGAACACAACAAACACCAAGCCATATACAGAAAAGAAAAACTCACATGCATTAGGAAAAGTTGGCAGGAAAAAACAGCAACACTAAACATGGAAAAAGACAGCACAAAACTATGGCAGCTTGTAAAGAGCCTAAAGGAAGAAAACACCACCAGCCATGCCTGCACAGTCATAGAAGAAGGAGGGAAAACCTACACGGGCAAAATAGCTGCAAAAATTCTTGCGGATGACTTTGCAAAAGAAAAGCAACATACATATGTCCAAAATCAAAATCAGGAAACAAAAAAACTAAAAAAATAAACAAACAACTTGCAGACAAACAAGACACAATGAACAAACCTTTTCTCTCAAAGAACTGGACAGCGCAATAAAAAAAAAAAAGAAAAAAAAAGGCACCAGGACCAGATGGGGTGACAAACGAAATGATAATAAACCTAGGAACAGGTGGCAGACAACATCTCCTGGACCTGATAAACCAATCTTGGATGCAAGGAGTATATCCAAAAGAATGGAAGGAGGCGGAAATAATCCCTATAGCAAAAAAGGCAAGTCCAAGGAAAACAAAGAAAGCTACCGTCTCATAAGCCTCCTCAGCTGCCTTGGGAAAACAATGGAGCGGCTCGTAAACAACAGGCTGCTTAACTTTCTAGAAGAAAAGAAAATACTTGATGACTGCCAATCAGGCTTCAGAAAACACAGAAGCACAGATGACCAAACCACCTATCTTGCCCAAGAAATTGAAGATGCCTTCCAGAATAAACACAAGCTGCTGGCCACCTTCTTCGATCTGACTAAAGCCTTCGACAAAGTCTGGAAAAAAAAACTCCTGCTAAAACTAGCACACAGCAGGATCAAAGGTCACATGTCACATGGATCAGAGATTTCCTACACAGACGATGTGCAAGAGTCAAACTGGAAGGACACAGAAGCAAGCTGGACAGACTAGATGATGGGATTCCACAGGGAAGTGCAATATCTCCTACACTCTTCATCCTTTTTATCAATGATCTCCCCAAACAATTTACATCTAACATTCACAAGGCACTCCATGCAGATGACTTGGCCATATGGACCCAAACAGAATATATAGGAACTGCCAAGATCAGAATGCAATGAGCCATAAATGCAGTAAAGAAATGGGCAGACACTTGGGGGTCACAATAAACCAAAACAAGACAGTGTCAACACTGTTCTCACTCTCTACAAAACCTGAACAAGTCGACTTATACCTGGACAACAAACCACTACCAAAGGAGGATAATCCTACCTATCTAGGAATAAAATTTGACAAAAGACTCACATGGGGTCCCCACATAGAAAACACAAAGAGAAAGCCACAATAAGATTAAGACTCATGAAAAAACTAGTAGGAACCCACTGAGGCGCAGATGCAAACACTACACGCCAAATATACACAGGATATGTACGTTCAAAACTGGAGTATGGCACAGGAGCCTACACAACCGCAGCACAAGCAAATCTACAAAAGCTAGATAAAATACAGAACACAGGCCTCAGAATCATCACCGGAGGTCTGAAGTACACAAATAAAGAGCTGAAGCAACTGCTGGCATTGAGAGCCTGGGACGACGCAGGAACAAAAAATACTCACACTATCAGGAAAGTTCAAACGCACAGAAAATAACCCCATGCACCAAACAATCAACGAACCAACCAAAAACCGCACAAAAAGACACAACTTCCATCACTTGTCAAAATCACTCTCTGCAAAAAACATGGACATCCTCTCAAAGACCCAGCAACTGGAAATGATAGTACCATTCAACAACACAGACCTACAGCCTCAACTCACAGTGATAACAACAATTCCAAATGTAGACAAAAGGGTGAAGAAACAGGTCCCATCTTGAAAGCAAAGACACTAGAACACATTGACACCTCATACCCCCATCCAGAGTGGACCCATATATACACAGACGGATCATCAGACACGACAGTGAGGAAAGGAGGGGCCGGAACCAGCATCATACTCCAAGACGGCACCACACTAAAAAATTCAAGTGCCATTGGAGAACTCTCAACACATTTTAGAGCCGAACAACAGGCAATTGTGGATGCCTCAAAATACTGCAGCAAAGAAACATCCAAAACAACAAACTTGTCTTCCTTTGCGACTGCTTGTCAGTCCTGCAGGCCACACAAAGGGAACCACAAGATAACATGGAAAGAGAGCTAACACTACAGCTAAACAAGCTCTCAGAACACAACAAAATTATTCTCCAGTGGATACCAGCCCACTGTGGCATACCAGGAAATGAGAGAGCAGACATGCTGGCTAAGGATGGAACAAAACTTACACAACAGAAACACCCAGTATCACTAACAGAAATCAAGACACATATCAAAAGAAAGTACAAAGAGGTATGGAGGCAACACACCCACAGCAAACACCCACAAGATCCCATCAGCAGACTAAACAGAAAACAGCACACAACAATCTTTCGCCTAAGAACAGGTCACTGCAGGCTCAACCACCACATGAACAGAATAAAGCCTGCTCAGACTGCACAGTGTGCATGCCAGACAGAAACACAGACTCCAGAGCACATCCTGCAGGCATGTCCATCATACATACACCAACGAAATGAAACATGGCCTTATGAACAAAACTTACAGACCAAGCTATGGGAACTCTCGAAGAACTCCAACTGACATGCAGCTTCATAGAGGCAACCCAACTCATGATTTAGACGAGCATACGAAACCGAACTCAAAGAAGAAGAAGAAGAAGAAGTATAAACTTCGAGGCCACAGGCGCAAAAAAACACAAAAGGACATTTCCTCGCCAGTGAACTGGTACTGATCAAGACCCTACCCTACCTCCTCGTGGTTTCCCTGGAAACAGATAGAGGATTCTGTCTGACTAAGTGGGTAGGGATCGAGGGAGAGCTACTCTGGTATAGGTAGTAGTGCAAGCGCAGTCACGTCGCTCAAGTACAAAATCATAAAGGAGTGTACGCATCTCCTGGCCAAAGTTCAACGGAAAAATGCGAAGTAAATGTAAGAAGTAACAAGGCACGAGTCGTTGTAAACATATATTCACGTCCCATGAGTTATTGGTTGCACCAAAATTGCCAGCTCTCGGCAAGAATAATTGAGAACGATGTAACGTATCGTAGCGACACAAGGGAAGATTGCAGTAAACTCCGTATAGGAGGCCAATTGCAGATACATTTATTGAATAAGGTTGGCCGAAAGCAAATCCTAAAATTTCATTCTTGTGCATAACGGAACTGCCTTCCTTGGAATAATTGGGCTTGGTACTGTTGCACGAGCGCAAAATGTAAAGTTGCGTTTTGTACCGGGAAAAATGGCACCTCTGATGTGGCATGTGGTCAACATCACGTCCACATCCTTTACTTTCCAGTGTTTTTCTGGTACCCAATTGAGGCTGGTTTGACATGAAAGCCGTTACGGTCGGGAAAATATTATACTGGCGAATTGAACCCGGATCCCGCGCATATGAAGCGAGTTCACTAACAACTTCGCTATTGCGGCTGTCAATGGATACTTTACCTTACCAAAAAGTGTCATGTAGACTAGTGGATGATATGAGACATCTTATTTCGCCTTTAATTGGGGGTTCTCATATCACGCGAAAAGTTACCAACAACACCAGAAAGACAGTCACCAACATCAACATAGGAAGAAAGTTGGCACAGAACCTTGCTTGAATTACATTGAGAAACAAAGAATGAAGTGGTTTTTCCGCTTAATAAGAATACATCCAAATTCCACAGTAAACAGAGTTTTCTAGAATAGAACATCAGGAAAGAAAGCAAGAGGAAGACCACGAAAAAAGATGGTTAAATGGTATAGCAGAATCCTGTCAAAGAGCAAAAATAACAATCACCCAAGCCACCAAAACAGCGCAAGTCAAAAACAGAAAACCACGACTCTGGACAACAATCCGGTAGCAATGTGACGACAAAAGAAGAAGAAGATCATATTTCGTCACCCAGAATACATAATAGTTTAGTTTACTGGTCAGATCATTATTGATTCTTGATCAAGTTTGATACATACTGATCTTTGTGTTGGGAAAAATACTGATCTTTGTGTTGGAAACATACTGATCTTTGTATTGGAAACATACTAATCTTTGTATTGGAAACATACTGATCTTTGTGTTGGAAACATACTGATCTTTGTGTTGCAGTATTGACATCCAGAACACAGAATGCCTGAGAGAAATACAAGTATAGAAAGAGCGAAACAGAAATCGATTGCAGGCGGTAGAAGGAAGGAAACTAACAAATAATAACTTTCCGTTTCCTAGAAATGCACCCTCTCCTCAATCCCCGTCCTCTAACATTTTACACATCTCTGTATCATAGTGGTCTCAAGCCAAGAGTGCTGAGGAAAGGATGGGGAAGGGGGATCAATGATCAAAATTACTTTAAAAAATGATAAATTGCACACTTCAACGAAGAAGATTTTCAATAAATTTGATCAGAAATGGAAGAAAAAATTAGTTTTTATTTTGTTCAATATCAGCACATTTCAAGGGACATAACTAGACATAATTAGCTCAATTGAGAAGACAGGGGAAATAATACGGTGAATAGTTTGGGGGAAAATGGTGGACTTTGCCTGATACAACAAACGTTATGTGTTCAATTTCTTTCTGACATTTTAAGTGAGTTAGCCTTTCTTATTCTTGATGGAGCACATTACTATAACTTTCATTCATTACATATTTGATATTTGAATGTCTTCAAGATGGAGCATATGAGTACAGTTGTCAAGACATCACAGATTATCCCCCCTTGGTACTTAGTTTTATATATATAAATTCGATAAATTCTGCGAAAAAAAGTTCATTCTTATTTGTTTATGTTTTATTGGCATACACGCCCTAATATAACCAAACAAAGACTTGATCTTCTTCTTCTACTTTGTTGGCATACACGCCCTAATATAACCAAACAAAGACTTGATCTTCTTTTTTGTTGACATACACGCCCTAATATAACCAAACAAAGACTTGATCTTCGTTTTTGTTGACATACACGCCCTAATATAACCAAACAAAGACTTGATCTTCTTCTTCTTCTTCTTTGTTGCATACACCTAATATAACCAAACAAAGACTTGATCTCTTCTTCTTCTTTGTTGGCATCACAACCCCTAATATAACCAAACAAAGACTTGATCTTCGTTTTTGTTGACATACACGCCCTAATATAACCAAACAAAGACTTGTTCTTCTTCTTCTTCTTTGTTGGCATACACGCCCTAATATAACCAAACAAAGACTTGATCTTCTTCTTCTACTTTGTTGGCATACACGCCCTAATATAACCAAACAAAGACTTGATCTTCTTCTTCTTCTACTTTCTTGTATTGTCACACTGTTACCAAGATGTTGCCCTGTGTCGTAGTTTTCTGTTTCTGTCTTGAGCTGTTCTGGTGGCTTGGGTGATTGTTATTTTTGTTTTTGACAGGATTCTGCTATACCATCTAACTATCTTTTTCATGGTCTTCCTCTCGCCTTCTTTCCTTATGTTCTATTCTAGAAGACTCGGTAGACTGTGGAGTTTGGATGCATTGTTATTAAATGTCCAAACCACTTCATTCTTTGTGTCTCAATGTATTCAAGCAAGGTTCTGTGCCAACATTCTTTCTTATGCTGATGTTGGTGACTCTGTCTTTTCTGGTGTTGTTGGTAACTTTTCGCAGGCAGCGCATTTCACAGGTAGTTATGTTTTGCGACTGCGCTTTGCTCATTGTCCATGTTTGGAACTGGTAACACAAAGTAGGTATAAAAATGCTGTTGATCATCTGTTGTTTAGCAGCCTGTGAAATTTTGGGGTGCCTTAACAATGGGGCTAGCTGGTAGGTTAGAGCATTTGCTTTTTGCACTATAGTCTCTATCTCTCTGTCTAGTCTTCCGTCTTCTGTGTATATGCGTCTTAAGTATTTGAATTCTTTCACTTGGTTGATTGTAGTGTCATTGACATGGATGTCTAGTTTCATTTTCAGTGTGGAATATTTTCATTGCACTCCGGACATGTCCATTGGTGCTCCGATCTCCTTCGTAATATCTCCAACAGCGTCCAACGACTGATCGTAACAGTACGATTTTGATTGACGAGCCTACTCATGTACCTGTTATGCTGTTCTTTTCTTGCTACTCCAATCTTCAAACCGAACTCCTGCAATCTAATAATTTCTAGTTTGTCTAGCATGTTTGAAAGAGGTATGCCACGACTTTTATCTCCTACATGATAAACAAATAAACAATTCTCTTGAGGAAGTTATTGATAAATTTGTCTATGTTTGCAATATTTGCCTAAGACAAATTAGTGAAAAGACAATAGAATACAACAATCAAATGAATATAGCCTTCATAGACCAAAAAGAAGGCCTTTGATAGGTTAACAGAGACATATTATGGGATGTTCTCGAAAACTACGGAATAAAAGGAACACTTCTAGACTGTGTTAGAGCCATATATATAGAAAGTGAAAGTGCCATAAGAACAAGCGCCGGACTCACAAATTGGTTTCCAGTAACATCAGAAGTACGGCAAGGATGTGTTTTATCACCTCTCCTCTTTATTATATACATGGATAGTATCACCAAAATAGATGAAACATCACGAGACGTAGACCAACAAAATGAACTGCTCTTTGCTGACGACCAGTGTCTATTCCATAATAATATTGAGCAGCTTCAAGAAAACATAAACTTACTCAACAATAGCTGCCTCAAATACAACATGAAGATCAATATTCAAAGACAGAAGTCATGACTATAAGCAGAAACATAAAGATATCAACATACAAATAAATGACCAAACGCTAAAGCAGATGAAAGAATTCAAATACATTGGAAGTATCTTCAATCTGATAACAGACTGGACAGAGAATCGAAACTAGAATCCAGCAAGTTAACAACATTACATATCTTCTTACCCCAATCTTGAAACACCCAGAAATTAGAGTAAAGACTAAAAGACAGATTATAAATTCAATCTTTATAAAGACACTGTGCTACCAGTGCCTAACAAGGTCACTGACAAAAGAACAAGGAAGGAAAATTACCTCATGTGAAATGAGATGCTTGAGGAAAGCAGTAAATAAAACAAGAAGAGACCATATAAGAAATAAGGAAATTAGAAGAACAATCGGAACAACATCTGCTATTGGATTTATTGAAAAACAGAGACTCAAATGGTTTGGCCTTGGTCAGAATGAACCCGAATACACCAGTTGCAAGAGCGTACAACCTGAAAATGGAATCATCAAGAGGAAGGGGCAGACCAAGAAAAGATGGGTTGATGGAGTTACAGACATCTTAAAACTCCACAATACCACAACATATCAAGCGACCGAGCGTGCATTATCTCGAAACCGATCATCAGTTAAACCTGCACGACTAGCAGCAAAAAAGCAGAGAATGACAAAGAAAGAAAAAGTCTATGTTTGTTGACCTACACGCAATGATATAACAAAGAGACACCTTCTGTTTAAACTGCGTGTTCGAAGATCAAAGTGTAGTATCCACTGATCGCGGCCAAAATGTGAGCCTTCATTAAACGTCAAATGGCAATATAAAACACTTAAACAAACTCCGAGAATCTCATTCGAATGAGGGATAACGCTTGAAGTTTTAAATGTTTCACGTTCACTAGTACTGCGTCCACAATTTTGCCACTTTCAGGTGGGCCCTATTTTTAAAAAAAAATGTTAAATTAAATTCAAAATATCTTAAATTTCCTTAATCACAAAGAAAGAAATTCATTCTAGTTTTTTTCTCCATGTTTATTGAGCAACTAAACCAGACATTTAATTAATTTCCAGATTTATGATAAGAAAAGGTGTGCAAGTTATAGCTTGTTAAATGCATTATATATCTATATTTTTGTTTTGTCCTCCGCTGAGTTCAGACAGTCGTGACGCCACTGAATGATTTTTTGAATGAAGTTAGATTTCCTTGTCACCAGTGTCTCTCGCCATTCAGGCGAACCTAGCCCCGACTTCAGAGGTACTTGCAATGTAGATATCTAAGTAAAAAATCAGGTCCAACTTTGTACCGTGTGCACACCGACAATTTGTTTAGTCAAAACTGGTCTCGAACCCACGCAATTTCATCAGCACGTAGTCACTATCACAGCGCGTTATCAACTTCCCTATGTGCGACCTCAACTATGTATATAAAAACGAAATAACCCTCCAACAGTTTAGAATTTAATCATCATTATAATCATTAAATATCTTCAAGCCCTCAACAGAACTTTCCACCTAAAGTACATCGAATTTCTCTCTCATAGATCAGATGTTCCGCCTCTGCAGCCTTCTTGCTCAAATCATCAATTACATCATGAATTCATCTTCTCCGTGGTCTTCCTCTTCTCCTCTTTGTCAGGATGTCTCCTTATATAATGGTCTTCTCCAACCCTTCATGTATTTTTTATTTGTCCAAAATACTTTTATTTTCTAATTTTTATTTAAAGCATCATCCAGTTTTCTTTGACTTTTGAGTTCTTTCTGCATAAATCTATTTGTTCTCTTTTCTGTCCATGATGTACGGATGATTCTAAACTTATATTCAAAAGCACATATGCGCTTTCAAACTGCCTTGTTAAATGTCCATGTTTTACAAGCATTCGTTGGCACTGGGAATATGCTTTCATTGTTTTTATATCAGTTCCAATAGATCATGTCCGTTAACGTAGCGGCAATGAACCAGCCACCATAACACGTGACGTAAACATTAGTTAAATATAAACAGGAAGCAGATGTTTGTGTTTTTTTTTAAATGAAGAAATAAAACATTGGATTTCATTGATTCACAATGAATAAATGTGAAATTTAGAATGAAGAGATAAAACATTGGATTTCATTGATTCACACAACAATGAATAAATGTGAAGTTTAGAATGGTCAGTGAATTCAAGATGAGAAAGTAGGATAGATGTCATCATCATCATCAGGTGCCATGCCGGCTGGTGTAGGCGATTATGGATCTCCACAAATCTCTGTTCCTGATGTTTGCCATCATCTCAGATGTTGACGATTCTCATTATTCTTCTGTAAAACCACATCTATGTGGCCCTCAGAGATTTTTCCATCTGTTTTTATCATTGTCTATGACTCGAATCCGTATGTCAGTATTGGTTCTATGTAGCACTGTATAACTCTCATTCTGATCTCAATTAATAGTGATTTGTTGCATATAATGCTTTACATTTTCTGGAACGCTGCTTTGACCTGTCCTATTCTGCTCTTTATTTCTGATCTGCATCTGGCATCCGATGTTACCAGGACACTGAGGTATTTAAATTGCTGCACTTGTCTTAGCCCAGTCCCATTTACTGTAATGGTGCATTTTGGCAAAGTCTGCTTTGTTGATATGATCGTTTAAAAAAGCATACTCTGGCAAAATGCACCATATATATATATCTTTTCGTCTTTACAGACAGTCAATTAGCAAGTTTTTTATTATGACACATTCTGAGTTTTCACTTTACTCTCTTGTCGTTCAACTCATACATAAGTCTCTTCTCAAAAGACTCTGTCCCCTTGCTCAATATCGCTTTCCACACAACTCTGTCATCAGCTTGTTTTACCAATGTGCTGGGACCTATAGAAAAGTTTTTCATTGAGGCATTGCAGACATCTTTAAATCTGAGCAGTGGTCTGCCCTGGTCCCTCTTCCCCTCCGAAAGTTCTTATATATATAATAATAAAGAAATAATAGATTCTGTTCACTAAAACATGATCGGTTTAAGCAGATAGTTGGTTTCTTCTACTTCTTCTTGTCGATCGTTCTTTTCAGCTATTTTGATCATTCTTATTGTGATATATAAATAGCCTACATCAAGAACGGATGTCATTCGTCACACCTTCAGCGCCATTTGGAGCTCTGGTGCTTATCCTTCGGCGATGTGTCCGATTTCAGCCAGCGTTTACTGGGTTCGCTCTCCGTCAGCCTTTGGCTGTCCCCAGCCAACCTGAAAGGCAGCAGGTTAGATAGCTGATTTAACGTAATTCAATGTAAATTTAACCCGTCTGTAGTATGGTAGTCTAGAATAGATACAATACAATAACAAGAATAGATACAACACAATAACGAGAATAGATACAGTGCAATAACAACAATAGATACAACACAATAACGAGAATAGATACAACGCAATAGCAAGAATAGATACAACACAATAACAAGAATAGATACAACACAATAACAAGAATAGATACAACGCAATAGCAAGAATAGATACAACACAATAACAAGAATAGATACAACACAATAACAAGAATAGATACAATGCAATAACAAGAATAGATACAACACAATAACAAGAATAGATACAACACAATAACAAGAATAGATACAACACAATAACAAGAATAGATACAATGCAATAACAAGAATAGATACAATGCAATAACAAGAATAGATACAACACAATAACAAGAATAGATACAACACAACAACGAGAATAGATACAACACAATAACAAGAATAGATACAAACAATAACAGAATAGATACAACACAATAACAAGAATAGATACAATGCAATAACAAGAATAGATACAATGCAATAACAAGAATAGATACAACACAATAACAAGAATAGATACAATGCAATAACAAGAATAGATACAATGCAATAACAAGAATAGATACAACACAATAACAAGAATAGATACAACACAATAACAAGAATAGATACAACGCAATAGCAAGAATAGATACAAACAATAACAAGAATAGATACAAACAATAAAAGAATAGATACAACACAATAACAAGAATAGATACAACGCAATAGCAAGAATAGATACAACACAATAACAAGAATGAAAGTATTAACAAAAGTAACAAATGCTAAAGCAATATCTTAATCTAACATCAAGTAAACTCCGTACAGAAATAAAACAAAACAACACAAGAAAGAAATGCCTGACAGATGACATTTTGCAGTTAATGGACGCGATAAGATAAAATAACAAAATGGACGGAGAAATATGAGCAACTAAACAAGAGAAATAAAAGCGAACTGCAGGACAACAAAAGAACATTGGCTCAATCTGAGATGCAGTGAACTAGAAAAACATGATATAAAAAAAGGCATAAAATCTTTGCACATAAAAGTAAATGAAATAACAGAGAGAAAAATAAACGCACTGAATGTATGTACAATAAAACAATACCAACAAATTGTTGGAATTTTAATTAAAAGAACCCACCAAAAAGTTGTTGGACAAGGATATAATGGTTCGACCGACATGACAGGGAAGGAAGGAAGGAAGGAAGGAAGCCCGCGTGCCCAGCGTGTTCGTAGCGCGTTGGACTGTGTGTGACAAGCCCTCTGTTAGTGCGGGTTCAATTCGGCGGGCTCGTAGAAAAAGCCACAGGTTCCCTCGATTTACGGTGTTCGTGGCACCGAACCGAAGGGTTACAATGTCCATGGCACCGAGCCGAAGAGCTGAAAGCTCAAGTGCTTCTGGATCGAAAAAAAAACAAATTAAAAAAAAAAAACAGCAAAGGAAAGAACAATTTACCTTATTATTATTAGGCAATATAGAATGTTTATATTTTCTTAATGACAGTTTCAATTAGCTTAACTAATATTTTTTTAATGCTGACAATCATCATCATCAATCATCATTAAGTAGCTTGTCCCTTCCGGAATCTGGCTCACATTAGTCCTGAAAACTTTCTCTTCTGTGCAAGTTGACCGGCGTCAGCAACAGTCATTCTCAGATCGTCAATGAAATCTTGCACCCATCGTCTTCTAGGTCTTTCTCTCGTTCTTCATCCAGGCATCATTCGCTTCAAAATTATCTTCTCTAGGCACTCGTGTCGTTTGATGTGTTCGAAATATTTAATTTTCCTTGATGTTATGCTCTTTAATAGTCAACTCTCTTTAATATCAAGCTGTTCAGAACAGAAGCATTTGTTCTTTTCTCTGTTCATTATATTTTAAGACTCTTCTGTAGCATTTGTTCTTTCTCTGACAATAATATTTAAGTCCTTCTGTAGCATGTCTTCTCTGTCCAAATCAATTCTAAGTCACTCCACAACCGCGACAATATTAAAAAAAATACCAGATTTGAAATTCAGCCTCGAAAAACAGCCGTCCGACCAAAACAAAACCAGCTGTCCATGCAAATATTACAGCATAAAACAGCTGCTAGATCGTCGGCGACTTTCTCCCCGTCAGTTTTTGAATATGCAGTTATATACACAACCACAATGCATGCAAAACAACAAGCACTCCAAAACAAATTCACAGCTCACAGGGTCCTTCCACACATTCATTTCAGAAGCAGTGTGACTAAACCAGATCCTACAAGCTCAAACATGAGGAAAAATACGCTATCAGCCGCGCATATAAGCAAGTAATACTCCGGTATAAACGGTTCACACGGTTTTCCGCCATGTTGTTATATCTTATAAAAAACAAATTCTACATTAAGTTAAGTAAGCATTACATGTAGGCATTTGTATACATTACATGTAGGCATTTGTATACATTACATGTGGGCATTTGTATACATTACATGTGGGCATTTGTATACATTACATGTAGGCATTTGTATACATTACATGTAGGCATTTGTATACATTACATGTAGGCATTTGTATACATTACATGTGGGCATTTGTATACATTACATGTAGGCATTTGTATACATTACATGTGGGCAGTTGTATACATTACATGTAGGCATTTGTATACATTACATGCAGGCATTTATATACATTACATGTGGCATTTGTAACTTACGGTAGGAGCTGATTTTTTTACTGATCCAGAAGCTACTGAGCTTTGCTCTTCGCTCAGTGCATTTGATATCGTAACCCTTCGGTTCCGAGTGCCATGAACACCGTGAGTCATGGTGAACTACTGTGGCTTTTCTCAGTGCGGAATTGAACCCGCACTACAGGGCTTGTCACCTGTAGTCAAACCGCATAGAGATACGATGGCAGGCGGCAGTGTGTGAGCTCGATTCTTGACTCTCGCAGCAAAGTTCGTTCCTTAAGTCGTCCTCTCTTTCTTGAACCCTTAGCATCCAACTTCAGTGAATATTCTTTGATCGTTTCGTCCAACATATCTCCATCTTCTCCTTCTTATGACAGTTGTTACTAGTGGTTGACCAAACATTTCTTTGATTTCATCATTCCTGAATTTTTCATTATATTCATTATTTTTCGCAGACATCTATTTTCAAATACCATTCAACTTACTTTCTTTATCTTTTATCTGTAGATTTATACGGACGGTAAAAATAGACATCACCGTTCAAGCAAACTAACAAACTACTGAACGTATAAGTGGTGCCATCACCGTTCAGAAAGCAATAACAAACTACTGAACGTATAAGTGGTGTCCTAGAAAATCAACGAGCTCGTTTTTCTGTGGTTGATAGCGAAGTCGTGTAAAGGATATGTTATGAATGTCACTTTCATGCATTACATACCTTGTTTATCGTCAACCATCTTGAGAAGGAGGCAAGTTGGACATGTAATACTATGTAGAAAACAAACTAACAACGTATTTGCTAAATAAAATACCGGCTAAAGATAAACAAACTTAACAATGTCACTTTTTTTTTTTTTCGTCACTTTCACTCAGACAAGTTTCATCTTGAAACTGATTTTCGTAAAATCGTTTTCACATTTCTTACAATGCACGTCACGATCTTGAAATTCACTTTCACTGCATGTACCAATGTACTCTAATTAGTTTCCTCGATCAGGCAATTTTCTCCGACTTCAGAGGTACTCACGTTATCGTCCTGAGTAAGACCAGGACTCGAACTAATGCTACAGTAGGTTCGAACCGACTATGAGCGTCACAGCAGCAAAGGGACTACTGTCAATACTTGGAGTCCCACAAATGTCACTTGATATTTTTTAAATAAAAACATAAAAATAACAAAAACATAACAATGTTACTTGATATTTGTTAAATAAAAAACGAATAAAGATAACAAAAACATAACAATGTTACTTGATATTTGTCAAATAAAAAACGACTAAATATAACAAAAACATAACAATGTTACTTGATATTTGTTAAATAAAAAACAAGTAAAGATAACAAAAACATAACAATGTTACTTGATATTTGTTAAATAAAAAAAAAAAAAAAAAAAACGACTAAATATAACAAAAACATAACAATGTTACTTGATATTTGTCAAATAAAAAACGACTAAAGATAAAAAAACATAACAATGTCACTTGATATTTGTTAAATAAAAAAAAAAAAAAACGACTAAATATAACAAAAACATAACAATGTTACTTGATATTTGTTAAATAAAAAACGAATAAAGATAACAAAAACATAACAATGTTACTTGATATTTGTTAAATAAAAAACGATTAAAGATAACAAAAAAGTTACAATAATTTTACAAAGTGAAAAAAAAAGTACATATATGCTTTTCTACTGTCTTGTTCAATGTCCATGCTTCACACTCATGCACGTTGCTGCTGGGAGTATTCATGGTCTTAGTATTCTGATCTTTGTTGTCCTATCAGTTTCAAATATTCTTTAGTCTTGGAGAGCTAGTTATCCTAACAGTTTCAAATCTTCTTTAGTCTTGGAGAGCTAGTTATCCTATCAGTTTCAAATCTTCTTTAGTCTTGGAGAGCTAGTTATCCTATCAGTTTCAAATCTTCTTTAGTCTTGGAGAGCTAGTTGTCCTATCAGTTTCAAATCTTCTTTAGTCTTGGAGAGCTAGTTGTCCTATCAGTTTCAAATCTTCTTTAGTCTTGGAGAGCTAGTTGAATGTGTTATTTAAAGAAGCTCGATTGTAGGGCTAGCAATGGTGCGTAAGAAATAAATGTCTGTGGTTCGAATCTTGTGTTTGGTATTTTGTTTATTTCTGGAAGCCTTTAATACTTACTTGTTCACTGTATATTTATTCATCATATTCATTGGCTTCGGTACTTCCTCTGGGGTTCTCATATTCATTGGCTTCGGTACTTCCTCTGTGGTTCTCATATTCATTGACTCCGGTACTTCCTCTGTGGTTCTCATATTCATTGACTTCGGTACTTCCTCTGGGGTTCTCATATTCATTGGCTTCGGTACTTCCTCTGTGGTTCTCATATTCATTGACTTCGGTACTTCCTCTGGGGTTCTCATATTCATTGGCTTCGGTACTTCCTCTGTGGTTCTTACAACTTGTTATTCTTTCTTTAGTAGTTTGTAAGGTAATGCTTGTTCTTTTTATTTTCATTTTCCTATTTCCATCTCTTGGTAGAAGTGAACTGAGATATACGAAACATTTCTTATTTGATATTTTCTCTCTATTGAAATATATATCCACTGTTATGTTTGTTTGATGATGTTCTACTATTAGACTTAGTAAAAGAGAATTGTACAACACAATCTTTCACATAATGTTATCAGTGGCAAAACACGTCAAAACAAAGTGCAATACACAGCGAAGTTTCCACCAAACATGAACGCTGTCATCAAACAATAGAAGAAAATTAGTCAGGATAAAGATGAAGTGTTTATGCAGACACAATGCTGGGAGTATCAAGAAGAGACCGGTTTAGAAATGACGACCTCAGGGAAAACAAATGAGTACAACATCAGTAGTGAACCTCATCAAGAAACAACAAATTAAATGTTTCGTCCACATAAGCAGATTATCAACAGACAGTGCGCCACAAAGGACAATGTTACTCCGATACAATGGATACAAAGCAAAAGGCAGGCCACGCAAAAGGTGGACTTCAGAGATAACAGAGACGACGAAAACCACTGTTTATGAAGCGCATACAAAAACCCTTTCTAGAACTCTCTTCTTATACTGAAGCTGTGAGACAAAACAGGATTAGAGAATAGAAGAAGAAAACATCAGAAAATATTGTCAATGAGCAAATGTTTTAAGATATTTCAGTCTTGTAGTATGTTCTTACTGTTTCTCTTCTCTAAATGTATACCATTCTTTTATATTCTTGGTCTTTGTCTATTCTTGGTCTTCTTCTATTTCTCTATTCTTTGTCTTCCTCTATTTCTATATTCTTGGTCTTCCTCTATTTCTATATTCTTGGTCTTCCTCTATTTCTCTATTCTTGGTCTTCCTCTATTTCTCTATTCTTGGTCTCCTCTATTTCTATATTTTTGGTCTTCCTCTATTTCTCTATTCTTGGTCTTCCTCTATTTCTCTATTCTTGGTCTTCCTCTATTTCTCTATTCTTGGCCTTCTTCTATTTCTCTATTCTTGGTCTTCCTCTATTTCTCTATTCTTGGCCTTCTTCTATTTCTCTATTCTTGGTCTTCTTCTATTTCTCTATTCTTGGCCTTCCTCTATTTCTCTATTCTTGGTCTTCCTCTATTTCTCTATTCTTGACCTTCTTCTATTTCTCTATTCTTGGCCTTCTTCTATTTCTCTATTCTTGGTCTTCCTCTATTTCTCTATTCTTGGCCTTCTTCTATTTCTCTATTCTTGGTCTTCTTCTATTTCTCTATTCTTGGTCTTCCTCTATTTCTCTATTCTTGGTCTTCCTCTATTTCTCTATTCTTGGTCTCCTCTATTTCTATATTTTTGGTCTTCCTCTATTTCTCTATTCTTGGTCTTCCTCTATTTCTCTATTCTTGGTCTTCCTCTATTTCTATATTTTTGGTCTTCTTCTATTTCTCTATTCTTGGTCTTCCTCTATTTCTCTATTCTTGGCCTTCTTCTATTTCTCTATTCTTGGTCTTCCTCTATTTCTCTATTCTTGGCCTTCCTCTATTTCTCTATTCTTGGTCTTCCTCTATTTCTCTATTCTTGGTCTTCTCTATTTCTCTATTCTTGGTCTTCCTCTATTTCTCTATTCTTGGTCTTCTTCTATTTCTCTATTCTTGGTCTTCCTCTATTTCTCTATTCTTGACCTTCCTCTATTTCTCTATTCTTGGTCTTCCTCTATTTCTCTACTCTTGGTCTTTCTCTATTCCTATATTCCTGGCTTTCCTCTATTTCTCTATTCTTGACCTTCCTCTATTTCTCTATTCTTGGCCTTTCTCTATTCTTGGATTCCTCTATTTCTCTATTCCTGGCTTTCCTCTATTTCTCTATTCCTGGTTTTCCTCTATTTCTCTATTTTTGGTTTTCCTCTATTTCTCTATTCTTGGCATTCTTCTTGATTAAGTTCCAACTGTGATACATTTCTTTCATCTCTTCATCTACTGTTATCCACGAGGTTGCTTTGAGTCTTTCCCGTTTTGGTTGACCATCTTCTCTGGTCACTTCCATATTCAAGCCAACTCTTGCAATCTTGTAGCTTTCTATCTTTTCTTCTTTTCTTGCCTCTAATCCTGTTTTCTCTGGTGTCCGTTTAAGAAGAGATTTCTAGAATGAGCTTTTGTGTGCGCTTCATAAATAGTGTCTTTCGTCGCCTCTGTTATTTCTGATGTCCACATTTTGCGAGGCCGGCATTTTACTTTGTATTGGTGCAATATTGCTCTATGAGTCGTACTGTTTGTTGGTAATCTGCTTATGTGGTCGAACTTTTAATTTGTTATTTCTTGATGAAGTTCAGTACTGATGTTGTACACACTTTTTTCCTGATATCTTCATTTGTAGTTTTCTATATGTCATATTGACCGAAGTGAACCTGGCTATTAGTCCAAGTTAAGTTCGTGTCAATCATATTGAATCAAACAGCTAGACTTGTATTCATATTCAAAAACTGGAATTCAATACAAATAACCGAAACAAATGTTTGAGAAATCGAAGAATAATTCAAGCAAAATGTTTCCCGAGGCATCGCTTACCATTTAACGTGGTTTGGTAAAAGAAACGAGCGCGCTAACAAGTACCATAGAATTAAGATAACTACTATACACGACTTGATCGACATTTTACTCCACGCTGTCTCAATCCAGACACGAAAATTGCTTAAAAACAGATGCGACAAAACGAAAAGTAATTAGTTATCGGTTGTCTTCTCTTGAAAAATCAATATTGGTGTGATATGAGTCAGAGAACGGTAAGGGAAATAATCAATATAATACTTACTTTCATAGTTGTGTTATGTGTGTGTCGGTATGTGTGTCGGTATGTGTGTTGTGTATATCGGACGTAAGTTAGGTAGCCATGGTTTTAGTTTCACAGTAACAGGTTGCACCATAATTGCCCGTTCCTATTTCAGCGATGAATACTCATTATTGTGATCTCGTGAAGGAAACAGAAGTCGCGACACTTTTTCTTCTTCTTCTTCTTTGCGTTCGTTCTTTCGACCAATTTTAATCACTCTTTGTGATATGTTTAATCTTTGCCAAGAACATGTTTACGTTGCACATTGGTTTTGGTAGGTCCTAAACGGATATACTTCTACACGTTTAGGACACGTGCATCCGATTTCAGCCACACTCCTTAGACGCCTCTTACGACATGCGTGGCAGGTAACAGTGGTTCTATTCTTTACACTCCAAATCTGGACCCCGGTAACCACTCGGGCGGTGTGGGGGTTCACTTTTCACACTATTTTATTTTCTGTCTCTTCTGTGATTTGTTCCAATCTTTACATTGTAATAATGAATTGTTATATACTAAACACTAACTGTTTAACCGATCGCTGACGTGATCAGTTGGTTAGAGCATTGATAGACTTTGCCTGAGTAGGTGTCTCCGCAGCACTAAGTATATTACTACATGCCTAGAGTTGTTGGAGATTTCTCTGTCTGAAAGAAAGCTGGGTACTCTACCCCACTTATACATGGGGAAAAGGGTGAAAACGCATACTTCCTGAGGGTTTAAAGAAGAAGAACTTTGAGCATTGCATTGATAATCGCTTTCCAGTGCAAGTTCGCTGCAGTCAAATTATTGATATACACTTATTATTCACATAAACTAAACATATTCTTGTAAGAAGCTAATGGGTTGGGTGATTGGTGCGACACTGAGAGGTGAAATTCAGTCAGAATATTTTTTGTTTTTGTCCACGATAGTTGTGTATATTCAGAAAATTAAAAAAAAATAAAGCTAGTCGCCGGCGATATAGAAGTTCCATTAAGCAGTGATGCTGTTTTCTGTCAGGGCGGCTGCATTTACGACATGAATTGAAAATTCAAGTGGAGGAGAGTTGATGTTGGCACTCTGTCGGCTACCTATTGCATTTAACGTGCGTGAAAGCTACCAGTTTGTGTCAGACTCGCCCGAGTGGTTACCAGGGCCAAAATTTGGGGTGTAAAGAATAGAACCACTGTTACCTGCCACGCATGTCGTAAGAGGCGTCTAAGGAGGTGTGGCTGAAATCGGATGCACGTGTCCTAAACGTGTAGAAGTATATGCGTTTAGGTCCTACCAAAACCAATGTGCAACGTAAACATGTTCTTGGCAAAGATCAAAACATATCACAAAGAGTGATTAAAATTGGTCGTAAAGAACGAACGCAAAGAAGAAGATCTTCCACACCATGCACCTCGAGATTTATCCCCTGCTATCTACAAACATACCCCCACAAAACAAACAAAACAAACATATTCCCTCTCCCTCCCTTCCCCAACTTACTTCATACATATCTCCTTCTGCCAGATATACCCACCAGCGCTCTCTTGTGTTTTGATTGACTGATAGGAGCATTATCATTGCACTTGTGTAAATAACAGTGTGTGCTCCAATCACTTTCTTACACAGGTAGATCTCAGCGGCAGTGTACGAGCTCCACAACATCATGGTGGATCCCAGATATCATTTTAAGATAGTAAAATAAACATAAAAAAGAATTTTGACTTTGAGTTTTTAAAATGAAATTTGCCAGACTCTATTTGGGTACACGAGAAACAATAGAAAATAATCAATTTTGTTATGTTGGTCAAAGAAAAATACAGGCAGAGGATTTGCAGCCTACCCTTGTCAACTTTCGATTGTTCTTTTATGTGCTCAACTTGAATACGGGACCTACGCTTTATTGATCGTCTTTGATATGACCTTCTTGACCTTCATGACCTTCATGATATTTGATAGGAGAAGCGTCTGGTTGCATGGATTCAAGCGCTGCCCCTATGCGGGAGAGCCATGTTAAATTCTCGGTAAAGCTAAGATTTTTTTTCTGTTGTAGGCATAATGAAAAATCCTAACCTGATCAGCTCCGCGGCGACTGCATAAGACATGTGGCCATTAAATTCATCAGACGCTCGTCCCACCTGTCCTACACCGCCTAAAAGTGGTACTACATGCAGCAACGACAACTTTGTTCTCTCGATATATGAGACCATAAACTCGACATTACATACATTCAGATGTAAGATCAATATTACATACATTCAGATGTAAGATCAATATTACATACATTCAGATGTAAGATCAATATTACATACATTCAGATGTAAGATCAATATTACATACATTCAGATGTAAGATCAATATTACATACATTCAGATGTAAAATCAATATTACATACATTCAGATGAAAGATCAATATTACATACATTCAGATGTAAGATCAATATTACATACATTCAGATGTAAGATCAATATTACATACATTCAGATGTAAGATCAATATTACATACATTCAGATGTAAGATCAATATTACATACATTCAGATGTAAGATCAATATTACATACATTCAGATGAAAGATCAATATTACATACATTCAGATGTAAGATCAATATTACATACATTCAGATGTAAGATCAATATTACATACATTCAGATGTAAGATCAATATTATATACATTCAGATGTAAGATCAATATTATATACATTCAGATGGAGGATCAACATTACATACATTCAGATGTAAGATCAATATTACATACATTCAGATGTAAGATCAATATTACATACATTCAGATGTAAGATCAATATTACATACATTCAGATGTAAGATCAATATTACATACATTCAGATGTAAGATCAATATTACATACATTCAGATGTAAGATCAATATTACATACATTCAGATGGAAGATCAATATTACATACATTCAGATGGAAGATCAATATTACATACATTCAGATGTAAGATCAATATTACATACATTCAGATGTAAGATCAATATTACATACATTCAGATGTAAGATCAATATTACATACATTCAGATGTAAGATCAATATTACATACATTCAGATGGAAGATCAATATTACATACATTCAGATGGAAGATCAATATTACATACATTCAGATGGAGGATCAATATTACATACATTCAGATGGAAGATCAATATTACATACATTCAGATGGAAGATCAATATTACATACATTCAGATGGAGGATCAATATTACATACATTCAGATGGAAGATCAATATTACATACATTCAGATGGAAGATCAATATTACATACATTCAGATGGAAGATCAATATTACATACATTCAGATGGAGGATCAACATTACATACATTCAGATGGAAGATCAATATTACATACATTCAGATGGAGGATCAACATTACATACATTCAGATGGAAGATCAATATTACATATATTCAGATGGAGGATCAATATTACATACATTCAGATGGAGGATCAATATTACATACATTCAGATGGAGGATCAATATTACATACATTCAGATGAAGGATCAATATTACATACATTCAGATGAAGGATCAATATTACATACATTCAGATGGAGGATCAATATTATATACATTCAGATGAAGGATCGACATTATATACATTCAGATGGAAGGATCAATATTACATACATTCAGATGAAGGATCAATATTACATACATTCAGATGAAGGATCAATATTACATACATTCAGATGTAAGATCAATATTACATACATTCAGATGAAGGATCAATATTATATACATTCAGATGAAGGATCGACATTATATACATTCAGATGGAAGGATCAATATTACATACATTCAGATGAAGGATCAATATTACATACATTCAGATGAAGGATCAATATTACATACATTCAGATGTAAGATCAATATTACATACATTCAGATGGAGGATCAATATTACATACATTCAGATGTAAGATCAATATTACATACATTCAGATGTAAGATCAATATTACATACATTCAGATGTAAGATCAATATTACATACATTCAGATGTAAGATCAATATTACATACATTCAGATGTAAGATCAATATTACATACATTCAGATGGAAGATCAATGGAAAAATATGCCTATCGCTCCATATGGGAACAGACCGAGCACATTTGAAGCGTGAGGCGAGCAGTTTACCTCCACGCCACAAAGAACTCACCCTCCCCCTTCCTCCTTAAAGTAGCAAATGTTCAAACACCACATTGATAGGTCACATTCTTTGACACCTTCACTTCCGTACCTGATGCTCCTCTCTTCTGGAATCTGCAGACAAGTGTCATTACTAAATCGGTGGTAACTTGAGAATGTCTTCTGGTGTTGTGTGTGTGTATTTCCTTTCAGGTGTGTATGAGTACATGTCTGTGTGTGTGCAGGTGTGTGTGCGTGTGTGTGTGTGCGCGCGAGAATTCGGGCGCGTATTTCGAAGCAAATATCGTTATCTAATGTTATATATAATTTTTGTTTATTCTCAAAGTCATGTACGAGAATACTAACTGCGAAAAATAATGAACATAAAATGTGACGAATTCAGGAGAAGTGATGAAATCAGAGAAATGTCTGACCAACCACAAGTAACAACTGTTATAAGAAGAGAAGATAGAGATATGTTGGGCATACTCTGAGAAGAAATGATCAAAGAAGCAGACATTAAGTCTATTGACAGGGACGTGCGGTATATTTTCTCAGTATGATGCAAGTCTTCGAAGTGCCGTTCCTTAAATTGTTTTTGCTTTAAATAACCTCCAATTGTAATTTTGATTTTGGTGCTTACGCCGCCGACGACCTTACTATTCCGCCTCATGCCACCACCACTCTGTATCATAGCACGTCACGGTCCTGTCTATTGACACTGAAAGAGAGCAGTTTGACTTATGTCTAGTTTATGTAAGTGTCCTGTATTCAACAAAGATCATTTGACTGAGACGCTGACTTTGTGACTGAACTTATTTTCCTTCAGATTTAGATGAGAATATCGTTATTGTACTTGAGACATGTCTATATGTTATCCAAACTTCTTCACAATGTCTCCAACAGTGTCCAGCGACTAACTGTACCAGTTCGATGTTGATTGGTAATAAGCCTGCTGCTCTGCTCTTTCAATTTTCAATCCAAGCTCTTAAATTCTAGATGTTGCTGCAGATGGATTAGATGAAAGTTCTTTGGCTGCCACACTCTCTCTATGAGTGTATCCTCTTCTTTCTTCTTCTTAGTGTTCGTTCTTTACGACTAATTTGATCATTCTTGTCGCGATATATAATTAATCTTTGACAAGAATGACTATACAGTAAAGACTGGTTCATAAACCCCTACCTGTTGTGTATCGTACCATACAAGTGTAGAACAGGGCTTCCGAATTTTGTCCTACGGGAAATGTTTTGAGTTTGTCTCGGTAATAGTCAGTCCCCGCACTTTCCATTCGTTCGTCTATATCAGCGTTTTCCAAACTTTTTCGACCCACCGCCCACTTTGCACGGCATAAACTTTGTAACGCCCCCTCCCCATTATAACAGTTTGCCAACGCCCCCCATATATATACATGCTCTATTTTCACTTTGACATAGCAAATTGATATATATTTCTGTCATACATGGTCAATTTTCAAATGATTTTATACATGAAATAGAAAATTGATAAAAAAAATGGATCGTGTAAGATTGGCATAAGATGAATTAAAATGCAGAATTCAAATTTTTAATGATTATTCAATCGCAAAATCAAGAAAAAATCCCCCAAAATGCTTTTGAACCCACTATCGCCCCCTGGAAAGCTTCAGCGCCCACAGAGGGCGATTCCCCACTTTGGAAACGTCTATATTCATAGCTCTTTAACGATCATTTGTTGTCGTATATTTGGGTTTTATGATCTTCACCTAAGAGTATGTCTACACTGTGCGCCTTTTCTGACCATATGAGGTCGTTCCGGATTTGGAACATTCTCAGCCATTTGGGACACTTGGGCTTGTCATATGAACGATCAATTTTCGGCTTCTGAGGACATTTATAATGTCAGCTCTATATAGTGGTTGGGTCCCCGATATTTATGGCAGAGCTAGCCTTAAATTAGAAAAATGACAATATATTTGTTTTCTTACCTTATGTCTTTTTCTTCTTCTTCTTCTTCAAAAGCTCCATATTAATCATTTGTTAACCACTCTTTGTATATTGTATGTGATCTGAGCCTAAGAGTGTTTGTACGGTGTTAGCGCCTACAAGTAGACTAGCACATCCAAATTCTGCGACGATTTTTATTTACTAGGGTAGTTTTCCTTGACCCCTACCTCAGTGGCCTCTTACGACATACCTTGTAGGTTGCAGTGTTACAATTCTTTACTCCCCTTGCAAATCCCGGCAACACACAGGAGGTTCTTCTTCTTTGCGTTCGTTCTTTCGACCAATTTTAATCACTCTTTGTGATATGTTTGATCTTTGTCAAGAACGTGTATACGTTGCACATTGGTTTGGTAGGCCCCTAAACGCATAGACTTCTACATGTTTAGGACACATGCATCCGATTTCATCCAAACCTCCTTAGTCGCCTCTTACGACATGCGTGACAGGTAACAGTGTTTCTATTCTTTACACCCCAAATTTGGGCCCCGGTAACCACTCAGGCGCACAGGAGGTTAATTTTTGTAATGCTGTAAATACGTGTATTTGTTTAGATCACCCATTTACTCAGTATTACGGCAGCATCCCCACGATCTGACCACCTCAGATATGTAGGCTTCCGTACATCGTCTTATTACCATCGGCACCCAGTAGAAATAAAACGAATATTTTTCTGAGAATTGTTGATTCCTATAGTGATTCAGTCCATTGTCTGCGCACCAAACCAGCCTCTATCGTCTAGATCAGCGATTCTCAAACTTTGTATTACATCGGACCCCCGTTTAAGTACATTTTATTGCGCGAACCCCACAAGTTTCTACATTTACAAATGAACAGGAATGAATTATCTTTGTGTTACAATAGTAAGCAATGTCTGCAATCTAATCAACAAAGAACACGTTAGATTATCTTTGTGTTACAATAGTAAGCAATGTCTGCAATCTAATCAACAAAGAACACGTTAGATTATCTTTGTCTTACAATAGTAAGCAATGTCTGCAATCTAATCAACAACAAAAGAAACATTAGATCTATAATTAGGCTTAATTATAATTTATTTTTGCGTTTGAAATATCAAAATCATAATATTCTTCAAGTACTTGAGGACCTCCCCCTCCCCACCGTGAGGCCATGGACCCTCGGAGTTCGCAAACTCAGTTTGGGAAACACTGTTCTAGATCATACTCAATGAATCATTCAGAATGTTCTAGATCATACTCAATGAATCATTCAGAATGTTCTAGATCATATTCAATAAATCATTCAGAATGTTCTAGATCATATTCAATAAATCATTCAGAATGTTCTAGATCATATTCAATAAATCATTCAGAATGTTCTAGATTATACTCAATGAATCATTCAGAATGTTCTAGATCATATTCAATGAATCATTCAGAATGTTCTAGATCATATTCAATAAATCATTCAGAATGTTCTAGATTATACTCAATGAATCATTCAGAATGTTCTAGATCATATTCAATAAATCATTCAGAATGTTCTAGATCATATTCAATGAATCATTCAGAATGTTCTAGATCATATTCAATAAATCATTCAGAATGTTCTAGATTATACTCAATGAATCATTCAGAATGTTCTAGATCATATTCAATGAATCATTCAGAATGTTCTAGATCATATTCAATAAATCATTCAGAATGTTCTAGATTATACTCAATGAATCATTCAGAATGTTCTAGATCATATTCAATAAATCATTCAGAATGTTCTAGATCATATTCAATGAATCATTCAGAATGTTCTAGATCATATTCAATAAATCATTCAGAATGTTCTAGATTATACTCAATGAATCATTCAGAATGTTCTAGATCATATTCAATGAATCATTCAGAATGTTATAGATCATATTCAATAAATCATTCAGAATGTTCTAGATCATATTCAATAAATCATTCAGAATGTTCTAGATCATATTCAATGAATCATTCAGAATGTTCTAGATCATATTCAATAAATCATTCAGAATGTTCTAGATCATATTCAATAAATCATTCAGAATGTTCTAGATCATATTCAATAAATCATTCAGAATGTTCTAGATCATATTCAATGAATCATTTAGAATGTTCTAGATCATATTCAATGAATCATTTAGAATGTTCTAGATCATATTCAATGAATCATTCAGAATGTTCTAGATTATACTCAATGAATCATTCAGAATGAACGATTATGTTGTTTCCTCTTTGAAATGATCATTAAATCCTTCACATAACCAACTGAATAATTAGTAGCACATTTATTTGAAGGACACGTCAAACGTTGAAGAAATGATATCAAGAGGAAGAATCGATAGTATAACGAGGGCTGGGGATCAATTAAGAGAAAATATCAAGAAGGAACAACTGGTGTGTACGCAGAATAGAGGGACTGAGATGGTATGATAGAATCACAAATGTAGAATTTATTTAGAGAACAAGACAGATTCCAATGAACCAAGACGCTAAGAAAGGACGCTGGCGCTGGATAGGACACACTTTGAGAAATCCTGGGGGATATAACAAGAAGGGTCCTTTCCTGGAACCCAGGAACAACGAAAGAAGGGGAGGCTAAGAAATACACAGAGGCGGGATTTGGAGGCAGATATCAACAATATAGAGAAGAGATGGAGGGAGCTGCAGGAGATAGTTAGAGATAGGAAGACTTGGCAGGAGTTGGTTGAGTGTCTATGCCTCAATCCGTGTTAAAAAAGCAGAGAGAGAGAGAGAGATGAAGAAGGAACAAGACAGAGAAGTACGAGGGGAAGTGAGAAACGGGAGATGGGAAGAGAATGAAACAAAGAAGAGTACATAATGAAGGAGATTAGGTAGGGGAGATATATGAAGGTGAATAGAAATAACGTGAAGGGAGATGAGAAGACTAAAGAGTTGATAAACATGGCGGTTGAGGAGATCTGGAAGGATGAGGAAGACAAAAGGAAGAAAACAATTGTGAGTAAGTAAAACAGAGAGGTATGAGATTTTGATGTGTACAAGAACATGACGTAAGATATGGAGAGTAAAAGAGAAAGGTAGGGAGAAGAAATGAAGAGATGAAAACACAAAAGAAAGAATGGGGATAAGGAGACTACGACAAGTAAGTGAAAAGAGAGAAAATATGAAGAGTCAATGTGAAGAAATAAGAGGAAGTGGAGAAAACAAAGAGAGTGTGTAAGAGAGAAATGAAAAGAAATGAGAAGAAATAAAGAGAGAGTGTAAGAGAGAAATGGAAGAGAAATGAGAAGAAATATGAGAGTGTAAGAGAGAAATGAAAAAGAATGAGAAGAAATAAAGAGAGTGTAAGAGAGGAAATGGAAGAGAAATGAGAAGAAATAAAGAGAATGTAAGAGAGGAAATGGAAGAGAAATGAGAAGAGATAAAGAAAGTGTGTAAGAGAGAAATGGAAGAGAAATGAGAAGAAATAAGAGAGAGAGTGTAAGAGAGGAAATGAAAAGAAATGAGAAGAAATAAAGAGAGTGTAAGAGAGGGAAAAGGAAGAAAATGAGAAGAAATAAAGAAAGAGAGGAAATGAAGAAAATGAGAAGAAATAAAGAGAGAGTGTAAGAGAGAAATGGAAGAGAAATGAGAAGAAATAAAGAAAGAGAGAAATGAAGAGAAATGAGAAGAAATAAAGAGAGAGTGTAAGAGAGGAAATGGAAGAGAAATGAGAAGAAATAAAGAGAATGTGTAAGAGAGGAAATGGAAGAGAAATGAGAAGAAATAAAGAGAATGTGTAAGAGAGGAAATGGAAGAGAAATGAGAAGAAATAAAGAAGAGAGGAAATGAAAAAGAAATGAGAAGAAATAAAGAGAGTGTAAGAGAGGAAATGGAAGAGAAATGAGAAGAAATAAAGAAAGAGAGAAATGAAAGAAAATGAGAAGAAATAAAGAGAGTAGAGAGGAAATGAAAAAGAAATGGAAGAAATAAAGAAAGAGAGAAATGAAAGAAATAGAAGAAATAAAGAGAAGTGTAAAAAGAAATGGAGAGAAATGAAATGAAAGAAATAAAGAGAGTGTAAGAGAATGGAGAGAAATGAAAAAAAGAAAGTGAAAAAAGAAATAAAGAGAGTGTAAGAGAGGAAATGGAAGAGAAATGAGAAGAAATAAAGAAAGAGAGGGAAAAGAAGAGAAATGAGAAGAAATAAAGAGAGAGTGTAAGAGAGGAAATGGAAGAGAAATGAGAAGAAATAAAGAAATGTAGAGGAAATGGAAAGAAATGAGAAGAAATAAAGAGAAGTGTAAGAGAGAAATGGAAGAGAAATGAGAAGAAATAAAGAGAAGAGAGGAAATGAAGAGAAATGAGAAGAAATAAAGAGAAGTGTAAGAGAGGAAATGGAAGAGAAATGGGAAAAAATAAAGAAAGAGGAAATGAAGAGAAATGAGAAGAAATAAAGAGAGTGTAAGAGAGGAAATGGAAGAGAAATGAGAAGAAATAAAGAAAGAGAGGAAATGAAAGAAATGAGAAGAAATAAAGAGAGTGTAGAGAGGAAATGGAAGAGAAATGAGAAGAAATAAAGAAGAGAGAGAAATGAAAGAGAAATGAGAAGAAATAAGAGAGTGTAAGAGGAAATGGAGAGAAATGAGAAGAAATAAAGAGAATGTAAGAGAGGAAATGAAAGAAATGAGAAGAGATAAAGAAAGTGTAAGAGAGGGAAAAGGAGAGAAATGAGAAGAAATAAAGAGAATGTAAGAGAGAAATGAAGAGAAATGAGAAGAAATAAAGAAAGTGTAAGAGAGGAAATGAAGAAATAAGAAATAAGAGAGAGTGTAAGAGAGGAAATGGAAAGAAATGAGAAGAAATAAGAAAGTGTAAGAGAGAAATGAAGAGAAATAAAGAAATAAGAAGAGAGTGTAAGAGAGGAAATGGAAGAGAAATGAGAAAATAAATCAAGAAATGAAAATATGAACAAAAAAGTAAGATGAGAATGAAAAATGATAAAAAAAATTCTGAGTTAATTGACAAAGCTAAGATAGATGAAATGATTAAAAGCAATGCTTTTACAATTACACAAAAGTCAAATGTTGTTAGGATGACATCTAATACATTTCTGGTGAGGGTTGTTACTTTTCTTTGGGGTCTTAAACCTGGTGAAATATCTTATCTATCTTTGGGCTTAAAGTGAGTGAAGTATCTTATAGCCAGTCTAGCTTCAGTCCTACTTATTGACAGACCTCTAAAGTCATCGTTTCAGGAGATGTCAATTATTCACTTAACGTTGCAACCTTTCATGAAGGGAAAGAGTGGATCCACATAGTTGGCATAATGGCCTACTTCCACAATGTTATCATTATTTTTCTATAACAGAACATCAGGAAAGAAGGTCAGAGGAAGACCACGATACAAGATGGATAGATGACATAATATAATCCTGTAAATAAGCAAAAGCAAAAGTCAATAAGCAAAATCACCCAAGAGACTAGAGCAGCGAAGGACAAAAAAACCCCAAAAAACTCCAGAAAACCACGACACTGTGTGACAGTGTGACAACAAAAGAAGATTAATGTGTAAAATCTCTAACACTTGGCATTTCTATATATCTAAATATTATGACATTCTCTTTTATAAACATATATGTCTAGACTGTAAAATGTGCACATGTCAAATACAAATGGAAACAATGCGTTAACAAATAACACAACTCTCTAGCTCTCTCTCTCTCTCTCTCTCTAGCCTGCAACGCCCCTGGCAATTAGGGCAGCAACGAATGCATACCATTCTTCTTTATTCTTGGACGTTCTTTGTATTGTGTACCAGCTGTGATAAAATTCTTTCACTTCTTGTTCTACTGTTTTCTTCTAGATCGTTTTGTGCAATCAGTTCTTGGTTAGAGATCGTATTTGGCCAGAACGTGCGTAACATCTTTCGCAGACAATTTGTATAGAAGGTGGAGGGACATATCTAGTTCTATCATTCTCCAGCATTCTGATACTTATAGTGAATTTGATAACACACAGCTGAAGTAAATATTAATCTTGGTTCTGATACTGTATTGGGCTGATTTCTAGATCGTCTGAAGTGTTATGAACGCACTTCATGTCTTACTTAGTCTGCTTCTACAGGCAGATCCAACTTCTCCTTCGTGGCTGATAACACTTCCAAGATAGGTAAAAGCAGTAGTATTTAAAACGGATTTTATCTTTTAGTTTGATGACTAGTGCGGGAGTGGCTATGTTCACGAACATTCTAACACAAATCAGCTGGAGTGGCTATGTTCACGAACATTCTAATACAAATCAGCTGGAGTGGCTATGTTCACGAACATTCTAACACAAATCAGCTGGAGTGACTATGTTCACGAACATTCTAACACAAATCAGCTGGAGTGGCTATGTTCACGAACATTCTAATACAAATCAGCTGGAGTGGCTATGTTCACGAACATTCTAATACAAATCAGCTGGAGTGGCTATGTTCACGAACATTCTAACACAAAGCAGCTGGAGTGGCTATGTTCACGAACATTCTAACACAAAGCAGCTGGAGTGGCTATGTTCACGAACATTCTAATACAAATCAGCTGGAGTGGCTATGTTCACGAACATTCTAATAAAAATCAGCTGGAGTGGCTATGTTCACGAACATTCTAACATAAATCAGCTGGAGTGACTATGTTCACGAACATTCTAACACAAAGCAGCTGGAGTGGCTATGTTCACGAACATTCTAATACAAATCAGCTGGAGTGGCTATGTTCACGAACATTCTAATACAAATCAGCTGGAGTGGCTATGTTCACGAACATTCTAACATAAATCAGCTGGAGTGGCTATGTTCACGAACATTCTAACACAAATCAGCTGGAGTGGCTATGTTCACGAACATTCTAATACAAATCAGCTGGAGTGACTATGTTCACGAACATTCTAATACAAATCAGCTGGAGTGACTATGTTCACGAACATTCTAATACAAATCAGCTGGAGTGACTATGTTCACGAACATTCTAACACAAATCAGCTGGAGTGGCTATGTTCACGAACATTCTAATACAAATCAGCTGGAGTGACTATGTTCACGAACATTCTAATACAAATCAGCTGGAGTGACTATGTTCACGAACATTCTAATACAAATCAGCTGGAGTGACTATGTTCACGAACATTCTAACATAAATCAGCTGGAGTGACTATGTTCACGAACATTCTAACACAAATCAGCTGGAGTGGCTATGTTCACGAACATTCTAATACAAATCAGCTGGAGTGGCTATGTTCACGAACATTCTAATACAAATCAGCTGGAGTGACTATGTTCACGAACATTCTAATACAAATCAGCTGGAGTGACTATGTTCACGAACATTCTAATACAAATCAGAGAGACAAAGTTACATTAAAACAATCAACAAATATTTGTAAGCAACTAAAACATGTCTTCCCATCCAAATGTCAGTGAATAAAATATATTTCTCTCTTCTTCTTCTTCAAACGTTCCATATCGATTACTTGTTAATCACTCTTTGTTCTTCTTCTTCAACGTTCCATATCGATTACTTGTTAATCACTCTTTGTTCTTCTTCTTCAAACGTTCCATATCGATTACTTGTTAATCACTCTTTGTTCTTCTTCTTCAAACGTTCCATATCGATTACTTGTTAATCACTCTTTGTTCTTCTTCTTCAACGTTCCATATCGATTACTTGTTAATCACTCTTTGTTCTTCTTCTTCAAACGTTCCATATCGATTACTTGTTAATCACTCTTTGTTCTTCTTCAAACGTTCCATATCGATTACTTGTTAATCACTCTTTGTTCTTCTTCAAACGTTCCATATCGATTACTTGTTAATCACTCTTTGTTCTTCTTCAAACGTTCCATATCGATTACTTGTTAATCACTCTTTGTTCTTCTTCAAACGTTCCATATCGATTACTTGTTAATCACTCTTTGTAATCTGTATGTAATCTTAGCCTAAGAGCAATTGTACGTTGTGCCAGTTATGCATCTACAAGTAGGCCAGTACATTCGATTTATGAGATGCATTTTTATTTACTAGGGTAGCTTCCCTAGGCCACTACTTCAGTCGCCTCTTACGACATGCTTTGTAGGTCGCAGTGGTACTATTCTTTGCTTACATTGAGGGCCCCGGCACCACACCAGCTCCATTTGTCTCTTAAATATAATAGTTTTAATGTTCCTTAAAAATTCGATACCATCTTCCCTATACTACATGGTTCCCTTAATCGATAACACGTTATTACCTTTAGTAGGCTACTGCTTTTACCAAAATCAATACAGGTATTGTAATCACCCACCTTAAACTGTTTCCTTCAGTACGCCTTAGTTTCTACAAGAATGTTTATTTATTATTAATTTCCTCTCCTAGTGGAACAAAGAGCTGTGACGACTTATCGCTACAATTTATAACACACCCTCCTTTAATTTAGCCATCATAATGAAACATTGTTTCAAGTAACTCTGATTTGGTGGGGGTAAATGGGTACTTCACCATCACCAAGAGTGCATTGGGAGGTAGTGGAAGGATGGAGGGGACTTGATATTTTCTATGATAGGAAATACTCCTACACCAACTGTAGAATCATGAACATTTTTTTTTCAGTAGCACTTAAGCTTTTCAGCTCTTCGGCTCAGTGCCATGGACATCGTAACCCTTCGGTTCGGTGCCACGAACACCGTAAATCTGGGGAATCTGTGGCTTTTTCTGCCATCCCGCGGAATTGAACCCGCACACACAGAGGGATAGTCACCCGTAGTCCAACGCGCTACGAACACGCTGGGCAGACGGGCTAACATTTATTAAGAAGGTAGTCTGTTATTTCTCACTTTCTTGGCAGTCCTAGCTTTACCGAATCTTTCTTCTTCTTCTTCTCCTTCGAACGCTCCATATAGATCACTACTTAAACCACTCTTTGTGATTTCTATGTGATCTGAGCCTGAGCGATTGTACGTTGATGCCAGTTATGCGCCTACAAGTAGGCCAGCACATCCGATTTCTGCGAAGCTTTTTATTTACTAGAGTAGATTCCTAGGCTCCTACCTCAGTCGCCTCTTACGACATGCCTTGTAGGTCGCAGTGGTACTATTCTTTGCTCCCTTGCGGGTCCCGGCGTGTCCGTTTTAAAAGCACTTCATTTAAAAAACTGTAATTGGCGGGAAAATTTGCAAGATTTTTCTGAAACATTTATTTTGGAATGTATTCAACCTGTGTATGATGTTGTGTGCTATTTTCCAGCACTCATTACTGTATCTCTGAATGGTGAAATACATTGATGATAAGGAAAGCAAACATTCACACAAAAATCAGTGCAATATTAGACGCCAGGACTACGCCTGAATCCATAACAGGAATAGAAAAAAAATTTTCTACATAATAATAGGATTTTCATTTTATTACCGTTGGAATATCTCTGTCGTTGTCTATATGCAGTGTGAACAATACGTTGTCTATATGCAGTGTGAACAATACGTTGTCTATATGTAGTGTGAACAATACGTTGTCTATATGTAGTGTGCTGTGAAATTCTTCACGCTTGTTGTATCGTTTGATTGATAAAGGCCTTTTGGTCGAAACGTTGCTATGTATTGTCATTGTTTTTGTATTTTGTAAAACTACAGTACTTTGTTATTTCGTGTTTCGCCCTTCTACATAGTTTTACCTCAGTCTCCCCGTTTATCGATATTAATAACAGAAGTGTAGTTGTTAGTGCGTTCACTTCTTAGACTAGTGGTCTAGGTTCAATTCTACAAGTAGGCGTGAGATATTTTCCGACCGTAACGGCTCTCTGTGACGTCTGTGGCTTAGGGGATAGTGACTCAGTCTATTAACCCCGACGTTCTGAGTTCGAATCACGTTGCGAACAGTTTGGTGGATTGACGCGTGAATTTTTACAAAACAACGATGACACCACCCGTTCAGAAAGCAATGGCAAACTACTGAACGTAATAATGCCTAGAAAAATCAGCGTTAAAAAGCTGGTGTTGATTCTCAAAGTCCTGTAAGGATATACAATTAACTTTAACGGCTCTCATGTTGATCCAGCCTCAATTGGTGAGTAACAGGACAAGAACTGGGAAGTAAAGGTGACCGGCGTGATGTTGATCACATCACCCATCGTGTGCCGACGGTCAATGAAAAATACGGGTCTCACACCGTATTACGCTATATACCACGTGGTATAAAAAAGTGTTCCTTTGCTTATTGACTTTACTGTGTAACAACACTACAAGGGTACTTCTATTACTTTCAACTTTTCTTTGAAGATTTAATCTTTTGACTTTCCAGAGATACTTTGATTTATAAATCACGATCCTGACAATGATGGAGTGATGATAGCAAACAGAAGGTTAGAAATCAAGAAGAATGGCAAACTGTAAAAAAAAAATCACAACGAAACAACAAAATCATAAGATAGAAGAAATTGTTCACCAAAGTGAAAGGACATGAACGATGGTTGACCTCGGCATTGATCAATACAGAAAGAAATATGAGATATGAAAACAGAGAAAGAAAACCCCAGGAGGATACAAATCTAGAAATGAAAACCAAGTCAGGGAAAGCTGGAAGAGAAATAAAATAAATAAATAAATAATGGGGAGAAAATTCTAACAAAACATGAATACAAAATGCAATATAAATTTGTAAAAGATTCAGAGAAAAAACCAAAACATAAGCATTGTAGGATGAATTATTGTGTAGGAAATGTTGGGAGCCTAGAGTTGATTGTTTCTTTTGTCAGAGTCAGTAATTTGAAATTCTAGAAGATAACAAAGAATGTAAATAAAAATTGGAGAAATATTCTGTAACAATAGACAATGTAGTAAATTCAGTGGGCGTCTGTAGCTTGAGCGGTTGTGAGCTCGATCACAATACAAGCCTACCTGGTTTAAACTCTGCCGCAGCCAGTTTGAAGCAAATTCGTTTCTGTGGGGTTTTCAAAAGGTAAAACAGACCTCACCGTTCAGAAAGCAATGGCAAACTACTGAACGTATAAGTGGTTTCTAGAAAATCGATGACTCGTTTACTGCTGTTGATGGCTACGTGCAGTACAGGATATATCACGATTTTCATTTCAGTTAATTCAAGTACAGTTGAAATGATGTCATGTAACTAGCTATATATATCTCTCTCGCGATCCCATGTAACCAGATATATTTCTCTCTCTCACGATCCCATGTAACCAGATATATTTCTCTCTCTCACGATCCCATGTAACCAGATATATTCTCTCTCTCCCCCTACAGTTTTTTCCCCGATCCCATGTAACCAGATATATTTCTCTCTCTCTCGATCCCATGTACAAATATTTCTCTTCCCCACGATCTTTAACCATTATACTCTCTCTCGCGATCCCATGTAACCAGATATATATTTCTCTTGTCCATTCCAGAATTTTCTCTCTTCACGATCCCATGTAACCAGATATATTTCTCTCTCTCACGATCCCATGTAACCAGATATATTTCTTCTCCCCGCGATCCCATGTAACCAGATATATTTCTCACTCTCTCTCACGATCCCATGTAACCAGATATATTTCTCTCTCTCTCTCTCACGATCCCATGTAACCAGATATATTTCTCTCTCTCTCACGATCCCATGTAACCAGATATATTTCTCTCTCTCTCTCACGATCCCATGTAACCAGATATATTTCTCTCTCTCACGATCCAATGTAACCAGATATATTTCTCTCTCTCTCACGATCCCATGTAATCAGATATATTTCTCTCTCTCTCGCGATCCCATGTAACCAGATATATTTCTCTCTCTCACGATCCCATGTAACCAGATATATTTCTCTCTCTCCGATCCCATGTAAGATATTTTCTCTCTCTTTTCGATCCCATGTAACCAGATATATTCTCTCTCTCTCACGATCCCATGTAACCAGAATATTTCTCTCTCTCAGCGATCCCATGTAACCAGAAATATTTCTCTCTCTCTCCCCGATCCCATGTAACAGATATATTCTCTCTCTCATGATCCCATGTAACCAGATATTTTTATCTCTCTCGCGATCCTCATGTAACCAGAAATATTTCTCTTTTCACGCGATCCCAGTAACCAGATATATTTTTTTCCTCTCTCACGATCCCATGTAACCAGATATTTCTTCTCTCTCCGATCCCATGTAACCAGATATATTTCTCTCTCTCTCTCACGATCCCATGTAACCAGATATATTTCTCTCTCTCTCGATCCCATGTAACCAGATATATTTCTCTCTCTCTCTCACGATCCCATGTAACCAGATATATTTCTCTCTCTCTCACGATCCCATGTAACCAGATATATTTCTCTCTCTCGATCCAATGTAACCAGATATTTTTCTCTCTCTCTACGATCCCATGTAACCAGATATATTTTCTCTCTCGCGATCCCATGTAACCAGATATATTTTCTCTCTCCGATCCCATGTAACCAGATATATTTCCCCTTCTCACGATCCCATGTAACCAGATATATTTCTCTCTCTCGCGATCCCATGTAACCAGATATATTTCTCTCTCTCACGATCCCATGTAACCAGATATATTTCTCACTCTCTCTCACGATCCCATGTAACCAGATATATTTCTCTCTCTCACGATCCCATGTAACCAGATATATTTATCTCTCTCGCGATCCCATGTAACCAGATATATTTCTCACTATCTCACGATCCCATGTAACCAGATATATTTCTCTCTCTCTCTCACGATCCCATGTAAACAGATATATTTCTCTCTCTCTCGCGATCCCATGTAACCAGATATATTTCTCACTCTCTCACGATCCCATGTAACCAGATATATTTCTCTCTCTCGCGATCCCATGTAACCAGATATATTTCTCTCTCTCAGATCCATGTAACCAGATATATTTCTCTCCCCGCGATCCCATGTAACCAGATATTTTTTCTCTCTCTCACGATCCCATGTAACCAGATATATTTTCTCTCTCGCGATCCCATGAAACCCAAAGATATATTTCTCACTCTCTCACGATCCCATGTAACCAGATATATTTCTCTCTCTCTCCGATCCCATGTAACCAGATATATTTCTCTCTCTCAGATCCCATGTAACCAGATATATTTTCCCCGCAATCCCATGTAACCAGATATATTTATCTCTCTCTCGCGATCCCATGTAACCAGATATATTTCTTTCTCTCTCGCGATCCCATGTAACCAGATATATTTCTCTCTCTCCCAGATCCCATGTAACCAGATATTTTTCTCTCTCGGATCCCATGTAACCAGATATATTTCTCTCTCTCGATCCCATGTAACCAGATATATTTCTACTCTCTCTCCGATCCCATGTAACCAGATATATTTCTCTCTCTCACGATCCCATGTAACCAGATATATTTCTCTCTCTCTCTCACGATCCCATGTAACCAGATATATTTCTCTCTCTCTCACGATCCCATGTAACCAGATATATTTCTCTCTCTCCAGGATCCAATGTAACCAGATATTTTTCTCTCTCTCTCACGATCCCATGTAACCAGATATATTTCTCTCTTCCGATCCCATGTAACCAGATATATTTTCTCTCTCGCATCCCATGTAACCAGATATATTTCTCCTCTCTCACGATCCCATGTAACCAGATATTTTCTCCCCAGATCCCATGTAACCAGATATATTTCTCACTCTCTCACGATCCCATGTAACCAGATATATTTCTCTCTCTCACGATCCCATGTAACCAGACATATTTCTCTCTCTCACGATCCCATGTAACCAGATATATTTATCTCTCTCTGCGATCCCATGTAACCAGATATATTTCTCTCTCTCACGATCCCATGTAACCAGATATATTTCTCTCTCCCTTCACGATCCCATGTAACCAGATATATTTCTCTCTGCGATCCCATGTAACCAGATATATTTCTCTCTTCTACGATCCCATGTAACCAGATATATTTCTCTCTCTCGCGATCCCATGTAACCAGATATATTTCTCTCTCTCTCGCGATCAGATGAAACCAGATATATTTCTCTCTCTGCATCCCATGTAACCAGATATATTTCTCTCTCTCTCACGATCCCATGTAACCAGATATATTTCTCTCCTCGCGATCCCATGTAACCAAATATATTTTTTCTCTCTCACGATCCCATGTTACCAGATATATTTTCTCTCCTCGCGATCCCATGTAACCAGATATATTTCTCTCTCTCACGATCCCATGTAACCAGATATATTTCTCTCTCTGACCAGATATTTTCTGCGATCCCATGTAACCAGATATATTTCTCTCTCTGCGATCCATGTAACCAGATATATTTTTCTCTCTCTCGCGATCCCATGTAACCAGATATATTTCTCGATCCTAACAGATATATTTCTACCTCACGATCCCATGTAACCAGATATATTTCTCTCGCGATCCCATGTAACCAGATATATTTTCTCTCGCGATCAGATGAACCCAGATATTTTCTCTCGGATCCCATGTAACCAGATATATTTCTCTCTCTCTCACGATCCCATGTAACCAGATATATTTCTCTCTCTCGCGATCCCATGTAACCAGATATATTTCTCTCTCTCTCACGATCCCATGTTACCAGATATATTTCTCTCTCTCGCGATCCCATGTAACCAGATATATTTCTCTCTCTCTCTCGATCCCATGTAACCAGATATATTTCTCTCTCTCTCGCGATCCCATGTAACCAGATATTTTTCTCTCTCGCATCCCATGTAACCAGATATAATTTTCTCATGATCCCATGTAACCAGATATATTCTCTCTCTCGCGCGATCCCATGTAACCAGATATATTTCTCTCTCTCTCGCGATCCCATGTAACCAGATATATTTCTCTCCTCCGATCCCATGTAACCAGATATATTTCTTTCTCTCTCGCGATCCCATGTAACCAGATATATTTCTCTCTCTTCCATGTCAGATATTTCTCTCTATCGCGATCCCATGTAACCAGATATATTTCTCTCTCTCTCTCTCTATCGCGATCCCATGTAACCAGATATATTTCTCTCTCTCTCTATCGCGATCCCATGTAACCAGATATATTTCTCTCTCTGCGATCCCATGTAACCAGATATATTTCTTCTCGTCGATCCCATGTAACCAGATATATTTCTTTCTCCGTCGCGATCCCATGTAACCAGATATATTTCTCTCGCGATCCCATGTAACCAGATATATTTCTCTCTCCGCGATCCCATGTAACCAGATATATTTCTTCTCTCTCATGATCCCATGTAACAGATATATTTCTCTCTCTCTCGCGATCCCATGTAACCAGATATATTTCTTTCTCCGTCGCGATCCCATGTAACCAGATATATTTCTCTCTCGATCCCATGAACCAGATATTTCTTCTCCGATCCCATGTAACCAGATATATTTCTCTCTCTCTCTCTCTCTCGCGATCCCATGTAACCAGATATATTTCTCTCTCTGTCGCGATCCCATGTAACCAGATATATTTCTTTCACCGTCGCGATCCCATGTAACCAGATATATTTCTTTCTCCGTCGCGATCCCATGTAACCAGATATATTTCTTTCTCTCTCGCGATCCCATGTAACCAGATATATTTCTCTCTTCTATCGCGATCCCATGTAACCAGATATATTTTTTCTTTCTCGCGATCCCATGTAACTAGATATATTTCGCTCTCTCTCTCTCTATCGCGATCCTATGTAACCAGATATATTTCTCTCTTCTCGCGATCCCATGTAACCATATATTTCTCTCTCTCTCTATGGCGATCCCATGTAACCAGATATATTTCTCTCTCTCTCTCTCGCGATCCCATGTAACCAGATACATATCTCTCTCCCCCGCGATCCCATGTAACCAGATATATTTCTCTCTCTACGATCCCATGTAACCAGATATATTTCTCTCTCTGCGATCCCATGTAACCAGATATATTTTTTTTCTCGCGATCCCATGTAACCAGATATATTTCTCTGCGATCCCATGTAACCAGATATATTTCTTCTCTCTCTGCGATCCCATGTAACCATATATTTCTTCTCTCTCTCTGATCCCATGTTACCAGATATATTTCTCTCTCTCCTCGCGATCCCATGTAACCAGATATATTTTCTTCTCGCGATCCCATGTAACAGATATATTTCTCTCGCGATCCCATGTAACCAGATATATTCTCTCTCTCTCTCCGATCCCATGTAACCAGATATATTTTCTCTCTCTCTTTTATCGCGATCCCATGTAACCAGATATATTTTCTCTCTTTATCGCGATCCCATGTAACCAGATATATTTCTCTCTCTCTCTCTCTCGATCCCATGTAACCAGATATATTTCTCTCTCTCTCGCGATCCCATGCAACCAGATATATTTCTTTCTCCGTCGCGATCCCATGTAACCAGATATATTTTCTCTTCTCGCGATCCCATGTAACCAGATATATTTCTCTCTCTCGCGATCCCATGTAACCAGATATATTTCTTTCTCTCTCGCGATCCCATGTAAACAGATATATTTCTCTTTCGCGATCCCATGTAACCAGATATATTTTCTCTCTCTGCGATCCCATGTAACCAGATATATTTCTCTCTCTCTCTCTCTCGCGATCCCATGTAACCAGATATATTTCTCTCTCTCTCTCTCTCTCTCTCTCTCGATCCCATGTAACCAGATATATTTTCTCTCTCGATCCCATGTAACCATATATATATATATCTCGCGCGATCCCATGTAACCAGATATATTTCTCTCTCTCTCGCGATCCCATGTTACCAGATATATTTCTCTCTCTCTCTCTCGCGCGATCCCATGTAACCAGATATATTTTCTCTCTCTCTCCGATCCATGTAACCAGATATATTTCTCTCTCCGGATCCCATGTAACCAGATATATTTCTCTCTCTCTCTCGATCCCATGTAACCAGATATATTTCTCTCTCTCTCCCGCGATCCCATGTAACCAGATATATTTCTCTCTCTCTCGCGATCCCATGTAACCAGATATATTTCTCTCTCTCCTCTATCGCGATCACATGTAACCAGATATATTTCTCCTCTGCGATCCCATGTAACCAGATATATTTCTCTCTCTCTCGCGATCCCATGTTACCAGATATATTTCTCTCTCTCGCGATCCCATGTAACCAGATATATTTCTCTCTCTCGCGATCCCATGTTACCAGATATATTTTCTCTCTCTCTCTCGCGATCCCATGTAACCAGATATTTTTCTTCTCTCGCGATCCCATGTAACCAGATATATTTCTCTCTCTGCGATCCCATTTAACCAGATATATTTCTTTCTCTCTCGCGATCCCATGTAACCAGATATATTTCTCTCTCTCGCGATCCCATGTAACCAGATATATTTCTCTCTTTTTCTATCGCGATCCGATGTAACCAGATATATTCTCTCTCTTTCTCGCGATCCCATGTAACCAGATATATTTCTCTCTCTCGCGATCCCATGTAACAAGATCTCTCTCTCTCTCTCGCAATCCAATGTAACAAGATCTTTCTCTCTCTTCGCGATCCCATGTAACAAGATCTCTCTCTCCGATCCCATGTAACAAGACTCTTCTTCTCGCGATCCCATGTAACAAGATCTCTCTCTCTCTCTGCGATCCCATGTAACAAGATTTTCTCTCTCTCTCGCGATCCCATGTAACAAGATCTTCTCTCTCCCCGCGATCCCATGTAACAAGATCTCTCTTCTTTTCTCTCGCGATCCCATGAACAAGATCTCTCTCTCTCTCTCTCTCTCTCTCTCTCCAGATCCCATGTAACAAGATCTCTCTCTCTCTCTCTCATGATCCATTACAAGATCTCTCTTTTCTCTGCGATCCCATGTAACAAGATCTTCTCTCTCTCCCCGTGATCCCATGTAACAAGATCTCTCTCTCTCTCTCTCGCGATCCATGTAACAAGATCTTCTTCTCTCTCTGCGATCCCATGTAACAAGATATCTCTCTCTCTCTCGCGATCCCATGTAACAAGATATCTCTCTCTCTCTCGCGATCCCATGTAACAAGATCTCTCTTTCTCTCTTGCGATCCCATGTAACAAGATCTCTCTCTCTCTCTCGATCCCATGTAACAAGATACTCTCTCTCTTCTCGCGATCCCATGTAACAAGATTTTCTTCTCTCTCGGATCCCATGTAACAAGATCTCTCTCCTCGATCCCATGTAACAAGATCTCTCTCTCGCGATCCCATGTAACAAGATCTCTCTCTCTCTCCGATCCCATGTAACAAGATCTCTTCTCTGCGATCCCATGTAACAAGATCTCTCTCTTTCCTCTCTCTCCATACCATATAACAAGATCTCTCTCTCGCGATCCCATGTAACAAGATCTCTTCTCTCTCGCGATCCCATGTAACAAGATCTCTCTCTCTCTCTCGCGATCCCATGTAACAAGATCTTCTCTCTCTCGCGATCCCATGTAACAAGATCTCTCTCTCTCGCGATCCCATGTAACAAGATCTTTCTCTCCCCCTTTGCGATCCCATGTAACAAGATCTCTTCTCTCTCGCGATCCCATGTAACAAGATCTCTCTCTCTCTCGCGATCCCATGTAACAAGATCTCTCTCTCGCGCGATCCATGTAACAAGATCTCTCTCTGCGATCCCATGTAACAAGATCTCTCTCTGCGATCCCATGCAACAAGATC
The DNA here is from genome assembly GCA_020796225.1 of Arion vulgaris. Classification (NCBI taxonomy): domain Eukaryota; kingdom Metazoa; phylum Mollusca; class Gastropoda; order Stylommatophora; family Arionidae; genus Arion; species Arion vulgaris. Next base: position 42,266,691 of record CM036754.1, read on the forward strand.
TCTCTCTCTCGCGATCCCATGTAACAAGATCTCTCTCTCTCGCGATCCCATGTAACAAGATCTCTCTCTCTCGCGATCCCATGTAACAAGATCTCTCTCTCTCTCGCGCGATCCCATGTAACAAGATCTCTCTCTCTCTCGCGATCCCATGTAACAAGATCTCTCTCTCTCGCGATCCCATGTAACAAGATCTCTCTCTCTCTCTCGCGATCCCATGTAACAAGATCTCTCTCTCTCGCGATCCCATGTAACAAGATCTCTCTCTCTCGCGATCCCATGTAACAGATCTCTCTCTCTCTTGGGATCCCATGTAACAAGATATGGAACAGGGGGTAAGAAGATCGATGGTTAGAATCCGGAAGGCCAATTTCACAAAAATGAGTTTTGCTGTAAATTTCTAAGATTGTTGCCGGAACTAAGCGGTTCGTGCTTCGTGCGATACTCTCCGTATGTGGCTAGCCACTTATTCGGAGAGGGATCAAGCCGTCGTTTTAAGACACAAAAATAAATTCAATGACTTACACAAACAATAGTAACAAGAAGAAATAAGATAAATTATTAGCAATAGAAACAAGAAGAAATAAGATAAATTATTAGCGATAGTAACAAGAAGAAATAAGAGAAATTATTAGCAATAGTAACAAGAAGAAATAAGAGAAATTATTAGCAATAGTAACAAGAAGAAATAAGAGAAATTATTACGAACATGAAATATAAATGCTACAAAATCAGATGAAGAAAAAAATGAAAATCGTGGCATATCCTGTGCAGGACGTAGCTATCAACAACAGTAAACGAGTCGTCGATTTTCTAGGCACCACTTATACGTTCAGTAGTTTGCGATTGCTTTATGAACGGTGAGGTCTACTTTTACTGTTTGTAAAATCCAAGGGACTAATTTGCTTCCAAACTTGCCCTCCGCGGAGATTGAAGCAGGTACGCTTGGGTTGTGATCGAGCTCACTACCATATAAGCTACAGCCGCTCACACAATCAGATTGTGTTTATAAAATGATGAAATAGCGTTGGCTTGAAATGATGTTCTAGTGAGCTGAGATAAGTTTGAGAACTTTAAGTATGAGCACCCATTTCATCCTATATTCACATACATGGTGGTCAAGATAAAAGTACCCCTGATTGACAAATCAAAACTTGCCAATAAGGCTGAAATGTTAGCTTAAAAACCCTGCATATATGTAATGCGTGTGCGTAGGCGGGATATCTAATGCGTTGCCTAGGTTGAAGTGAACACAAAGTGAAACATCGACGACTGTTACCTTCTGTGAATTGTAACTCAATTGGAAAATGGGGTGGTGAAACTCATGCGCATAGATTCCCAAACTTTTTCTGCCCATCGCCCACTTTGCACGACATAAACTTTGTAACGCCCCCCATTAAAACAGTTTGCCAACGCCCCCATATATATATATATATACATGCTCTAGTTTCACTTTGCCATAGAAAATTGATATATAGTTGATTCATGGTCATTTTTCAAATGGTTATATACAAGAAATAGAAAATTGCTGAAAAAATGGATCGTGTAAGATGGGCATAAAATGAATTAAAATGCAGAATTCAAATTTTTAATGGTTATTCAATCGCAAAATCGCGATAAAATAACGGCCCCCAAATGCTTCTGAACCCACCATCGCCTCCTGCAAAGGCTTCAGCGCCCACAGGGGGGCGGTACCGCCCACTTTGGGAAAAGCTGCTCTAGCGGTTCCCTTCACTCTTTCGCACTTCTGTGTCGATATAATGGCTAACGGTATTTTCTAAGATGATGTAAAGACAGTTTACTGACTAATTTAGTAACACTGCAAAGTAAATGAGTCCCATGGTAAACACATTACGTAGCGAAAGAGTTAAACATTTGATGCGTGTGAAAGCTGTTGGGTTGTGTTGAGACTTCGCTTCACAAGTCAACATGAGACAATGATGAGCTTTTTGAGTAACACAGGAGCGGAGCAATTATGGGGCAACCGGTTGCCGTGAAATTAGAACTGTGACTTACTAATACTACTATCACCATCACTACTACTACTACAGCTACCACTACTGCTACTACTCACTACTACTACTACTACCACCACCACTACTACTACTGCTACTCAACTGCTACTACTGCTGCTACTTCTACTACTACTACTACTACTACTACTACTACTACTGTTGCTACTACTACTACTACTGCTGCTACTACTACTACTACGACTACTGTTACTACTGTTACTAATAGTGCTACTACTACCACTACTACTACTAATACAACCACCGCCACTACTACTACTGCTACAACAACTGCTACTACTACTGCTACTACTACTACTACTACTACTACTACGACTACTGTTACCACTGTTGCTACTACTACTGCTACTACTACTACTACTGTTACTACTGCTGCTACTACTACTACTGTTACTACTGCTGCTACTACTACTACTACTGCTACTACTGCTACTACTTCTGCTACTATACTACAGCTACTACTACTACTGCTATTGCTACTACTGTTACTATTGCTGCTACTACTACTACTGCTACTACTACTGCTACTACTACTACTACTGCTACTACTGCTGCTACTACTATTACCATTACAACAATTACTGCTACTAATACTATTGCAACTACTACTATTAACACTACTACATCTACTACCGCCACTACCACTGCAACTACCACTACTACTACAACAGCCACTACTACAACTACTATTACTACAACTACTACCACCAATACATTAACAGCTACTACTACTACTACTACTGCAACTACTACAGCCAACAACAACTATAAAAAACATACATCATATACAATTAGCTGAACCATACGTTCTCATGGTCCCCTGATAAGTCTCGAGTTTACCTACCCCACCTCCCTCCTTCCACATTACCAAGCCTCTACGCAGCAAAAACTAATAAACTGAACTGCTTAATGAAGTTAATATACAACACTGATTACTTGGTCTCTCATTATCTCCAGTAACAACATTGTGTTAGAAGAAATGAAGCCAATCCTAAAATAGACTATCTAAAACTAGCAATTCAATTTGACGCATAAATAGCAGATAATTTCACTTAAGAAAAGCAATAATTGTGGCCACAGAAATGTCGCCAAAGTGCTGAGGGTTGAGTGCCGACTCGATCGAAGAAACTGAGACTTGACTGAAATATAGCTGCTTGTCATGGAGAAGACGGAGCAAATGAGACGTAATCGAACGGTCACTGAGAAACTGTACACTTTTTTTTTTGCTTGTTGTTGTCAGGGGCGATACGCGTCTTATTAGTTCTATATAGTTGCTTGTTGTCAGGGGCGATATGTGTCTTATTAGTTCTATATAGTTGCTTGTTGTTGTCAGGGGCGATATGTGTCTTATTAGTTCTATATAGTTGTTTGTTGTTGTCAGGGGCGATACGTGTCTTATTAGTTCTATATAGTTGTTTGTTGTTGTCAGGGGCGATACGTGTCTTATTAGTACTATATAGGCGCGCAAGAGTGTGTGTGTCTGTGTGTGTGAGTGTGCGCGTGTGAGGTGTGTGTGTGTGTGTGTATGTGTATGTTTATGTGTGTTGTTTGTATGTATATATGTGCGTGTGTGCCTACGTATGTGTTTAGGTTTTAATTTGTGTGTGTCGATGTGTTTCTGTGTATGTGTGTCTTTATGTGTGTGTGTTTATGTGTGCCTATGTTTGTCTGCATGTTCAAGTGTCTGTATGTGCTTGCGTTCATAAAAGCACTTATAACAGCTGACAATAACTGGACGTCAGCTGTATGTTTATGTGTGTGTGGGTGGGGGGTGTGAGGGGGAGATTTATTGCTGGGAATAAGATAAGCTGTTTATATATGGACTGTTGTATCTTTCTTTTTTTTCTGTTCTCTAATACTGTTTTGCCTCTCAACATCATGCTAAGACAAGATTTCTAGAACGAGCCTTTGTGTGCACTTCATAAGTAATGCCTGTCGTAACATCTGTTATCTCTGAGGTCCACCTTTTTTGTGGCCGGTCTTTTGATTTGTATGTTCTATATTTGTATGTTCTGTATTTGTATGTTCTGTATTTGTATGTTCTGTATTTGTATGTTCTTGTATTTGTATGTTCTGTATTTGTATGTTCTTGTATTTGTATGTTCTTGTATTTGTATGTTCTGTATTTGTATGTTCTTGTATTTGTATGTTCTTGTATTTGTATGTTCTTGTATTTGTATGTTCTGTATTTGTATGTTCTTGTATTTGTATGTTCTTGTATTTGTATGTTCTGTATTTGTATGTTCTTGTATTTGTATGTTCTTGTATTTGTATGTTCTTGTATTTGTATGTTCTGTATTTGTATGTTCTTGTATTTGTATGTTCTGTGTATTTGTATGTTCTGTATTTGTATGTTCTTGTATTTGTATGTTCTTGTATTTGTATGTTCTTGTATTTGTATGTTCTGTATTTGTATGTTCTTGTATTTGTATGTTTTGTATTTGTATGTTTTGTATTTGTATGTTTTGTATTTGTATGTTCTGTATTTGTATGTTCTGTATTTGTATGTTTTGTATTTGTATGTTCTGTATTTGTATGTTCTGTATTTGTATGTTCTTGTATGTATGACCTTTTTCGTCTTTACAGACTTTCAATTGGCAAGTGTTTTACTGTGATGCCCTAAGCAGACCTGTAGACGAAGTCTTCTTGAGGAGCTGAAGAATGTTCGACTATCCTGGGAGACCATAAGAAAACAGTCAGAGATCGAGAAGAGTGGCGAACAACTGTTGAGGCCCTATGCTCCACGAGGAGCGGAGAAGAGTAAGTCAGTAAGTAAGTAAATATAACGAGAAGATGTTTGATTCTAGACACGACTTTGCTAGCGCATTTCCAGCATGTTTGGTCGGGTATTTTCCGGTTTCGTTTGCCGAGCTACTGAGTTAGTGCTTGAGCAACGCTATGAGCTACGAATGTTACATGGAATGCTTTTTGCTGTGTCAACCGTGCGTTTGTTGTAGGTATTCAGAAAATGGCGGACAGCGGTTATGACGAACTGACTCAATCTGCCGTATGCAGTGATATTGCGTGTGCAGAAAGCTAGATTTTGTCGCGATTGATGTTCCCTTCGACATGAATTGCAATTCAAGTGATGAACAGTTTTGTGTTGACACTTTAGCGATGGCCATATTCATTTATGCGGTGCAGGTTGCTTTTTGTGGCATTACTGCTGTTTCATTCTGGAATTAGTTCACACAGGAGACAGGTGTTAGCATTTCGTGTGATTTTCGTTGGAACAGGAACGGACCAATTATGGGGTGACCCGTTGCAGTGAAGTTGGAACCGTACATATGAACTATGAACTCTATAACGAGAAAACGACTGACGAGAAGCCACGAAGGAAAAGAGGATATGTAATGTAGAAATACTTGGGACAAAAAAAACCCAGAAAAATTATCTTGTCTTGTCTTATCCACAAGCGCAGTGAAACGGCGTGGGGAGTTTCAGTTTTCTATCCTGTACCAGATGTGTTGCATCTGTAGTTGTTTGTTTTTGATCTCGCATGATATCTGTGTTATTATCTATCCATCGGGATCTTGGTCTCTATCTAGCTCTGCGTCCGGGTTGCCAGTTGTTATAGGCATGAGATGGTAGTAGATCTAGTTTCATTCTCATTAGATGACCGAACCATTTTATCTGTTGTCTTCTAATATGTTAGATGTATGATGTGATTCTCATTAGATGACTCAACCATTTTATTTGTTGTCTTCTAATATGTTACATGCCTGGTGTGATTCTCATTAGATGACCAAACCATTTTATTTATTATCTTCTAATATGTTAGATGTATGATGTGATTCTCATTAGATGACTGAACCATTTTATCTGTTGTCTTCTAATATGTTAGATGTATGATGTGATTCTCATTAGATGACTGAACCATTTTATCTGTTGTCTTCTAATATGTTACATGCCTGGTGTGATTCCAAGAACATTTCGAATGTTCTCATTTCTCAATCTATTCCGTCTTGTAACATTGACAACTTTTCTTAAACAGTTCATTTCACATATTGTGATCTTTCTTTCTTGGGATTTAGAAAAATGAAAGAACAATTAAACAGGAAGTCTAAACCAGCAGATACTCGTAGGAGAATCTGAAGAGACTGGCCCAAAATGATACTTTAGTATTATTAGATATACAGACCTTGGTAAATGGATGTTTACTTAGAAGAGATACACTAAGATGGTATGATAAGATTACAAACGATGAACTCAGAGAAAGAATTCAGCAGATACCAGTGGAAAAAGAGCTCAGGAATAGACGCTGGCGATGGATAGGACACACATTGAGAAGACTGACCGGAAGCATTGCAAGACAAGTGTTGTTTTGGAACCGGCAGGAAAAGAGGAGTAGGGAAAGACCAAAAAATACATGGAGAAGAGAGATGGAGACCGATATGAAAAGGATAGACAAGACGAAGAAACAATTGAAAGATACAGCAAGAGACGGAAAAAGTTTGTTGAAGATCTGTGCTCCGTTGGGGGTTGAAGGGTGAAGACGAATATTAGATACAGTCTTATGCTCCACAGGGAGTGCTAATAAAGAGGTTATTGCGACATTAAGGAGAAGGTGTGCAAGTAAAATATGAAGTTATTGATTCTGTTATTGATAACCAGTAAATTATAGACATCCTAAATTGTGTGTAGACGAGATTGAAGGTTTCTCAATGATGAAAGGTTACTTTGGGTTGTGGTAGGAACATGTGCGGGGTCAGGGGGTGTCAGCATGAATATAATATTAGTTGTGGAAGAGATGTCACCATGAATATAATATTAGTTGTGGGAGAGATGTCTCCATGAATATAATATTAGTTGTGGGAGAGATGTTGTGGATTGTCACCATGAATAGAATATTAGTTGTGGGAGAGATGTCTCCATGAATATAATATTAGTTGTGGGAGAGATGTATCCATGAATATAATATTAGTTGTGGGAGAGATGTTGTGGATTGTCACCATGAATAGAATATTAGTTGTGGGAGAGATGTCTCCATGAATATAATATTAGTTGTGGGAGAGATGTCACCATGAATATAATATTAGTTGTGGGAGAGATGTCTCCATGAATATAATATTAGTTGTGGGAGAGATGTCACCATGAATATAATATTAGTTGTGGGAGAGATGTTGTGGATTGTCACCATGAATATAATATTAGTTGTGGGAGAGATGTCTCCATGAATATAATATTAGTTGTGGGAGAGATGTCACCATGAATATAATATTAGTTGTGAGAGAGATGTCTCCATGAATATAATATTAGTTGTGAGAGAGATGTCTCCATGAATATAATATTAGTTGTGGAAGAGATGTCACCATGAATATACTATTAGTTGTGGGAGAGATGTCTCCATGAATATAATATTAGTTGTGGAAGAGATGTCACCATGAATATAATATTAGTTGTGGGAGAGATGTCTCCATGAATATAATATTAGTTGTGGGAGAGATGTATCCATGAATATAATATTAGTTGTGGGAGAGATGTATCCATGAATATAATATTAGTTGTGGGAGAGATGTTGTGGATTGTCACCATGAATAGAATATTAGTTGTGGGAGAGATGTCTCCATGAATATAATATTAGTTGTGGGAGAGATGTATCCATGAATATAATATTAGTTGTGGGAGAGATGTTGTGGATTGTCACCATGAATAGAATATTAGTTGTGGGAGAGATGTCTCCATGAATATAATATTAGTTGTGGGAGAGATGTCACCATGAATATAATATTAGTTGTGGGAGAGATGTCTCCATGAATATAATATTAGTTGTGGGAGAGATGTCACCATGAATATAATATTAGTTGTGGGAGAGATGTTGTGGATTGTCACCATGAATATAATATTAGTTGTGGGAGAGATGTCTCCATGAATATAATATTAGTTGTGGGAGAGATGTCACCATGAATATAATATTAGTTGTGAGAGAGATGTCTCCATGAATATAATATTAGTTGTGAGAGAGATGTCTCCATGAATATAATATTAGTTGTGGAAGAGATGTCACCATGAATATACTATTAGTTGTGGGAGAGATGTCTCCATGAATATAATATTAGTTGTGGAAGAGATGTCACCATGAATATAATATTAGTTGTGGGAGAGATGTCTCCATGAATATAATATTAGTTGTGGGAGAGATGTATCCATGAATATAATATTAGTTGTGGGAGAGATGTTGTGGATTGTCACCATGAATAGAATATTAGTTGTGGGAGAGATGTCACCATGAATATGATATTAGTTGTGGGAGGATATAGCCATGGTTATATGGTAAGCCACCAGAGCCGTGGTTATATGGAAAGCCACCAGAGCCGTGGTTATATGGAAAGCCACCAGAACCGTGGTTATATGGAAAGCCACCAGAGCCGTGGTTATATGGAAAGCCACCAGAACCGTGGTTATATGGAAAGCCACCAAAACCGTCGTTATGGAAATCCACCAGAGCCGTGGTTATATGGAAAGCCACCAGAGCCGTGGTTATATGGAAAGCCACCAGAGCCGTGGTTATATGGAAAGCCACCAGAGCCGTGGTTATATGGAAAGCCACCAGAACCGTGGTTATATGGAAAGCCACCAGAGCCGTGGTTATATGGAAAGCCACCAGAGCCGTGGTTATATGGAAAACCACCAGAGCCGTGGTTATATGGAAATCCACCAGAGCCGTGGTTATATGGAAAGCCACCAGAGCCGTGGTTATATGGAAAGCCACCAGAGCCGTGGTTATATGGAAAACCACCAGAGCCGTGGTTATATGGAAAGCCACCAGAGCCGAGTAAATAATCAGACACTCCTTCTTCTCAGCAAAATCATTTTTTTGTATGGCTCGCTGGTTGTGTTCGTAAGAACGCTCGTATTGTTAGGTTAGGCAATTGATGTCGTAAGAACGCTCGTATTGTTAGGTTAGGCAATTGATGTCGTAAGAACGCTCGTATTGTTAGGCTAGGCAATTGATGTCGTAAGAACGCTCGTATTGTTAGGCTAGGCAATTGATGTCGTAAGAACGCTCGTATTGTTAGGTTAGGCAATTGATGTCGTAAGAACGCTCGTATTGTTAGGCTAGGCAATTGATGTCGTAAGAACGCTCGTATTGTTAGGCTAGGCAATTGATGTCGTAAGAACGCTCGTATTGTTAGGCTAGGCAATTGATGTCGTAAGAACGCTCGTATTGTTAGGTTAGGCAATTGATGTCGTAAGAACGCTCGTATTGTTAGGCTAGGCAATTGATGTCGTAAGAACGCTCGTATTGTTAGGCTAGGCAATTGATGTCGTAAGAACGCTCGTATTGTTAGGTTAGGCAATTGATGTCGTAAGAACGCTCGTATTGTTAGGTTAGGCAATTGATGTCGTAAGAACGCTCGTATTGTTAGGTTAGGCAATTGATGTCGTAAGAACGCTCGTATTGTTAGGCTAGGCAATTGATGTCGTAAGAACGCTCGTATTGTTAGGCTAGGCAATTGATGTCGTAAGAACGCTCGTATTGTTAGGTTAGGCAATTGATGTCGTAAGAACGCTCGTATTGTTAGGCTAGGCAATTGATGTCGTAAGAACGCTCGTATTGTTAGGTTAGGCAATTGATGTCGTAAGAACGCTCGTATTGTTAGGTTAGGCAATTGATGTCGTAAGAACGCTCGTATTGTTAGGCTAGGCAATTGATGTCGTAAGAACACTCGTATTGTTAGGCTAGGCAATGGGTTCGTAAGAACGCTCGTATTGTTAGGTTAGGCAATTGATGTCGTAAGAACGCTCGTATTGTTAGGCTAGGCAATTGATGTCGTAAGAACGCTCGTATTGTTAGGCTAGGCAATTGATGTCGTAAGAACGCTCGTATTGTTAGGTTAGGCAATTGATGTCGTAAGAACGCTCGTATTGTTAGGCTAGGCAATTGATGTCGTAAGAACGCTCGTATTGTTAGGCTAGGCAATTGATGTCGTAAGAACACTCGTATTGTTAGGTTAGGCAATTGATGTCGTAAGAACGCTCGTATTGTTAGGTTAGGCAATTGATGTCGTAAGAACGCTCGTATTGTTAGGTTAGGCAATTGATGTCGTAAGAACGCTCGTATTGTTAGGCTAGGCAATTGATGTCGTAAGAACGCTCGTATTGTTAGGTTAGGCAATTGATGTCGTAAGAACGCTCGTATTGTTAGGCTAGGCAATTGATGTCGTAAGAACGCTCGTATTGTTAGGCTAGGCAATTGATGTCGTAAGAACACTCGTATTGTTAGGCTGAGCAATTGATGTCGTAAGAACGCTCGTATTGTTAGGCTAGGCAATTGATGTCGTAAGAACGCTCGTATTGTTAGGCTAGGCAATTGATGTCGTAAGAACGCTCGTATTGTTAGGCTAGGCAATGGGTGTCGTAAGAACGCTCGTATTGTTAGGCTAGGCAATTGATGTCGTAAGAACGCTCGTATTGTTAGGCTAGGCAATGGGTGCCGTGGTGGTTCGAGTCCTGTGTTTGGTAATATGTTTTGATGGAAGTTCCTAATACTTGTACACTACCTGTTTATATATCATATTCATTGCTTCCATTCCTTCCCCTGGGTTCTTTAAAAAAAAAAAACTCCTTGTTCTCATCTCGTCAAATAATAGCAGTGTTAGAGTGCGTAGTTCGGTGAACTATTTAGCACGTACTTGTTTTCGTGATGAAGCGAAACAGTGGTTGTGAAATACAGTGTCAGGTCCGTATTATTATTTTGTTAATGGAACACAAAGGGTGGTGTGTTTAGCATCACATCTTCTATCTTTCAATTACCAGAGTTGATGTTGTACCCAATTGAGACTGGGTACAGTGCATTCATTACGTACCCATTTCTTAGACGTGTGGTATGTCAGAGATAAGGTCGACTACATTAGAAAAATAATGAATTATGATTGCTTTCTGGTCATCTTGAATTATCCGCAAGGTGTTAATTAATATTTTGTATGTTTGTTGGTCTGCACGTTTTGATCATCATCATCAAGTAGCTTGTCCCTTTCGGAACTTGGCTCCCATGACAGAACTGAAAACTTTCTGTTCTGTGCAAGTTGACCGGCGTCAGAAGCAGTCATTCTCAGATCGTCAATGACATCTTGCACCCACCGTCTTCTAGGTCTTCCTCTCATTCTTCTTCCAGGCAACATTGCCTCCAAAATTATTTTTTCTAGGTACTCGTGTCGTTTGATGTGTCCGAAATATTTAATTTTCTTTGTTTTTATGCTCTTTAATATTCAACTTTCTTTAATATCAAGCTGTTGCAGAACAGAAGTGTTTGTTATTTTCTCTGTCCGTGATATTCCAAGTACTCTTCTGTAACATTTGTTATTTTCTCTGTCCGTGATATTCTAAGTATTCTTCTGTAGTATTTGTTATTTTCTCTGTCCGTGATATTCTAAGTATTCTTCTGTAGTATTTGTTATTTTCTCTGTCCGTGATATTCTAAGTACTCTTCTGTAGTATTTGTTATTTTCTCTGTCCGTGATATTCTAAGTATTCTTCTGTAGTATTTGTTATTTTCTCTGTCCGTGATATTCTAAGTATTCTTCTGTAGTATTTGTTATTTTCTCTGTCCGTGATATTCTAAGTACTCTTCTGTAGTATTTGTTATTTTCTCTGTCCGTGATATTCTAAGTACTCTTCTGTAGTATTTGTTATTTTCTCTGTCCGTGATATTCTAAGTACTCTTCTGTAGTATTTGTTATTTTCTCTGTCCGTGATATTCTAAGTACTCTTCTGTAACATTTGCATTCAACGGCATTAATAATCTTTTCTGTCACTTTGCAAATATACGTTTTGATATAACTAAAAAAAAACTGGTCTATGGTTGAAAGCGGAGTGCGTAGACGTAAAAAAGGCTATAATTTCCTACAAAACAACTAAACAAACAAACAAACAAACAGACCAACTATAAACCTAAGAGGCGTCATAATTATAGACCTAACATTGTCGACCTGAGAGCCGTTTGTAGTCGATAAAAATCACTCACACTGGATTCGAACCTAGATCATTCGTCTAGGAGGCCAGGGTACTAACCTCTTAGTCATTGAAATGCAAAACATTGTGGCATATCCTTCACAGGACGTAGTCATCAACCAGAGTAAACGAGTCGTTGATTTTCTAGGCACCACTTATACGTTCAGTAGTTTGACTTTGTTTTCTGAAAGGTAAGGTCTATTTTTACCTTTCGTGAAGATCCCACGGAAACGAATTTGCTTTCAAATTGTCAGCCGGGGTGTTTGAACCAAGTATGCTTGTGTTGTGATCGAGCTGACTATCTCGTAAGCTTACAGACGCTCACTCTTAGCCACTACGACTACTATTCATGTGCAATGTGAACAATGAAATAGATGAAACTTGCAACACTGAGTTTTATTATTGAGAGCTTAAGGGAGAGTGAATTCACTCATTTGTTACTCCCATTTCATATCTGACCAAGTCAGGAGTACATCTTACAGCTGGGTTGATTAAACCGCGTTCACATCGAGATTTACAATTTTTGGTGTTTTCTTATTTCTAACAAAGTGGTATATATCTATGTGTATCAACGAATATCATAGAAGAAAGAAAATATTCATAAGTATACGATAAATGAGAAAGATAGAGTGAAACAAGCAAGGTATCAGGCCGTGTCATCTGAGCAATGCCAAAATGATATCAGTGCATGTCATCTATGGTGCAAGTAATTCTAGTTTTAGACTTGTGTTGTTATACAAGAATCTTTTGATGTTTCGCTTCACATAGTTACACAATTTCTCTAGGATTCTCTAACTTCTTCGTTCTCTCTCTCCTCCCACTCTCTCTATCCCTCCCTATCTTTTCTCCCTCTCTCTTTCTCCCTCTCTTCTCTCTCTCCTCTCTCCCTTCCTCTCAACCCCCTCTCTCTTTTCTCCCTCTCTCTCTCCCTCTTCCCCCCCTCTCTCTATCTTTCTTCCTCTCCCTCCCTCTCTCGTTTCTTTCTCTCTCCCTCCCCTCCCTCTCCCTCCCTCTCTCTTTCTCTTGTTCTCCCTCCCTCTGTATCTCTCTTTCTCCCTTCCTCTCTCTGGTTTGTTTCCTTCAGTCCTGTTTATAGAAATAATGGCTACTGAAGTATCCAATTACATGTAACATGACTGTTAATATTTCAATCTTAATTATAAAACTGATTGTCTGTTTGTCTGTTAGTGAAAAAACTGGAGAATTTCACATTCTAATAATAATTCCTGTCGTACCGTTATACGTTACATAGGGCCTGCAAGTAATTTCTCCATACCTCTCTGTCCTGGGCAACTCGCTAAATCTCCTTCATTGAGCTGAAACCGACATTTCTTGCCTCTCTCAGCAAAGTTCGTTTCAGGGTCTCCTTATGTCGTCCTTTCTTTCTTGAACCTTTGCATTCCCTTCAGTACCTGCTCTGATATTCTTTGATCATTTCTTCTCAAGGTATGTCTAACCTATCTCCATCGTCTCCTTCTATAACAGTTGTTACTAGTGGTTGACCAGACATTTCTTCTCAAGGTGTGCTCAACATATCGCAATCGTCTCCTTCAAATAACAGTTGTTACTAGTGGTTGACCAGACATCTCTCTGATTTCATCACTTCTCCTGAATTCGTTCCATTTTATGTTGACACTCTGAAATTTTGAAATTTGGACACCTTATTCTTGCAGATATGTGTAGACCAATGCGACCATGTTCAATTCGTTACTTGCTTTCTTTACCGAGTTATGAGTTAGTTGAGTTTGTTAAAATAAAGTGTATACATTTCATAGCCTGTTCAGTAAGTTATTATATTAGGTTATCGGGAATTGGCAGCGATAAATGAGGAAAAACGTAGCTGCACTATTTGTGAGTTGAAAATATTAATTTAAATAGTTGGATCAAGATTTCTTTACTTATCAAAACGCAGGAAACAAATTTAACTTTCAACTTTTTTCGATCATGCAAAATTACATTCTTTTGCCTTTTGTTCCTTGCAAAAATATAATTAAATATACAATTTATAAATAAAAAAGAAACAAAATGAACCCGCTTTCATACCATGAGAAATATTGGTTAATACGGTGTTAATCCGTCCTTTGTGTGAATTACAACACAAGGTCGGGGAAAACCAACACTAAGCAATTGTTAAGCTGATCTGTGTTATTGATTTAAAAACAAATTCTTGGTATGGAAGGAGTTAAAATCTTGATCTAACTCAAGGGTTTTCAAAGAGTATGTTCAGGCGCACCAATGTGCCCGGTTACATTCCTAGGTGCGCCCTAGGAAATCCCATATCAGGGTTCGGCAACGCGACACCAGCGGGCACCAGGGTAAAATATCGCCAAAACACATCGAACCCATGCTTCTCATAGACAGAAATTAAATTATGATGAAAAGTACGTAGCATTTTCCAATTAATTTCTATTTCTTAGTTTTTGTATCTTATTTATGAAGTTTTTGTGTACAGTACGCCTACGAATTTTTGTATCTTATTTATGAAGTTTTTGTGTACAGTACGCCTACGATATTTTGTATCTTATTTATGAAGTTTTTGTGTACAGTACGCCTACGAATTTTTGTATCTTATTTATGAAGTTTTTGTGTACAGTACGCCTACGATATTTTGTATCTTATGTATGACTTAAATTTTTGAGAACCATTGATCTAACGCCCTACCATTCTATTACGAAATGACAACAACAAAATAACTATGAATGTAAGTTTTTGTGTACCTTAGTACTAATACGATAATTATACAATTATAATTGGATGTATCAAGACTGGACACATGATCTGCACTGAAATAAGTACCTATAGTCTAGTAGTAGTAACTTGGTTACATGTACTTCTTCAAATCAAGTGTCGTGACAGCTGATGATAACAAGGTATATGTGTGACCTCTATTTTTCAATGACAAATACTCATTTGTTCTTGTTAATCAAAGACTGCTATAGAAGCAATAGGAAAATTGTTTATTGAAAAATAAATTGTCTTGACTGTATGTAATACCGCTTTTTTTAGGATGGGGTTAGATAGCGGGCGTCTGTAGCTTAAGCGGTTAGTGAGCTTTTATAACCAAAGCGTACCAGGTTCAAACTCCGCGGCTGACAGTTTGGAAGCAAATTCGTTTCCGTTGGTTTTTACAAAATTTAAAAATAGACCTCACCGTTCAGAAAACGTATATGTGGTACTTAGAAAATCAGCGACTCGTTTACTGTGGTTGATGGCTACGTCATGTAAATTATATGCCACGATTTTCATTTCATTTTCAGGACGGAAGGAAGGGGAAGGGGGCATGAGTCTGTGGAATTTAATGACTGCATGGCTAGTGAAGTGAGAGAGGAACATGAGCATATAGAATTTAATGACTGCATGGCTAGTGAAGTGAGAGAGGAACATGAGCATATAGAATTTAATGACTGCATGGCTAGTGAAGTGAGAGAGGAACATGAGCATATATAATTTAATGACTGCATGGCTAGTGAAGTGAGAGAGGAACATGAGCATATAGAATTTAATGGCTGCATGGCTAGTGAAGTGAGAGAGGAACATGAGCTAATAGAATTTAATGACTGCATGGCTAGTGAAGTGAGAGAGGAACATGAGCTAATAGAATTTAATGACTGCATGGCTAGTGAAGTGAGAGAGGAACATGAGCATATAGAATTTAATGGCTGCATGGCTAGTGAAGTGAGAGAGGAACATGAGCATATATAATTTAATGCATGACTAGTGAAGTGAGAGAGGAACATGAGCTTATAGAATTTAATGACTGCATGGCTAGTGAAGTGAGAGAGGAACATGAGCATGTGGAATTTAATGCATGGCTAGTGAAGTGAGAGAGGAACATGAGCATATAGAATTTAATGCATGGCTAGTGAAGTCGCCGCGAAACTGTTCAGGTTATGATATTTTATTTATGCCCCCAACAGAAAAATACTCATTGGCCTTATTGGGAATTGAATCCGTGTCTCCCGCATGGGCGCCTGCTCTCTAATCCATTCGGTCAGACGCTTCACTCATTGTTTATACCTATTGGAATTGACTTATAATACATGACGAGACTGATGATCTAAATGACGAACTGGTTAAGACATTTGTCTGTCGTTCTGAAGTTTATGCATTCTAATCCAGACCGAGTTACATGTAACATTTTTTTAATGAGATCCATAGGATTGTTGCTGGAGCTACGGAGTTGGTGGAGGTACGGCCGGCGATCTCTGCCGACAGGGACGGCGCTATATGGGGAAACGGAGTAATGAAGTAAATCCTTCGCTTTTCTCTCTCTCTCTCGCTCGTTCTTTTTCGGCCATTTTGATCATTCTTATTGTGATATATAAACAGCCTTTGCCAAGAACGTAGTTTTACGTCATAATCTTCAGTACCATTTGGAACTCTAGTGCTTGACCTTCAGCGACGTGTCCGATTTCAACCAGCGTTTACTGGGTTCGCTCTCCGTTAGCCTTTGACTGTCCCCAGCCAACCTGCAAGGCAGCAAGTAAATCCTTAGCTTTTCAATCCTTTAAGAATTCAAGAGACTAATCGAAGAGTGATTGACTGTGGCGAAATAGTTAAACAGTTAGCATTGAGTTCTGAAGATCATGTGTTTGAATCTAGATCGTGTCGTTCGGTTCACGCTTTCATTTTTTCCCCCCGTAGATCCTTTAGGATTGTTGATGGAGCTAAGCGAGATTTAATATGGAGTGCTTTCACCAAGTGACGTGCCATTTCTGTGAAGATTGATCGAGTCATACAGAGTTCGCCCAGGGCAATGAAAGAAATCATTCACTTTTAGATCTTCCTTTTTACACATCAAT
Organism: Arion vulgaris; assembly: GCA_020796225.1. Taxonomy (NCBI): domain Eukaryota; kingdom Metazoa; phylum Mollusca; class Gastropoda; order Stylommatophora; family Arionidae; genus Arion; species Arion vulgaris. The sequence continues at coordinate 42,283,477 of CM036754.1, forward strand.
AAATTTAATCATTGCTTATTTTTTTCGATATCAACTTTTTTTTTTTTAGTAACCTGACTTGGGTGTCTCTGTGTGGCGTAGTGGTTACGTGCTCGCATCTCGTGCCAAAGGTACTCGGTTCGCTCCCTCGTAGAGACATCGGGATATTTTTTCCAGAGATCACTGATTTCAGTCTAGATGAGATCAAGTTCCTAGTCCTATCGGAGATGGAAGAGAAAACGTAGGTCCCATGCTCAATTTGAGCTCGTAAAAGAACAATTGGCAGTTCAAAACCAAGAAGAGCAGGCTGGAAAGTCGCTGCCCGGACAAAATTCATTAGAAAAAAGTTTAAAATAAAATTCCCAATTTTCAAAATTACTGGGATCCTCTCGGTGCTATGGAGTTCGTGCACTTCTGCTAAGATCTTCCTGTCTAAGAAAGAGATCAGAGCACATATGGTTACTCACTGAAATGCAATGTTGATGGTATATCTCTTTCTTACACAGACAGATCTCAGCTGCAGTGCCCGAACTCCGTAGCTCCATCGAGGGTCGCTGATGTAATTTTGACTTCATTTTGACTTTTGATGTAATGGTGAAGATATTTTGTATGAATTTTATTTTTAATCTTTTTTTTCTAATTAATTTTGCCAGGCATGCGACTTTCCAGCCTGCTCTTCTCGATTCTGAACTGTCAAGGGTTTATACGTGCTCAAATTGAGGACCTACAGTTTATCGTACGTCTCCCGTAGGACTAGGAACTCGATCTCACCTACACTTAGACCAGGGATCTCTGGAAAATATTCCAGATGGCTCCACGAGGGAGCAAACCCGATACCTTTGGCACCAGAGACGAGCACCCATCCTCTACGCCACAGAAATCCCTACAAAGTACAAAAAACAAGATGCGACAACGTTTCGACCAAAAAGCTTTCATCAAGTAAAAAAAAGTCGTTTCTGCCTGTAATACTGCTTTTTAGGCAATGTAGGACAGGAGGGGTGGGGGACATGTGTCTATGGAATTTAATTACCATATGCTAGTGCAGTTGTCGACAAACTGTTCAGGTTATGGTTTTTCTTTATACACCCGACAGAAAAAAACTACTTGACTTTACCGTGACTTGAACCGGGTCTCGCACATGGCATCCGCGCTCTAATCCATTCGGCCAGACATATAAAACAAACTTACCGTATATATGGTCTAATGTATAAGAACAGTCTCAATATCATGGTTTGTTTTGTAATCTTTGCTTGATACAGCCTTTTGGCCGAAACATCGTCATATCTTATTTTTGTGTTTGATACAACTACATAACTTCCTTTACTACATGTTTCAATCTGCACCCATAGCTAACAAACTCCGTCATTGCCAGATCAGGTTAAGGTATCAGTATCAGCAGAGAATGGGTGCCAAGAGTAAATAAATCATAAAAAATTCAATTTTAAAGATATAGATCCCACATTTTCACACATACTAAACAAATGATAAAGCAATCTAAAACAGTGATTGGCAATGTAGTTCAGTATAGACAGGTAGGTAAGTGAGATTTTTGACAAGAAAAATTATTTTAGTCATGTGCAAAATATAGGTGTCACTTATTACAAAATTTTAATGAAATAGTACAGTCAAATTCATTCAAAATTAAACATCATATACACAGATTGTGTGATTTTGGCAAGTACTAGGATAAATAGTATACACTGAATAGATTTTATTTTGTTGCAACCTGAAAATTATCTTTTTTTGGGGTTAAAAATTGTCGTCTTTGAAAAATCATTAAAAAATTATACTCAAGATATTGGAATTATTCTAGTATACGCTATAGGCAGTCCTAATGTAAACATGCATGCAAAATTACAGTCGTAAAATTGTGTAATAAGTGACACCTATATTTTGCACATGACTAAAATATTTTTTCTTGTAAAAACTTTCACTTACCTACCTGTCTATACTGAACTACATTGCCAATCACTGTTTTTTATATAGCTCTATCATTTGTTTAGTACGTGTGAAAATGTGGGATCTATATCTTTAAAATTGAATTTTTATTGATTTATTTACTAATGGCACCCATTCTCTGCTGATACTGATACCTTAATACAGATAGTAGATTTTCTGTTATCTTGTTGACGTTAATAAGAACTACATGACAAAATCAACATTGTTGAAGATATGATCAAGTTCTTATTTCTGTTTATTTATCACGTTGTCAAGTATCAACTTCTTCTCAAATTGTGTGCATCTGGTAACATGATGATGTTGTTTGCTTGAGTTTATGTTGTTGAATTTAGTAGGTCTGTCTCTCCCGTGTGTTGCTGGAGCCATCAAGGGAGCAAGAAAAGTAACACTGCGATCTACAAGGCATGTCGTAATAGGCGAACGAGGTAGGGGTCTAGGGAAACTACCCTAATAGATAAAAAAAACGTCGCAGAAATCGGACGTGTTAGTCTATTTGTAGGCGCATAACTGGCATGACGTATAATCGCTCTTAGGCTTGGAACACATACAAATCACAAAGAGTGGTTAACAAGTGGTCGATATGGAGCGTTCGAAGCAGAAGAAGAAGTAGTAGGTGTGTCTGAAAATAAAAATATATGTTTTCTACAGTTTGGTTATCTTCTTCTTCTTCTTCTTCTTCTTCGACGAACGTTTCATATTGAACACTTGTTAAACCACTCTTTGTGGTGTTTATGTGATCTGAGCATAAGAGCGATTTAGCGTTGTGCCAGTTATGCGTCTACAAGTAGGCCTGCACATTCGATTTCTACGACGCTTTTTATTTATTAGGGTAGCTACCCTAGGCCCATAACTCAGTCGCCTCTTACGACATGCCTTGCAGGTCACAGTGTCACTATTCTTAGCTTCCTTGAGGGCCCGACAAACACGGGCGGTTTGGCTATCTGTTTGTTAGATTATCTGTTCGTCTGTATGAATGAATGACTGGCTCTTTACAAAATACTCTTTGGCTCAGATCAAGCCCAAATATACGGCGTTAAACGGATCATTAAGGGATGTGACTCTCTACAAAATACTCTTTGGCTTATATCCAAGCCCAAATATACGGCGTTAAGCGGATCATTAAAGAGAAATGTACACGTGAAGGAAGGAAAGTGTTTGACTATCAGCAAGACAGACTCGACCATTTATTTAGGCCGAAACATTTTTTTTTCCGAATACACTAGTAGGGGCTTAACAAGGGCGCAACGTAATAGTCGTTCTTGGCAAAGATCAACTATATATCACAATAAGAATGATCAAATTGGTCGTAAAGAACAAAGGGGAATTGTTTTGTTTTTTAAATCGATATGTTTAAATGGATAGACCATGTCAAATCGTGGTAAAATCATATCAAAAGAAAATCCTTCACTCAAGTGATCACAGAAGAAGAAAATAAATACAGAAGATCACAACGTTGGGTTACATGCATGTAGCAGTGTCACGATAGACAATAGATGCTGGTAGTAACCTGTGAGTTAGTTGGTTACATACATGTAGCAGTGTCACGATAGACAATAGATGCTGGTAGTAACCTCGGAGTTAGTTGGGTTACATACATGTAGCAGTGTCACGATAGACAATAGATGCTGATAGTAACCCGTGAGTTAGTTGGGTTACATACATGTAGCAGTGTCACGATAGACAATAGATGCTGATAGTAACCCGTGAGTTAGTTGGGTTACATGCATGTAGCAGTGTCACGATAGACAATAGATGCTGATAGTATAGTAACCCGTGAGTTAGTTGGGTTACATGCATGTAGCAGTGTCACGATAGACAATAGATGCTGATAGTAACCCGTGAGTTAGTTGGGTTACATGCATGTAGCAGTGTCACGATAGACAATAGATGCTGATAGTAACCCGTGAGTTAGTTGGGTTACATGCATGTAGCAGTGTCACGATAGACAATAGATGCTGATAGTAACCCGTGAGTTAGTTGGGTTACATGCATGTAGCAGTGTCACGATAGACAATAGATGCTGATAGTAACCCGTGAGTTAGTTGGGTTACATGCATGTAGCAGTGTCACGATAGACAATAGATGCTGGTAGTAACCCGTGAGTTAGTTGGGTTACATGCATGTAGCAGTGTCACGATAGACAATAGATGCTGATAGTATAGTAACCGTGAGTTAGTGTACTATATGCATGTAGCAGTGTCACGATAGACAATAGATGCTGGTAGTATAGTAACCTCAGAGTTAGTTGGTTAATGCATGTAGCAGTGTCACGATAGACAATAGATGCTGGTAGTAACCCGTGAGTTAGTTGGGTTACATGCATGTAGCAGTGTCACGATAGACAATAGATGCTGATAGTATAGTAACCGTAGTTAGTTGGGTTACATGCATGTAGCAGTGTCACGATAGACAATAGATGCTGGTAGTAACCCGTGAGTTAGTTGGGTTACATGCATGTAGCAGTGTCACGATAGACAATAGATGCTGGTAGTAACCCGTGAGTTAGTTGGGTTACATACATGTAACAGTGTCACGATAGACAATAGATGCTGGTAGTAACCCGTGAGTTAGTTGGGTTACATGCATGTAGCAGTGTCACGATAGACAATAGATGCTGATAGTATAGTAACCCGTGAGTTAGTTGGGTTACATGCATGTAGCAGTGTCACGATAGACAATAGATGCTGGTAGTAACCCGTGAGTTAGTTGGGTTACATGCATGTAGCAGTGTCACGATAGACAATAGATGCTGATAGTATAGTAACCTGTGAGTTAGTTGGGTTACATGCATGTAGCAGTGTCACGATAGACAATAGATGCTGATAGTAACCCGTGAGTTAGTTGGGTTACATGCATGTAGCAGTGTCACGATAGACAATAGATGCTGATAGTATAGTAACCTGTGAGTTAGTTGGGTTACATGCATGTAGCAGTGTCACGATAGACAATAGATGCTGGTAGTAACCCGTGAGTTAGTTGGGTTACATGCATGTAGCAGTGTCACGATAGACAATAGATGCTGATAGTATAGTAACCCGTGAGTTAGTTGGGTTACATGCATGTAGCAGTGTCACGATAGACAATAGATGCTGATAGTATAGTAACCTGTGAGTTAGTTGGGTTACATGCATGTAGCAGTGTCACGATAGACAATAGATGCTGATAGTAACCCGTGAGTTAGTTGGGTTACATGCATGTAGCAGTGTCACGATAGACAATAGATGCTGATAGTATAGTAACCTGTGAGTTAGTTGGGTTACATGCATGTAGTAGTGTCACGATAGACAATAGATGCTGATAGTAACCCGTGAGTTAGTTGGGTTACATGCATGTAGCAGTGTCACGATAGACAATAGATGCTGATAGTATAGTAACCCGTGAGTTAGTTGGGTTACATGCATGTAGCAGTGTCACGATAGACAATAGATGCTGATAGTAACCCGTGAGTTAGTTGGGTTACATGCATGTAGCAGTGTCACGATAGACAATAGATGCTGATAGTAACCCGTGAGTTAGTTGGGTTACATGCATGTAGCAGTGTCACGATAGACAATAGATGCTGGTAGTAACCCGTGAGTTAGTTGGGTTACATGCATGTAGCAGTGTCACGATAGACAATAGATGCTGGTAGTAACCCGTGAGTTAGTTGGGTTACATGCATGTAGCAGTGTCACGATAGACAATAGATGCTGATAGTAACCCGTGAGTTAGTTGGGTTACATACATGTAGCAGTGTCACGATAGACAATAGATGCTGATAGTAACCCGTGAGTTAGTTGGGTTACATGCATGTAGCAGTGTCACGATAAACAATAGATGCTGATAGTATAGTAACCCGTGAGTTAGTTGGGTTACATGCATGTAGCAGTGTCACGATAGACAATAGATGCTGATAGTAACCCGTGAGTTAGTTGGGTTACATACATGTAACAGTGTCACGATAGACAATAGATGCTGATAGTAACCCGTGAGTTAGTTGGGTTACATACATGTAACAGTGTCACGATAGACAATAGATGCTGGTAGTAACCCGTGAGTTAGTTGGGTTACATACATGTAGCAGTGTCACGATAGACAATAGATGCTGATAGTATAGTAACCCGTGAGTTAGTTGGGTTACATGCATGTAGCAGTGTCACGATAGACAATAGATGCTGATAGTAACCCGTGAGTTAGTTGGGTTACATGCATGTAGCAGTGTCACGATAGACAATAGATGCTGATAGTATAGTAACCCGTGAGTTAGTTGGGTTACATGCATGTAACAGTGTCACGATAGACAATAGATGCTGGTAGTATAGTAACCCGTGAGTTAGTTGGGTTACATGCATGTAGCAGTGTCACGATAGACAATAGATGCTGATAGTAACCCGTGAGTTAGTTGGGTTACATGCATGTAGCAGTGTCACGATAGACAATAGATGCTGATAGTATAGTAACCCGTGAGTTAGTTGGGTTACATGCATGTAGCAGTGTCACGATAGACAATAGATGCTGATAGTATAGTAACCCGTGAGTTAGTTGGGTTACATGCATGTAGCAGTGTCACGATAGACAATAGATGCTGATAGTAACCCGTGAGTTAGTTGGGTTACATGCATGTAGCAGTGTCACGATAGACAATAGATGCTGATAGTAACCTCGTGAGTTAGTTGGGTTACATACATGTAGCAGTGTCACGATAGACAATAGATGCTGGTAGTAACCGTGAGTTAGTTGGGTTACATGCATGAGCAGTGTCAATGATAGACAATAGATGCTGATAGTATAGTAACCCGTGAGTTAGTTGGGTTACATGCATGTAGCAGTGTCACGATAGACAATAGATGCTGATAGTATAGTAACCCGTGAGTTAGTTGGGTTACATGCATGTAGCAGTGTCACGATAGACAATAGATGCTGATAGTAACCCGTGAGTTAGTTGGGTTACATGCATGTAGCAGTGTCACGATAGACAATAGATGCTGATAGTAACCCGTGAGTTAGTTGGGTTACATACATGTAGCAGTGTCACGATAGACAATAGATGCTGATAGTATAGTAACCCGTGAGTTAGTTGGGTTACATGCATGTAGCAGTGTCACGATAGACAATAGATGCTGGTAGTAACCCGTGAGTTAGTTGGGTTACATGCATGTAGCAGTGTCACGATAGACAATAGATGCTGATAGTATAGTAACCCGTGAGTTAGTTGGGTTACATGCATGTAGCAGTGTCACGATAAACAATAGATGCTGATAGTAACCGTGAGTTAGTGGGTTACATGCATGTAGCAGTGTCACGATAGACAATAGATGCTGATAGTATAGTAACCCGTGAGTTAGTTGGGTTACATGCATGTAGCAGTGTCACGATAGACAATAGATGCTGGTAGTATAGTAACCTGTGAGTTAGTTGGGTTACATGCATGTAGCAGTGTCACGATAGACAATAGATGCTGGTAGTATAGTAACCCGTGAGTTAGTTGGGTTACATGCATGTAGCAGTGTCACGATAGACAATAGATGCTGATAGTATAGTAACCCGTGAGTTAGTTGGGTTACATGCATGTAGCAGTGTCACGATAGACAATAGATGCTGGTAGTAACCCGTGAGTTAGTTGGGTTACATGCATGTAGCAGTGTCACGATAGACAATAGATGCTGATAGTATAGTAACCCGTGAGTTAGTTGGGTTACATGCATGTAGCAGTGTCACGATAGACAATAGATGCTGATAGTAACCCGTGAGTTAGTTGGGTTACATGCATGTAGCAGTGTCACGATAGACAATAGATGCTGATAGTAACCTGTGATTAGTTGGGTTACATACATGTAGCAGTGTCAGGATAGACAATAGATGCTGATAGTATAGTAACCCGTGAGTTAGTTGGGTTACATGCATGTAGCAGTGTCACGATAGACAATAGATGCTGGTAGTAACCCGTGAGTTAGTTGGGTTACATGCATGTAGCAGTGTCACGATAGACAATAGATGCTGGTAGTAACCCGTGAGTTAGTTGGGTTACATACATGTAGCAGTGTCACGATAGACAATAGATGCTGATAGTATAGTAACCCGTGAGTTAGTTGGGTTACATGCATGTAGCAGTGTCACGATAGACAATAGATGCTGATAGTAACCTGTGAGTTAGTTGGGTTACATGCATGTAGCAGTGTCACGATAGACAATAGATGCTGATAGTAACCCGTGAGTTAGTTGGGTTACATGCATGTAGCAGTGTCACGATAGACAATAGATGCTGATAGTAACCCGTGAGTTAGTTGGGTTACATGCATGTAGCAGTGTCACGATAGACAATAGATGCTGATAGTAACCCGTGAGTTAGTTGGGTTACATGCATGTAGCAGTGTCACGATAGACAATAGATGCTGATAGTAACCCGTGAGTTAGTTGGCTACATGCATGTAGCAGTGTCACGATAGACAATAGATGCTGGTAGTAACCCGTGAGTTAGTTGGGTTACATGCATGTAGCAGTGTCACGATAAACAATAGGTGCTGGTAGTAACCCGTGAGTAACTAGCTGGAACTTGATTGGTTGATTGACAGGACCATCATCATTGCACTTCGGTGAGTAACTATGAGTGCTCCGATCTCTTTATTACACAGGAAGATCTCAGCGGCAGTTCACGAACTCCGTAGCACTGGCGAGGGTCCTCGATGTAATTTAGAAGATGATTGCCATATCTTGTAGGAATTTAACTTTTCTATTCAGCAAACGAATTTTGCCCGAGCAGCAGCTTTCCAGCCCGCTCTTCTTGATTTTGAACTGCCAAAGGTTATGTTAGGTGCTCAACATGAGCACAAGACCTACGTTTTATCGCCCCTCTCTAATAGGACTAGGAACTGGATCTCACCTACACTGAGATCAAAGATCTCTAGAAAAGTATCCCGATAGTTCACGAGAGAGCGAACCGAGTACCTTTGACACGAGAGACGAGCACTTAACCTCTACGCAACGGAGACCAACTGGAACAATCAGCATGCTTACATTTCACAATCCATTGACTGAGACCTGATCAAATATAGGTCTCAATACATTATGTACTATTAGATACAGTTTATAAAAACATGTTGTTGTTGTTGCTGTCTGGTGATGATGTCGGTCAACACAAATCTTTCTTGTCTCCTGCAATATATTCATTAACCTTCTTATCCAAACTTAGCGACTAATAATCATTATTGTAAACACAATTATTACATTTTGAATGCAGGCGATTGAACAAAGACAGGTAAATACATAAATAATGCAAAATTAATAAGTAGATATGAAAATAAACAACAATCGACGTTTCGGTATTAGACCTTTATCAATAACAAGCATACAAAGAATACTTAATACACTAAAAACATAATTCTAACTATGTCAAGAAAATGATACTAGCATACGACCTGTTTGAATTAATTTGAATAACGTTTTAGTTTATTAAGTATTCTTTGTATACTTGTTCTTGATAAAGGTCTAGTACCGAAACGTCGAGTGTTGTTTATTTTCATATTTAATCATTAATGTTTCACTACTTATGAAATACTGTATATACCTGTCTTGTTCAATCACCCATTTACTCAGTATTACCGCAGTCTCCACCACGATTTTCTGCAGATGTTATCGGATTCGGTCTGACCGAATCAGATTTGTAGATTATCGTACATCGCATTCTTACTACATAAGTCTGTGTGGAGGCCGCACATATAATAGTCAAGAAACATTTTGTATCTAGTCTTCCGTGGGGCGCACATACAGTAGTCAAGAAACATTATTGTGTCTAGACTTGCATGGGGCACACAGACGGCAGTCAAGAAATATTATTGTGTCTAGACTTGCATGGGGCACACAGACGGCAGTCAAGAAATATTATTGTGTCTAGACTTGCATGGGGCACACAGACGGCAGTCAAGAAATATTATTGTGTCTAGACTTGCATGGGGACACAAGACGGCAGTCAAGAAATATTATTGTGTCTAGACTTGCATGGGGCACACAGACGGCAGTCAAGAAATATTATTGTGTCTAGACTTGCATGGGGCACACAGACGGCAGTCAAGAAATATTATTGTGTCTAGACTTGCATGGGGCACACAGACGGCAGTCAAGAAATATTATTGTGTCTAGACTTGCATAGGGACACAGACGGCAGTCAAGAAATATTATTGTGTCTAGACTTGCATGGGGCACACAGACGGCAGTCAAGAAATATTATTGTGTCTAGACTTGCATGGGGCACACAGACGGCAGTCAAGAAATATTATTGTGTCTAGACTTGCATGGGGCACACAGACGGCAGTCAAGAAATATTATTGTGTCTAGACTTGCATGGGGCACACAGACGGCAGTCAAGAAATATTATTGTGTCTAGACTTGCATGGGGCACACAGACGGCAGTCAAGAAATATTATTGTGTCTAGACTTGCATGGGGCACACAGACGGCAGTCAAGAAATATTATTGTGTCTAGACTTGCATGGGGCACACAGACGGCAGTCAAGAAATATTATTGTGTCTAGACTTGCATGGGGCACACAGACGGCAGTCAAGAAATATTATTGTGTCTAGACTTCAGTGGGAAGCAAAATGTCAGTAAGAGGCGATATGATAGGCGCCATGATAGGCGCCATGACTACGCCTGAATTCATAGCGGGCAAACTTAAAAAAAGAAAGACAATTAGCTCTGAAACTTATCCCTTCAGAAACAGTCGCCAGAAGTTCCACTAAACTAAAGTCGAAGCAGTCGCCAGAAGTTCCACTAAACTAAAGTCGAAACAGTCGCCAGAAGTTCCACTAAACTAAAGTCGAAACAGTCGCCAGAAGTTTCACTAAACTAAAGCCGACAGTAAACACTGACACAGTCTGGCACATATAAACAGTCGCCATAAGTTCCACTAAACTAAAGTCGAAACAGTCGCCATAAGTTCCACTAAACTAAAGTCGAAACAGTCGCCATAAGTTCCACTAAACTAAAGTCGAAACAGTCGCCATAAGTTCCACTAAACTAAAGTCGAAACAGTCGCCATAAGTTCCACTAAACTAAAGCCGACAGTAAACACTGGCAAAACACGTAATCAAATAGTTTTACTGCAGTCTCATCTATTCAGTAAACACTGACACAGTCTGGCACATATAAACAGTCGCCAGAAGCTCCACTAAACTAAAGCCGAAAGTGCAAACTGACACAGTCTGGCACATATAACAAGAGTACAAGCTACTACTCCCTTCGGGGATGGAAACAATAACAACAACAGCAAATTGAGATCTGTCAACTATATCGTATTTTTCTTGTCAGATATTCATTCAACTTTCTGTTTTCTTTCATTACAAATATTTATACACTAAGTTTGCGCTACTATTTATGTGCTACAGATTCTCAACAAGAGAAGAACTGGTTTAACAAATAACAATACCATTTTTGTGTTATGATAACAATGGAAGAGAGTTATTATTGTCTGTGAACTAAAAATAGCATAATGAATTGTATTTGATGTTCAAGAAGGAACCAATATTGCAATATATTCTAATGTTGTGTTTTAATGTTGTAATTACAAAAGGTCTGTGTGACCTAGAGGCTAGGTGATCGTCTCTGGTTCCAAAGGTACTCGCTCGGTTCTCTCCCGTGTGAAGCCATTGGAATATTTTCCCAGATATTACTGATCTCAGTACAGGTGAGATCGAGTTCCTAGTCCTATCGAAGACGGATGATCCCTTGTTCATGCTAAGCACGTAAAAGAAACATTGGTAGTTCAAATTCAAGAAAAGCAGGCTGGATAATCACGGCCTGGGAAAAATTCATTAGAAATATTTTTTTTTAAAAATACTTAAACAAAATATATTCACTATCGTCTAAATTACATCGGGGACCTTCGCCGTTGCTACGAAGTTCGTGCACTGACGCTGAGATCTTCTACTGTAAGAAATAGATTGGAGCACATATTGTTACTCACCGAAGTGCAGTTATAAAACTCATCGGTTTAGGTGAAGTGCAGTTATAAAACTCATCGGTTTAGGTGAAGTGCAGTTATAAAACTCATCGGTTTAGGTGAAGTGCTGTTATAAAACTCGTCGGTTTAGGTGAAGTGCAGTTATAAAACTCATCAGTTTAGGTGAAGTGCAGTTATAAAACTCATCGGTTTAGGTGAAGTGCAGTTATAAAGCTCAGCGTGAGAAACTTTTTTCGGTTGCCCTTTGAAAATGAGTTATTTCGGCTTGGAGAAATTCAGGAAAAACGGAGGGGGGCATCGTGAATTTTTGCCTTATTTTCAGGAGAGAAGGGGGCGCCATCTGAAAAAGTTTGAGAGCTACTGCTTTAGACGCTATCAACAAATCATGCCACAGAACAAAGAGAATATAATTTTTGACAGCTTTTCATTAAACGCATCAACAGGTGAAGAGAATCAGTGTCATATTTCTAGTGTTTTTCTGTCTGGACAAACAAGTTTCAATGTTTAATGTGGATGGAGGAGCGGGTAGGAAACTATTTTTTTCTGTTACCCAACATGTTGTTGAATCTGTTACCCAACATGTTGTTGAATCTGTTAACCAACAAGTTGTTGAATCTGTTACCCAACATGTTGTTGAATCTGTTAACCAACATGTTGTTGAATCTGTTACCCAACATGGTGTTGAATCTGTTACCCAACATGTTGTTGAATCTGTTACCCAACATGTTGTTGAATCTGTTACCCAACATGTTGTTGAATCTGTTACCCAACATGTTGTTGAATCTGTTACCCAACATGTTGTTGAATCTGTTATCCAACATGTTGTTGAATCTGTTACCCAACATGTTGTTGAAACTGTTACCCAACATGTTGTTGAATATGTTACCCAACATGTTGTTGAATCTGTTACCCAACAAGTTGTTGAATCTGTTACCCAACATGTTGTTGAATCTGTTACCCAACATGTTGTTGAATCTGTTACCCGACATGTTGTTGAATCTGTTACCCAACATGTTGTTGAATCTGTTACCCAACATGTTGTTGAATCTGTTACCCAACATGTTGTTGAAACTGTTACCCAACATGTTGTTGAATATGTTACCCAACATGTTGTTGAATATGTTACCCAACATGTTGTTGAATCTGTTACCCAACATGTTGTTGAATCTGTTACCCGACATGTTGTTGAATCTGTTACCCAACATGTTGTTGAATCTGTTACCCAACATGTTGTTGAATCTGTTACCCAACATGTTGTTGAAACTGTTACCCAACATGTTGTTGAATCTGTTACCCAACATGTTGTTGAATCTGTTACCCAACATGTTGTTGAATCTGTTACCCAACATGTTGTTGAATCTGTTACCCAACATGTTGTTGAAACTGTTACCCAACATGTTGTTGAATCTGTTACCCAACATGTTGTTGAATCTGTTACCCAACATGTTGTTGAATCTGTTACCCAACATGTTGTTGAATCTGTTACCCAACATGTTGTTGAATCTGTTACCCAACATGTTGTTGAATCTGTTATCCAACATGTTGTTGAATCTGTTACCCAACAAGTTGTTGAATCTGTTACCCAACATGTTGTTGAATCTGTTACCCAACATGTTGTTGAATCTGTTACCCAACAAGTTGTTGAATCTGTTACCCAACATGTTGTTGAATCTGTTACCCAACATGTTGTTGAATCTGTTACCCAACATGTTGTTGAATATGTTACCCAACATGTTGTTGAATCTGTTACCCAACATGTTGTTGAATCTGTTACCCAACATGTTGTTGAATCTGTTACCCAACATGTTGTTGAATCTGTTACCCAACATGTTGTTGAATCTGTTACCCAACATGTTGTTGAATATGTTACCCAACATGTTGTTGAATCTGTTACCCAACATGTTGTTGAATCTGTTACCCAACATGTTGTTGAATCTGTTACCCAACAAGTTGTTGAATCTGTTACCCAACATGTTGTTGAATCTGTTATCCAACATGTTGTTGAATCTGTTATCCAACATGTTGTTGAATCTGTTACCCAACATGTTGTTGAATCTGTTACCCAACATGTTGTTGAATCTGTTACCCAACATGTTGTTGAATCTGTTACCCAACATGTTGTTGAATCTGTTACCCAACATGTTGTTGAATCTGTTACCCAACATGTTGTTGAATCTGTTACCCAACATGTTGTTGAATCTGTTACCCAACATGTTGTTGAATCTGTTACCCAACATGTTGTTGAATCTGTTACCCAACAAGTTGTTGAATCTGTTACCCAACATGTTGTTGAATCTGTTACCCAACATGTTGTTGAATCTGTTACCCAACATGTTGTTGAATCTGTTACCCAACAAGTTGTTGAATCTGTTACCCAACATGTTGTTGAATCTGTTACCCAACATGTTGTTGAATCTGTTAACCAACAAGTTGTTGAATCTGTTACCCAACATGGTGTTGAATCTGTTACCCAACATGTTGTTGAATCTGTTACCCGACATGTTGTTGAATCTGTTACCCAACATGTTGTTGAATCTGTTACCCAACATGTTGTTGAATCTGTTACCCAACATGTTGTTGAATCTGTTACCCAACATGTTGTTGAATCTGTTACCCAGCATGTTGTTGAATCTGCTACTCAACATGTTGTTGAACACCGCCGGTGTGTTATCAGGGCTCGCAAGGGGAGCAAAGAATAGTAACACTGCGACCAACAAGGCATGTCGTAAGAAGCGCTCCAATGAGAAGCTTCAGGGAAGCTACCGTAGTAAATAAAAAGTGTCACAGAAATCGAATGTGCTGGCTTTACTGTATGTCCATAACTGGCACAATGTACAATCGCTCATAGACTCAGATCACATACAAATCACAAAGAGTGGTTTAAGAAGTGATCGATATGGAATGTTCAAAGAAGTTGTTGTTGTTGTTGAACACTTAAGTCATGACTTCCATACATTCTAGTTTAGTTTTAGTTTAGTTGACATATTATCGTCACTGACCTTTGAACCAATTGTAGTTCGATCCTAAATTCGTAAACATATTTACCGATCGACATAAAATCATCCACATGACAGAAATGATTGATTTTTACATTGATTTTATTGATAACAGTGGCGACCTTCGTAAAGCAGTTTTTGCTCACCCAAACCAACCTTTAGTGCTATAAGATTTTACTTATTTGTTATTAGTGAAATAACAGCGATGTTGATTTGGTATATATATAAAAGTTTATATAAAAGTATATATCAGAAAGCAATGGCAAACTATTGATTGTATCCACCAGCAAAGAAGGTTTGGAAAACCTAATCATGATGACTAAGAAACATAGTGAAGACCAACATCTATATTTGAATACCAAAACAAAATCATGTCAACTGACAAAGCAAAAGGCTCACCTAACATCCAAGTAAACAATGAAGAACTTCAATGTGTAGAGAACTACGAATATCTGGGCTCAATAATTAACAATAATGGTGACTGCTCGAAAGAGATCTCAAGAAGATTGGCAATAGCAATCAAGAAGTTAAACATAATGAAGAACATGTGGCAAAGCACCAGCAAAATACTAAAATTAAAAATATTGAGAAGATGCATTTTCCCAGTGGCTACTTATGGTTGTGAATCATGGACTATTACACACAAAACAAGAACGAAAATCCAGTCCTTCGAAACTAAACGCTACAGAAAGATCTTACGAATATCATGGACAGAAAAAAGAAAGAACACTGATGTCCTAAAAGAACTAAATGTTAAAGAGAATTGGCTGATAAACAACATACTATACAGAAAAATTACATACTTTGGTCACATCAAGCGCCACGATGGCCTGGAAAGAACAATACTAGAGGGCAGGGTCCCAGGACGCAGAGGCAGACCAAGAAGAAGATGGCTACAAGATATTAAAGAACCATGAACATGACCATCGACGAAGTGGGTGAACTAGCTAGAGACAGAGTGAATTTCAGAAGTGCTGCAAAGAGAGTAACGTCCTATAAAGGATACGCACACCTTGATGATGATGATAAAAGTTTAACAGTACAGTAGTCAAGTATTCCTGTAATTAGGCATTTAGGTGCTAACATGCAATTCAGCACCAGTGGAAATCGGAAATTCCGTGAAGTTAATCATTTCACATTTGATATCTTTGAAACGAAATAGCATTGTCTCCTATCTCAGCAGTGAATTCTGAAAAGAACACAGAACTAAATGATATCAGGTCAACCTTAGTTCAGTTGTCCTATGATTTCGAGTGGTACCTCACACTGCAAGCTCAAGGGGAATGAAGATGCCTACAGATTGGCTAAAGAGGGAACAGGAATGCCCCAAGATGACAACATGATTAACTATGAAGAGGCAAAAACCATCTGCCCCAAGATGACAACATGATTAACTATGAAGAGGCAAAAACCATCTGCCCCAAGATGACAACATGATTAACTATGAAGAGGCAAAAACCATCTGCCCCAAGATGACAACATGATTAACTATGAAGAGGCAAAAACCATCTGCCCCAAAATGACAACCTGATTAACTATGAAGAGGCCTCAAGATGACAACCTGATTAACTATGAAGAGGCCTCAAGATGACAACCTGATTAACTATGAAGAGGCCTCAAGATGACAACCTGATTAACTATGAAGAGGCCTCAAGATGACAACGTGATTAACTATGAAGAGGCCTCAAGATGACAACGTGATTAACTATGAAGATGCCTCAAGACGACAACCTGATTAACTATGAAGATGCCCCAAGATGACAACCTGATTAACTGTGAAGAGGCAAAAACCATCTGCCCCAAGATGACAACCTGATTAACTATGAAGAGGCAAAAACCATCTGCCCCAAGATGACAACATGATTAACTATGAAGAGGCAAAAACCATCTGCCCCAAGATGACAAGATGATTAACTATGAAGAGGCAAAAACCATCGCTAGAGAGCAATATCAAGTAAAGTGGGAGAAAGAACACACAAAACACAATTATGATGATGGATATTACCAACTGTCGAGAAGGGACTAGATTGTAATACTTCGCCTCGGACGGGTCACAACAGAATGAGATACCACCTGTACACTAGATTCAAGATATGCCCTAACCATCAGTGGCAGATCGTCCTTTATAGGACGTTGTCTCTTTGCAGCACATCTGAAATTCACTCTGTCTCTTGCCAGTTCACCCACTTCGTCGATGGTCATGTTCATGGTGTCTTTAATATCTTGTAGCCATCTTCTTCTTGGTCTGCCTCTGCGTCCTGGAACCCTGCCCTCTAGTATTGTTCTTTCCAAGCCATCGTGACACTTGATGTGACCAAAGTATGTAATTTTTCTGTATAGTATGTTGTTTATCAGCCAATTCTCTTTAACGTTAAGTTATTTCAGGACATCCGTGTTCTTTCGTTTTTCTGTCCATGGTATTCGTAGGATCTTTCTGTAGCGTTTAGTTTCGAAGGATTGGATTTTCGTTCTTAATTTTTGTGTAATAGTCCATGATTCACAACCATAAGTAGCCACTGGGAAAATGCATGCTCTCAATATTTTTAACTTTAGTATTTTGCTGGTGCTTTGCAACATGTTCTTCATTGTGGCTTGGCGAGTATGACAACATAGCATATCTACAGAACTGCCCCCAGTATGCAGACCTGAGAAGAAGAAAGAGGTGGGACACTAACAAATTCCCGTAGCAGTGGTCTTACTTTCAAGTATGTATGATAGGACAAGATATGAATTATTGTAATGTTACACAATTGTATGACTCCATGGTTGGCGATATTCTGAAATAAATGTTGAAGTAGAATTGTGTACATTTTCTGCCTACAAACGATATCAAATGAAGAGCCTGTAAGACAAACAAACTGTGTATCACTGGAGACTATCATTAAAATATGAAGATATATTTTGCATGCATGTCAGTAAAGATATTGACTAGGACAGCTTGTACGGGGGATGCACTGATGGAGACAGAAGTCATAGACGTACAAA
Organism: Arion vulgaris; assembly: GCA_020796225.1. Classification (NCBI taxonomy): domain Eukaryota; kingdom Metazoa; phylum Mollusca; class Gastropoda; order Stylommatophora; family Arionidae; genus Arion; species Arion vulgaris. The sequence continues at coordinate 42,301,330 of CM036754.1, forward strand.
GGAAACATGGAGACAGAAGTCATAGACGTACAAAGGAAACATGGAGACAGAAGTCATAGACGTACAAAGGAAACATGGAGCAGAAGTCATAGACGTACAAAGGAAACATAGAGAAGATAACTGTGGAAACATGGAGACAGAAGTCATGAGCAAGAAACATGGAGACAGAATTAGAGTAAAAGAAACATGGAGACAGAAGTCTAGCATGTATCAAAAGGAAACGGAGAAGAAGTCATAGACAGACAAGGAAACATGGAGGAAGAAGAATACGAACATAAGAAGACAAACAATTTAAAGTGGCCTGACATGGAATAGGTAACAGAAACGATGAAGTCTCTGTAGAAGCTCATGTATCAAACAGGAAGTGACAGGACATAGACAGACAGACAGACGGAGACAGACAGACATACATAGATAGACAGAAGACAGAAGATAGATAGAAGACAGACAAAGATAGATAGATAGAAGACAGACAGACAGACAGACGAATAGATGGATAGATGAAGAAGACGGAGACAGACAGACAACAGAAGACAGACGGACAGACAGACAGAAGACAGAAGAAGACAGACAGACAGACAGACAGACAGACAGACAGACAGAAAGACAGACAGATAGATAGATAGATAGATAGATAGATAGATAGATAGATAGATAGATAGATAGAGACACTACTGTGATTACAAGGATCACATGACATGATTACTATTTCCGGGAATTTCCACTTGAGCTAGTCGGCTAATGCTAGAGTAGGCTGTACATATTGGTTACTGCGTCATTGGCACATGATCCTACAGTCAATCATAATTAATGGAAGCCCCGCAACTGTTATTACTAGTTTATGTCAAGTTAGCAAGCAATTCATTGATTTTCTCCTGCTGTTTTTTTCGAAGACTTTAGAACATGAGGACCTGCTACTGTTGGTAACTTTCCTGGAAGATTGCGCCAAAGCTTGTGTCCGCTTACTGTAGAGTTATTTGTAACATTTCTTTGACTGTTAATGTTGCTAGCTAGGGATGTGGGGGATGTTTATGGGTAAGTGGTTAATTCGTTGCTAGCTAGGGATGTGGGGGATGTTTTATGTGGGTAAGTGGTTAATTCGTTGCTAGCTAGGGATGTGGGGGATGTTTTATGTGGGTAAGTGGTTAATTCGTTGCTAGCTAGGGATGTGGGGGATGTTTTATGTGGGTAAGTGGTTAATTCGTTGCTAGCTAGGGATGTGGGGATGTTTTATGGATAAGTGGTTAATTCGTTGCATTGCGTTCGAAGGTCTGATTGAATCCGGATCGCGTTGTTTTGTTCACAAGTGCATTTTGATGGACAAAGACGTTTTGTTCACAAGGCATTTTGATGGACAAAGACGTTTTGATCAAAGCGCATTTTGATGGACAAAGACGTTTTGTTTACAAGTGCATTTTGATGGACAAGACGTTTTGTTACAAAGTGCATTTTGATGGACAAAGACGTTTTGTTCACAGTGCATTTTGATGGACAAAGACGTTTTGTTCAAGGCATTTTGATGGACAAAGACGTTTTGTTCAAAGCATTTTGATGGACAAAGACGTTTTGGTGGAAACGTTCACAAGTATTGTAATAATACTAAAGTACAATTTCGCAACCTTTTTCAGACCTTGGGGTATGTAGTGCCCTCACTTCACATTTCTAGATCTTAGTTGCAGGAAGTAGAAGGCCAATTTTTTATCAATGCGGACGTCGGTGGGGATTGCACCAACGTGTTGTGTCTGAGTCGACAGGTGAACGCTTATGCATGACGTTAATCCGTTCTACATACTAATCGTATTGTAATGCATGACGTTAATCCGTTCCTCATAATAACTCGTATTGTAATGCATGACGTTAATGTTCTTACAAAACTCGTATTGTAATGCATGACGTTAATCCGTTCCTACATAATAACTCGATTGTAATGCATGACGTTAATCGTTTCTACTTACTAACTCGTATTGCAAAGCATGACGTTAATCGTTCCTACTTACAACTGTATTGTAATGCATGAGTTAATCCGTTCCTACTTACTAACTCTTATTGATGCATGACGTTAATTTCCTACATTTCTAAATGATTGTTGCATGACGTTAATCCTTTACATAATAACTCTATTGTAATGCATGACGTTAAGTCCGTCTTACTAACTCTTATTGTAATGCATGACGTTAACGTTCGTTACATACTAACTCGTATTGTAATGCATGACGTTAATCCGTTCCTACTTACTAACTCGTATTGTAATGCATGACGTTAATCCGTTCCTACTTACTAACTCGTATTGTAATGCATGACGTTAATCCGTTCCTACTTACTAACTCTTATTGTAATGCATGACGTTAATCCGTTCCTACATACTAACTCGTATTGTAATGCATGACGTTAATCCGTTCCTACATAATAACTCGTATTGTAATGCATGACGTTAATCCGTTCCTACATAATAACTCGTATTGTACTCAGATTAAACAGCCTTCTAATTAATGCTTTATTTCTCATTCACTGATAGATTAGTAACAAGAAGATACGCCATGTGCGGACACCTACAACATCTGAGGTGATCAGAGTGGATCAGATCAGATCTGGAGATCGCCAAAGTGGTTACCGGGGCCCAAATTGGGGTGTAAAGAATAGAACCACTGTTACCTGCCACGCATGTCGTAAGAGGACACTAGAGGCTAAACGAAAACGTTGAAAATCCAAAGCAACCTGGAGGAGAACAGTAAAACAAGAACTGACAGAAATGAATCATAGCTAGAACACAATACAGAGAACAAGAAATGAATCATAGCTAGAACACAATACAGAGAACAAGAAATGAATCATAGCTAGAACACATTACAGAGAACAAGAACTGAAAGAAATGAATCATAGCTAGAACACAATACAGAGAACAAGAAATGAATCATAGCTAGAACACAATACAGAGAACAAGAACTGAAAGAAATGAATCATAGCTAGAACACAATACAGAGAACAAGAAGTGAATCATAGCTAGAACACAATACAGAGAACAAGAAGTGAATCATAGCTAGAACACAATACAGAGAACAAGAACTGAAAGAAATGAATCATAGCTAGAACACATTACAGAGAACAAGAAGTGAATCATAGCTAGAACACATTACAGAGAACAAGAAGTGAATCATAGCTAGAACACATTACAGAGAACAAGAAGTGAATCATAGCTAGAACACAATACAGAGAACAAGAAGTGAATCATAGCTAGAACACAATACAGAGAACAAGAAGTGAATCATAGCTAGAACACAATACAGAGAACAAGAACTGAAAGAAATGAATCATAGCTAGAACACAATACAGAGAACAAGAAATGAATCATAGCTAGAACACAATACAGAGAACAAGAACTGAAAGAAATGAATCATAGCTAGAACACAATACAGAGAACAAGAAGTGAATCATAGCTAGAACACAATACAGAGAACAAGAACTGAAAGAAATGAATCATAGCTAGAACACATTACAGAGAACAAGAAGTGAATCATAGCTAGAACACAATACAGAGAACAAGAAGTGAATCATAGCTAGAACACATTACAGAGAACAAGAAGTGAATCATAGCTAGAACACAATACAGAGAACAAGAAGTGAATCATAGCTAGAACACAATACAGAGAACAAGAACTGAAAGAAATGAATCATAGCTAGAACACATTACAGAGAACAAGAAGTGAATCATAGCTAGAACACATTACAGAGAACAAGAAGTGAATCATAGCTAGAACACATTACAGAGAACAAGAAGTGAATCATAGCTAGAACACATTACAGAGAACAAGAAGTGAATCATAGCTAGAACACATTACAGAGAATGGCGAAGAATAGAGGAGAATGGAGTGCATTTGTTGCTGCTCTAAGCGTCAGGGGCGTTCCATGCTAGAGAGAGAAAAGATAGAGGAGGGGTATGTATGTGAGTTGCACCGTAGAACGTAAGTTCTTTGTGTTTGCTATATTCATCTACAGAACCATAGACTAGCACATCCCCCTTTTAAAATCAACGTCAACAAATATCTACAATAATGAACTGTTAAATAGTATCCTTAAAATGTTCTTTCTTCCCATCTCTGATCTTCTTCTTCTTTCGTCTGTTTTCTAATCCTATTTTGCCTCACATCGTCAGGATAAGAAGAGATTTCTAGAACTGACTTGTGTGCGCTTCATAAACAGTGTTTTTCGGTTTCTCTGTTATCTCTGTAGTCCACATTTTGCGTGAACAGTCTTTTGCTTTGTATTTACTGTATCTGAGTAACATTATTCACTGGTCGTACAAGTCAAATACACGTTGTGGGTAAACCAGCTTAGATGTAGTGGAGATATTTGATAACAAGAGACTGAGCTGACAGCAGTATTTGCTGAGGTCGGCAAATCATTGAGATCATAAGATTTATGTTGCTTTGTCTGTGAAATTGGTAAATGATATGGGAAGAAATTCAGGTAGTTGAGGTACAGAAGAAAGGCGTTAAAAAATGGTAATCATTTGTCACAAGTTACACAATAAAAATGTCAAACAAGAAACAAAAAGTGGACAAAGAATACATAATCACATAATTGCTGCCCATCGCTAGCGATGATGACAACATCCTCAGACGTGTGTTGTTGCACCGTTCTGGTGTGTGCGAAAGTTACTGTAGAGCCCAATCATGGAATACAATCCCCTACCGCAGGTGGAGAACTAGCTGGTTGTCTTTGCTCGTCTGTAATGCTATGCAATGGGTACCGTAAGAAATAAAGGTTTGTGGGTCGAATATTAAAGAAAGAACACTGATGTCCTGAAAGAACTAAATGTTTAAGAGAATTGGTTGATAAACAACATACTATACAGAAAAATTACATACTTTGGTCACATTAAGCGTCACGATGGCCTGGAAAGAACAATATTAGATGGCAGGGTCCCGGGACGCAGAAGCAGACCAAGAAGAAGATGGCTACAAGATATTAAAGAAACCATGAATATGACCATCGACGAAGTGGGTGAACTGGCTAGAGACAGAGTGAGTTTCCGATGTGCTGCAAAGATAGTAACGTCCTATAAAGGATACGCACCTTGATGATGATGGTTCGAATATTGTGTTCGGTGATTTGTTGTTTCCTGAAACCTCTAATACTTGTTCACTGTCTATTTATTGATCATATTCATTGGCTTCTGGTGCTTCTCCTGGGGTTCTTACATGATCATATTCATTGGCTTCTGGTGCTTCCCTGGGTTCTTATATGATGATATTCATTGGCTTCTGGTGCTTCCTGGGTTCTTACATGATCATATTCGTTGGCTTCTGGTGCTTCCCCTGGGGTTCTTACATGATCATATTCATTGGCTTCTGGTGCTTCCCCTGGGGTTCTTATATGATCATATTCATTGGCTTCTGGTGCTTCCCTGGGGTTCTTATATGATCATATTCATTGGCTTCTAGTGCTTCCCTGGGGTTCTTACATGATCATATTCATTGGCTTCGGGTGCTTCCCCTGGGGTTCTTACATGATCATATTCATTGGCTTCGGGTGCTTCCCCTGGGGTTCTTACATGATCATATTCATTGGCTCCAGGTGCTTCCCCTGGGGTTCTTACATGATCATATTCATTGGCTTCAGGTGCTTCCCCTGGGGTTCTTATATGATCATATTCATTGGCTCCAGGTGCTTCCCTGGGGTTCTTAGAACTTCTTTACTTCTTACCACATGTGGGGTATATTTGATTACGATTGGACATGTGGATGTTGCGTGTTCTGTCTTTTCAAGCAGCTCGTTTTCTCTGCGCTTCCGACGATTCTCAGATATGCAGTTCGGGTTAAAGGCTCATGAGGTCATGGTGGTAACATGAGCCAGGGTTAGCGAGGGCGCGTTAACAGACCCTGCCCTGACCTCCACGTAGTGACCCTGGAAACAGACTTAGGTTCCGGTCTGGCTAAGGTGGGGGGCAGGGATCGGGAAGAGCTACTCTGGTTTAAGTAGAGATGCAAAGGTAGTCACGCTTGATGGGATCCGCTCGCAACATAGATGAGCGAACTCCCAGAGTGACTATCAATGCTCAACTCTCCCGGGGGAGTCGAATCAATTTGTACAAGGTCATCAAGGGGTGAACTCGGTTTTGCCCCGCCGAAGTCGAAAAGCCCAGTTGGAATTGACGGAAATGGTGAGGTATGCACCAGGGCAGAAAGAGCACGATAATGGGCCCATCGAGGGCAGACCGGCACGGCATGCGACGCAGCAGCGAGCATGGCAGGCAAGAGGGTGTGCGTCCCCTAAGTATGCAGAACTGGGAAGCCCAGCAGAGGATAACCAGTGCCAGCGCGGCAGCGGCAGCGTTGAAGCGGGTGTGTGTCCCACCCAAATGTGCAAAACAACTGGAATGCCCAGCAGAGGTAAGCCCAGTGCGCGTTCCGCTCGCAGGAACCACTGCTGCCTGTAGATTGATTGGGGACAATCAAAAGCTAGCGGAGCAAACCGTAAACAAACCTGAACGGGCGGCAAACCAAGGTGTCTATTAAAACGACCGGTTTGCTGGGAAGATGGCGCTCATAAGCCCGGGAGGGCAGGCCGTCTTAGGGTCGCTGCCCTGAAAGAAATAGCAGCCCACTGCCTTGTGGGTCTAGCTGGGGATAGTCAAAGGCTAGCGGAAGAAGCGAATCCGCACACAATAGCTGGTTGAAATCGAACACCCCACCGAAGGATAAGCAACTGAGCTCAAATAGGTGCTGAAGGTTGGTGCACGTACATTACGTTCTGATGTTTGGCTGTTTATCAGCGCCGGATTAGCCTAGTAGCAGAAGTAGCAAATGCTACGGGCCTCGCTTCTAGGGGCCCGCGCCTATGTGACAGATGAAAATGGAAAAAATAACCAGATGTTATATCAAAAACACGCAAGCTGTCTGAATTTTTAAATGTAGTGTGTGATGGTGCTGAATCCAACGAAATCGAAGCAGAAAATACAGAAGACGTGTCCCACTGTGTAGTAGATGAAGGCAGTGCTATAGAAGAATCATCATTACCAATATTACCATTAAGATCAGCAACTCTTCACGATGTAGCCACACTTTCCACACGACAAACTGAAGTAGAGTGTACAGCAAGTCCTCCCAATTTAGCCATATCATCTTCCAGCCAAAGAGAGGTAGAAAGCACAGCACTTGCTTCCAATGTAGCAACATCATCTACAAGCCAAAAACACAACGAAAGTAAAATGTACTCCACCGATATTGGTGAATGGCCAAACAACTTCAATCGAGATTATTGGATTGTGAAAGAAAGTAGCGAAGTGCAACATATGAACAGTGACTTCATGTCTTAAAAAAAAACCACAAAAAACATACGATAAAGAAAACAATCCACGATTTTGTCGAAAGTCGTTTTCACATACACACATACACCAACAAACAAAACTCACACGAGAGATTGGTTGTGTTATACAGAAACTAAAGGACAACTGTTCTGTTTTATTTGCAAAGTTATTGATTTAGGCTGTACCATAGAGTGACTGGTGTATTTGGAATACTCCGGCAGTTAAAATCTATTACAGCAGAAGAGATCTTGAAAAGAACTCCAAATATTGTCAGCTCTTACCAAGAGGATTTGGAAGAGAGTCTAGGCGACGAACTTATGCAGTTCACTGAACTTCTTAAAATTAATGTAGCTGCTGCTATTAGCAACGAAAAGCATGAGGCTCTTGAACTGCAATTTTATAAACTTATAATGGAAAATTCATTAGAGTCGTGATTCCCAAATGTAGAAATAGTCTTACGAATGTATGTCTTTAATGATTACTAACTGCAGCGGAGAACATTCTTTTTCAACATTAAAGCGTATAAAAAGTGAGTTAAGGAACATGATGGGACAAGATCGTCTAAATAACCTCACCTTAATGAACATTGAATGTAGTTTACTTAGAGAAATTGATTTGTCTAGTGCTATCTCTAAATTTGCTCACATTAAATCGAGACAAGTTTGTTTGTAAAGTTGTGTTTTATTTTATTATCATACAAAACCTAGGGCCCTGCGCTAAAATTTACATGGCCCTGCGCTAGCCTAATCCGGCACTGCTGTTTATATATCACAAAGAGAATGATTAAAACAGGCATAGAACGATCGAAAAAGAAGATATGCGAGTTCCATTTGTGTTGTTATAGCGCCACATTTAACGATCTTGCGCAAGGGATTCCCAGCACGTGTTGTCCATATACTAGCATTTGATAGACACTTCAAGCGTGTTTTTAAAGAGCTTTTTCTGTCCACCAACCGATCGTCTACACTTACTATCACATTACACAATAACCACTAACATCTTAATAAAACATGTGGAGAGTGGAGAGACGTAGAAATGAACATAACGTGAATAGTTCCACTCTCAACAGTAACAGAGATAATATCGGCATGGGTGTAACCGTGACCCTACCTTAACATTTCCCCACAAGAAAAATACAAGAATACAGATAACCAGCTTGCAAAGCAGACACCAAAAATGTCCGTTCATAAAACGTCTCTCTAAATGAAAGAGAAATGAAAAAAGTGGTAACAAGATAGAAACGAAACGATATATTTTAAAAAAAATGTCACCTTAGTTTTAAAAAGTTGGTGCAAGCAGGAGGTGTGAAAAAGAAACGAATGAAAACATCATGATGAGATTTGAGAAAGCGACTGTATGAATGTCTAGGATATTTTTCTTAAAAAAATCGCAACTCTAGTGCTCACGTCTGCGTATTTTGTAACGGCTAAGATGCTAAGAATCCGACCCTAGAAATATCAGCGTTGTTGACACTGGAGGGGTGGCTTGTTAGTTGATTCAACGGGAAGTGTTCAGTGGAGCTTTTAACCTTTGGTATGGCAAATATTTCTTTTGTTTTCTCTGTTCATTTTCTTTTATCTAAAGTAGTGTAGCAACTCAGTCCATTAAATTATTCTTTGATTTTACTCGTTTTTATAAGTTTATCAGGTTGTCAATCTAACAGTAATGGAAGGTTTAGATGAAACGTTTCTGCATCAACATAAATAGACGTAGATGCCTTAATTATACCCGTAGATGATAGTGATTCGATCTATTAACCCCGACGTTCTGAGTTCGAATCACGATGCGGACAGTTATGGTTGCAAATTGTTTCGAGTGGATTTTTACAAAGGACGATGGCACCACCCGTTCAGAAAGCAAATGCAAACTACTGAACGTAATAATACCTAGAAAAATCATAAACAGCGTTAAAAGCTGGGGTTGATTCGCAAAGTCCTGTAAAGGAGGATATACAATTAACTTAGATGCTTTAACAATGGTATAAAGGCGCAGGATTAACTTTAATGCACCGGTGTTCACAATATAGCTCCACCCCTGTCGGCATAAATGGCATGCCATCTATTGAGAGTGTTGCAGAGAGCGTGAGCTCCGTAGCTCCAGTTACAATCCAAGGGGTATTATAGTAAAAAATATATTTCATATGTGACCCTGTCCGGATTTGCAGTCCCAACCTTCAGAGCGACAGGAAATCGCCTTAACCACTTTGTTATAAAGACTCAATGGCCTAGATGTACCGCAGCTGTATGCTGTCAGCTTTACTATAGGGATTAGAATTATGGAGAATGGCAGAACACGGTCCCCTCCATCCGGATTTGTGGTCAAGGCTTACCTCCCTAGCTTTCTACATAACAGTGCTAGTTCACAAGGAAGTGGGAATTTCTAGCAGGGTTTATTCCCCTAGCCTTTAGCTCTCCCGAGCCCCCACCATACTGCTCCCCCTAACCCAACTCTTGCATTTTCATTGGAGAAAACGTGTGCTTATACATGATTACACATTGCATATGACTACATTGAGTATATGACTACATTGAGTATATGACTACATTGAGCATATGACTACATTGAGCATATGACTACATTGAGCATATGACTACATTGAGCATATGACTACATTGAGCATATGACTACATTGAGCATAAACATCAATGAATTACATACATTAAGAGCATATGACTACATTGAGCATAAAATCAAGGAAAATTAAATACTTCGGACACATCAAGCGACATGAGAAGATAATTTTGGAAGGAAATGTGCATGGAAGAATAATGAGAGGAAAACCTAGAAGACAGTGGGTGCAAGATGTCATTGACGATCTGAGAATGACTGCTGCTGACGCCGGCCAACTTGCACAAAACAGAGAGCTTTTCAGGACAGCTGTCATGTCAGCCAAGTTCCGAAATGGACAAGCCACTTGATGATGATGACTGTTATTATTAGTAAAAGTAGTAGTGCAAACATCACATGGTGCACACGCTTCCATAACCAACATTCAGATGCGCCCCAATATATACAAACGTTGGACAGCGCTGACACACAATAATTTCATCATTGGAAAACACACGTGGGCGCGAGAGAGACAAAGATGCTCGCGGAGACAATAACGAAATAAACACGTGAGGCCTGAATTGACGTCATCACCTTACAAACCTGACCTCGTCTGTCAGTGGACAGAAAGAACAGATTGCGCAAGACAGGAAGACATGAAACTTAGTAATAGAATCTAACTGGGCTGGACGGAAAGTACCATTTAGTCTACATCCCGTGTGAGAGGGGTTCGATACAGGCAAAATGCAGACAATGAAATAATTTCTCAAACCAAAGACAAACAACGTGAAGAATTAAATTTTAAAACAAAACTGGAAATACATAAAAGAGTGTCATAGGAGTATTATTATATACAGTAGAGTAAAGGACGAGACCGGTTTAGAAATGAAGACAACAGGAAAAAGGGGCACAACATCTGGATTGAACTTCATCAAGAAACAACATGTGCAACGTATACACGTTCTTGGCAAAGATCAAACATATCACAAAGAGTGATTAAAGTTGGTCGTAAAGAACTAACGCAAAAAAAAAGAAGATCAAGAAACAACAAATTAAATGGTTCGGCCACATAAGATGGAAATGGAATCATCAAGAGGAAGGGGCAGACAAAGAACAAAATGGATTGATGGAGTTACAGACATCTTAAAACTCCACAATAGAACAGCCTACCAAGCGACGGAACGTGCACTATCTCTGAAACCGATCATCAGTTAAAGCTGCTACGCCTAACGGCAAAAAAACAGAGAAGGACAAAAGAAAAGAAAAGTAGAAGGTCACATAAATAAATTACTAACAGACAGTGCACCACAAAGAGCAATGTTACTCCGATACAGTAGATACAAAACAAATGCCAGTCCATGCAAAAAGTTGACCTCAGAGATAACAGAGGCGACGAAAAGCACTGTTTATGAAGTGCACGGAAAAGCCCGTTCTAGAAATCTCTTCTTACCCTGAAGCTGTGAGGCAAATCAGGACTAGAGAAAAGAAAGACAAGACGCAAAAAGAGGCTTGCTCTAGGTGTCTCCTTTTTCGATCTGACGATGAAAGGCAAAACTGAATTAGAGAATAGATAGATAGAGGGAGTGTTGGAAGAATGAAGCCCCACAACATCATACACAAGCTGGAGACCCCCACAGTGAGTGCTGGAAGAATGACACCAACATAAAATCATACACAAGCTGGAGATCCCACTACATCATACACAAGCTGGAGACCACTAACATCATACACAAGCTGGAGATCCCACTACATCATACACAAGCTGGAGATCCCACTACATCATACACAAGCTGGAGATCCATAACATCATACACAAGCTGGAGATCCCCACATGAATGCTGGAAAAATGACGCCCCCCCACAACATCTACATACACAAGCTGGAGATCCCACAACATCATACACAAGCTGGAGATCCCACTACATCATACACAAGCTGGAGACATCACATAACATCATACACAAGCTGGAGATCCCCACAGTGAGTGCTGGTAGAATGACACCTCACAACATCATACACAAGCTGGAGACATCACAAAATAAATATATAAAAAGAATAGTGCAAATATTCTGGACAAATACAAAAGCAAATGAAGAGTTTTTAAAAACAAACACAATGTGTATCATTAGAGACTTATCATTCAAAGAAGAAGATGAAGGAGAACATGCAGGTCGTATGTTACCAACGGTATTGTCTAGGACAGCTCTCCGATGGACATCGGATGGGAAAAGAAAGTATGAAGATCTAAGTGAAACATAGAGACACATTATGGAAAGTATGAAGATCTAAGTGAAACATAGAGACAAATTATGGAAAGTATGAAGATCTAAGTGAAACATAGAGACAAATTATGGAAAGTATGAAGATCTAAGTGAGACATAGAGACGAATTATGGAAAGAGAGTTGAAAGAATGTGACTTGAAGCAGAGAAACAATTGATAGAAGAGCGACAGAAGAGCGACAGAAGAGCGACAGAAGAGCAACAGAAGAGCGACAGAAGGGCAACGATGATAGTCTCTTGTGAAGGCTGTATATATCAAACATGATACGAAGAGAAAGATAAATAGAGACATAGATAGATGATAGATAGAGTAGATAGATAGATAGATAGATAAAAGACAGATATTCAGGCATAAGGACAGACAGATCAGACAGACAGACAGACAGAGAGACGAGAGCTATTTATAAAGCGCACACAAAAACCCGTTGTAAAAATCTCTTCTTATCCTGACGCTGTGAGACGAAACGTTATCAGAGAAAAGAAAGCGGCTGTTACTGAGTAGTGCTGACAACAATTGTTTTCTAACATTAGAATTGTTATCCCAATGTTTACATTTCTTGTCGTAGATATTATTTGTAACATACATGCTCTAATATGCTGTCAATGTATATAAGGAATAAGGAGTTTTAAGAGCTCCAAGTGGAGCACCAGAACAATGAATATGGTAAATAAATAAAGATTAAACAAGTATTTAGGAGAGCTTGCTGGTTGCGGTAGTAGACTGAACAAAGAGATCCAAACTAGAATCCAGCAAGCCAACAACATTACATACCAACTTACCCCAATCTTGAAACACCCAGCAATTCCAGTAGAGACTAAAAGACAGATTATAAAAGCAATCTTTATACCAACACTATGCTACCAGTGCCAAACATGGGCACTGACAAAAGAACAAGAACGGAAAATTACCACATGTAAAATAAGGTGCTTGAGGAAAGCAGTAAATAAAACAAGAAGAGACTATATAAGAAATGAAGAAATTAGAAGAACAGTCAGAACAACATCTGCTATTAGATTTATTGAAAAATAGAGACTCAAATGGTTTAGCCACTTGGTGAGAACTATCCTGAATACACCAGTTGCAAGAGCGTACAACCTGAAATTGGAATCATCAAGAGGAAGGGGCAGACCAAGAAAAGATGGGTTGATGGAGTTACAGACATCTTAAAACTCCGCAATACCACAGCAAGTCAAGCAACCGAGCGTCCACTATATATCGAAAAACGATCATCAGTTAAACATGTAACGCCTAATGGCGAAAAAGCAGAGAAGGACACACATACAAAACAGCTGGTTGTGGTCTGAAAAAGCTGGTCTGCAGGTCTAGGTGTAAGGAATCGAGAGAAATACGGTTTGTGGTTCAAATTCTGCGTTTGCTAAACTGTTGTTTCGGAGTCCTTAAATAGTTGCTTACTGTTTATTTATTTACTATATTAATGTATAGAGCGCCCGTTGTTAGTGAACTTGAAGAAACTTAGGCTAGTGGTCAGGGTTCAATTCTACAGTGGGCGGGGACAATACTTCCGACCATAACAACTCTCAGGTTGACCCAGTCTTAAGAAGAAGTTAATATTCTTGGATTCTCCGAAAGGAGTTAATTCTTATTTTCATGTTTGTTGGCCTACACGCTCTGATATAACCAATAAAAGGTTCGCCTTAGGTTGAAAGGGCGTGCCTCGGCTTAAAGAGGCTTTAATCCCCTAATAAACAAACAAACAATGGGAAGTAAATGCAGCCTGCGTGATGTTGATCACATCACCCATCGTGTACCGACGGCCAATAAAAAATACCGGTCTAACACCGTTTTACCCTATCTATATACCTCGAGGCATGAAGAAAAGAGTTACTTGAATTATATGAATATATATATATTTATCTCACAACTTATAGCTACGATTAAAAAACATGTACGGTTTAATATAACATGAAATAAATTCAAATCTAGGACACACAGTTAGAAGGCTGACCTGAAGCATTGCAAGACAGACACTGTTTTGGAACCTGCATGGAAAAAAATGGGTAGGGAATTCTAGAAATACATGGAGAAGACAGACTGATAATAAAAAGTTATGCAAGAGGTGGAAAGAATTGGAAGGGGTGGCAAGAGAGATAGAAAAAAGTTTGTTGAGGACCTATGCTCCTCTGGGAGTTGAAAGGTGAAAAAAGAAAGAAGTGAGAAATTAATTGCTTTATGTAAAAAACAGACTTAATGGTTATTTCGAGAAAAAAAACCAGGAAAAACTCAGTGGAATATCAAAATAAGCAACTCAGCACTGAAACAAGTCCATAGATTCAAGTATCTGGAAACCTGTCTAACATCAGATGGAAGATGTAAAACAGAGATTATGAGTAGAATAGCTCAAGCGATAGCAGCTTTAATAAAAAACACTATACGTGAATTCACACCAATGACACTGCGGAAAAGAATACTCCAGTGCTATATTGAACCAATACTTATGTATGGCAGCGAATCATGGACAAGGAACAAGCAATCAATAAGATCACTTGAGGCCACATAGACAGCGAAGAAAACAAATGATGTGGTTGTTGTTAACCAGGACTGTACATAAAGAAACCTTATTCAAAGAACACGAAACAAGCAATCAAGGTTCTTCTGGCATATAATTCAAAGATGAGGTTTAGAACATTTGATGACAACAAGTAACATTCAGGGAAGGAGAGATCGTGGAAGACAAGAGGGAGAAGATGTTGGATAGTCTAATATAGAGGTTGAACAAAACATAGACGTCAGAACTGATTAACTGTACCAGAGGGAGTTGTGGATGAACATGATCGCCTACGACGGCAGGAGTTGATGTGAAAAACCTACTATAGTAGCTAATTCGTCCGTTATTTGTGGATATTTCAAGGCCGATATAGTGGCTAATGGTATAAAATGCGTTAATGGTAAACAGCAAATTACACTAAAGTTATGAACATACATTTCGTACAGAACTTGTAAACTAAGAATACAAGAACATACATTTCATACAGAACTTGTAGACTAAGAATATATGAACATACATTTCATACAGAACTTGTAGACTAAGAATATATGAACATACATTTCATACAGAACTTGTAGACTAGGAATATATGAACATACATTTCGTACAGAACTTGTAGACTAAGAATATATGAACATACATTTCATACAGAACTTGTAGACTAAGAATATATGAACATACATTTCATACAGAACTTGTAGACTAAGAATATATGAACATACATTTCATACAGAACTTGTAGACTAAGAATATATGAACATACATTTCGTACAGAACTTGTAGACTAAGAATATATGAACATACATTTCATACAGAACTTGTAGACTAAGAATATATGAACATACATTTCGTACAGAACTTGTAGACTAAGAATATATGAACATACATTTCATACAGAACTTGTAGACTAAGAATATATGAACATACATTTCGTACAGAACTTGTAGACTAAGAATATATGAACATACATTTCGTACAGAACTTGTAGACTAAGAATATATGAACATACATTTCGTACAGAACTTGTAAACTAAGAATATATGAACATACATTTCATACAGAACTTGTAGACTAAGAATATATGAACATACATTTCGTACAGAACTTGTAGACTAAGAATATATGAACATACATTTCTGTACAGAACTTGTAACTAAGAATATATGAACATACATTTCTACAGAACTTGAAACTAAGAATATATGAACATACATACCGGAACAGAACTTGTAGACTAAGAATACAAAAAGAAATAAAAATTAGAAAAACAATCGACTATGATTGATTGAATGATTGATTGATTGATAGAACCATCATCATTGCACTTCGGTGGGTAACCATGATGTGTGCTTCGATATTTCTAACATAAGAAGATCTCAGCGATAGTGCGCGAATTTCTTACACCGGCGAGTGTCCTCAACGTAATTTAGAAAATGGTGAATATGTTTTGTAGAAATTTTTAATTATCTAATCTTTCTAACGAATTTTGCCCGGGCATCGACTTTCCAGCCTCCTCTTCTAAATTGTTGCAAATAGTTCTTTTACATGCTCAACTTGAACACAGGACCTATGTTTTATCGTCCGTCTCCGATAGGACTAGGAACTTGATCTCACCTACACTGAGATCAGGGATATTATAGAAAATAGAATATGAAAATATAATAGAAAAATAGAATAGAAAAAAGAATGCAAAATATCACAATCGCTCCATCGTGGATCGAACCACGAGCGATCGAACCGAGTACCTTTGAAACTAGAGGCGAGCAGCTAACTTCTGGTAGGACAAGATGAAGTTAAATAATCAAAATGCCCAGAATAATTGACTTACCCGTGTCAAATGTGAATAAATTAACACATGTACACATCCAATCGAAAGATCGAACACACTGTTTTATATAAGTTTTATTTTGGCTTATGAAAACACGCGTTGGAAAGAAACTGTCTGGTCTGTCTAAGAAGCGATGTGTAATGTTGACGAAAGTGCGAAAATTTGTAGCTAGATCCACAGAACGAAATGGTGCGGGAACTTCTATGAACGATGCGTGTTTTGTCTGACAGAACAGCTCTCGTCTGCTGCTTATTCAACTACTTCAGTCAGATCAGAGCGCGCGAATTGTTGGCTTGAACCGCGCACGTGATGCTGTGTCTGCGAGGTTAAGTCTCGCTACTGCTTGGCTTACAGTGACGTTTTATTAACTTCTGATACAAAGATCAGAATACTAATCTGTATACATGTTTTCAGTGGCAACTTATAGGTGTGAAACATGGACATTTAACAAGGCAGTGGAAAAAATATATGTGCCATTTTATAATACCATCATCATCATTAAGTAGCTTGTCCCTTCCGGAACTTAGCTCCCATGACAGCAGTCTCGAAAACTTCTTTGTTCTGCGCAAGTTGACGGGCGTCAGCAGAAGTCATTCTCAGATCGTCAATGACATATTGTACCATTCGTCTTCTAGGTCTTCCTCTCATTCTTCTTCCAGGCCCATTCCCTTCAAAATTATCTTATCTAGGCAATTATGTCGTTTGATGTGTCCGAAATATTTAATTTTTCTTGTTTTTATGTTCGTTAATAGCCAACTCTGTTTAATATCAAGCTGTTGCAGAACAGAAGCATTTGTTCTTTTCTCTGTCCATGATATTCTAAGTACTCTTCTGTAACATTTGTTCTTTTCTCTGTCCATGATATTCTAAGTACTCTTCTGTAACATTTGTTCTTTTCTCTGTCCATGATATTCTAAGTACTCTTCTGTAACATTTGTTCTTTTCTCTGTCCATGATATTCTAAGTACTCTTCTGTAACATTTGTTCTTTTCTCTGTCCATGATATTCTAAGTACTCTTCTGTAACATTTGTTCTTTTTCTGTCCATGATATTCTAAGTACTCTTCTGTAACATTTGTACTTTTCTCTGTCCATGATATTCTAAGTACTCTTCTGTAACATTTGTTCTTTTCTCTGTCCATGATATTCTAAGTACTCTTCTGTAACATTTGTTCTTTTCTCTGTCCATGATATTCTAAGTACTCTTCTGTAACATTTGTTCTTTTCTCTGTCCATGATATTCTAAGTAATCTTCTGTAACATTTGTTCTTTTCTCTGTCCATGATATTCTAAGTACTCTTCTGTAGCATTTGTTCTTTTCTGTCCATGATATTCTAAGTACTCTTCTGTAACATTTGTTCTTTTCTCTGTCCATGATATTCTAAGTACTCTTCTGTAACATTTGTTCTTTTCTCTGTCCATGATATTCTAAGTACTCTTCTGTAACATTTGTTCTTTTCTCTGTCCATGATATTCTAAGTACTCTTCTGTAACATTTGTTCTTTTCTCTGTCCATGATATTCTAAGTACTCTTCTGTAACATTTGTTCTTTTTCTGTCCATGATATTCTAAGTACTCTTCTGTAACATTTGTACTTTTCTCTGTCCATGATATTCTAAGTACTCTTCTGTAACATTTGTTCTTTCTCTGTCCATGATATTCCAAGTACTCTTCTGTAACATTTGTTCTTTTCTCTGTCCATGATATTCTAAGTACTCTTCTGTAACATTTGTTCTTTCTCTGTCCATGATATTCTAAGTACTCTTCTGTAACATTTGTTCTTTTCTCTGTCCATGATATTCTAAGTACTCTTCTGTAACATTTGTTCTTTTCTCTGTCCATGATATTCTAAGTACTCTTCTGTAACATTTGTTCTTTTCTCTGTCCATGATATTCTAAGTACTCTTCTGTAACATTTGTTCTTTCTCTGTCCATGATATTCTAAGTACTCTTCTGTAACATTTGTTCTTTTTCTGTCCATGATATTCTAAGTACTCTTCTGTAACATTTGTATTTTCTCTGTCCATGATATTCTAAGTACTCTTCTGTAACATTTGTTCTTTTCTCTGTCCATGATATTCTAAGTACTCTTCTGTAACATTTGTTCTTTCTCTGTCCATGATATTCTAAGTACTCTTCTGTAACATTTGTTCTTTTCTCTGTCCATGATATTCTAAGTACTCTTCTGTAACATTTGTTCTTTTCTCTGTCCATGATATTCAATACTTCTTAACATTTGTTCTTTCTCTGTCCAGATATTCTAATATTTCTGTACATTTGTTCTTTATCTCCTGTTATTCAAGTCTCTCTGAACATTTGTTCTTTTCTCTGTCCATGATATTCTAAGTACTCTTCTGTAACATTTGTTCTTTTCTCTGTCCATGATATTCTAAGTACTCTTCTGTAACATTTGTCTTTTCTCTGTCCATGATATTCTAAGTATTCTTCTGTAACATTTGCATTCAAAGGCATTAATGATCTCCGCATAATGTTTTTTTGATCCAGAAGCACTTGAGCTTTCAGCTCTTCAGCTCGTGTCATGGACATCGTAACCCTTCGGTTCGGTGCCACGAACACCGTAAATCTGGAGAACTTGTGGCTTTTCATCCAGCCCGCGGAATTGAACCGCACTTTTGGAAATGTTCTGCATAGAACTTGTTTAGGGGTACACATGGTGCGCTGTTGGACTAACAGGTTTCCTGATCTTTAACTTGTTTAGACGTACACATTGTGCGCTGTTGGACTAACAGGTTTAATGATTCTTTACTTGTTTAGACGTACACATTGTGCGCTGTTGGACTAACAGGTTTAATGATTCTTTACTTGTTTAGACGTACACATTGTGCGCTGTTGGACTAACAGGTTTCCTGATCTTTAACTTGTTAGACGTACACATTGTGCGCTGTTGGACTAACAGGTTTCATGATTCTTAACTTGTTTAGACGTACACATTGTGCGCTGTTGGACTAACAGGTTTCCTGATCTTTAACTTGTTTAGACGTACACATTGTGCGCTGTTGGACTAACAGGTTTCCTGATCTTTAACTTGGAGATCTAAATTAGAAAAATCTCATATATAAGTCGGAGTAACACCAGTCTTAAGGAAGAGGTACACTGATGATAATGAAAGCAAGCCCTAACTCAAAAATCAGAAGAGTTACCATATTAGGCTCGCTGACTACACATGAATTCACAGCGAGCGAAGAAAGAAATAAAAAAAAAATTTACAGTAGGCCTGCTGTGAAATCTAACTTGTCAGAAATCTGAATATATATATATCAGTGGCGGGTCGTCATTAATGGCCAGTGGGGCCATGCCCCACCAAAAATAATGTATAACGTGTACTTATTATTTTATAAATTAAAATATAGCAACCAAAAACCATGATTTATCTGGAAAATAATGTCTGGCCCCACCAACAAAAATGATCACGAGCCGCCACTGATATATATATATATATACACCCAAACTGCAGTTCTGTCAATTTGTGTTTTAAGTTGCCCTAACTTAACATTTCAATAATCTTAATTTGGATAGTTGTCGAGTCTACATAGTTGGTACTTTGTGCAGTACTCTCGGCAGGTTGCGTGCCATTTCCGCGGAGAGGGGCTGAGCCATATGGGGTAAAACCCAGTGCAATGAAGTCAATCTTTCGGCTTAAAAACCCTTTTATACTCTTAATCTCAATTGACAGACACAATGACAGTTGGTATATGAACGTTGTAGGCGTGTCGAGGCATCACAGAACCAACTAAGACTGGGAGAATAGCCCCAGTAAAGAAAACACTATTTTCTTTGTAAGACTTTGAGAGCAAACGAAATCTCTGGATAATGTTACCTGTTATATCGAAGCTGCTAATGTTATTCAAAGCCACTTCGTGCATGCAGAGTTTCAAAGCTTTTATATCACAACAAACAAGATTCAACTGTTTCTTACAAACTTTTGATGTCAATCCTAAAACTACTTTAACGGACACGCAAACAGAAAGTATCGGCTAGCAAGATAAAGAAATATATACACTTGATCGTTGGCCACAACAACAAGTGGTTCAACATTCATAAAGCAAAGACAAAAGATGATGAGAGAATTAACCAAGCGAAAGCAAACCCGATCTTACTTGGTGAAATCTGCCTTCAAGTGGTAGAATTATACACATACTTGCCCGGCAATGTAGACAAACAGGGAGGAACAGATATATATGTTTCAGAATGAGAATACAGAAGACAAGAGGAGCTTTCATCGTTCTATGAATTTTTGTGAACTTCTAAAGAAATATTTTCTCTTGCACTGATGTTGCACTCTTTTAGGCTGTAATTTGTCCATCTCTTGCCTTGATGTTGCACTCTTCTAGGCTGTAATTTGTCCATCTCTTGCAGTGATGTTGCACTCTTCTAGGCTGTAATTTGTACATCTCTTGCCTTGATGTTGCACTCTTCTAGGCTGTAATTTGTCCATCTCTTGCCTTGATGTTGCACTCTTCTAGGCTGTAATTTGTCCATCTCTTGCAGTGATGTTACACTCTTCTAGGCTGTAATTTGTACATCTTGTGGTAGACATTCTAATGAAATCTATTTCTCATGTTCAACAAAAGAGCACTATTTATTCTACTACTTCTTCTTCCTGCATCATCCCTTGGAAGGTATAGATCAACAACCAAAGCATTCCAAGCCCTCCTATCCAAGACCATCTCTCCACTCTCTCACCATTTTCTTGCATTTAGTCTCCAGTTCCCGTCTTCAGGCGTTCCTGGGTCTTCCCTTACTTCTATTGCCCTGGGGGTTATATCGGAGAGCATGTCTCGTGATGCTGTTAGATGTTTCCTCAGTGTGTGGCCTATATATCGCCACTTTCTGCTTTTATATCAGAATAAGCAGAGTTTATAGTTCTATTGTTTACGTTGATCTGTTGTATTCCACCAAGAATTATACACAAAAAGTATGATATGAATATTCTGAAACATTTTATTTCTATTGTGTGTTTTGGTTCGTGAAAGGGCTTATTGGAAACTTGGTATTTAGAGAACGGTTTATCAGATGACTTGTGGTATTATGGGAGTTAATGTACCTGAAAGGAATTTAAAGAGGGGGTTAAAGCTGAAGGATTGACTTTATTGCACTGGGTTTTACTCCATGTGGCTCCGTCCCTCTCCGCAGAAATGACACACCAACCTACCGAGTATTGCACAAAACACAAACTTCGTAGCTCCGGCAACAATTCTAGGGGTACCTGGAAAAAATGCACTCATTAATAGAACGGCACGGTCCAGATTCGAACCCAAGACCTTCGACTCACAAGGCAAAGGCTTAACCACTTAGCCACAGAGAACTCCTCCTCAAAATGAAAGGACTGAATATATTGAAGTAAATTTGACTATTTGTGAAAGGAACTTGAATATATTGAAGTAAATTTGACTATTTGTGAAAGGAACTTGAATATATTGAAGTAAATTTGACTATTTGTGAAAGGACTGAATATATTGAAGTAAATTTGACTATTTGTGAAAGGAACTTGAATATATCTGAAGAAATTTAGAATATATTTCTGTTACTAAACATGGCCACAGAGATGTGATTTTACAGAAGAATGATGAGAATCCCATGGACTGCTAAATTGACAAATGTGAAGGTGTTCAATGAGGGAGGTCAAGACATAGAGATATAGTTTTACAGAAGAATGATGAGAATCCCATGGACTGCTAAAATTACTAATGTGAAGGTGTTCAATAAAGTCAACTTATTATCAATATAAGAAAGAGGCAGTCATCATTTTTCTAACATGTGATGCGGAAGGGAGGTTTAGAACATATTTTGACAACCGGTAAAATCGATGGTAGATGGGACAGAGGAAGAAAATAGAGTAAATTGTGGATAGCCTGACGTCATGGCATGGAACAGAGTCAACATCTGAGATGATAGCAAACACCAGAGACATGTGTGGGATCCATGATCGCTTACGCCAGTTGGCACGGCACCTGATGATGATACCAAAAGGGTTTTAAAGAAAAAAATGTCAATACTATTATAAAAGATTTGACTGATTGATTGGTAGGACCATCATAACTGCATTTCGGTGAGTAACCATGTGTGCTCCAATCTCTTTCCTACACAGGAAGATCTCAGCGGCAGTGCAAGAACTCCATAGCACCGGCGAGGGTCCTCGGTGTAATTTTGAAGATTGTGAAGATATTTTATAGGACATTCATTTATAATCTTTTCCAGAGATCTCTGATCTCAGTGTAGGTGAGATCGAGTTCCTAGTCCTATCGGAGACGGACGATCAAACGAAGGTCCCGTGTTCAAATTGAGCAGGTAAAAGATCCAGTGACAGTTTAAAATCGAGAAGAACAGGTTGGAAAGCCGTTGCCCGGGCAAAATTAATTACAAAAAAAAGATTGAAAATTTTGAAAGAAATTGTTATATAGTCTAGAAAATCATCTTTTAATAAAACCTATTCTAATTCCAATACTATTATAAAAATTGGACTACTAACATTTGGAAATAATGGTGATCAGTTACATTGGACTACTAACATTTGGAAATAATGGTGACCAGTTACTGGAATGGATATTACTGCATTCAGGAGCAATTTATCAAAGTTTCTTGTCTTGAGGCAGATGTTAGAGAAAGTTGCCAACAGCAGATGGTATTATTTCGCAAATATTGTCATTTTTTGTTACTTTGGTGGAGTTAGGGCGGACACACACATATTTTCCTATCTCATCTAGACAGGCTATCATTTACAGATGGGCTCAACTGAAGGGAGGGAGGGAGGGAGGTGGGACATCCGACACGAAGAAGAATTGTTGGATGCTCAACTTGTGTGTTTCTGTTTGTCTGTGTTTTTATATATGCATTTTCTTTGATTTTCTCTTTCTCTATTTGTGTTTGTGTGTGTGTTCACATTCGTCTGTATTTGTACACGTGTCTCTGTCTGTTTGTCTGTGTCTATGTATGCTTTCTTTCTCTTTCTATTTCTGTGTGTGTGTGTTTGTTCCCGTTAGTCTGTGTCTATGTATGCTTTCTCTCTCTTTCTATTTCTCTGTGTGTGTGTTTGTTCCCGTTAGTCTGTGTCTATGTATGCTTTCTCTCTCTTTCTATTTCTCTGTGTGTGTGTTTGTTCCCGTTAGTCTGTGTCTATGTATGCTTTCTCTCTGATTTTCTCTTTCTGTTTGTGTGTGTGTATGTGTGTATGTTCACATTCTTCTGTATTTGTACGTGTGTCTCTGTTTGTGTTTATGTATGCATTCTCTCTCTCTCTCTTACTCTTTCTGTGTGTGTGTCGTGTGTGTTCTAACATTCTCTGCTATTCTTACTGTGTGTGTTCTCCTGTTTGTACTCTTGTTGCCTGTGTGTATACATATGTCCCTACTCTCTTCTCTTTATGTGTGTGTGTGTATGTGTGCTCACGTTCGTCTGTATATGTACATGTATACCTTCATATGTGCACATATTAATCTCTGTCTGTGTATGCATGCATATGCATCATTGCATGTCCCTGTGTGTATGAGCGTGTATCTGCGCGTATAAACCTAGTTTGTTTAGTCCATGACCCCAAACTCGCATCTATTCTTCTTCCTAACACAACCTAGATCATAGGTTCCTAGGTGGGCGGTACCGTCCCCAGTGGGGCTGAAGCCTTCTATGGTGCAATAGTGGATTCAGAAGCATTTTGGGGGCGTTCATGCGATTTGTGGTCGATGGCTCCTTATAGAAGAAATTAATAATATATATTTAAAAATAACTTATTTTCGTGATTTTGTGTTTAAATAACTGTTCAAGATGAAGTACACATTGCCACAACTTTTTCAATACTTGAACGACGCAAGCAATAAAGTGTCATTAGTTGTGATTTAACAACATAAGCATTAATGTATCATTAGTTGTGATTTAACAACATAAGCATTAATGTATCATTAGTTGTGATTTAACAACATAAGCAATAATGTATCATAGTTGTGATTTAACAACATAGCAATAATGTATCATTTGTTGTGATTTAACAACATAAGCAGTAATGTATCATTAGTTGTGATTTACATAGAAAATATCAAACTGCTTGAACTCGGAAAACTGTTATAATGGGGACGGGGCGGGAGGAGGGCGTTACAAAATGTATGTCTCACAAAGTGGGCAGTGGCCGAAAGAGTTTGGGAACCTATGAACTAGATGGACGCCATCTGCACACTCACTAAAATCTAATTTTCCTAATGCACTCGGCTGCTGTCCTAGATTTCCCTGACGTTCGCGTCCTCGCGCGCTTTATTGAGGACGAAATTAGCCAGCATTTCAGAGTAGACATTTCTTTTTAATGCATGATTCTTCTGTTCTTCTTTCAGAGTGGACATTTCTTGTTAATGCATGATTCTTCTGTTCTTCTTTCAGAGTGGACATTTCTTTTAATGCATAATTCTTCTGGAGTGGACATTTATTTCATGCATAATTTTCTGAGTGGACATTTCATTTTCATGCATAATTCTTCTGGAGTGGACATTTCATTTTCATGCATAATTCTTCTAGAGTGGACATTTCATTTTCATGCATAATTCTTCTGGAGTGGACATTTCATTTTCATGCATAATTCTTCTGGAGTGGACATTTCATTTTCATGCATAATTCTTCTGGAGTGGACATTTCATTTTCATGCATAATTCTTCTGTTTTTCTTCTGTGTGCTTCTCCTTCCTCTTTTGTCCTGAAAACAAAGACACAACTTGTTGAAATGTTATGTTGCAGTTTACAACAAGTCTGAATGCCTGTACATTCCTATAGGATGTTCAAGATAAAAGTAGCCCCATTGACAAATCAAAAATTGCCAGGTACACATTGCGTTTTGTCTATTTATTATTTGAACCGGTTGTGACTAACTCATCCTTTCGTGACGTTTGTTCATCGTCCCTTCCCGCGCCATAATTACACACAATCACAAAAAGATTCGTGCACTTGACTTATACTTCGCCATAATTGAACTTTCTCATTTTCATAAATATATGCCTGATTGGCTTCCTTGGCGGGGCTACTTTTATCTTGAACCTATCTGTTTTCAGAACGCTTCGGTTGAATTGATTGATGTATTGATAGGATCATTATAATTGCCCCATCAGAAAAGAAAGTGAGAGGAAGACCACTGTCGCCCGAGTGGTTACCGGGGCCCAAATTAGGGGTGCAAAGAATAGAACCACTGTTACCTGCCACACATGTCGTAAGAGGCGACTAAGGAGGTTTGGCTGAAATCGGATGCACGTGTCCTAAACCTGTAGAAATATATGCGTTTAGGGGCCTACCAAACCAATGTGCAACGTATACACGTTCTTGGCAAAGATCAAACATGTCACAAGGAGTGATTAAAATTGGTCGTAAAGAACGAACGCAAAGAAGAAGAAGAGGAAGACCACAAAAAGATGGTTAGATGACATAGCAGAATCCTGTCAAAGAGAAGACATAACTAACACTCAAGCCACTAGAGCAACGCAAGACAAAAAGAGAAAACGTTGACACTAGGTAACAACACAGTAGCAGTGTGACCACAAAAAGAGAAAACTTTGACACTGGGTAACAACACAGTAGCAGTGTGACCACAAAAAGAGAAAACTTCGACACTGGGTAACAACACAGTAGCAGTGTGACCACAAAAAGAGACAACTTCGACATTGGGTAACAACATGGTAGCAGTGTGACCACAAAAGAAGAAGAAGATTATCATTGCACTTCGGTGAATAACCATGTGTTCTGCGATCACTTTTTTTATTTTATACGAAAGTTTCTTAGCGGCAGTGCACGAACACTGTAGCATCTACTATGGTCATCATCAAATAGCTTGTCCTGGGCAGAGCTGTGTCACCCTAACCGCCATTCGGCATTTCTCTCTATCATAAGCCATCATGCTCAAATCAGCATTTACATCCTGAGTCCATTTTCTCCTTGGTCTTCCTCTTCCCAGATTGTGTCTATCTTATTGATTTCTCTATCAGTCCCAGATTGTGTCTAACTCAATGATTTCTCTATCAGTCCCAGATTGTGTCTAACTCAATGATTTCTCTATCAGTCCCAGATTGTGTCTAACTCAATGATTTATCTATCAGTCCCATATTGTGTCTATCTTATTGATTTCTCTATCAGTCCCAGGTTGTGTCTATCTCAGTGATTTCTTTATCAGTCCCATATTGTGTCTATCTCAGGGATTTCTCTATCAGTCCCATATTGTGTCTAACTCAATGATTTCTCTATCAGTCCCAGATTGTGTCTAACTCAATGATTTATCTATCAGTCCCATATTGTGTCTAACTCAATGATTTCTCTATCAGTCCCAGATTGTGTCTATCTTATTGATTTCTCTATCAGTCCCAGATTGTGTCTATCTTATTGATTTCTCTATCAGTCCCAGATTGTGTCTATCTCAGGGATTTCTTTATCAGTCCAGATTGTGTCTATCTCAGATTTCTCTATAAGTCCCAGATTGTGTTTCTGTATTCAGTTCTCCATCAGTCCCAGATTGTGTCTATCTTATTGATTTCTATGTCCAATAAATTATATATACCCATATGTCCATCTCAATAACAAAAAATAGATAATGATTTGGCAGCCTGTCCTATATCTGTTCACACCTTCCAATCTCCCAGAACATTAGCTTAAGGGCGATTAATCTGTCTGATAACAGAAGTGTCATTGTCGTCTGCAATACATCTGACGTCATAGTGATACCTTCCAGACACGATTTACGTTACTCCTCTACGCTCGTTTCTTGCACTCTTTCTTTCTCAACCTGCTGGTTCCAGTCAAACTTATATAACGAAGATTCATCTTTCTTTCTCAACCTGCAGGTTCAAGTCAAACTTATATAACGAAGACTTCTCTTTCTCAACCTGCTGGTTCAAGTTAAACTTATATAACGAAGATTCATCTTTCTCAACCTGCAGGTTCAAGTCAAACTTATATAATGAAGACTTTCTTTCTCAACCTGCTGGTTCAAGTAAACTTATATAACGAAGACTTCTCTTGCTTGCTCAACCTGCTGGTTCAAGTCAAACTTATATAACGAAGACTTTCTTTCTCAACCTGCTGGTTCAGTCAAACTTATATAACGAAAACTTTCTTTCTCAACCTGCAGGTTCCAGTCAAACTTATATAACGAAGATTCATCTTTCTTTCTCAACCTGCAGGTTCAAGTCAAACTTATATAACGAAGACTTTCTTTCTCAACCTGCTGGTTCAAGTCAAACTTATATAACGAAGATTCATCTTTCTTTCTCAACCTGCAGGTTCAAGTCAAACTTATATAACGAAGACTTTCTTTCTCAACCTGCAGGTTCAAGTCAAACTTATATAACGAAGATTCATCTTTCTTTCTCAACCTGCTGGTTCAAGTCAAACTTATATAACGAAGACTTTCTTTCTCAACCTGCAGGTTCCAGTCAAACTTATATAACGAAGATTCATCTTTCTTTCTCAACCTGCAGGTTCAAGTCAAACTTATATAACGAAGATTCATCTTTCTTTCTCAACCTGCTGGTTCCAGTCAAACTTATATAACGAAGATTCATCTTTCTTTCTCAACCTGCTGGTTCCAGTCAAACTTATATAACGAAGATTCATCTTTCTTTCTCAACCTGCAGGTTCCAGTCAAACTTATATAACGAAGATTCATCTTTCTTTCTCAACCTGCTGGTTCAAGTCAAACTTATATAACGAAGATTCATCTTTCTTTCTCAACCTGCTGGTTCAAGTTAAACTTATATAACGAAGACTTCTCTTGCTTTCTCAACCTGCTGGTTCAAGTTAAACTTATATAACGAAGACTTTCTTTCTCAACCTGCTGGTTCAAGTCAAACTTATATAACGAAGACTTCTCTTGCTTTCTCAACCTGCAGGTTCAAGTCAAACTTATATAACGAAGACTTCTCTTTCTCAACCTGCTGGTTCCAGTCAAACTTATATAACGAAGACTTTCTTTCTCAACCTGCTGGTTCAAGTCAAACTTATATAACGAAGACTTCTCTTTCTCAACCTGCTGGTTCAAGTTAAACTTATATAACGAAAACTTTCTTTCTCAACCTGCAGGTTCCAGTCAAACTTATATAACGAAGTTCATCTTCTTTCTCAACCTGCAGGTTCAAGTCAAACTTATATAACGAAGACTTCTCTTGCTTTCTAAAATCCTGAGTTGCATCAACATGGCGATTATTATGATGAAACATTGATATCTAAATGATAGAAGCCTTATTATGATGAAGTCAACTGTTGTCTAGAGCTCGTCGCTGGTGCCATGTAGTGTTCGTGGTGTGTTATAGAGCCAGCATTTCTTTCTAGTGATGACATCATCAATCCTTGCATGTCATGTTCTGTGGCGAGCAGCTGTGCACAGGGACATGGGAGGGGGGATGGGGATAATCGTAGCCTGTGTAGGTGTTTGTGCAGTATTTCCTGAGTCGGAAGATGATAATCTGTCCTTAACTGTCAGTGCACACCATTCACATCTGTTGGGGAGACTGAGCACTCGTAGGCCTGCTGAAATCTTTGACGTCGGTTCAGTAACAATAACCAATAACCAATTACAACTTAGAAAGAAATTCGTGTATATAAAAGCATACAGCGCACATCTGTAAGCCTCTGTAATGATTAATGGTAACGAAAGGGTTAAAAGGCGACACACAATTTGTTGCCAGTTGTAAATTAAATTCTAAAATATTCATGACACTTCCGTCAACTATGTTACATACAGTTTATTACCACTAGTAATTATTTCAAATTCAGAATTATCAAAGGTCACGGACTAATTATTCAATATGTTCGTCGCGCTCTCGTAAAACGTGTCATAACTTCTTGCACTAGTTCTGTACAACTGATTCATTGCACTAGTTCTGTACAACTGATTCATCGACTAGTTCGTACAACTGATTCATCGCACTAGCTCTGTACAACTGATTCATCGCACTAGCTCTGTACAACTGATTCATCGCACTAGTTCTGTACAACTGATTCATCGCACTAGTTCTGTACAGCTGATTCATCGCACTAGTTCTGTACAACTGATTCATCGCACTAGTTCTGTACAACTGATTCATCGCACTAGTTCTGTACAACTTATTCATCGCACTAGTTCTGTACAACTGATTCATCGCACTAGTTCTGTACAACTGATTCATTGCACTAGTTCTGTACAACTGATTCATTGCGCTAGTTTTGTACAACTGATTCATTGCACTAGTTCTGTACAACTGATTCATTGCACTAGTTCTGTACAACTGATTCATTGCACTAGTTCTGTACAACTGATTCATAGCACTAGTTCTGTACAACTGATTCATCGCACTAGTTCTGTACAACTGATTCATCGCACTAGTTCTGTACAACTGATTCATCGCACTAGTTCTGTACAACTGATTCATCGCACTAGTTCTGTACAACTGATTCATCGCGCTAGTTCTGTACAACTGATTCATCTATAAATATTCAATCACAGAAATAACACACAAAATATAGTTCATTAACCCAATCCGTACCCTTAACCAGTATGACTTGATTTATTCCTCTCCGCTCCTCGTGCAACATAGGACCTCAACAATTGTTCGCCACTTTTTCCGGTCTCTGGCTGTTTTCTTTATGGTCTCCCAGGATATTCGAGCACCCTTCAGTTCCTTAAGAAGACTTTGTCCCCAGGTCTGTTTAAAATGTCCTCTTTTTGTTTTTCTTGTGGTTCCACTCAAGTGCTTGTCTAGTGACACTCGACTGTGTCTTCCGTAGGGTATGCCCGACCCACATCTGGGTTGCCATGGATTCCAGTCCGGTTCTTATCCACAAGTCTGTGTTTGCAACTCTGTGATACCATCTCAGTCTGAGAATGCACCGAAGACATTCGTTGACAAAAGTCTGAATCTTATTTGTATTTAATTTGGTAATGTTGTCCGAGCCATACAAAAACACAGATTTCACATTTGAGATGAATATCCTGAGCTTTGTTTTCCTGAATATGACAGTAGTAGGATGACACCATTAACCAATATTTCGGCTTACAAATGTACACTAATCCTACCATTGGTCAGTATAGTGACTTTTCCTCACATAAACTTTATTTCACTTCATATGAAACATTTTATAACTTTATCATAGCTAAAAATGACTTTTCCTCACATGAACTTTCTTTCACTTCGTATGAAACATTTTATAACTTTATCATAGCTAAAAAGGACTTTTCCTCACATGAACTTTCACTTCGTATGAAACATTTTATAACTTTATCATAGCTAAAAGTGACTTTTCCTCACATGAACTTTCTTTCACTTCGTATGAAACATTTTATAACTTTATCATAGCTAAAAGTGACTTTTCCTCACATGAACTTTCTTTCACTTCGTATGAAACATTTTATAACTTTATCATAGCTAAAAATGACTTTTCCTCACATGAACTTTCACTTCGTATGAAACATTTTATAACTTTATCATAGCTAAAAGTGACTTTTCCTCACATGAACTTTCTTTCACTTCGTATGAAACATTTTATAACTTTATCATAGCTAAAATGACTTTTCCTCACATGAACTTTCTTTCACTTCGTATGAAACATTTTATAACTTTATCATAGCTAAAATGACTTTTCCTCACATGAACTTTCTTTCACTTCGTATGAAACATTTTATAACTTTATCATAGCTAAAATGACTTTTCCTCACATGAACTTTCTTTCACTTCGTATGAAACATTTTATAACTTTATCATAGCTAAAAATGACTTTTCCTCACATGAACTTTCTTTCACTTCGTATGAAACATTTGATAACTTTTTCATAGCTAAAAGTGACTTTTCCTCACATGAACTTTCTTTCACTTCGTATGAAACATTTGATAACTTTTTCATAGCTAAAAGTGACTTTTCCTCACATGAACTTTCTTTCACTTCGTATGAAACATTTGATAACTTTATCATAGCTAAAATGACTTTTCCTCACATGAACTTTCTTTCACTTCGTATGAAACATTTGATAACTTTATCATAGCTAAAATGACTTTTCCTCACATGAACTTTCTTTCACTTCGTATGAAACATTTGATAACTTTATCATAGCTAAAAATGACAAAAATGAATATATACATAACAAGTTTAGAATAGCGCTATACAACGTTGCATCCGCGTTCGAGTTCTTAGTCCTGTCGGAGAAGGACAAAAAATCGTTGGTCCCGTGTTAAATGTGAGCACGTAGCAGAACTCTTGGTAGTTCAAACTCGAGAATAGTAGGATGGAAAGCCGCTGCCCGGGCAAAATTCATTAGAAAAGATTTTAAATAAAATTCATAAAATAGTTTCACCATCTCCAAAATTACATCGGGACCTCGCCGGCGCTACAGAGCTCATGCACTTCCGCTGAGATCTATCTGTGTAAGAAAGAGATCAGAGCCCACATGGTTACTCACCCAAGTGGAATAATGAGGTCCTATCAATCAGTCAATCAATCAATCAATCAGACCTCTTCGGCATGTAAGACAGGCCTATCCTAATTTCGACCAAAACGTAAACATATACAGACCAAGAGCGATACAAATTTGTACAGGCTGGTAACTCAAATTTTACTAACAGAAGAAACTCACTTTAAAATTGACACTGATTGTAGGATTGAGTAATCAGATTTGAGTAATACGGGATTTGAGTAATACAGATTTGATAATACGATTAGTAATACAGATTTAAGTAATACAGATTTAAGTAATACAGATTTAAGTAATACAGATTTAAGTAATACAGATTTGAGTAATACAGATTTGAGTAATACAGATTTAAGTAATACAGATTTAAGTAATACAGATTTGAGTAATACAGATTTAAGTAATACAGATTTGAGTAATACAGATTTAAGTAATACAGATTTGAGTAATACAGATTTAAGTAATATAGATTTGAGTAATACAGATTTCAGTAATACAGATTTGAGTAATGATTTAATAATACAGATTTAAGTAATACAGATTTAAGTAATACAGATTTAAGTAATACAGATTTGAGTAATACAGATTTAAGTAATACAGATTTAAGTAATACAGATTTAAGTAATACAGATTTAAGTAATACAGATTTGAGTAATACAGATTTAAGTAATACAGATTTAAGTAATACAGATTTGAGTAATACAGATTTGAGTAATACAGATTTGAGTAATATAGATTTGAGTAATGCAGATTTAAGTAATGCAGATTTAAGTAATGCAGATTTAAGTAATACAGATTTGAGTAATACAGATTTGAGTAATACAGATTTGAGTAATGCAGATTTAAGTAATGCAGATTTAAGTAATACAGATTTAAGTAATATAGATTTGAGTAATACAGATTTGAGTAATACAGATTTGAGTAATGCAGATTTAAGTAATGCAGATTTAAGTAATACAGATTTGAGTAATACATAAAAGCGTTCGCTTGCCGAATTGGACACAAGAGGGTTGCAGGTTCTGTCCCATATTCGACGTTCAACTGGTGGTGAAGAAAGGAACTGACCACCCTACCTCCTGCAATTGTGCTCCTAGAAATGTGAAAGGGCAAACATTTCCTCATCTACTTCATCTTCTTCAAACGCTCCATGTCGATCACTTTTTAAACAACTCTTTATGATTTGTATGTGATTTGAACCTAAGAGCAATTGTACCTTGTGCCAATTATCAGCACAACCGTTTTCTGCGACGCTTTTTATTTACTAAGGTAGCTTCCCAAGACCCCTACCTCAGTCGTCTCTTACGATTTGCCTTGTAGGTCGCAGTATTATCATTCTTTGCTCCCCTTGCAAGCCCCATCAACACACGAACTGGTAAACATTAAGGTATGACAAGGATAAGGGACTGTTAACAAAAAATCATGGCACTAAAAAGGTGAAACGTAAGACAAATAACAGCAAGAAAGTATAACTCGTTTATCAAGATCAACAACAAGAGAAAAAAAACAACCTCAGAAAATACAAACAAACAGTGCACAAAAACACACTGATTCAGACAGTTGTAACTACTGGTTCAGTGACACATTACCAAAAAAACAAACAAAAAACCACAACAATAAAGAAACTAATAATACCACAAGGAAGAAAATGTTGGTTAATCTCATTTTATTTATTGATTTAATGTCCGAGTATGTTTCGTAAAACTTTATTTAGAATCATGCCTAATGGCTGACAAAAAGGGTTTTAAACTGTAACAATTTCTGTTAAACTTTATTTAATGCTGATGACGCAATCCCGTACTACCAAACCTCTACCTTCCTGCCATTTTTTCCCCTCGACATATTTTCTCAACTTGTTATACAGCTCGGTTAATCAAATATCACCAGGCCGTGCTATGCTCGTGTAAGTAAATGTAGTTGGATAAAACGAGGATTTAAGTAGTGTTAAATCTGATAATTGTAGTTCTGCGTTTCGTTCAATCAATCTTCTCGTGTATGTGAAGATTACAGACATACAAACAGACACACATATGGTGAGATTATCTGTTTGATGTATGGATTAAATAATGGATAAATAAAGTGGATAAGAAGATACAAAGAGGATGGGTGGATAAAGTAAGAAAGGTATAAAATAAACTAAAAGATAGAAAAGAGGATGGATGGATTAAGTAAGGGCGAGCGTCTAAAGCAGTGGTTCTCAAACTATGGGTCGCGACCCTTATGGGGGTCGAACGACCATTTCACAGGGGTCGCATAGGACCATCGGAAAACACATATTTATCATAATTAAAAATAAATATTGTTACATCATTTTATGATTGGGGTCACCACAACATGAGGAACTGTATTAAAGGGTCGCGGCATTAGGAAGATTGAGAACCACTGGTCTAAAGGGTGAGCGTCTGTAGCTGAAGCGGTAGTGAGCTGGATCACAACCCAATCGTACCTGGTTCAAACTCCGAGGCAGGCAGTTTAGAAGCAAGTTCGCTTCCGTGGATGGATCACAACCCAATCGTACCTGGTTCAAACTCCGAGGCAGGCAGTTTGGAAGCAAGTTCGCTTCCGTGGATGGATCACAACCCAATCGTACCTGGTTCAAACTCCGAGGCAGGCAGTTTGGAAGCAAGTTCGCTTCCGTGGATGGATCACAACCCAATCGTACCTGGTTCAAACTCCGAGGCAGGCAGTTTGGAAGTAAGTTAATTCCGTAGTTTTTTACGAATGGTAAAAATAAATCTCACCGTTCAGAAAGCAATGACAAACTACTGAACGTATAAGTGGTGCCTAGAAAAAGTCAACGGCTCGTTTACTGTGGTTGATGGCTACATTCTGTAAAGGATATGCCAAACTAATAGAAAGCAAACGTCTAAAGGGACTAGAGATGAAGGATTTACCGTAACCTTCGATAACAGAAGGCCGGCGGGCTCAGGTAAAAATTATAGAAAAATAACTCCACAACCGTCACGTGATCCACGCATTGCAGTATTGTTGTATAAAAACTATTTCATTTTCAAAACAATACAACATGCCAAATCAAGATTGATATTATGTTACAAGTTCAGTTGAAAGCTCAGGAATATCAATAGTATTCACATTTCTCATCAATAAATAACCATAGACTCATCAAATTGTGTCAAATTGTAACAAGAGCTTACAGTTCTCTATCAAACACAAACAAAAACCAGCCCCAAATAAACGGGAATTTTCGATTTCTTCTCGATCCATACAAACGTGTATCTAGTATTGTATCATTAACGTGACGTGTATCTAGTATTGTATCATTAACGTGACGTGTATCTAGTATTGTATCATTAACATGACGTGTATCTAGTATTGTATCATTAACGTGACGTGTATCTAGTATTGTATCATTAACGTGACGTGTATCTAGTATTGTATCATTTACATGACGTGTATCTAGTATTGTATCATTAACGTGACGTGTATCTAGTATTGTATCATTAACGTGACGTGTATCTAGTATTGTATCATTTACATGACGTGTATCTAATATTGTATCATTAACGTGACGTGTATCTAGTATTGTATCATTTACGTGACGTGTATCTAGTATTGTATCATTAACGTGACGTGTATCTAGTATTTTATCATTAACGTGACGTGTATCTAATATTGTATCATTAACGTGACGTGTATCTAGTATTGTATTATTTACATGACGTGTATCTAATATTGTATCATTAACGTGACGTGTATCTAATATTGTATCATTAACGTGACGTGTATCTAGTATTGTATCATTTCCATGACGTGTATCTAGTATTGTATCATTAACGTGACGTGTATCTAATATTGTATCATTAACGTGACGTGTATCTAGTATTGTATCATTAACGTGACGTGTATCTAGTATTGTATCATTAACGTGACGTGTATCTAGTATTGTATCATTAACGTGACGTGTATCTAGTATTGTATCATTAACATGACGTGTATCTAGTATTGTATCATTAACGTGACGTGTATCTAATATTGTATCATTAACGTGACGTGTATCTAATATTGTATCATTAACGTGACGTGTATCTAATATTGCATCATTAACGTGACGTGTATCTAGTATTGAATCATTAACGTGACGTGTATCTAGTATTGTATCATTAACGTGACGTGTATCTAGTATTGTATTATTAACGTGACGTGTATCTAGTATTGTATCATTAACGTGACGTGTATCCAGTATTGTATCATTAACGTGACGTGTATCTAATATTGTATCATTAACGTGACGTGTATCTAATATTGTATCATTAACGTGACGTGTATCTAATATTGTATCATTAACGTGACGTGTATCTAGTATTGTATCATTTACGTGACGTGTATCTAGTATTGTATCATTAACGTGACGTGTATCTAGTATTGTATCATTAACGTGACGTGTATCTAGTATTGTATCATTAACGTGACGTGTATCTAGTATTGTATCATTAACATGACGTGTATCTAGTATTGTATCATTAGCGTGACGTGTATCTAATATTGTATCATTAACGTGACGTGTATCTA
Source organism: Arion vulgaris (assembly GCA_020796225.1). Classification (NCBI taxonomy): domain Eukaryota; kingdom Metazoa; phylum Mollusca; class Gastropoda; order Stylommatophora; family Arionidae; genus Arion; species Arion vulgaris. Next base: position 42,337,735 of record CM036754.1, read on the forward strand.
ATATTGTATCATTAACGTGACGTGTATCTAATATTGTATCATTAACGTGACGTGTATCTAATATTGTATCATTAACGTGACGTGTATCTAATATTGTATCATTAACGTGACGTGTATCTAGTATTGTATCATTAACGTGACGTGTATCTAGTATTGTATCATTAACGTGACGTGTATCTAATATTGTATCATTAACGTGACGTGTATCTAGTAGCCTATAAAACAAACTAGTCTTGTTGGTTATTGTTCAAAGTTGAGGAGACATGAACCTGGACTAGGACATTTCGCTTAAGGCTAGCGGTTTCGTAAGGAGAACAGACAGTGAGGAATGTGACGAGAATGTCAAATCTATGAAGATGAAGAGGTTTCAAATGTGATCTGACTGTCAATTACGGGACCGTTGACTCACTCACCACGTGATGGTATCTCTGAAGAAAACAGTGTGCCATTGTGTGTGTGTGTGTGTGTGAGGGGTGTGTGTGTGTAGGTGTGTGTGTGTGCGTGTGTAGGTATGTGTGTGAAGGTGTGTGTGCGTGTGTAGGTGTGTGTGTAGGTCTGTGTGTATAGGTGTATGTGTATGGGTGTATGTGTGTGTGTACCGCACGCGTAAACAAGAAAGTATCAGCGTTAAATATGTGGAAGTGTGGGAGTAAGTGGGTGTGTGTGTAGGTGTTGTAACTGTGTGTGTGTAGGTGTTGTTAGTAAGTGTGTGTGTGTAAATATATGTGTGTGTACCGTAAGCATAAACAAGAAAGTGTCAGCGTTAAATGTGTGGTGGTGTGTAAGTAATTGTATGTGTAGGTGTGTAGGTATGTGTGTGTATGTGGGCAAGGTACAAAAGAAAGTATCAACATTAATGGGGAGGGATAAGTGTGTGTGGGTGTGTGTGTGTCTGTGTGGTAGTCTGAGTGTGTGTCTGTCTGTGTCTGTTGCTGTCTGTGTGTGTATGTGTGTGTGTATGTGTGTGTGTGTATGTGTGTGTGTGTGTGTCTGTGTGTGTGTCTGTCTTTGTCTGTGTGTGTATGTGTCTGTGTGTCTGTCTTTGTCTGTCTGTGTGTGTATGTTGCTGTCTGTGTGTGTGTATGTTGCTGTCTGTGTGTGTGTCTTTGTCTGTCTCTGTGTGTGTATATGTGTGTGTGTCTTTGTCTGTCTGTCTGTGTGTGTGTGTATGTTGCTGTCTGTGTGTCTGTGTGTGTGTATGGGTGTGTGTATATGTATGTATGTGTATGTGTGTATATATATAGTAGAGTGACAAAATATCAACAAGTTGCTAATTATGATTCTTCTTCTTTTCTCAACACCCCCATAAAGCATAAGACATCAACAAATTTCCTCCAACCAGAGATCTGTCTTGAGCAAGCCAGCTTAGTTTATTCCAGGTCTTTCCCATTACATCTCTCTTTCTCTGTCTACGGTTTTTTGTCTACACCCCTACCTCTCTTACCTCCTGGATTCCATTTCAAAGTCACATGTGGGTGTCTGATCTCTGCATACTTAATGTATGTCCCAACCACTTCCATCTATAAAGGTTTATTTCTAATAAGGAGTAACCTTATTCTCTCTTCATCTTTCAGCTCCCAACGGAGCACAGGTCTTCAACAAACTTTTACCTTTCTCATGCCATCCCTTCTAATTCTTTCCACGTTTTACCTATCCATTTAATATCAACCTCCAGCTCTCTTCACCATGTATGGATAGGCCTTACCCTACTCTTCTTTTCCTGCGGGTTTCAAAACAGTGACTGTCTTGCAATGCTTCCGGTCGGTCTTCTCAATGTGTGTCCTATCCATCGCCAGCGTCTCTTCCTTAGTTTTTTCTCCACTGGTATCTGCTTAGTTCTTTCTCTGAGTTCCTCGTTCGTAATCTGATCATATCATCTCAGTCCCTATATTCTATGTAAACATCCATTTATGAAGGTCTGTAGTTTTCTAGTGGTTTCTTTTGTTATCCTCCATATTTCCGAGCCATAGAACAGCACTGACTTCACATTCATGAGTAATAATGAGTAATAAATATAATAATGAGTAATAATGAGTAATAAATATAATAATGATCATCAGACTGTGTATGTTATATGATATTTCAATTAACATATATAGCATTACTGCTGTTTGATTGCATGTAATAACCCGAACGCGTTTTTGAGAATTCAGTCCAGGAATCTCTGCTAGTATTTGTCAAACTGAATCTATATTTTATGCACTTTCCTACCTTTTTTTTCATTAAATTTATGCAGAAGATATTACTGGGAGGTTTCGAAGTATCTGTAGCTCAGAGGCTTAAGCATTCTTAATCGGGCAATGATTGCGTGTAATATAAGTGCTACATGGCACGCTAGACAAATCTGAATTACATCTAGAAAATGATAGTGTTACTCTTATTGCTGTAGAGCATAGATTCCCAAACTTTTTCCGCTCACCGCCCACTTTGTACAACATGGGTAACGCCCATGTAACGCCCCTCCCACTGTCCACTTTGTACAACATAAACTTTGTACACCCTCTCCCTCATTATAACAGTTTGCCAACGCCCCCTCCATATATACATGCTCTATTCTCATTTTGACATAGAAAATTGATATATATTTCTGTCATACATGGTCAATTTTCAAATGATTATATACATTAAATAGAAAATTGATAAAAAAATGGATCGTGTAAGATGGGCATAAGATGAATTAAAATGCAGAATTCAAATTTTTAATGATTATTCAATCGCAAAATCACGAAAAAAAACTTCCTCCAAATGCTTCTGAACCCACTATCGCCCCCTCTCTGGAAGGCTTCAGCGCCCACTGGGAGCGGTACCGCCAACTTTGGGAACCTATGCTTTAGAGTTTAGTTAGCTAGTTAGTGTGTTCCTCTCGTGTCAAAGGCGGCACATAGGGCAACGGTTTTAGAGCTCCATGTGATGCGGTTTGTTGCTAGCAGTTGGAGATCTTGAATGGTTTTTACATCCCAATAGTTTACTTTCTTGTATGAAATGTCATCATAGTGTGGTCTTAGGTCTTGCACGTTTTCTTTTCTCATCCGGTGACCGAGTTTGGAGATAACATATTATATCAAGGAACATTGACTCATAAATAACATCATGTCCCGGAAGATGAAATATTTTAGCCTCGTTAAACGTCACATTGGTTTTGGAGAGAACGGTAATGGAAAGCTTGATTCCTGGAGTAGGCGATGCAGGTGGATGACCAAGACGAAGGTTGGCGAGCTGGAGCTATCGTAATGAAACCTATACGAACTTGACGTTGGGGGAGGCGGGGAGAACCTTTACCTAGGAGAATAAGCTTTTTTCCATGTGGGCTGTAATGAAAGCAATGTTCCGTAAGAGGGGAACAGAGCATATCAAACTTGATAACCTGAGATTGAGTTACAAGATTCGGGCTCTGCTGCATGACAATATATTGGAGGAAATCATGCTAGTACCTGACAGACAACAAAGAAAATATACATATCGAAACAGTGCATTTGTTTGAAAATGAAAATCGTGGCATATCCTTTATAGGACGTAGCCACCAACAACACTCAATTAAGTCGTTGATTTTTCTAGGCACCACTTATACGTTAAGTAGTTTACAATTGCTTTCTGAACGGTGAGGTCTATTTTTATCTCTCGTAAAAATCCCACGGAAACGAATTTGCTTCCAAACTTGCCCGCAGCGGAGTTTGAATCAGGTACGCTTGGGTTGTGATCGAGCTCACTATCACTTCAGCTACAGACGCCCATTTGTTTAGATACTAAAAATAGCCCAGTTACTGGTGTCAGTCTCTGTTTCTGTAAAGTTTTACGAAATATTAGTTAACTCATTCATCCTTCTGATCCGATATACCGGCTCGGGGTACGCTTTAAAATGACTCAAAGCCAGTATACTGGCTAATTCAGTGTATATTGCAGTAAACTGCATCCGAAGGTGCACACCAAATTACAGGATGAAAGTGTTTATACACACTGCTACAAGCCCACAGAGAAGGAGACTTGAAAATCCTAATGGTAGGAGTTGTCAGGGTTCTTCCACAAAAATAGATGAACCCTTTGAGACTTTTAAGCCGAGATACCGGCTTATGGTATTCTTAGAATATCACTAAGCCGATATGTCGGCTTTTGAGTATGTGATGAAATAAACGAATGTTTCTTCACACTAACGTTACTGAATTTCATATATAGTATATCACATTTCATAGAAATTATATTAAGAGTTATTACACTAACGTTACTGAATTTCATATATAATATGTCACATTTCATAGAAATTATATTAAGTGTTATTACACTAACGTTACTGAATTTCATATATAATATATCATTTCAGAAATTATTAAGTGTTATTACACTAACGTTACTGAATTTCATATATAATATGTCACATTTCATAGAAATTATATTTAGAGTTATAAAGGTCTAAGCTATTTGACATTCTTCTTCTTCTTCTTCTTTTGTCGTCACATCGCTATCGGGTTGTTGTCCAGTGTTGTGGTTTTCTGGTTTTTTTCTTGCGCTGTTCTGGTGGCTTGAGTGATTGCTATTTTTGCTCTTTGACAGGATTCTGCTATGCCATCTAACCATCTTTTTCGTGGTCTTCCTCTCACCTTCTTTCTCGATGTTCTGTTGTAGAACACTCTGTACACTGGAGTTTGGATACATTCTTATTAAGTAGTCAACAAAAGGAGGTTTTAATGCAAAATAAAAGCAAACAGACAAAGAGACAAACAGAGAGGCATATAGACAGACATATAAATAGATAGCTAGACAAGTAAAAATAGAAAAGAGAAAAGATAAACAAACAGATTAGAATAAGAACAACAGAAAAAGAGAATGACAGACAGATCGACAGAAGAACAGACAGACGAAGAGACTGACAGACGAACGCACAGACATACAAAAAGACATACAAAAAAGACATATTGAAGAATTGTAATTTTGGCAAGAAGCATCTCCTACCGGAAGTGTACATGTTGAATAAAAAAAACAATTCGTCATCTTTAATCACAACAAACCGGAACCAACTCCATTTGGAAACTATATCCGGCGTAGTTCTGCCAGATTGAGCGGTAACTCAAGTCTGCATGTTCGAGGTGTGATAACAGTTGGCCTACAATACCTTCTATATGGCTCTACCTGGAAATACGGTCAGAAAGCAAAAGATAAGGTGACCCCTCGAGTTATTTTCAGTACAACTATAATGTCTAAGTTCAACACAGGAATTTTAAACTTTGATTCCCTGGTTGCTGTCTCGTTTATCAATCTATTTGTGGTTGATTCTAAGAGAGGTAATTAATTGATGATTAGTTGCGGGAAATGTTTGATCAACAGGAGTTAGTTTCATCGACCGATCTAGTGACAAGCAAATGATGAAGGTATACCATTGCGGGATCCATACAGTTGTTGACTGCTTCGATTTCGATATTGATCTTTTCTGAGGCAAATCAATCATCTATAACTATCTTCTTCTTCTGCGATCTCAGGCCATGCGCTAATTCAATGTGGACCACAAACTGGACAATTAGCTTTAATTCTGTCAGGTTTCACCAAAGGTTAGTGTTCAGGTCTAGTGGGTGTGGCTACAAGTTGCTTATCCATTCAGTAGAGGACAGTCTTGAAGGATATGCTCCGGTGTCTTTTCCGCAATGACACTGACAGAGGTCTAGTTATCTATTAAATATATATATTTATCCATCTATCTACCGGTCCGTCTATCTACCGGTCCGTCTATCTATATGTTTATATATATACTTGTCCATGTAACTACCGGTCCATCTATCTATCTGTTTATATATCTACTTGTCCATGTAACTACCGGTAAATCTATCTATCTGTTTATATATCTACTTGTCCATGTAACTACCTAAATCTATCTATCTATCTGTCTTATATCTCTTGTCCATGTAACTCCGTAATCTATCTATCTGTTTATATATCTACTTGTCCATGTAACTACCTCTATAACTATCTATGTGTCCATCTATCCACCTGCCCATCTATCCACCTGCCCATATATCCACCTGTTCATCTATCTACATATTAGTCTATCCACCTGCCCATCTATCCACCTGCCCATATATCCACCTGCCCATCTATCCACCAGTACATCTATCCACCTACATACCAATCTATCTACCATCGTCCATCTATCTGTCCGTCCATCTACCTGTCCATCTATCTACCTGTCCGTCTATCTACCTGTCCATCTATCCACCAGTCCATCTATCCACCAATCCATCTAACTGTCCATCTATCTACCTGTCCGTCTATCTACCTTTCCATCTATCTACCTGACCGTCTATCTACCTGACCGTCTATCTACCTGTCCGTCTATCTACCTGTCCGTCTATCTACCTGTCCGTCTATCTACCTTTCCATCTATCTACCTGTCCGTCTATCTACCTGTCCTATCAACATCACTACTGGCTGATCAACCTACCTCTCATCTTATTAACAACCTACTTAACGTTTCACCTGCCTTCTCCTCAAATACAACACCTTCCTCTGTCACTCTATATTCCTTCCTTCCTTCTCTGATTACAACACGAACACGCTATAATATAATTAGCTAATAATAGGACTTCATAACTCTAACTCACTGGGCAAGGCAATCCGATGACGTTCGCTGCCAAAGAATCCGTAAAAAGCAAACAACCAAAAAAGTTCCGCAGATTATTTCATTAACAGTGCACAAGTGTCAGTTATTTGTTGTTTTTGGTTGAAATTTTGTTTTCAACTTACGAAATAAAACCAAGAAGCATCTGGATACGTTGTGTGTAAATGATGACTGATTATATGAGTAAGAGAAACATCTGGATACGTTGTGTGTAAATGATGACTGATTATATAAGAGAAACATCTGGATACGTTGTGTGTAAATGATGACTGATTATATGAGTAAGAGAAACATCTGGATACGTTGTGTGTAAATGATGACTGATTATATGAGTAAGAGAAACATCTGGATATGTTGTGTGTAAATGATGACTGGTTATGAGAGTAAGAGAAACATCTGGATATGTTGTGTGTAAATGATGACTGATTATATGAGTAAGAGAAACATCTGGATACGTTGTGTGTAAATGATGACTGATTATATGAGTAAGAGAAACATCTGGATACGTTGTGTGTAAATGATGACTGATTATATGAGTAAGAGAAACATCTGGATATGTTGTGTGTAAATGATGACTGATTATATGAGTAAGAGAAACATCTGGATATGTTGTGTGTAAATGGTGACTGGTTATGGGAGTAAAAGGTAGGAAGAAAGATGTGCAGTGTAGAGATGTGTAGAGTGTGAGAGGAGTTGTAAGGTGTGAGAATGTGACGTGTGTGAGAGAGTGTGAGCAGAGTGTGAGAGGAGTGTGTAGCAGAGTGTGAGAGGAGTGTGTGAGCAGAGTTAGTGAGAGGAGTGTGTAGCAGAGTGTGAGAGGAGTGTGTAGCAGAGTGTGAGAGGAGTGTGAGAAGGAATTTTAGAGGGAGATGAGACTGGGAATGAGCTAGGAAGAAAGATGGAAAGAGTGGTGGTTCTCTCTCTCTCTCTCTCTCTCTCGATCACCGCCAAGACCGATGTACCAGACCTCCTCATAAATTCTATTCATGTGGAAATCTGATACATGCAGCCTTAGCATTGGTGTGCATTTTACGTCCCATCTTCAGCACCATTTGGAGCTATAGTGCTTATCCTTCGGCGATGTGTCCGGTTTCAGTCAGCGTTTACTCGGTTCGCTCTCCGCTCTGTAGCCATCTAGTGTTTTTTACGGTGTAGGGTAGCTAGCCCCACACCCAACCTCCTTAGTCTCATCTTACGACATGCGTGGCAGGTAACAGTGGTTCTATTCTTTGCACCCCAATTTGGGCACCGGTAACCACTCGGGCGTGTGGTGGTTCAGGAAGTTTGAGAGAAGGATAAGGGAGCAGATAGTGTGAGTTAGAGAGGAAGCCACCGGTGTGTTGCTGAGGCCCGCAAGAAGAGCAAATAACAGTAACACTGCGACCTACAAAGCATGTCGTAAGAGGCGTCTGAGGTAGGGGACCTAGGAAGCTACCCTAGTAAATAAAAAGCGTCGCAGAAATATGATGTGCTGGCCTACTTGTAGGCGCATAACTGGCACAACATAAATCGCTCTTAGGCTCAGATCGCATACAGATCACAATGAGTGGTTAACAAGTGGTCGTTAATAGCTGAGAACCGTCGTGTCGTTGAGGCACAGAGAAAACGAGCTGCGCTAAAAGACAGAACACACAACACCCACATGTCTAACCTTGATCATGTATACCCCACCTGTGGTAGGGGATTGTATTCTAGGATTTGACTCTACAGTCACCTCCGCACACATCAGAGAGGTACAGCAGCACACGTCTGAGGCTGTTGTCATGGACAGCTATTATTATTTTTAATGTTCACCTTTTGCGTGGATGGCCTTTTGCTGTGTATCCACTGTATCGAAGTAACATTGCTCTTTGAGGCGCACTGTCTGTTGGTAATCTGCTTACGTGACAGAACCATTTAATTTGCTGTTTCCTTCTGAAGTTCAATATTGATGTTGCACACACTGTTTTTCTCATGTCTTCATTTCCAAACCAGTCTCTTTTTTTTATATACCCAGCATTGTGTATAGATATTTCATCTCTGTCGTGACTGATCTCTGCTTGATATACCCAGCATTGTGTATAGATATTTCATCTCTGTCGTGACTGATCTCTGCTTGATATACCCAGCATTGTGTATAGATATTTCATCTCTGTCGTGACTGATCTCTGCTTGATATACCCAGCATTGTGTATAGATATTTCATCTCTGTCGTGACTGATCTCTGCTTGATATACCCAGCATTGTGTATAGATATTTCATCTCTGTCGTGACTGATCTCTGTCGGACTGATATCTCTTGATACACACATCATTCTGCGTAGACACTTCCTCTCTGTCGTTAATAAAGGGAAGTGCTTGATGTTCTTCTTCTTTGTGTTCGTTCTTTACGACCAATTTTAATCACTCTTTGTGATATGTTTGATCTTTGCCAAGAACGTGTATACGTTGCACATTGGTTTGGTAGGCCCCTAAACGCATAAGACTTCTACACGTTTAGGACACATGCATCCGATTTCAGCCAAACCTCCTTAGTCGCCTCTTACGACATGCGTGGCCGATAACAGCGGTTCTATTCTTTACACCCCAAATTTGGGCCCTGGTAACCACTCGGACGGAAGTGCTTGATAAAGAAGAAGAAAAATTGAGCATTTTGGACATACTAAAGGACATGGTTCTATGAAGATACTTTTTCTATAGAGTATGATACCGGGCAGACAAGAGGACTTTCATGGAGGGTATGATACCGACAGACAAGAGGACTTTCATGAAGTATGATACCGGGCAGACAAGAGACTTTCATGGAGGTATGATACCGACAGACAGAGGACTTTCATGGAGAGTATGATACCGGGCAGACAAGAGGACTTTCATGGAGAGTATGATACCGGACAGACAAGAGGACTTTCATGGAGAGTATGATACCGGGCAGACAAGAGGACTTTCATGGAGGGTATGATACCGGGCAGACAAGAGGACTTTCATGGAGGGTATGATACCGGGCAGACAAGAGGAAGTTAATGGAGGGCATGATACCGGGCACAAGATGTCATTGACGAGTTGAATAAGGCAGACAAAGGACACCTCAGGACATGAAGAATATAGCTACGGCATACGAAGGACACCTCACTCAGGACATGAAGGATATAGCTACGGTAGACAAAGGACACCTCACACAGGACATGAAGGACACCTCACACAGGACATGAAGGACACCTCACACAGGACATGAAGACATAACAGGATAGAAGGACACCTCACACAGGACATGAAGGACATCTCACACAGGACATGAAGAATATAGCTACGGCAGATGAAGGACACCTCACACAGGACATGAAGGACATCTCACACAGGACATGAAGAATATAGCTACGGCAGATGAAGGACATCTCACACAGGACATGAAGAATATAGCTAGGGTAGATGAAGGACACCTCACTCAGGACATGAAGGACACCTCACTCAGGACATGAAGGACACCTCACTCAGGACATGAAGGACATCTCACTCAGGACATGAAGGACACCTCACTCAGGACATGAAGGACACCTCACTCAGGACATGAAGGACACCTCACACAGGACATGAAGGACACCTCACATAGGACATGAAGGACACCTCACACAGGACATGAAGGACACCTCACTCAGGACATGAAGGACACTTCACTCAGGACATGAAGGACACCTCACTCAGGACATGAAGGACACCTCACTCAGGACATGAAGGACACCTCACTCAGGACATGAAGGACACCTCACACAGGACATGAAGGACATCTCACATAGGACATGAAGGCATTAAGAACTAATGTCATTAGAGCAAAGTTCCGAAAGGTTGATGGTTATTGGTTACTGAACCGACGCCATTACACTTCAGACAGACCCATAGGTGCTCAGTCTCCCCTAACAGATGTCGAAGGGTACTGATGTTTTCTATGGCTCACTGATTAAACATACTTCTCACTCTGCCCATCATACATCCAGTTCTACTTGTACAACGGGTAACTCCAGTACCTTAAATCGCTGGATCGATTCAACATCTATTATAGTTTCTTCATCAACAGACAGTCATGAAAATACTGAAGAATATCCCTCGTATCCATCTTCAACTCCCTGACAATAAATGCTGTTGACTGGTCCTCCAGCAGATCCGAAAGGGACACGCTAGATGATAATCATGATGAGTATGATGAATAATAACATTAAATAATTATACAATATTGATAACTACTAGAGATGTAATCCCTAAGAGAAAAAAGCTAGTTTTAATACAAAATATTGATAGAACATATGTATAAACTTATCTTCTTATCTTGAAGTGCTTGGCTCCCAGTACAAAGTAGCAACAACATCCACAAATGTCATATGACATGTGTATTACGTCACAACAGTAAAGGTCACAATGTGCATGCTCTTATACTTTTCATAGCCGCTACTGCCAAAAGATCTTTATTAAACTGTTTCCCGTTTCGAATGACATTTACTTAACGATGTTTCTACCAGGCGTATGTCTTTTTTTTATATTAATCTTGGATTATCGCTTCTAATCTCGTATACAGGCGACAAGATGTCCATTAATGTGGCAGATTTGAGAACAGTTCAGACCAAATCAATGTTCAGGAATGCAAACTGGCATAGTTATTTCGGCATCTGGTTCTGATAATATATTTTTTATGGAAAGAAGCAAAGTCAGTCCATTCAGTGTCCTATTAGTGCCCGGTCCTTTGAGCTAGCTAAAGGTTACTTGAAATTATCAACGTTGCAAAGTCAATCCATTCAGTGTCCTAGTAGTGCCCGGCTCCGTGAGCTAGCTAACGGTTACTTGAAATTATCAACGTTGCAAAGTCAATCCACTCAGTGTCCTAGTAGTGCCGGCCCCGTGAGCTAGCTAAAGGTTACTTGAAATTATCAACGTTGAAAGTCAATCCATTCAGTGTCCTAGTATGCCCGGTCCTTGAGCTAGCTAAAGTTACTTGAAATTATCAATGTAGATAAGTCAATAACATTCATGATTCTAGTAATTAGCATCGGTCCTTTGAGCTGATAAAAGTATAATATCTGGGAAATTATGTCAATGTGAGATCATTTATCAATAACTGACGATTCTGAATCTTGCATCAGGTATGGTACGATAAAAGTGGATAAATATCTGCGGTAGTGGTCACTTGTCGTGAAGTTGTTTCGTTCGTGACAAGCAGTCAAAACTCTCTCGCTGTGTGCATACGGTAACGGTAAGTGGTCGAACTACATGAGGGCCTGAAGGTTTACTATGGAATCTAAATTACAAGTACTTCTAGAATCGGAGAAAAGCTCTCCTGAATGGCTGGGGATAAGGAAAGCAAGCTTTCATGCAAAAATTAGTCAGAAATATTAGGCATCATGACTACACCTGAATTCACAGCAAGCGAACAAAAATAAAACAGCAACTGAACATGAAAATAATCAAAACTAATCAAATGAACTCTTGATAATGAATCTATTGGAATCAATGAATCTTCTTCGAATCAATGAATCTTCTTCGAATCAATGAATCTTCTTCGAATCAATGAATCTACTTCGAATCAATGAATCTACTTCGAATCAATGAATCTTCTTCGAATCAATGAATCTTCTTCGAATCAATGAATCTTCTTCGAATCAATGAATCTTCTTCGAATCAATGAGTCTTCTTCGAATCAATGAATCTTCTTCGAATCAATGAATCTTCTTCGAATCAATGAATCTTCTTCGAATCAATGAATCTTCTTCGAATCAATGAATCTTCTTCGAATCAATGAATCTTCTTCTTTTTCTTCTTCCAACGCAACATATCGACCACCTGTTAAATCCTCTTTCTGATTTGTATGTGATCTGAACCTAAGAGCGATTGTACATTGTGCCAGTTATGCGATTAAAAGTATGGAAGCACATCCAATTTCTGCGATGCTTTTTATTTACTAGGATAGCTTTCCTAGTTTCTACATCAGTCGCCTCTTACGACATGCCTTGTAAGTCGCAGTGGTACTATTCTTTGCTTCCCTTGTGGGCCCCGGCACCCCATGGGCGCTAACGAGTGAAGGAAAACAACAACAAACTGAGATAATGGTTCGATCCAATCAATGAGTCAATGAATATTTACTATCAACATTTGTTCTCTCTTGTTCTCCTACTCTGCTTTGAACTTGTTAGAACTCATTGAATCATGTACTTGTTATTTCTTCTTAGTTGATCTTATATGTCATCAGCGTTGACAGTAAGCGCTAGATGTTCCGTCCAGAAGAGGGGAAAAGTGGATATAAAAATGCAACGTGTCACCAAGGTCGTGTTACCAAATAGGCATCACATTTTCCCTAACAGATGAATAAGTCTGTGCTAAATCTGGCCCCAAGCTAAATGTCTAGACAACACGCAACCAAAATAGTTATGGCATTTGTGTATAGTACGTGGCAACAACTTGGAAAATATACAATGGTAAAGTTAGAGAACAATGGACAGCTAACCACACTGACAAGTTGGAGACATTTCAAAATTAATGTTTAAGAAGAGATTTGATAATTTTCAGGCCAAGTACGATACGAACTGAAGAGATTTTGAAACGAACAAACTGTGCATCATTGAAGACCATCATTAAAGGACAGGAAAATTGATTGGGCAGATATGTATTACGGTAGGGGCATTGGCTAGGACAGTTTTCAGATGGAAAACGGATGGGAAAATAATGTCTGGTTTAATGCTTGAAGCGACACTGTGAGCTGTAAATTTCATTCCAAATGCTTCTTTTGTGTGTGACAACGGTTGTTGTGTTGTTAATTGCATATTCATAAAATGGAAGACATCTAGTAGGCGGTGATCTAGCAGCTAGCTCATATGTAGAAATCGGCTGCCTTTATTAAATTCACGTATGACCAGTTAGAGTTCCTCATGATTACTCGTAGCTTTTTTCTGAGGCCATGTTTCGTTTTGCTGGTTGTGTATATTCTTTCAATACACATTACTTTATATCTCTATAAGAAATTAGTCTAACTGACATGTATCTATCATACAACATAGAAATGATAACAGACAAGCAAATACTGATAGTAAGTTCAAATAAATTGTATATTTAAATCTGACTGTACTGACCCTAAGAGCAAAGAATAGTACCACTGCTACCTTCAAGGCATGTCATAAGAGGCGACTACGGTAGGGACCTAGGGAAGCTACCCTAGTAAATAAAAAGCAAACCAGAAATTGGATGTGCTGGCCTACTTGTAGGTGCATAACTGGCACAACGTACAATCGTTTTGGGCTCAGATTACATACAAATCACACGGAGTGGTTAACAAGTGGTCGATAGGGAGCATTCGAAGAAGAAGAATTAATACATTTGAATGTTCTCTCAAATATGAAATGAATATCAATAAAATTGTGGAATTATATGGAAAGGAAATTCAACCAATCAACCGATACCTACGATGCACGTGATTGATTCAATAAAACCTAATATCTTATATTAAGCTTCTAAAGAACAAGGTCAAGATATTAGAAAAATAAGATGGCGCTGGATAGGACACACTTTGAGAAATTCCGAGGGAATATAACAAAAGGGCTCTTTCCTGGAACCCATAGGAACAGAGGAAGAGAGAGAGAGAGGCATAGAAAGACACGGAGACGAGATTTGGAGGCAGAGATAAAAAATATAAAGAAGAGCTGGAGAGAGTTGAAGGAGATAGTTTGAGATAGGAAGACTTTGTGTGAGTTGGTTGAGGGCTTCAGGGTTAAAACGGCATGAGAGAGAGAGATAGTGAGAGAGATAAAGAAAGATACAGAGAGGAGGCACAAGCTCGCCACCTTTCAGCAAAGTAAGTAAAAGTAAAGGAACCCTTTCACACCTCGTGGTATATAGGTCAGAGTTAGGCCTGTATTTTTCATTGACCGTCGGCACACGATGGGTGATGTGGTCAGCATCACGCCGGCCGCCTTTACTTTCCCAGAGCATGTCTGGTACCCAGTTGAGGTTGGGTCGACCTGAGAGCCGTCGTGGTCGGGAAAAATTCCACGCGCATCGCGGGAGCTCAACCCAGACCACCAGCCTTGCGAAGCGAGTTCACTAACAACTACGCTAGAGCGGCTCTCTTTCAGCAATGACACGGAACCAAACTTCCATGTCCAGAATACGGACTAGTCCACGGTCGTCAAGTTAGCTTCTATCATATAGATATCCCACTTTCTGTTTTATCATACTCTAGAATACAACAGTAAAAGTTGACGATGAACAAACAAAACTACATCTTCATTTTCCCTTGTGGGGATTTAAATAAGTGTAACAAACGAGAAATGAATAATTCAGAGCTCTGTTTGTGCACACACAGACACACTAATCGATAGAGATTTTATTGAATGTGGTGTAACTGTGCTAATTCCATCAGCTACAATTTACTTCCAATGTTGATCGTGTATTTAAGTATCAACATTTCACTCTGTTTTGATGCATGTTATTTGAGTGCAACGGTGTATGCTACAACAGTTCATCTCTCTGATCTTGATGCACGTTGTTGAATTTTTGAGATTTGAGTGCAACGGGTGTATGCTACAACAGTTCATTCTGTTTGATGCGTTATTTGAGTGCAACGGGTGTATGCTACAACAGTTCATCGTATGCTGTTCTGATGCATGTTATTTGAGTGCAACGGGTGTATGCTACAACAGTTCATATCTGTCTTGATGCATGTTATTTGAGTGCAACGGTTGTATGCTACAACAGTTCATCTCTGTCTTGATGCATGTTATTTGAGTGCAACGGGTGTATGCTACAACAGTTCATATCTGTCTTGATGCATGTTATTTGAGTGCAACAGGTGTATGCTACAACAGTTCATCTCTGTTGTTTGATTGATAGGACCTTCATCATCATTGCACTTCGGTAAGTAATCATGTGTGCTCCGATCTCTTTCTTACATAGGAAGATCTCCGAACTTCGTAGCACCGGCGAGGGTCACCGATGTAATTTAGAAGATAGTAAAAATATTTTGTAATTATTTTTTTAAAATAAAGAATTTTGCCCGCGCAGCAGGTTCCCTCAATTTGAACTACCGAGGGTTCTTTTAAGTGCTCAAATTGAACACGGGACCCACTTTTATCGTCCGTCTCCGATAGGACTAGGAACTCGATCTCACCTACACTGAGATCAGGGATCCCTGGAAAAATATTCCGATGGCTCCACGAGGGCCTATGTAACGAGCGGTCACCACCTAACCTCGACGCCCCCAGAGACCGCCAGAAGTTACTCTCTACAACGCTCTATCAAGACAACATAAGAAACAGAAAGTTTATCAACGTTAATGTCGTAGCCGTTGAAGAAACGAAAGAAAACTAAGGCTAATGAAGTTCAGACTGTAATCTACATCGTTTCTCGGACTCGTCTTTATATTGTTATCGTTTTCTCCGGAGCTCCCTTATATTGTTATCGTTTTCCCGAGCTCCTGATATTGTTATCGTTTTCTCCGGAACTCCCTTATATTGTTATCGTTTTCTCCGGAGCTCCTTATATTGTTATCGTTTTCTCCGGAGCTCCTTATATTGTTATCGTTTTCTCGGACTCCTATATTGTTATCGTTTTCTCCGGAGCTCCCTGATATTGTTTTTCTCGGAGTCCCTTATATTATTATCGTTTTCTCCAGAGCTCCATTATATTATTATCGTTTTCTCCGGAGCTCCCTTATATTATTATCGTTTTCTCCGGAGCTCCCTTATATTGTTGCTAGAGTTACAGAGTTCATGCTTTTATACAACAGTCTCGACGGCAGGGATCTTTCCAGTTCTACCGATAGCGATGAAACCAAATAGGGAAACTTGTCAACCCTTTGCCTTTAGAACCCGTTTTGAAATGGTTTATCTCATAGGTTCCCAACGTGGGCGGCAGTGGGCGCTGAAGCCTTCATAATGGGTTCAGCAGTGGTTGGGGAAGGGGGAGGAGTGTTCAAGCGATCTTTATAGAAGAAATTAATAATATATATTAAAAAATAAATTATTTTCATTTTTTTTGCGATTGAATAACTGTGTTCAAGAGAAAGTACATATTGACCACTGTTTTTTCAATACTTTAACAGCATAAGTAGTAATGTATCATTAGTTGCTATTTACATGAAAAATATCAAACTACTTGAACGCGGGAAACTTATAATGGGGCGGAGAGGGGGGCGTTAAAAAAATATGTCTTGCAAAGTGGGCGGTAGCCAGGAAAAGTTTGGGAACCTATGGTTTACCTAGTCAAGCACTGAAGAAAATTTCTTTATGAACTGTATGCATGCTGCCTATGATTGCTGTAGATTGGTGGTCTATATTTATTTTGTAACAAGATTATCATATCTCAAAGTATGTTATAATTTACCTAAAATTGTATTGGATATTCAAGTGTTATCAACTTTACGCAATCAGAAATAAATACAAGTTTTATAAGACAACAAGAGCGTGAAATAATAACATGGAACACAGTTTTATAAATTGTTTGTGTGTGGCCATGTCAATCAACTTTTTACTTAACGGACTTCCTTTTATTGATATTCAATCAATCAATCAAGTGCCATGCCTGCCGGCCTTGGCGATGATGTCTCTCCACAACTCTCTTCCTTTGTGCAGGTAGTCAGTTCTGACGACGATCTGATGTCGAACCAAGATGTCAGACCACCCAACATCTCCTCATCTTCCTCGATCTCTCCTCTGAATTGTACTTGTTGTCACCATATGTTCTAAACCTTCTCTTTGCATTATATGCCCTAATAACCTTGATTGTCTGATTCTTATTCTATTGATAAGTTTTCTTTGTGCGCGGGACTGATTTAAAACCTCATTTTTTTTCTCGCGGTCCATGGAATTTCCAACATTATTCTGTAAAACCACATCTCTGTGGCCTTCAGTGATCTTCGTGATTATTAATATTATTATTATAACTGTAGTGTTTTTCTTTATTTGTTGATATACAATTAAAGCAGCGGTGGAGTTAATGAGCTAATTAAGGAAATCAATGTCACTACGCTTCATACATATTCATTAGGTTATCTGTATTTTTAGTAGATAAGGAAATTGATATGTACTGATAAATATATGAGGTCTGAGACTCAGTGGCGGCTCGTGATCGTTTTTATTGGTAGGGTCAGACACACATTTCCGGGACATTCATGGCTTTGGGTTAGGTTATAATTTAATTTATTAAATAATAAATACGTTACACATTTATTTGTGGAGCCCGGCCCCACTGGCCCTTAATGACGAGCCGCCACTGCTGAGACATATCTAAGATACAATTTCTCATAGCCTTTTCAGATCTTGGAATGTGAAGCCGCCCATGGTTGTCGAGGCTCGCAACGAATAGTAACACTGCCCCCTACAAAGCATGTCGTTCGAGGTAACTGAGGTGGGCGCCTAGGGACGCTACCATAGTAAGAATAGTAACACTGCCACCTACAAAGCATGTCGTTAGAGGTGACTGAGGTGGGGGACTAGAGGACCCCCTACCATAGTAAATAAAAAAAGCATTGCAGAAATCGGATGTGCTGGTCTACTTGTAGGTGCATAACTGGCACAACGTACAATCGCTCTTAGGCTCAGATCACATACAAATCACAAAAAGGGGTTAACAAGTGGTCGATATGGAGCGTTCGAAGAAGAACGGTGAAAAGTGCTGTCAGCTCATATTTCTAGGCTCTATTGATCAGGAGATCGGAGGACCAATTCCTTTCCTCATGTGTGGAACATCGAGTGTAGGACTGAACTCACAACCATCATGTATCCAAGTTGATATACGAGCGGTTACACACTACGCTAATCCGACATAAACATTCTCACATGTTTCAGGCCCGGCCTCTGGCTTATAAATGGTGGCCCACATCAGACGTGGATAACAAGGCACAAACTATATCTCTTTCTGCTGATCTCTATTGTCTGCCGTAGTTTTGAATTCTACCAACAGAGGATTAGTTACATTTCCACTTAGAGAACTCAATTATTAAGGGATCAAATGTTTTATAGATATTGAGTTCATCTTCCACCTGTTGCTGCCAATTTCCACGAATTTCGATCTACGTCTTGTTTTACGTTCACCTTCATTCATTTTAAAATGATGCCTGGCGATATTTTCTTTCTTAAACAAGAGAGAGAGAGAGACAGAGACAGAGAGACAGAGAGTATTCAAGTATGTTTTATTATTTAAGATAAGGTTAGAGAAAGTGGAAGCTAACGTTGGGGCGTCCAAAAGTGAAAGTTAAGGTAAGGGGCGCCCAGAAAGTGAAAGCTAAGTTTGGGGCATCCAGAAAGTGAAAGCTAAGCTTGGGGCACCCAGAAAGTGAAAGCTAAGTTTGGGGCATCCAGAAAGTGAAAGCTAAGTTTGGGGCATCCAGAAAGTGAAAGCTAAGGTTCAGGCGCCCAGAAGGAAGAGTGGGCCCGAAAGTGAAAGCTAAGTTTGGGGCATCCAGAAAGTGAAAGCTAAGGTTCAGGCGCCCAGAAAGTGAAAGCTAAGGTTGGGGCGCCCAGAAAGTGAAAGCTAAGTTTGGGGCATCCAGAAAGTGAAAGCTAAGTTTGGGGCATCCAGAAAGTGAAAGCTAAGCTTGGGGCATCCAGAAAGTGAAAGCTAAGGTTCAGGCGCCCAGAAAGTGAAAGCTAAGTTTGGGGCATCCAGAAAGTAAAAGCTAAGCTTGGGGCATCCAGAAAGTGAAAGCTAAGGTTCAGGCGCCCAGAAAGTGAAAGCTAAGGTTGGGGCGCCCAGAAAGTGAAAGCTAAGTTTGGGGCATCCAGAAAGTGAAAGCTAAGGTTCAGGCGCCCAGAAAGTGAAAGCTAAGGTTGAGGCGCCCAGAAAGTGAAAGCTAAGGTTGGGGCGCCCAGAAAGTGGAACCGAAGGTTGGGGCGCCCAGAAAGTGGAACCTAAGGTTGGGGATGCCAAGAAAGTGGAAGACTAGTCAAAATTACTAATGCGATGTACGAAAACCTATAAATCTGAGGTGGTCAGACCGAATCAGATCAGATCTGGAGAAAATCGTTTAGGTGGCTGCGGTAATACTGAGTAAATATGCGATTGAACAAAGACAGGTATATACAGTATTGCATAAGTAGTGAAAAATTGATGGATTAAATATGAAAATAAACAACACTCGATGTTTCGGTACTAGTCCTTTATCAAGAACAAAAATGCAAAGAATACTTAATAAACTAAAACATAATAGTAACTAATGATGTCAAGAAAAAGATACTTGCATACGAACCTGTCTACAAGTACGTGTAGTCTCTGATCCGACATCTCATAGAGTGATAGAATGGACAGGAAATAGTAGGAATAGTAAGCTTCCGGTTGGTTAGTCAATCAGCAAAGGTCTCCAAGCAATTTGTCTATACTACTATGAAATGAAAATCGGAACATATCCTTTACATGACGTAGCCATCAATCACAGTAAACAAGGGGTTGATTTTCTAGGCACCACTTACACATTCAGTAGTTTCTCATTGCTTTCTGAACAGTGAGGTCTTTTGTTACCGTTCGTAAAAAATTTTACGGAAACGAATTTGCTTCCAAACTGCCTGCCGCAGAGTTTGAATCATGTACGATTATGTTGTGATTGAGCTGAAGCTACAGACACATAAGGTACATATATTACAATATCTTTGGCAACTAGCTCAAGCTCTTCTATGAAAATTGAGTCTTATTTCTCTCTTCTCTCTTAGTAAATCTAGCATCAGTTTTCTTAGCGCGTCCATTCTTTCTTGAACCCTTCGTTTCTCACTTCAATGTTTGTGTTGTTATTCTTTGGTCATTTCGTCTTAGAGTATGCCCAACATGTCTCTATCTTCTCTTTCTTCTAACAGTTGTTGCTAGTGCTTGACCAGACATTTCCCTGATTTCATCACCTTTCCTGAATTCGTCCTATTTTATGTTCAATATTTGTGCATGCATTCAACTTACTTTCTATATCTTGAATGATATATCTTGAATGATATATCTTGAATGATATATCTTGAATGATATATCTTGAATGATATATCTTGAATGATATATCTTGAATGATATATCTTGAATATATATCTGAATGATATATATTGAATGAACTTTCGCTGGCATATGTTAGGATGGATATAGCATTGGAATTGAAAATTCTTAATTTTGTTTTAAAACTATAAAACCTGTAATCTTTTTATTCTTTGTTACAAGAATATTATAATATGAAATGTCGTGAATTCTTTTTAACAGACTTTCGACATTGACTGAATTCTTTTCTTTCTCTTCCACCTTCTTTTGTTTCTTGTCTGTAAAGTTGAGAGTTTCTTGCGCCTTCAAACTTTGCAACTTCATCAACACAACACAGTTTGGTGTCTTCATCTACCTCTAGTTACTGGTCACGACAGAGAAGAAGTGTATACGTAGAATGCTGGGAGTATCAGGAAGAGACCGGCTTTGGCTTAGAGAGGAAGTGTCTACGCAGAATGCTGGGAGTATCGAGAAGAGACCGGTTTAGAACTGAAGAGATCAAGAAAAAGTGGGTACAACATCAGTACTGAACTTCATCAAGAAACAACAAATTAAATGGTCCGCCACTAAGAAGATTACCAACAGGCGCCTCAAAGAGCAACGTTACTCAAGTACAGTGGATACAAAGCAAAAGGCCATTCATGCAAAAGGTGAACCTCAGAAATAAGAGAGGCAGTGAAAGGCACTGTTTATGAAGCGCACACACAAATGTTTCTTCTTATCCTGACGCTGTTAGGCAAAACAGGATTAGAGAATAGAAGAAGAAAAAGAAGAGAATTGGCCTCTTACGGAGAATAACACATTGACCGGACAGAAAGCCTCTCATCTTCAAGAGCCGTCCGAGTGGTTACCGGCGCCCAAATTTGGGGTTTAAAGAATAGAACCACTGTTACCTGCCACGCATGTCGTAAGAGGCGACTAATGAGGTTTGGCTGAAATGGGATGCACGTGTCCTAAACGCGTACAAGTCTATGAGTTTAGGGGCCTACTAAACCAATGTGCAACGTATACACGTTCCTGGCAAAGATCAAACATATCACAAAGAGTGATTAAAATTGGTCGTAAAGAACGAACGTAAAGAAGAAGAAGAAGAAGGTCTTCAAAAGCCAGCGACAAGTTCTTGGAAATATAAACATTATAGATAATTCTTTTCAAAGAAAATATCTTTGGTAACTTACAGACCTTGTTTTGTTGGCAAAAGCAATTACCTGTATTGACAGAAATAGCATGCAACTTGATACCAGACCTAGCTATTTTTAGGGAAAACTCGACACGATTTTCCGAGCTAAATTTAAGTAAGATCATCTTTATATAAGACTGGTTCTGTTAAATGCAAACATGCATTTCCCATTTAGACGACATATGTGCATACAATTAATGTTAATTACATCTGCGCTTGATATGATAAATAATGGCGGTTGGTTTCATCATTCAACAGACGAAAGCTGATTTCATTTTTTTACTTAAAAATATATGATATTCAGCAAATATATTATTGACGAGTATCAGCGTAGATTTATGAGATTGCTGTTTACATAGCGATATAGAATGTCGGTTTCTTTTGTCATATTATTTTATGATAATTATTATTCTCTTCAATTCTAGACGCTGAGTTGATTGTTATTTTGTTGTGTGTCTGAATGACAAATAAAGGAAGAGAAAATGTATAGATATCATGCATGTCATGTTGTTGTTGTGTGTCTGTATGACAAATAAAGGAAGAGAAAATGTATAGATATCATGCATGTCATGTTGTTGTTGTGTGTCTGTATGACAAATAAAGGAAGAGAAAATGTATAGATATCATGCATGTCATGTTGTTGTTGTGTGTCTGTATGACAAATAAAGGAAGAGAAAATGTATAGATATCATACATGTCATGTTGTTGTTGTGTGTCTGTATGACAAATAAAGGAAGAGAAAATGTATAGATATCATACATGTCATGTTGTTGTTGTGTCTGTATGACAAATAAAGGAAGAGAAAATGTATAGATATCATACATGTCATGTTGTTGTTGTGTGTCTGTATGACAAATAAAGGAAGAGAAAATGTATAGATATCATGCATGTCATTTTGTTGTTATGTGTCTGTATGACAAATAAAGGAAGAGAAAATGTATAGATATCATACATGTCATGTTGTTGTTGTGTGTCTGTATGACAAATAAAGGAAGAGAAAATGTATAGATATCATACATGTCATGTTGTTGTTATGTGTCTGTATGACAAATAAAGGAAGAGAAAATGTATAGATATCATACATGTCATTTTGTTGTTGTGTGTCTGTATGACAAATAAAGGAAGAGAAAATGTATAGATATCATGCATGTCATGTTGTTGTGTGTCTGTATGACAAATAAAGGAAGAGAAAATGTATAGATATCATACATGTCATTTTGTTGTTGTGTGTCTGTATGACAAATAAAGGAAGAGAAAATGTATAGATATCATACATGTCATTTTGTTGTTGTGTGTCTGTATGACAAATAAAGGAAGAGAAAATGTATAGATATCATACATGTCATTTTGTTGTTGTGTGTCTATATGACAAATAAAGGAAGAGAAAATGTATAGATATCATACATGTCATGTTGTTGTTGTGTGTCTGTATGACAAATAAAGGAAGAGAAAATGTATAGATATCATACATGTCATGTTGTTGTTGTGTGTCTGTATGACAAATAAAGGAAGAGAAAATGTATAGATATCATACATGTCATGTTGTTGTTGTGTGTCTGTATGACAAATAAAGGAAGAGAAAATGTATAGATATCATACATGTCATGTTGTTGTTGTGTGTCTGTATGACAAATAAAGGAAGAGAAAATGTATAGATATCATGCATGTCATGTTGTTGTTGTGTGTCTGTATGACAAATAAAGGAAGAGAAATGATAGATATCATGCATGTCATGTTGTTGTTGTGTGTCTGTATGAGAAATAAAGGAAGAAAAATGTATAGATATATACATGTCATTTTGTTGTTTTGTTGTATGAAAATGAAAGTGAAGCAGAAATTGCATGACTATCTTTTCTTATTTTTTGTTTCTGTATGAAATAAAGTGAAGAGAAATGTTACTAGATCATCAAACCATGTGTGTTCATTATTGTCTGTATGACAAATAAAGTGAAGAGAAATGTAGAGTATCATAAATGCAGTTGTTGGATGTCTGCATGAAAATATCAAGGAAGAGGAAAGATGTATCAGAATGCTGGTATCGTGGAGTCACATGATGACAACAAATAGGGAAGAGAAGAAGTTAGAACTAAGAGATCCAAAGTGGGTCAAATAGTATGAACTTTCAGAAACAACAAATTAAATGGTCAGAAAAGAAGATTATCAAGCAGGTGTCAAGACACGTTTGTCAGGGGTGTCTGTATGAACAGAAATAAGAGGAGTGAAAATGTTATAGATATCATACAATTTTCTTTTATCTGACGCTTTTGTCTGGTATTGAAATAGAAGGAAAGAAAATGGCTTAAAAATACATTATGCAAGTCATTTAGAGTGTGGTTGTATGCGCAAATTTGGGTTAAGAAGAACATGTATCAGATGTCATAAGGCATATGGTGTTGTGTGGATGTGTCTAAGATGACAAGTAATTAGAGAAGAAAATGTATAGATACACTTCTGAAATCAACATTCAGTGTTAATTGGTCGTAAGACAACGTAAAGAAAAAGAAAAGTAAGTTCAGCAGTCAGTGTATGTTCTTGACAAATAAAGATTATAGAAATCTATTCAAGATATCTTGACATGACATCGTTTTGTTGTGCATGTCTGTATGACAAATAACATGCAATGAGAAGATGTATAGAACGATACTGTCATGTTTTGTGTATTCTGTAAGACACAATAAAGGAAAGAAAATGTTTTTAGATATCATATGTCATGTTAATGTTATTAGTCTGATGACAATAAATGAAGAGAATGTTTCATCATTCAACAGACATGTGTTTTGCATGTGTTCTTATGAAAATATGATATTCAAGAAAAATTAAGATATCAGCTGATTTGTGTTGTGTTCTGTATGACAATAAAGTGAGTTGAAATTATAGATATATACATTGTCATTTTGTTATGTTGTGTGTCTGTATGACAAATAAAGGAAGAGAAAATGTATAGATATCATGCATGTCATTTGTTGTTTGTGTCTGTATGACAAATAAAGGAAGAGAAAATGTATAGATATCATACATGTCATGTTGTTGTGTGTCTTATGACAAATAAAGGAAGAGAAATGTATAGATATCATCATGTCATGTTGTTGTTGTGTGTCTGTATGACAAATAAAGGAAGAGAAAATGTATAGATATCATACATGTCATGTTGTTGTGTGTCTGTATGACAAATAAAGGAAGAGAAAATGTATAGATATCATGCATGTCATTTGTTGTTGTTTTCTGTATGACAAATAAAGGAAAAATAAATGTATAGATATCATGCAAGATCCTAACATCAAGAAAGATTGTCTCATAAACAATATAATGTCTCGGAAATGTGAATATTTTTGTCACATTAAACGTTACAGTTGTTTGGAGAGAACAATAGTGGTAGGCGTGGTTTCTAGAAAATGAGGCAGGGGACGACGAAATGACGGTGGCAATAATATCATCATCATCAAGTGTCGTCTCCACATCGAAGGTTGGCTGCAATGAATCTCCAGCATCCTCTGTCTTTCGCCTTAGTGTTGCACACTGCCAGACTGTAACCTGTCCATTTCTTAAAGTTTCCTCCCACTTATATCTCAGTCTTCCTCTTTCCCCTCAACTTTCCCTCTAGTAAATGTTTTATCATGGTGTCATGCTCTTTTATTGCCCAAAATACTTTACTTGTCTGAATGTTATTTCTCTTAATAATTGTTTCTTCATGCCTAGTTTTCCTAAAACTTGTTTATTTGTCTGCTTTTCTGTCCATGAAACTCTGCCTATTCTTCTATACATCCACATCTCAAACGCATCAATTCTATCTTCTAACTGCTTGTTCATTGTCCATGTTTCCGAGTCATACATTAATATAGGATATATATAGCATTTGATCATTCTCATTTGCAATAATATATTGAAGAAAAATTAAACGTTTGAGGAGACGAGAGAACTTGCTCTAGAAAGCCAGAGTTTTGCAAGCAGGATGTGATGAGAATGACATTCTGCAAAGAATAACACGATGACATAATAGCAGATAGTTACAAAAATATAACAACTACAAATCTTGACTAGCACTGTAGTCATGGTAACTGAGATACAAGATTTCAAATTATGCGGACACGATAGTACGAAGCTGAGGATTGGAGTAAACTTTTTCATTTTCTTCATTGTTCGCTCTTCTTCACCAATAGCTTGTTTAATTATTATTTCTGCTCGTTAGGATATCCTTGGATTCTCCGAAAGGAGTTAATTTTTATTTTTCATGTTTGTTGGCCTACACGCTCTGATATAACCAATAAAAGGTTTGCCTTAGGTTGAAAGGGCGTGCCTCGGCTTAAGAGATCTTTAATCCTACTTAACAAACAAACAATTTCTGCTCGAGATGTGAGTAATTATTATTTCTGCTCGAGATGTGAGTAATTATTATTTCTGCTCGAGATGTGAGTAATTATTATTTCTGCTCGGATGTGATAATTATTATTTCTGCTCGAGATGTGAGTAACCATTATTTCTGCTCGAGATGTGAGTAATTATTATTTCTGCTCGAGATGTGAGTAATTATTATTTGTGCTGGATGTGAGTAATTATTATTTCTGCTTGGGATGTGAGTAATTATTATTTGTGCTCGAGATGTGAGTAATTATTATTTGTGCTCGAGATGTGAGTAATATTATTTTGCTCGAGATGTGAGTAATTATTATTTCTGCTCGAGATGTGAGTAATTATTATTTCTGCTTGGGATGTGAGTAATTATTATTTCTGCTCGAGATGTGAGTAATTATTATTTTGCTGAGATGTGAGTAATTATTATTTTGCTCGAGATGGAGTAATTATTATTTGTGCTCGGGATGGGAGTAATCATTATTTGTGCTCGGATGGGGGTAATCATTATTTGTGCTCGGGATGGGGTAATCATTATTTGTGCTCGGATGGGGTAATCATTATTTGTGCTCGGGATGGAGTAATCATTATTTGTGCTTGGGATGGGTAATATTATTTGTGCTCGGGATGTAGATGAATTATGTATTTGTCCTCGAGGATGCTAGGTTATGCATATTTATTATTTGTGCTCTGAGATGGAGAGTTATATTTCTGCTCGAGATTGATTGAACTGATATTTTGTCTCGATGGAGGTGAGTAGTTGTTTTCGTCTAGATGAACTAACTCCATTATTTCTCTCGAGATGAATTATTATTTGTCTCATGAGTAATATTATTTCTGTGATGTGTAATTATTATTTCTGCTCGAGATGTGAGTAATTATTATTTGTGCTCGGGATGGGGGTAATCATTATTTGTGCTCGGGATGGGGGTAATCATTATTTGTGCTCGGGATGTGAGTTATATCTTAGAACGGAAGTTAGTTGTACCAGTTTAGTCACTTACAGACCTGGATGACAGAACATCAGGTTTATGCAACTATTTTTATTCGGTTCCCTAGGATCAAAAGAAACTGACGTAGGAGAGTCCGGAGAGTTCATCATTCCAGGTGAGTCAAAGCCCCATTTAGCATTGAACCTCGAGATCAAAGTTTCCTTGTCTAAACCACTAGGAGGTGGGGTTAGCTTGTGTGTTCAGAAGTCTATTAATAAACAATCTCAACTCTGCGGGGCGCAGAACCAGGCGCATAACACACCTTGTAGACTTTGGATTAACCATTTTCCCTCCTCTGGGTTTTTTTTTTTACCCTCGTTCTCATTTATATAGCAATGCATACTGATTAGCCAGTATGCAAGAATACTGATCTTGCGTTATCATAACAAATACTGCGAGCCAGTGTATTGGCTCTGAACGGTGAAAGAGTTAACCTAATAGTGCTCTAATTTTTTTTTTTTTAACGATCAAAATTAAGATGGCTACAAGATATAAAAGAAACCATGAATATGACCATCAACGAAGTGGGTGAACTGACAAGAGACAAAAGTGAATTTCAGATGTGCTGCAAAGAGAGCAAGGTCCTATAATGGATACACACCTTGATGATGATGATCCAAAAAAAAGGCTAAAGATTGAGAAAAGGAAATCTAAGCTCTGAGAATAAAACGTTATTTTTTTTTACATAAAAATATTTGTTGGCCTACACGCTCTGATATAGCAACAACCAAAAAAAAAAGTCTTTAATCCCTTACATAACAAAGAAACATTTACAGTCAAAACTAGGATTTCATTAAAAAAAACTGCACATGTGACTCGGTCCATATTCGAACCGCCAACCTTCAGAACGACAGACAACTGTCTTAACAACTTCACCATAGCGAGCCATATTTAAATATTACAGTATACGAACTTAACATATTAACTTCTGTTTTAGAAAACATGATACAACCAAATTAATATTTACCCACATGTTCACCTTACTGGTTCATGTAACTTGTATTCTTATACTTGAACTATATTACAACCAAATTAATGTTTACCCACATGTTCAACTTACTGGTTCATGTAACTATTGTATTCTTATACTTGAACTATATTAAGATCAAATTAATATTTACCCACATGTTCACCTTACTGGTTCATGTAACTGTTGTATTCTTATACTTGAACTATATTACAACCAAATTAATGTTTACCCACATATTCAACTTACTGGTTCATGTAACTGTTGTATTCTTATACTTAAACTATATTACAACCAAATTAATGTTTACCCACATGTTCAACTTACTGGTTCATGTAACTGTTGTATTCTTATACTTAAACTATATTACAACCAAATTAATGTTTACCCACATATTCAACTTACTGGTTCATGTAACTATTGTATTCTTATACTTGAACTATATTACAACCAAATTAATATTTACCCACATGTTCACCTTACTGGTTCATGTAACTGTTGTATTCTTATACTTGAACTATATTACAACCAAATTAATGTTTACCCACATGTTCAACTTACTGGTTCATGTAACTGTTGTATTCTTATACTTGAACTATATTACAGCAAATTAATATTTACCCACATGTTCACCTTACTGGTTCATGTGCCTTGTATTCTTATACTTGAACTATATTACAACCAAATTAATGTTTACCCACATGTTCAACTTACTGGTTCATGTAACTATTGTATTCTTATACTTGAACTATATTAAGATCAAATTAATATTTACCTATCATTCACCTTACTGGTTCATGTAACTGTGTGTATTCTTATCTTGAACATATTAAGATCAAATTAATGTTTGACCCACATAGTTCAACTTACGGTTCAGTAACTTATTGTATACTTATACTTGAACTATGATTACAACCAAATTAATATTTACACAGAAATCACTTCTGGTTCATGTAACTTGTATTCATATATTTGAACGTTATAACAAACCAAATTAATGTTTACCCACATGTTCAACTTACTGGTTTCATGTAACTATTGTATTCTTCATATTGAACTATATTAAGATCAAATGTAAGTTACCCACATTTAAATTACTGGTTCATTAACATATTATTCTTATACTTGAACTATATTACAACCAAATTAATATTTACCCACATGTTCACCTTACTGGTTCATGTAACTTGTATTCTTATACTTGAACTATATTACAACCAAATTAATATTTACCCACATGTTCAACTTACTGGTTCATGTAACTTGTATTCTTATACTTGAACTATATTACAACCAAATTAATATTTACCCACATGTTCAACTTACTGGTTCATGTAACTTGTATTCTTATACTTGAACTATATTACAACCAAATTAATGTTTACCCACATGTTCAACTTACTGGTTCATGTAACTGTTGTATTCTTATACTTGAACTATATTAAGATCAAATTAATATTTACCCACATGTTCACCTTACTGGTTCATGTAACTGTTGTATTCTTATACTTGAACTATATTAAGATCAAATTAATGTTTACCCACATGTTCAACTTACTGGTTCATGTAACTATTGTATTCTTATACTTGAACTATATTACAACCAAATTAATGTTTACCCACATGTTCACCTTACTGGTTCATGTAACTTGTATTCTTATACTTGAACTATATTACAACCAAATTAATGTTTACCCACATGTTCAACTTACTGGTTCATGTAACTTGTATTCTTATACTTGAACTATATTACAACCAAATTAATATTTACCCACATGTTCAACTTACTGGTTCATGTAACTATTGTATTCTTATACTTGAACTATATTAAGATCAAATTAATGTTTACCCACATGTTCAACTTACTGGTTCATGTAACTATTGTATTCTTATACTTGAACTATATTACAACCAAATTAATATTTACCCACATGTTCAACTTACTGGTTCATGTAACTTGTATTCTTATACTTGAACTATATTACAACCAAATTAATGTTTACCCACATGTTCACCTTACTGGTTCATGTAACTTGTATTCTTATACTTGAACTATATTACAACCAAATTAATGTTTACCCACATGTTCAACTTACTGGTTCATGTAACTATTGTATTCTTATACTTGAACTATATTACAACCAAATTAATATTTACCCACATGTTCACCTTACTGGTTCATGTACTTTGTATTCTTATACTTGAACTATATTACAACCAAATTAATATTTACCCACATGTTCACCTTACTGGTTCATATAACTGTTGTATTCTTATACTTGAACTATATTTGATAAATGATATGTAATTTTGTAGATAAATGAATCTGTATTATGACAAGCCTACAGAATGGGGCAGTATATGTTAACAACCGGCTATACTATTAGAATATTTAAAAGTTAATTTAGAGCTAATTTGGCAATAAAATCAATCATAACAAAGTCTACGGCACATGACCAAATAAACAGACAACTGGTACAGATAGCGGCATTTGGTAAGAATGTGTTAACCGGAGAAAAAAGTGTACTGATAAACAGTCTTATTAAGTTGAGTCACAATCGTGAAACTAGAAAGACATGAATAACGGCCCGGAGTTATGATACACTTTAATCATTTTCTTAAAATACTAATTATCGATATAAGGGAAAACTGCAGTGAAATTTGCTCTAGAGAATTGTTTTATATCTTTTTATGGTACCTAGCGACCCCATGGACTCAACGCACTACATTTCTACGCTTCTTAGTACATTCTCTTCTCATGCTCTACATTCTATATGTGCATGTGTTAAATGTATATAAGTTATATATATATATATTTGATTTTTATTGTTTATCTTCTTTTTTTCACTTCTAGTTTTGTGCAATAATTTCGTTGTTCGTTTTTAGTCACAGATTTTCATTTTACAGCAGTTATGAATTTATCGTCTGATTCTATTTATAGTGTGCAGTGTAAGAAGTGAATTTCTTCACTTCTGTTGTATCCTTTGTTTGATAAAGACCTTTTGGTCGAAACGTTGCTGTGTATTGTTATTGTTTTTGTATTTTGTAAATCTACAGTACTTTGTTTTTAAAATACTTCTTCTTCTTTTTTGTCGTCACACTGCTACCGGGTTGTTGCCCAGTGTCGTCACACTGCTGCGGGTTGTTGCCCAGTGTCGTCACACTGCTACCGGGTTGTTGCCCAGTGTCGTGGTTTTCTGTTTTTGTCTTGCGCTGTTCTGGTAGCTTGTGTGATTGTTATCTTTGCTCTTTCACAGGATTATGCTACGCCATTTAACCATCTTTTCCGTGGTCTTCCTCTTGCCTTCTTTCCCGATGTTCTGTTGTAGAAGACTCTGTATACTGTGGAGTTTGGATGCATTCTTATTAAGTGGCCAAACCACTTCATTCTTTGTTTATCTATGTAATTCAAGCACGGTTTTGTGCCAACTTTCTTTCTTATGCTGATGTTAGTGATTCTGTCTTTTCTTGTGTTGTTGGTAACTTTTCGCAGGCAACGCATTTCACATGTAGTTATTTTTGTGACTGCGCTTTGCTCAATGTCCATCTTTGGCTCTGGTAACACAAAGTAGGTATAAAAATGCTGTTAATCATCTGTTGCTTAGCTGCCTGTGAAATTTTTGGGTGCCTTAACAATGGGGCTAGTTGGTAGATAAAATACTAACCACATTTAATTTAATAATAATAAATCTCCTTCAGAATGTAGATTTTACAGCTATCTGACCACATTCTTCATACAAACCAAACACTTAGTCTCGGCTTAGGCCACAGAAAATAAATAGCAATTTAAAGTATGTTTTTGTTTTGTTTTTGGTCGATACTTTTATTTCTTGTAAAGCCATGTGTAATCTATTTCAAGCCATTGTTTACGGTGCTTACAATAATGGATGTCTGAAGCGAATAATAGTTCAGTTGATGGACTCGTTTATAGACGGACACGACGTTTCACCTTTAATTTAGAACAAATTATTGTCTATCACTGATGTCTCTAGTTTAACTCTCGGTATATGGACACTACTGGGCAACAACCCAGTAGCAGTGTGACGACAAAAGAAGAGGAAGATACGCACACCAGAACCAAGTTTTCAAGTGTTGGTTTTAGAATACAATTGTTGTAAGAAACAGCCGCCCGTATGTTGCTGGGGCTCGCAAGGAGCAAAGAATAGTAACACTGCGACCTACAAGGCATGTCGTAAAAGGCGACTGAGGTAGGGATCTAGAGAAGTTACTCTAGTAAATAAAAAGCATTGCATAAATCGGATGTGCTGTTTACTGTAGGCGCCTAACTGGCACAACGAACAATCGCTCTTAGGCTCGGGTCACATACAAATCACAAAGTGGGCTAACAAGTGAACATATACTAAGAAGAATGAAATAAACATCAGATTACAATTCATTTATGGAGAGTCAAATTTAATGTTCTACCTCAAATTTATCTTCACATTAACAAATGACTATACATAAATAACATCAAATTTATCTTCCACATTCAACAAATGACTATACAAAATAACATCAAATTATCTTCACATTCAACAAATGACTATACATAAATAACATCAAATTTATCTTCCACATTCAACAAATGACTATACACAAATAACATCAAATTATCTTCCACATTCAACAAATGACTATACAAAATAACATCAAATTTATCTTCACATTCAACAAATGACTATACACAAATAACTATCAAATGGATCATGTTTAAACACACATTTCAACAGAGCATTTGGGCACGTCAAGTGTATTTGTGGGAAAATTGCTACTGCTGACATGGTTTGCTAGGTGGCTTATCATACTCTAAGAGATCATCTGCTAGGTGGTTTATCATACTCTAAGAGATCATCTGCTAGGTGGCTTATCATACTCTAAGAGATCATCTGCTAGGTGGTTTTCATACTCTAAGAGATCTCTCTTCTTATCATACTCTAAGAGATCATCTGCTAGGTGGTTTATCATACTCTAGGAGATAATCTGCTGGTGGCTTATCATACTCTAGAGATCATCTGCTAGGTGGTTTATCATACTCTAGAGATCATCTGCTGGTGCTTATC
Organism: Arion vulgaris; assembly: GCA_020796225.1. Lineage (NCBI taxonomy): Eukaryota > Metazoa > Mollusca > Gastropoda > Stylommatophora > Arionidae > Arion > Arion vulgaris. Next base: position 42,370,834 of record CM036754.1, read on the forward strand.
ATACTCTAAGAGATCATCTGCTAGGTGGTTTATCGTACTCTAGGAGATAATCTGTTTTGTTTGTGTATCAGTGTTACTGGAAGCTTCTCAGATCTATCTATCTGTCTGTCATAGATCTAATTGTCTGTCTATCTTTCTCTATCTGTTGTTCTTTTATTAATTTACGGGTTTTCCCCCCTCCATTCCCGCTATGAATTCAGGAGTAGTCATTGTATCTAATATGTCATCTCTGACTGAGTTTTGTGTGAAGGCTTGCTTTCTTTATCACTAGTGACCCTCGCTATTCAGGCGAGCCTTACTCCAACTTCAGAAATAATGATTAGTTTCATTCGTCATCATCTTCTAATTTCTTCATTTTATTTCTCCTTGTTATATCTTCATCTCTTCTAAGATATCTTCATCTCTTCTATCTTCACCACTTCTATCTTCATCTCTTCTAAGATATCTTCATCTCTTCTATCTTCACCACTTCTATCTTCATCTCTTCTAAGATATCTTCATCTCTTCTATCTTCATCTCTTCTATCTTCATCACTTCTATCTTCATCTCTTCTATCTTCACCACTTCTATCTTCATCACTTCTATTTTCATCTCTTCTATCTTCATCTCTTCTATCTTCATCTCTTCTATCTTCATCTCTTCTATCTTCATCTCTTCTATCTTCACCACTTCTATCTTCATCACTTCTATCTTCATTTTTCTATCTTCACCACTTCTATCTTCATCCTCTATCATATTCAGCTATCATTCTTCTAAACTTCCATCTCTTCTATTTATCTTCAGCTTTCATCTCTTTATCTTACCACTCCTATCTTCATCACTTCTATCTTTCCAAATTCTACATATGACTTATTTCATCTTTCATCTCATCTTCTAAATTCTTCATTTTATTTCTCCTTACTTCTATCTTCATCTCTTCTATCTTCACCACTTCTATCTTCATCTCTTCTATCTTCATCTCTTCTATCTTCATCTCTTCTATCTTCATCTCTTCTATCTTCATCTCTTCTATCTTCATCTCTTCTATCTTCATCTCTTCTATCTTCATCTCTTCTATCTTCATCTCTTCTATCTTCATCTCTTCTATCTTCAACTCTTCTATCTTCATCTCTTCTAAGATATCTTCATCTCTTCTATCTTCATCTCTTCTATCTTCATCTCTTCTATATATCTTTCATCTCCTCTATCTTCATCTTTTTCATTCTTCTATCTTCATCTCTTTCTATCTCACCACTTCTAAGATTTGCTGAAATCAGATGCATGTGTCCTAAACGTGTAGAAGTCTATGCGTTTAGGGGCCTACAAACCAATGTGCAATGTATACACGTTCCTGGCAAAGATCAAACACGTCACAAAGAGTGATTATAATTGGTCGTCAAGAACGAACGCAAAGAAGAAGACTTCTAAGATATCTTCATCTCTGTTATGATTTTCTGCTTGTTATGTGTTCACGTTGAGGATGTAAAAATACTGTTAACAATTTAAATTCGATAAGAATAAGCTGGAAAGCCGCTACCCATGCAAAATGTTATAACAGTGCATCACCAAATAGTTTGTCCTGTGCAGAGCTTTGCCACCCTATCAGTTCTGCGAATTTCTTCTCATATGCTAGATGTCTCGCTTCTGCAGCCAATCAAATCATCAGTTACACTCAGAACTCATCTTCTCCGTGGTCTTCCTCTTCTCCACTTTGCCGGAATGTTTTCTTCTATAATGATCTTCTCCAACCCTCTGTGTCTCTTTATTATCTGTCCAAAATATTTTAATTTTCTCATTCCTCTTTGTAGCATCAGTCAGTTTTATTTGATTCTGAGTTCTCTCTGGATAGATCTATTTGTTCTCGTCTCTGTCTATCAGCAACACAAATATGTTTTCCACTACCTTGTTAAATGTCCATGCTTCACACCCATACATTATCAGCAACACAAATATGTTTTCCACTACCTTGTTAAATGTCCATGCTTCACACCCATACATTATCAGCAACACAAATATGTTTTCCACTACCTTGTTAAATGTCCATGCTTCACACCCATACATTATCAGCAACACAAATATGTTTTCCACTACCTTGTTAAATGTCCATGCTTCACACCCATACGTTGCCACTGGGAATATGCGTGCTCTTAGTATTCCGAATGTTATTTCTCTATCATTTTCATTCATTACTGTTTTAAATTGTTTAATATTTTGTAAGACCATATTTGATCCTTGAAAGTGCCTTCATCCTATTTCTATCTCTTGCTAGCAGTCAACCGAGATATTACAAAACTGTTCGTACTTTCTATTTTCTCTTCATTGATACAAATCTCATCCTTGAAAGTGCCTTCATCCTATTTCTATCTCTTGCTAGTAGTCAACCGAGATATTACAAAACTGTTCTCTTTCTACTTTCTTTTCTTGATAAATTTTCACCTTGAGTTCACTGTCCAATCTATTTTCTATCTCTTGCTAGCATCAGTCAGTTATTCAGAAAGTTCTCTTTCTATTTTCTCTGTCCCTCGAAAACAAAATTTTCATCCTTGAAAGTCTGCTTCATCCTATTCCACTTTGATAGCTGCTCAGTACCCAAGATATTTCTCTATCAATCCATTCATTACTTTCTATTTTTCTTTTTGAGACAAATCTTTATCCTTGAAAGTGCCTTCATCCTATTTCTATCTCTTGCTAGTAGTCAACCGAGATATTACAAAAACTGTTTGTACTTTCTATTTTCTCTTCATTGATACAAATCTCATTTGTTATGCTTGTTTTATCCGTTTCATTATTGTTGTTTGTGACAAATTACAGTAATAAATAGACAAATAAATTCGACAAATGTTTATCCTTGTCAAACTTACATCAGCAATTCTTCCTAGAACAAATCAGATATGATATCATGCAGTGGCGGCTCGTGATCATTTTTGTTGGTGGGGCCAGACATTTTTTTACGGATAAATCATGGTTTGTGGTTGCTATATTTTAATTGATAACGTGTATAAATACACGTTATACATTATTTTTGGTGGGGCCGACCCCTCTGGCCCTTAATGACGAGCCGCCACTGATACCATGCTATATTATAACTTCAGATGTGGTACGTTAAAGTGGAGGTTTTCTGTTTGTCAAATCGTAATGTTAACCTCCTGTACAAATGTATATCCTGCTTGATAATATTATTTATTGTCTATCCCCAGGTGGAAGATGACATTGCTTGGCCACTCGTGCTTTTAAGCGTAGGGGTGGGAGCTTTAATTTCCGTTCTAGTGCCAGATGAGTCACCCTTATGTTATATCCGTGTTTATGTAGTGTAGTCTTGATATTGTCTATCTATCTTTTTCTTCATCTTCTCTTGGCTCTAGTACCTGATCTCTGTTTATGGTAAGCGGTTAGTTGTGGTTGGTTGTATTCCACTCATTAAATGTCCAAACCACTGCATTTGTTGTCTTTCAATGTATTAGGTGCATGAAGTTATGCCCACTCTACTTCTGATGTCCTCATTTCGTAGTCTATCTTTCCTGGTGACTCCCACTGCTTTCCTCAAGCATTTCATTTCACAAGTGATGAGCTTTCTGTGGTGTGTTGCTGTAAGAGACCAAGTTTGGCACTGGTACCATAGTGTTGGTAGTAACACTGGTAACATAGTGTTGTAGTAACACTGTACCATAGTTTGGTAGTAACACTGGTACATAGTGTTGTGTAACACTGGTACCGTAGTGTTGGTAGTAACACTGGTACCATAGTGTTGGTAGTAACACTGGTACCATAGTGTTGGTAGTAACACTGGTAACATAGTGTTGGTAGTAACACTGGTACCATAGTGTTGGTAGTAACACTGGTACCATAGTGTTGGTAGTAACACTGGTAACATAGTGTTGGTAATAACACTGGTACCATAGTGTTGGTAGTAACACTGGTACCATAGTGTTGGTAGTAACACTGGTACATAGTGTTAGTAGTAACACTGGTACCATAGTGTTGGTAGTAACACTGGTACCATAGTGTTGGTAGTAACACTGGTACCATAGTGTTGGTAGTAACACTGGTACCATAGTATTGTAGTACACTGGTACCATAGTTTGGTAGTAACACTGGTACCTAGTGTTGTAGTAAACGTACTAAGTGCTTGCGTAACATCGTAACATAGTGCTTGTATAACACTAGTACCATAGTAGTTGTATAGATTGATAATAGGTAGGAAACACAACAATGAATACACTGTACCATAGTGTAGTACAGCACGAGTTTGTGAAGGTACCTGAAATGTTGGTAGTAACACTGGCACCATAGTGTTGGTAGTAACACTGGTAACATAGTGTTGGTAGTAACACTGGTAACATAGTGTTGGTAGTAACACTGGTACCATAGTGTTGGTAGTAACACTGGTACCATAGTGTTGGTAGTAACACTGGTACCATAGTGTTGGTAGTAACACTGGTACCATAGTGTTGGTAGTAACACTGGCACCATAGTGTTGGTAGAATAATATGCATACCAAAATTAAAATGTGCACGTCCTAAATGCCGTAGGGACCTAACGGAAACGCAAAGTGCTCACATTTCTGCGCAAACCACATAGATCACAAAGAGTAGTTAACTTAGTTGATAATAAGGAAGGCAAACAACAAACAACAATACAAGCCACCCTCGCCAACGCTACGGAGTTTGTGCAAAGGTCGCTGAAATAATTATGTATAAGAAATAGATCAGAGCACACATTGTTATTCACTAAAATATCACAAGGATGATGATGATAGTAATAATAAATCAATTGATAATGTGATCTGATAATTGATAGAATAACTGAGAAGAATACAATAGGAAAATAGAAGAAAAGAAAATATTCAAATCAAATAGAACAAGCAGAGAAATATCCCGCTAACAAATGCAGTGATTAAGATGGATAGAATTCAAGAAGCCGATGGAATATAACAAAGAAATGAATAAAGCTTAGAATGAAATAGAACAAATTACCCAGCAGACGTTGATATGGATAATAGAAATGGATCTGAAAGGACAGGAAATTACGAAAGTGATCTTCAAGGACAGAGATGAATTGTCAACGACTTTGTCTGCAGGAAAGAAAAAAAAACTCAAATTACATGATAATAAGACAAGAAGAAAGATTAATAACGAATACAGACAGACATATACAACTAAGAGAGACAGAAGAAAGAATATCAATAATGAATACAGACAGACATTTAAAACTAGGAGAGACAGAAAAAAGAATATCAATAATGAATACAGACAGACATATAAAACTAGGAGAGACAGAAGAAAGAATATCAATAATGAATACAGACAGACATATAAAACTAAGAGAGACAGAAGAAAGAATATTAATAATGAATACAGACAGACATATAAAACTAAGAGAGACAGAAGAAAGAATATCAATAATGAATACAGAGACTATAAAACTAGGAGAGACAGAAGAAAGAATATCAATAATGAATACAGACAGACATATAAAACTAAGAGAGACAGAAGAAAGAATATCAATAACGAATACAGACAGACATATAAAACTAAGAGAGACAGAAGAAAAAATATCAATAATGAATACAGACAGACATATAAAGCTAGGAGAGACAGAAGAAAGAATATCAATAATGAATACAGACAGACATATAAAACTAAGAGAGACAGAAGAAAAAATATCAATAATGAATACAGACAGACATATAAAACTAGGAGAGACAGAAGAAAGAATATCAATAATGAATACAGACAGACATATAAAACTAGGAGAGACAGAAAAAAAGATCAATAATGAATAAAGACAGACATATAAAACTAAGAGAGACAGAAGAAAGAATATCAATAATGAATACAGACAGACATATAAACTAGAGAGACAGAAAAAAATATTAATAATGAATAAGACAGACATATAAAACTAAGAGAGACAGAAGAAAGAATATCAATAATGAATACAGACAGACATATAAACTAGGAGAGACAGAAGAAGAATATAATAATGAATACAGACAGACATATAAAACTAAGAGAGACAGAAGAAAGAATATCAATAATGAATACAGACAGACATATAAAGCTAGAGAGACAGAAGAAAGAATATCAATAATGAATACAGACAGACATATAAAACTAAGAGAGACAGAAGAAAGAATATCAATAATGAATACAGACAGACATATAAAACTAGGAGAGACAGAAGAAAGAATATCAATAATGAATACAGACAGACATATAAAACTAAGAGAGACAGAAGAAAGAATATCAATAATGAATACAGACAGACATATAAAGCTAGGAGAGACAGAAGAAAGAATATTAATAATGAATACAGACAGACATATAAAACTAAGAGAGACAGAAGAAAGAATATCAATAATGAATACAGACAGACATATAAAACTAGAGAGACAGAAGAAAGAATATCAATAATGAATAAAACAGACATATAAAGCTAGAGAGACAGAAGAAAGAATATCAATAATGAATACAGAGAGACATATAAAACTAAGAGAGACAGAAGAAAGAATATCAATAATGAATAGAAACAGACATATAAAACTAAGAGAGACAGAAGAAAGAATATCAAATGAATAGAAACAGACATATAAAACTAAGAGAGAAGAAGAATATCAAAATGAATAGAAACAGACATATAAATAGAGAAGAGAAAGAATACAATGAATGAAACAGACATATAAAGCTAGGAGAGACAGAAGAAAGAATATCAATAATGAATACAGACAGACATATAAAGCTAGGAGAGACAGAAGAAAGAATATCAATAATGAATACAGACAGACATATAAAACTAAGAGAGACAGAAGAAAGAATATCAATAATGAATACAGACAGACATATAAAGCTAGGAGAGACAGAAGAAAGAATATCAATAATGAATACAGACAGACATATAAAGCTAGAGAGACAGAAGAAAGAATATCAATAATGAATACAGACAGACATATAAAACTAGGAGAGACAGAAGAAAGAATATCAATAATGAATACAGAGAGACATATAAAACTAAGAGAGACAGAAGAAAGAATATCAATAATGAATAGAAACAGACATATAAAGCTAGGAGAGACAGAAGAAAGAAAATCAATAATGAATACAGAGAGACATATAAAACTAAGAGAGACAGAAGAAAGTAGATAAATAATGAATAAAGTCATTCTATAAAAGTAAGACAGACTGTGTAAGAAAGAGATCAGAGCACACATGGTTACTCACCGAAGTGCAATGATAATGGTTCAATCAATCTATCAAGACAGACAAAGACAAAATCAATATTTATTAAAGACACTTTAATGAAAGTTGTGTGTGTGTTGTGTGTGTGAGAGAGAGAGAGAGAGAGAGAGAGAGAGATCTAGGGTAGATTGATGAGAAATAAAAGCTCATTATAAAAACTAAGAACCAAATAGAAGAACAAACCGTACAAACAGTGTATAACTTCAAGTGCGTTGGAAGTCGAATATCATTAGCTGGCAAATCAAAATGTGGAAATTGAAAACAGAAGTAACAAAGCAAATCAACTTACTGTGCAAGTGACGTCAATATTGATCAACAAATACGCGTTAAATAAACATAAAAAGCGCCCCATACAAAACAATGTTTATCCCAACCCTGTACAACCAATGTCAGACATGGGTGATGACAGCAAAAGAAATATTGCAGCAATAGAAATAAGATCCTTGAGGAGAATATTCAGTCTTCATTTTCTAATCTACTGCGGGTATCTATGGCGAAGTGATGAAAACGTTTGCCTTGCATTCTGAAGGTTGGTGGTTCAAATCCGAATCGCGTCATTCTGTTCACATGTGCATTTTTTTCTTGAGATCCCTAGGATTGTTGTTGAGGCGACACAGTTCGTGCTTTGTGTAACACTCTCGGCAGGTGACTTGCCATTTGTGTTGATAACGAAAGCAAGTCTTCACGCAAGAATCAATCAGAGACGTCATATGGATCATGACTTAACTTGAATTAATAGCAAGCGAGTGGTGGAAAAACTGGAATTAAAATGTACAATTTTGTTGTTACTTATACCCAGTGATGACTGACGTTGCAGTTGAATGTGTTTACTATATCCCAGTGATGACTGACGTTGCAGTTGAATTTGTTGTTACTTATATCCCAGTGATGACTGACGTAGCAGTTGAAATGTGTTGTTACTTATATCCCAGTGATGACTGACGTAGCAGTTGAAATGTGTTGTTACTTATATCCCAGTGATGACTGACGTAGCAGTTGAATATGAGCTATAGTGATGACTTAACTTATATCCCAGTGATGACTGCGACTGCAGTTAAATGAATGTTGTACTTATATCCCAGTGATGACGCGTGAGTTGAAACGTGTTACTTATATCCCAGTGATGACTGACGTAGCAGTTGAAATGTGTTGTTACTTATATCCCAGTGATGACTGACGTAGCAGTTGAAATGTGTTGTTACTTATATCCCAGTGATGACTGACGTAGCAGTTGAAATGTGTTGTTACTTATATCCCAGTGATGACTGACGTAGCAGTTGAAATGTGTTTACTTATATCCCAGTATGACTGACGTAGCAGTTGAAATGTGTTACTTATATCCAGTATGACTGAGTAGCAGTTGAAATGTGTGTTACTTATATCCCAGTGATGACTGCGTAGCAGTTGAATGTTGTTACTTATATCAGGATGACTGACGTAGCAGTTGAAATGTGTTGTTACTTATATCCAAGTGATGACTGACGTAGCAGTTGAAATGTGTTGTTACTTATATCCCAGTGATGACTGCTGAGTTAATGTTTGTTACTATATCCCAGTGATGACTGACATAGCAGTTGAAATGTGTTGTTACTTATATCCCAGTGATGACTGACGTAGCAGTTGACAGTGTTGTTACTTATTCCAGTATGACTGACGTAGCAGTTGAAATGTGTGTTATTATATCCCAGTGATGACTGACGTAGCAGTTGAAATGTGTTGTTACTTATATCCCAGTGATGACTGACGTAGCAGTTGAAATGTGTTGTTACTTATATCCCAGTGATGACTGACGTAGCAGTTGAAATGAAACATAAAAACAGCAAACTATCACGTAAAACAGTACGTAAACATAATAGCATGAACAGAAACAAGAATAAATGCTTCCGTTCTGCAAAATCTTGATATTCAAGAGAGTTGGCTGTTAAAGAGCATAAAGGAAGGAAAATTAAGTATTTCGGACACATCAAACAACATGAGTGCCTAGAGAAGATAATAGTTTCAAGAACGGTGGCGATCCTCAGAAGAATTGATGAACTGCTAAGATAAAAGTTCCTTCATAAGCAAACAAACTAGTTAATTCACGGCTAGAATCTTTGGTGTTGGAGCAGAAAATACATCGCTGACACATCTTTGCATTATTTTAAAAAAAGTCCTCATTATCGTCGTTTGATTTCATCATCATCAGGTTCCAGACTGGCTGGCGTAGACGATCTTGGATCTCCTAACGTCTGTCCTTCGTGCTGACTATCAGTTCAGATGTTGGTACTCTTCTCTGTTATGAAGTCAGACTTTCTAGAATTTTCTCTCTCTGTCTCGTCTTTCACTTTTTTTTTACCTGTTGTCACAATGTGTTCTAAACTTTACTTTCTCGTAAAATAATGACTGCCTCTCTTATATTGATCATAAATCTTCTCTGTACCTTGACTTATTTCAACACATCAACAATAGCAGTGTGTTCGTTCTTTACAACCAATTTTAATCACTCTTTGTGATATGTTTGGTCTTTGCCAAGAACGTGTATACGTTGCACATTGGTTTGGTAAGCCCCTAAACGCATAGGCTTCTACACGTTTAGGACATGTGCATCAAATTTCATTCAAATCTCCTTAGTCGTCTCTTACGACATGCGTGGCAGGTAACAGTGGTTCTATATTTACACCCCGAATTTGGGCCCCGATAACCACTCGGGTGGCAGTACATTCGATTCATAGCATTCTTCAGACAGTGGGCATAATCTTTTTTTTTTGCATTCAGAAAATGGTTGTGGTTTTCCAATCGCTTTTTTTTTTGGTACACAAAGCAAGCTGTTTCAATTCTTTGACACTATTTGAAAGCTGAACTGTGTATCTACAAATAGATCCTGGGGCGACTCGTCATTAAGGGCCAGTGGGGCCCGGCCCCACCAAACATTTTGAATAACGTGTACTTATTAATTTTAGAAATTATTTGTTCATAATTATTACTTTAAACGTGATGCTGATTAGCTGTGAAACTTGATATATAACGCTAAAATATCATAGTCTTAAATCTGAAATTCAGCATCTTTCCTCCCTAATTAGTATACGCCCTGGTCATTAAGCGCCAGCTAGGTCTTGTCCCCAAACCAAAAATGAGTAACGTGTACTTATTATTTTATAAATGATTTCTTCATAAATATTACTTCTAACTTGACAAGGATTAGCTTTGAAAGTTGAATATATATCACTAAAATATAAATATTATATCGTAATAATATAACAATCATAATAATATGTAAAATATCATTTTTTTAAATTATATAATACCATCTGAATACAATCACGCATATTGCAGCGCACTATTTTTCGGCAGGTCATTTTAAAATGTTCCTATCTATGATGTAACATTGTGACCTTTGACTTCTACCTGCAATGATAAATGTGAAAACAATTACGCCATTTACATTCATCCGGTAGCTAATGTATTCTTACGCTTCAACTCATTTCTTGATTAAATAGTCCTTTTAAATATCGATTGAATCACATATTATATATAAAAATAGTATAAAGTTAATATAAAAATAGTATAAAATAATAGAAATAAGTTACTAATCATCATAGAATAGTTTAAGTTAATCGCCCATTCTATCAATATACATTTGTCTACGACAATGTACTTTCCCTTTCGTGTCGACCGGTCAGAGTTCACGAGATGCGAACATACAAGGGAACCTGGTTCAAGGATTTTGTGTATTATGGTTTTTTTTTAAACAGTGTTTTGTTTGAATTGGGAGCCCTTAAAAGGACAGTATGAGGGACAGTGACTGGTTGTGGGTTACTGTGGGGGGCTAGAAGGTGATGGTATCAGCAATAATTGCTATGAAGGAGTCCAAATTTTGGGATTTAGTCCGACGACGCCACATGAACTCACTCATGTAAGAGTCCAAGAGATGGCGATGTGTCCCATTTTGCCTGTTGTTCCTTTCCGTAGCAATTTTCCACAAGCACTTGATGGTCTAGGTATGTGCGCCTATGTTTGGATCACCAAAGTTAACTGAGTGGTTGACTGTTTGGTGGTTCAAGCCCGGAATACTGGCAACTATTCTGTACGCTCACCACTGGTCGGACATGACCATTGTCGGACAATGTCGCTCACCACTGGTCGGACATGACCGTGTATCGGGACAAATGTGCACCATAATGATAGGTAGAAGTGTTTCAGCTTTCCTATCAGGAACACGCCATGAAACATTCACCTGTGTCGCGGCAAATACCACCGAACACCCACTGTTGTGATAAAACTCGACCGACATGATGTTTTCTTCGACTGAACAGGTTCACATCAATTTCGACAATCTGGTCGGGGCCTCCAATGCTGACAGGTGTCTGCATTAGTGTGTTTGCACACACCTCTCGTAGAATGTTCTTCAACTTAACAGTTGTTTTGCTGCTCATATGCAACTGTTCTTCACAGAAATATATTGTTGTCCACTCCTGAGACCAGAAGTACAGGAATAAAATGACATCCCTGTAAGTCAGATTTGATCCTTGCAACCATGTCTGACGGTGATCTCTTTACAGTAATGCGATAACATCTCAACCGGTCTTGTTCCACGACAATGTCATATCATGGTTATTGGAACATTTTCTTGAAGAATGTAAAAAAACAACGCTACTCTTCTTGTCATTAACATAAGCTGAAAGAGACAAAAAATCCATCGCCATCTTTACGTATGTATCGAGTAAGTAGGGAATGCCCGGATTTATCGTGCAGTGCCAATAAGTTTCTAGTTTCACTTCTTTCACTGTACACTACATATAGAATGAAAATCGTGGCATATCCTTTACAGAATTAACCATCAACCACAGCAAATGAGTCGTTTTCTACGTTTACCGCAGAGATTATATATTACAAAAATCACCTAATATGTAGCCGCTCCTGTTGTTTGATGTGTCTGAAATATTTCATTGTCCATAATTTTATATTATTTAATAGCCAACTCTCTTTAGTATCAGAAGCATTTGTTCTTTTTCTGAAAGGGTAATAACTTTCGGAATCGTCAAGTAATAGTAAATAGTCCAAAAAGCATGATTTAAAAAAAAATTTTTACCAGGTCCCACCAAGAAAAATGCCCACGAGCCGCCACTGAATAGATCTATCTAGAAAAAACTCAAAAATAAAAGAAAACTGGCTGATGCTTCAAATAAGAACTAAAGTATTTTGGACATATAAAGAGACATGAAGGGTAGGAGATCATTATGGAAGGAGGCATCCCGGCAAAGAGGAGGACAACGGAGAAGCTGGATTCACGATGTAACCAATGATTTGAAGATGCCGGCTGCAGAAGCAGGACACCTGGCCTATGAGAAAGATAAATTTTGAAGGACTGTTAGGGTGGCAAAGTTCTACTCAGTACAAGATATTTGATGATGATGCACCGTGTATTTGAACTTTGGAATCACATTTCTATCACTTCTAAACAGGTCAAAATGTTTGTCATTTAGTTCAAATCTAACATTTCTCATCATATGTTTTGTATGACTTATTCCTCTCCATTCCTCGTGAAACATAGGGTCTCAACAGTTGTTTGCCACTTTTCCTGGTCTCTGGTTGTTTTTTTTATGTTCTCCCAGGATAGTTGAGCACTCTTCAGTTCCTCAAAAACACTTCGTCTTAGATCCTTTAATATTAAGTAACTACATTAGTCTAGTAGTCTTCTTCTTCTTTGCGTTCATTCTTTACAAACAATTTTAATCACTCTTTGTGACATGTTTGATCTTTGCCAAGAACGTGTATACGTTGCACATTGGTTTGGTAGGCCCCTAAACGCGTAGACTACTACATGTTTAGGACACATGCATCCGATTTCAGCCAAACCTCCTTAGTCGCTTTTTATGACATGCGTGGCAGGTAACAGTGGTTCTATTATTTACACCCCAAATTTGGGCCCTAGTAAACACTCGAGCGACCTGTACCTAGTAGTAAGTATCGAACATTTGATGCAACAGCAACAAATTTCACAAGTACTTGAAAGTAACTGAAACACACATCACTATTGCAAAGTGGACTTGATTGATTGCATTTCTAATTACTACTACTAACAATCGCCAGTGGTTACGGGACCAAATTGGGGATGTAGAGAATATAACCACTGTCACCTGCCATGCATGTTGTAAGAGGCGACTAAGGAGGTTGGTCGTGGGGCTGGCTACCCCACACCGTAAAAACACCAGATAGCTACAGAAACCACAGCCAAGAAAATTCAAAGCTCGCCACCCGAAGAAGAAGAGGGACCCCAAGTAGAGGGACTCATGAAGCGACCCGGTGAAATTCGAAGAAAATCGGGCTGCCGACTCACCTTCTTTCAACCCGGAAGATCTCCAGGATTGGCACCTGGAATGTCCGCACGATGTTCGAAACTGGGAAGACGGCACAGGTGGCACGGGAAATGAGGACATATGGACTGGCCATCCTGGGACTGGGCAAAACCAGATGGACAAAGGCACGACACACTAGACTTATAACGGACAAGTCTGTCCTGTATGGAGCGGAGACATGGAGAACGACTAAGGTGAACACCAAAAAGCTGCAGACATTCATTAATAGATGCCTACGCAGGATACTCCATTTGAGATGGTATGACAAGACCACAAACAGAGAACTGTGGGATAGGGCAGGACAACGGCAGGTGGAACAGGAGATAATGAGCAGAAGGTGACGATGGATAGGACACACACTGAGGAAACCCCTGACAGCATCGCGAGACAGGCTCTCCGATGGAACCCCAGGGCAATAGAAGTAAGGAAGACCCAGAAACACCTGGAGACGGGAGTTAGAGATGGAATGCAAAAAACGGGGAGAGAGTGGCGAGATCTGGAAAAGATGGCCTTGGATAGGTGGGCTTGGAAGGCCTTGGTTGCGGACCTATGCTTCCCTAGGGCGAAGGGTGAAGAAGAAGACTACTAACAATGAAGCTGACAACAAAATCATATTTCATTTACTGAAGAGAAAACAAATAGTTAATAAAGGAACAAATGGAGAGATAATAGAAAACACATAAGACAGAATTTATAAATTTATTTCTGAAATAATTTCTCTATCTCACGATCCCATTTCTGAAATAATTTGAATGGTAACGAATGGTATGAAACATTGCAAGAAGCAAATGTCAATGACTGGAATGACAAAAATATATTCAATAATATGAGACAGGTATTCATATTGAAATAAATAAATCAAATTTGCAGACCCAAGTAAAGTAGTCTTGGTAGTTTAATCATGTCTAAAGAAGCGGAGTCGACCAACAACCCCTGCAAGCTACCGGAAGATGTGAGTATGAATCTAGATCAATTGCTGCTGGTCATCCTGCAATGTTATATATATATATATATATATATATTGTTGCTGATGTATACATCTCACATCAATCAAATGCATCAATGCAAACATCCCATATCAATCAAATACATCAATGCAAACATCTCACCGAAGTGAAATAATGATGGTCCTATCAATCAATTAACAAATTATTATCCCACAAAGAAAATAATAAATACAACATGCAAGAGGAGACAGTTGTTCGTTCTAGTCTTTGTATCATTTGACCAACAAATAAATAACAATATATCATTTCTTATCCTACAAAGAAAATAATAAATACAACATGCAAGAGGAGACAGTTGTTCGTTCTAGTCTTTGTATCATTTGACCAACAAATAAATAACAATATATCATTTCTTATCCTACAAAGAAAATAATAAATACAACATGCAAGAGGAGACAGTTGTTCTAGTCTTTGTATCATTTGACCAACAAATAAATAACAATATATCATTTCTTATCCTACAAAGAAAATAATAAATACAACATGCAAGAGGAGACAGTTGTTCTAGTCTTTGTATCATTTTACCAACAAATAAATAACAATATATCATTTCTTATCCTACAAAGAAAATAATAAATACAACATGCAAGAGGAGACAGTTGTTCTAGTCTTTGTATCATTTGACCAACAAATAAATAACAATATATCATTTCTTATCCTACAAAGAAAATAATAAATACAACATGCAAGAGGAGACAGTTGTTCTAGTCTTTGTATCATTTTACCAACAAATAAATAACAATATATCATTTCTTATCCTACAAAGAAAATAATAAATACAACATGCAAGAGGAGACAGTTGTTCTAGTCTTTGTATCATTTTACCAACAAATAAATAACAATATATCATTTCTTATCCCACAAAGAAAATAATAAATACAACATGCAAGAGGAGACAGTTGTTCTAGTCTTTGTATCATTTTACTCATCTGGTACTATCTTCAGTCGTTTCAACTTGTCTTGCCCCTGGATACAGATAGTCCTGGATGAGAGAGTGAGGTTGATGAATAGTGCAACTTTTCCTCACTTTCATCCACATACAGCGCAAGCTACAGTTTCAGACAACTACAAATCACACCGTGAATGTATGCTCCACCTGTGGTAGGTGATAGTGTTTGAGGATTGGACATTACAGTCACCTCCGCATACACTAGAGAGGTACAGCATGTCTGAGACTGTTGTCATCATCGCTTGCGATGGACTGCTATTATGCTATCATTTTATCAACAAATGAATAACAATGTATCATTTCTTATCCTATAAACAAAATAAAGAATACAACTTAACTGTTTCCAGAAACTAAACTATAAAATATAGAACTACGATTCTTAAGTAGATCATCAGGGGCAGCAAACTCTGCTACAATTCCATCTTTCATAACCAAGACACGGTCACTGTCGAGAACTGTATGAATCCGATGAGCAATGGTAAGAACAGTGCTGGTCTGGAATTCTTGTCGGATTGTGTTTTGTATTAAGATATCCGTCTCCATGTCAACACTGGCAGTAGCTTCATCAATACAGAGAATCTGACCAGACAAACAAAATAGTATTTACCATCCACTAAAGACTTAATATAGAGAAACTGACTAAACGAACAAAACAGCATTTATTATCAACTTAAGTCTTAACCCTTAGAATCTGAGCTCCCAATATTTCAGGATTGAATGTAAGCGCTGCATATCTCGAGCTCCCGATATATCGGTCTGAGAATATTTGTTCACTATTTTTCAGTATTTGAAAATAAATTGTGTACAAATTTGACGTAAAACCCAACCCACATGTTCTACATGGTTTTGCGAGATGGCGGACGCTGTTGTGCGATTTTTTTGTACTGATAAGTATTTTAATTATTTTAGTTAAGTATTTTCCTGTTTAAAAAATAATTTTTGGAAATGGTCATTCTAAAAGTATAATAGAGCAAGCTGTTGAACTTGTTTTGAATGAATATGAACATAAATTAGACTTAGAATATGATTATTCTGATAAGGATATAGAAAGAGATTTAGATGATCATTTAGACAACAAAGAATTGTTGTAATCGATTGATATTCAAGCTATATATGTTTAATATGGAGAAAAATCTTCATATACGGGAGTATTCGCGGCCGTACCCACATATTAAATCAAATAAATTTTTTAATTGAATATTCTGCAAATATATAATAAGCAGGAATATCGAAGATGATAGGGTAAGTCAATAACAAATTATAAAACACCTAAGAGGTCTAAATTATCGTGTTTTAATATAACTCTGATGTGGGCTGTTTTTGCCCAGGAGCTCCGGGAAGGGATTTTAAGATACCTTACTTCCTTCCTTTTGTTCGCTTAAAATATGTCGATATATTCAATGTTGTCTCTTGTATGAACTTCACTGTCTTTTGTATCTCACACAGAGGTCCGTGTAGTTTCCTGTTGAGTGTTGTTTCGCTAGGCCAGTGAGCCTGCCTCAGTGTATCATATTCGGGGCAGTTTTGAAGTATGTGCTCTGCAGTCTGCCTGTCCACATGTACACATGGCTGAATTGCCAATCTTGAATTTTGTATACATGTGGCTGCGGAGTCGATTGTGTTCTGTTCTAAGGCGCAGAATGATAACTTGTTCCAATCTGTTCATATTATAGTAATCGTCTTGTGTTGGTATTTGTGGCTTTCTCATTGATTTAATCATCCTTTTCTTTTGGTGGTAGGTAACTGGCACATCTGGTTGCTCTCCTGCAGCACCTTCCTTAGCCAATCGGTCTGCTGTTTCATTTCCTGGTATTCCACAGTGAGAGGGTATCCACTGCAAAACGACCCTGCGCTGCTTGGACAATTTAGACAGTAGGGTCTGTAGACCTGGCAATTTTCTGGACGAGTGCTTGAAGAGCTGATTTTGCATCAGTCAAAAATACAACAGGTTGAGGATCGGGTCTGGTATTCAACAGTTTTTCAGTTGCCATCTTGATTGCCTGAATTTCTGCATCATAGTTGTGACAGAATTTCCCGTTGGTACTTTAATCGCATCTCTAGCGTTGTTTGGGTATTCTATGTACACTCCTGCTCCTCCATTCTTCACTGCATTTTCTGTTGACCCATCCGTATATACCCGGACCCAGAGATCATGTGGGTATTCTTCATCATGTAAACATAGTGACTGTCTTGCGTTGTATGCTGTTCTGCTCATCATTGTTGAGTGTTCTGCTCATCATTGTCGAGTATTCCTTAAACTTCTGTCTGGTTACATACTTCTGGTTCAGTCTCCTCTCTTCAAGGGGTTGCTCTGGCACAGACTTTAGGGAATGCCAACTTTTGGTAGGTCTGAAGTTTGCCTATTTAGTCTTTTGGCCTGATGAATAAAGCTGCTTCTTTTCAGCCACCCCAATGCTAGATTTTGGAATCTGTTTTCCATTGGGTGGCTTGGCATACTCAGAAACTTTTCTGCCTGAATCATCAGTTTTAAGATACAGGTGGCCATGGTTCAATAGGTTAATATAAACTGACCATATGAACAAAACAGTATTTATCATCCACTAAAGTCCTAATATAGAGAAACTGAACAAAAGCACAATTTCAATTGTTATGTTTAATGCATGCTAATATGTTTCCTGCATAGTTAACACTGCATTATATTTGCTAATAGAGTAAATATTTTGTGAAACTTCATCCATTTGTCTTCAATTTGATATATAATATTGTAAACCATGTTTAGAAACAATATTTTAGTTTTGCTAAACTACGAGAGCAATATTTTTTGGAGCTAAAAATAATTATGTGCAGAGACCATAAAAAATCTGTAGCGAATCATTTAAGTTTGTCTTGTAACATTAAGTTTGTCTAAACTCACAATAGAACTTAGATTACCTTTGCATTGGTTAACATTGCCCGAGCAAGACACAAAAGTTGCCTTTGTCCGACAGAAAATTCCTTCCCTTTCTGAGTCAAGACTGCATCAAGCCCTCCCATTCTATCTACAGCAGCTCGAAGATGACAACGATCAAGCACTGACCACAGCTCTGGGTCAGAACGGTTGCTTGTTGGGTCCAGATTCATTCGAATAGATCCACTGAACAAAAATGGGTCTTGTGGGATGGCAGCAAAGCGAGACCTGCATAAAATGTGACAAATTTGTAATATAACTATCTATCTATATCTTCTTTGTATCTTGTTTGATACATAAGACATTAAACATAAAATGCCATTATTGTTATTCTCCCGCCCTTTCTACTGTTTCCCATGACAGGCTACAATATTCTCACTTCATTTACACAGTTCTTCTCAATGTTTCATTTTGATTTCAAGACCTTTTTTGCTTATCTGCTGTCCATCGAAGAGTTATCCTCATCAATGCACCTAATGGCATACAATATAAATGCTCAACCCACCTTCATATTTTTATTTTAATGATGGGTCCCAATGATGTGCAGTTCAATGATACAAGTAGTGTCTTCTGCTGCTTCTTATTTAGCGGTCTCTGGTCATGCGATTAGTTTACTGTGGACCACAAAAAGGGCAGTCAGATTCAGGTCTGTCAAGTTTCTTCAAAGCGCAGTTTTTAGGTCGACTGGGTGTAGCCACATGTTGCTTCTCCATTAACCTAGGAGAGGATAGTCTTGCATGACATGTCTGTTCCGCCTGCTGGCGTGGACAGAGAGCTGTTTGACTTATTCATAGTCTATGTAAGTGTCTGTTGTATCCAGTACATAGACAAAATATAACTAGTATTCAAAATACATTAATACAAAAATCCAAGTTTCCCTCTATGGCTAAGTGGTTAAGCCCTTGCATTGTGATCCGAAGGTCGAGTGTTTGAATCCGGAACGCACCATTCTGTTCACAAGTGCATTTTTGTGCAATATTCTTGGCAGGTGGCATGCCATTTTTGTAGAGAGGGACTGAGTTATATGGAGCCATATGGGGTAAAGCCCAGTGCAATGAAGTCACTCCTTCGACTTTAAAACCCTTTAATCAGAAGTGTACAGATAGTTTTTTAGTCACTTTAGCATGTGAATCTCACATTCTTATATTCAATATTTCTACAATCGGAAATGTCCAAACTAAACATGTCAGTATCTCAATATAAACCTTTTAACAGATGTCATAAGGAGAACTAAACAAACTTTGAAAAATATGACACTCTTTAAACATCTAAAATAATAACTGATTTTTTTCTTCTCCACTTGCAGCTTTATGTCCATAGTCAAACACTCTCTCTCTGCCTTTTTAACCCAGAATGGGGCAACTCAACCAACTCATGTCAAGTCTTCCTATCTCTAGCTATCTCCTGCAGCTCCCTCCAGCTCTTTTTTATATTGTTGATATCTGCCTCAAAATCCTGTCTCCATGTATTTCTCGGCCTCCCCTTCTTTCACTGTGCCTGCGGATTCCAGGAAAAGACCCTTCTTGTTATATTCCCCTCAGGTTTTCGCAAAGTGTGTCCTATCTAGCACCAGCGTCTTTTTTAAACTCCTGGTTCACTGGAATCTGTCTTGTTATCTCCATTCCTCGTTTGTGACTATCATACCATCTTAGTCTCTCTTCTGTGCAGACACCAGTTGATGAATACAGACACACTGAGCACAGTAAATTACCTGATATCGGATAAATCCAGATGCTTTATATCCACACCATCCACAATTATCCGGCCGCTGCTAATCTCAACCATTCGAAAAAGTGCCAGAAAGAGACTAGATTTTCCTGCTCCTGTTCTACCCACAATTCCAATTTTTTCTCCAGGTCTAGTTTTGAAGTAGACATCATTAAGAGCAGGAGACAGAATGTCTCGATACTGAAGTGAAACACTGTTGAACTCGATCACACCTTCGGTGGGCCATACTGATGCAGCCTGTAGGAAAAATTGAAAAAAGTTACTACAGTCACATTTTGAAAACCAAAACTGTTAACACAAAATATTGGAAATAAAAAGAAATCTAATTTGATAGAAATACTGCATATGTTCTGGAACAATAACAATAAGAAATGAAGAGTTTTTAAAATGAACAAATTGTGCATCATTCGAAAACATTATTGAAAAACAAAAAACAAAGATGGAGATGGATTTGGCATGTATTGATTGATTGATTGATAGTACCATCATCATTGCACTTTAATGAATAACCATGTGTGCTCCGATCTCTTTCTTATACAGGAAGTGCACAAACTACGTAGCATTAACAAGAGACATGGTTAAAATTTGTGTTGGAATTTTATTTTAATCTTGTTAATGAATTTTGCATGGACAGCAGCTTTGCAGCCTACTATTTTCAATTGCCAAGAGTTCTTTTAAGAGCTCAATTAGAGCACAAGAACTATGTCTATTAGTCCATCTTCGAAAGGGATATCAATTCAATCTCACTTATATTGAGATCAGGGATTTCTGGAAAATAGCCTGCTCGCTCCAAGAGGAGAACTAACCATGTAGTTTGGGAGCGAGAGGTGACCTAATAGAATAGAAATAGTATTATCGATAAAGGGGGAGACTGCAGTAAAACTAATGTGAAATGGCATACACATAATAACAAAGCACTGTAGTTTTACAAATTACAAAAACAATGACAATTTTTTGTAACATTTTGACCTAAAAGCCTTTATCAAGCAAACGATACAACAGGAGTGACGAATTTCACAGCACACTATATATAGACTACGGTAGAGATATTCAAACGGTCATAAAATGAAAATCTATGACTAAAAATGAATAATGAAATAAATGCAGAAAAACTAGAAGTGAAACATTAAAAAAATATGTAGTCTATATGTAGTGTGCTGTGAAATTCGTCACTCCTGTTGTATCATTTGCTTGATAAAGGCCTTTTAGTCGAAACGCTGCTGTGTATTGTCTTTGTTTTTGTAAAACTACTGTACTTTGTTATTACGTGTTTCACCCTAGAATAGAAATACAGAGTCAAGACTCTAACAACTACAGTACACAAGTCGTCATACATAACAGTACATGCCCCGACTCAAGCTGGCAGAAGTATAGACAGAGCGCAAATGTCATCAATGCGGTACGCTCTCATTTATATGATATGGGCGAGTCTCAGACAAAGGAACAAGTCCAAGGATTATGAGTTAAGTTTAGACATGCCAGACAGTGTGGTTTTCATGGTAGAGAGAAGATATACTAATCAACTTCTCATGGGTACGGTGAGCAAGTGAGCATTGGAATGGATGCTTCAGCGGAGGAGAGAGCCCACATGGGACTGTCCAAATCCATGATGTCGATCACATAACATAACAGTACATATCAACAATGAAGACAAAATGCTTACAAAGAGTGTTCCTTCCCATTTCTCTGAGGGTGTGTTCTCAATGTAGTACTGACATCTTTCCACACTGACAAACTCCTTCTCGGTCTCCGTGAAGAACAGGACAACACCACCCAAGAGAGTTGTCACTGATAAGGAATATGAGATGGCCAAGCCCACGAGTCCTTGACAGAATACAACACAGACAAGATGGTTAAGGACATGTCTCATTCAGCCTCACATATGTTCCTATTTTAATACCACATAGACAACATGTTTAAACACATGCCTCACAGGTGTTTCATTCTTGTATTAACATCTAACATATCCTTATATTAACATCTAACCTATCCTTGTATTAACATCTAACATATCCTTGTATTAACATCTAACCTATCCTTATATTAACATCTAACCTATCCTTGTATTAACATATAACCTATCCTTATATTAACATCTAACCTATCCTTATATTAACATCTAACATATCCTTGTATTAACATCTAACCTATCCTTATATTAACATCTAACCTATCCTTGTATTAACATCTAACCTATCCTTCTATTAACATCTAACCTATCCTTATATTAACATCTAACATATCTCTGTATTAACATCTAACATATCCTTGTATTAAAAGCCGCAGTAGCACAGTTGTTAGTGAACTCGCTTCTTAGGCTAGTAGTCCAGGTTCAATTCCTCAATGGGTGTGGAATATTTTTCCGACTGTAACGGCTCTCAGGTTGAACCAGCCTCAATTGGGTACCAGGAAAAGCACTGGGAAGTAAAGGCAGCTGGCATGATGTTGACCACATCACCCATTATATGCTGCGGTCAATGAAAAATATGTGCCTAACATTGCACCATCAGGTATAAAAATAAAAAAAAGGAGTTCCTTTACTTTTCCTAAATCCTTGTATTAACTAACATCTTAATCATTTTTGTTTCAAACTTCTTACCTGCATCTACAGTACTGACATGATGTTGTACCACTGCAATTACTGATAGACATGTCACCATGGCAACACCCAACATTCGTAACCTGAAGTCAATCCAACGAGCAGATAACTGTGTGGCATACTGACATCTCTGATTGATGTCCAAATGTCGTTTGTTTTCCTCACAGAATCTGGACATATCAGAAATAGGTTGTAGTGATAAGTATGAAGGTAGCAGAATGTACTGGAAGAGTGATGTAACAATGTATAAGTTTATAACTGTATTACTATAACTACTCAGTCTACTAATTCTTTCTTCATGCAAGTGATCATTCTATAAGTAGACCTGAGGTCTCTAGGAAGGATATGGTGATATACATGCATTTTGTTGTACCAAAGAGTTTGATTACTTCTGAAGTGTAGGATGGTCATTTTATTTCCTTGTCCGTATGGTGCTGGGGCCCGCAAGGGAAGCAAATTATAATAATAGTGCGACCTTCAAGGCATGTCGTAAGAAGTGACTGTTGTACAACCTAGGAAGCTATCCTAGTAAATAAAAAGCATCACAGAAATCGTATGTGCTGGATTACTTGTAGGTGCATAATTAGCACAATGTACTATCGCTCTTAGGTTCAGATCATGTACAAATCACACAGATTGGTTAACTAGTGGTCGCTATGAATTGTTCAAAGAAGAAGAATATTATTTCCTGCTGCAACCGTTGCTTTGGTTCTCTTTTCTTTTCCTCTTCCAGGAACACTGACCTCTTGATGCCGCTATGAAATTTAAAGTAATCAAACAATGACCAACTTTCTGCTGATATTGTTTATGACACAATATTTCTCAATGTTCAGGTCATGTAAGATGTCTAATCAAACAATGACCAACTTTCTGCTGATATTGTTTATGACACAATATTTCTCAATGTTCAGCTCATGTAAGATGTCTAATCAAACAATGACCAACTTTCTGCTGATATTGTTTATGATACAATATTTCTCAATGTTCAGCTCATGTAAGATGTCTAATCAAACAATGACCAACTTTCTGCTGATATTGTTTATGATACAATATTTCTCAATGTTCAGCTCATGTAAGATGTCTAATCAAACAATGACCAACTTTCTGCTGATATTGTTTATGATACAATATTTCTCAATGTTCAGCTCATGTAAGATGTCTAATCAAACAATGACCAACTTTCTGCTGATATTGTTTATGATACAATATTTCTCAATGTTCAGCTCATGTAAGATGTCTAATCAAACAATGACCAACTTTCTGCTGATATTGTTTATGATACAATATTTCTCAATGTTCAGCTCATGTAAGATGTCTAATCAAACAATGACCAACTTTCTGCTGATATTGTTTATGATACAATATTTCTCAATGTTCAGCTCATGTAAGATGTCTAATCAAACAATGACCAACTTTCTGCTGATATTGTTTATGATACAATATTTCTCAATGTTCAGCTCATGTAAGATGTCTAATCAAACAATGACCAACTTTCTGCTGATATTGTTTATGATACAATATTTCTCAATGCTCAGATCATGTAAGATGTCTAATCAAACAATGACCAACTTTCTGCTGATATTGTTTATGATACAATATTTCTCAATGTTCAGCTCATGTAAGATGTCTAATCAAACAATGACCAACTTTCTGCTGATATTGTTTATGATACAATATTTCTCAATGTTCAGCTCATGTAAGATGTCTAATCAAACAATGACCAACTTTCTGCTGATATTGTTTATGATACAATATTTCTCAATGCTCAGCTCATGTAAGATGTCTAATCAAACAATGACCAACTTTCTGCTGATATTGTTTATGATACAATATTTCTCAATGCTCAGCTCATGTAAGATGTCTAATCAAACAATGACCAACTTTCTGCTGATATTGTTTATGATACAATATTTCTCAATGCTCAGCTCATGTAAGATGTATAATTTATGTTTTACTCATTATCCAGAGTGCTTTAAGAACATTTCTATAGCACTTTGTTTCAACAGATATTTTGTACTTCTTTAATACTTGTGTAAATGTCCATGATTTACATCCATATGATGTCATATGAACATTTACCAAAATTAATATTAACACTTTACTAAATGAGAGAGAGATTGGGTGGTCGAATTGTTTAATGTAGTGGAGTCTCCTCATGGAAACATCCCATGTTCGATACCTTTGTAAGTCAAAATGTTCTCCTGTTGGAGATAAAAGAAAATTTATGACATGCACATGCATGGCAACACCTAACCTTCCTTCCTTCCTTGTATTTGCTTGAAATATTGTCTATATATTCAATGTTGTCTCTTGTATAAACTTCAGTATTTTGTAGCTCACACAGAGGTCTGTGTAGTTATATGTCAAGTGTTGTTTCATTAGACCAGTGAGTTTGACTTGGTATATCATATTCGGTGCAGTCTTGAAGTATGTGCTCTGCAGTCTGATGTGCCTGTCCACATGTACATATAGCTGAACTGTCAAACTTGAATTTCGTATACATGTGGCTGCGGAGTTGATTGTGTCCTGTTCTAAGGTGCAGAATGACAACTTGTTCCAATCTGCTCATATTATAGTAATCGTCTTGTGTTAGTATTTCTGGTGACAACACCCATGAGCAAGCAGACTTAATTCTTCCACCTTCTTTAACTCTCCCAGCATACTCATCATCATCATCAAGTAGCTTGTCCTAGGCAGAACTGTGTCACTCTAGAACAGTCCTTGGAATTTCACTCTCTCATAGGCCAGATGTCCTCTGCAGACGACTCGTTCAAACCATCAGTTACATCCTGAATCCATCTACTCCATGGTCTTCCTCTTCTTCACTTTGCTGGGATGCCTCCTTACTTGATGGCCTTCTTCAAGCCTTCGTGTCTCCAGTTTATTCACAGAACTAAAAAACCAAACAGTATAAGAAAGAAAATATTTTCACTTGACATAATCAAACATGACAAGGTTAATAGAATACCTCTGTGACTGCCTCATGGCCCTGATGGTTGCAACACCTGCTATGGTCTCAGAAAAGTGTGCATAAATAGGAGACAAGCTCACGCTGGACAAACGCTTCAACTCCCTGGATGTGTGTCTGTAGTAATGCTAAGATAATAAGAGATATAACAAGCTATTTCTACATGTAACTACATTCATCTTTAGTGATTGATGAGATTGATTAATTGATTGATAAGTTGGACTATCATCATTGCACTTCGGTGAGTAACCATGTGTGCTATGATGTCTTTCTTACACAGAAAAATCTCAGTGACAGTGCACAAGCTCTGTAGCACCGGCAATATCCCCAATGTAATTTGGAATATTTTTGTAAACTACATTTTTGTACGAATTTTGTTTTATAACTAGTTATGGAATTTTACTGAGTAGTAACTGCAGGATACCCTTATTTTTTTCAACTGCCAAGAGTTCTTTTACGTGCTCAATTTGAATATGGGTCCTACATCTTACCGTCCATCTTCATCGTCTGCAGGACTAGGCAATGGGGGCCATAAGAAATAAATGTTTGTGGTGTGAATCCTGTGTTTCGTAAATTGTTTTTTTTTCAGACCCTAAATACTTGTTTACTGTCTATTTAGGAGCATCTGGCTGAATGGATGAGAATGCGGGCTCCCATGCGGAGGACCAGGGTTCAATCTCTGGTACTGCCAATGAGTTTTTTTCTGTTGTGGGCATAAAGAAAAAATTATTACGTGAACAGTTTCACGCTGACTGCACTAGCCATGGAGTCATTAAATTCCACAGGCTCATGTCCACCTGTTTTACACCACCTAAAAGTGATATTATAGGCAGTAAAAGCATTTTTTCTTCAACTGTCTGTTAGTTTCTACAAAAAATACAAAGAAAGAACACAGTACTAACTGTCATTACTGCTTGTAGTACCACTTTTTAGGGCAGTGTAGGACATATGGGATGAGAGCCTGAGGAATTTAATGGCTGCATGGCTAGTGCAGTCCGATGAACTGTTCAGGTTAGGATTTTTCATTTATGTCACAACAGAAAAATCCTTGGCCTTACCATGAATTAAACTCGGGTTCCTCGTATGGGAGCCACATGCTAATCCATCCAGCCAGACTTTAATAAAACAAGACTAAAGTAATAAATGTTAAACATATCTAACCTGTATCTTGTAATACACTGCAGCCATTGGAACCAAGCAGACAGCAAACCAAGGGAGACCATAACATGTGATGACAAGTGTACCAAGCATACCAAAAGCTTGAGCCAGTAGTATATTCAATGTAAAAGGGAGAGAATCATCAACTGCATACAAATCTGATGAGAACCGATTCACTATACGTCCAATTGGTGTAGTTTCGAAGAACTTGAGAGGAGCCTGAAATTAGAACAATACAGATCAAGTACCATCTTCACATCAAATGTTAAATGGAATGTTTTATTGTGATTCTTGTAGGATGACTCCAGACAAACCCGGGAAGACAGATTTTGTCAGCAGGGGACTTCTGCTGTCTAGAGACAAACTAAAAAAAATATATACTCAGAAACGGAATGTATCAGCCATTTTGGGTGGGGAGGACTCGACACATATAAATCTTCTTCTTCTTTGCGTTGTTCTTTACGACCAATTTCAATCACTCTTTGTGATATGTTTGATCTTTGCCAAGAACGTGTATACGTTGCCGTTGGTTTGGTAGGCCCCTAAACGCATAGACATCTACCGTTTAGGACACATGCATCCGATTTCAGCCAAACCTCCTTATCGCCTCTTACGACTTGCGTGGCAGGTAACAGTATTTCTATTCTTTACACCCCAAATTTGGGCCCCGGTTACCACTCGGGCACACACATACAAATGACTCAATGGCTATGAACCTACAAACTAAGCTTTGGGGAAACCTGACAGACCTGAAGCTGACTGTCCAGTTTGTGGTCCACAGTAAACTAAGCGCATGACTAGAGATCACTGAAGAAGTTATCGTTTACAATTTCTGGCAAAGTATAAATTTTGTTCTCCTTAACCCTGTGACAGGAAGTTTGTATGCCCGACTCAAGGTTAGTGTTTCTCCGGGTAACTCTTTCTGATTGGGCGGTTACCCACAGCTTTCTTTCTTCTTCTTCCTCTTTCAATGTTTTCATCGACTTGTATTCTAAAGTAGTTAGTGGTCAACTGTGGAATCTGTACAACCTGAACTGACGTCACAGCACTCCAGGCAGACACATAGGTACTTAGTCTCCCCCAACAGATGTCAAAGGGTATGCATATTGATGGTACCCCTCAAGCGACCAGCTCTACTTGTACAACGTGTAATTCCAGACTCTTTAAATTGCTGGATTGATTCAACACCAATTTGTGTGTCCTCATCCAACAGTAAGTCACCAAGAGACAGAAGAACATCCCCTTATCCATCCTAAACTCATGCATATTTTCTTGCTTGATCTGCTGTAGGACCAGACGACAGTGCCCAAACTCCGTAGCAGCTACTGGAGCTCATTGGAAATATTACATTTAAAACGGAAAGAAATTAAGGAGAAAAAGAGATATTAACTGCCACAGGAAATCTTCAGTTGAACCTACCTTCAAAACTGCAGACAGTAATCGTTTGTGAATGACCACAGCTGCACAGACTCCACCATATGCAAATAAGAATGCTCTAGCAAACGTGAAGACAGAATTGGCACCTGCAAGTCCTCCATAGACACCAAGATAAAACTCCAGGTTGTCTTCTGCTGATGTTAAATTTGTAAGTGACATTGTCCTGAAACAATACAAAGTTTAAGCAGATTCAAGGTTTTAATTGAATATTGGTGACATTTTCTACACTCTGTGACAGTGACAAGATTATAGTTAACATATAGTTGTTATAGTTGTTGTTATATATGCTGCTGCTATTGTTGTTGTATTTGTGACTGTTGTATTTGCTAATGTTGCTGTTGTTGTTTGATATTCTGCTATTGTTGTTTATATGCTATTGCTGTTGTGTCTGCTATTGCTAGTGTTGTTGCAATCCCGTCAGGAACAATGTTCCTGCTGGCATAGTTCTCCAGGTCAATGAAGCATGCATACTTCAGCCACCACAAGGTAAAAGTCTCATGAAGAAGAAACTGTTACTGTAGTCTACGCCTAAGTCAGGCTGTGGTTTCCTGGCTACGGCATGGTAGGGTTGTTGCAGAGAAAAACGGAGCATACAGGTCAACCACTTCCATTATGAGGCTGTAGGTTGAGGCCGTTACTGCTTCCCTTCATTTGCTTTCAGGAACCAATGTTGTTGTTTCTGACTTTCAGTCGATGCTTCGGAAGATCCAGAAGGGTAGGTTGCAAAAAGAATGGATATCGTCTATAGAGGTTTCTAGCCTTCAGAGGCTCACATTGATCTACTGTCCAGGACATGCACGTGTTCTTGACAACGAGAGAATGGACAGGCTTGTATTGAAAACCTTGATTGTTGGGAAGTTTAGAATGGATAAGGGGCATGTTCTTCAGTCTTTCATCGACCTACTGTTGGATAATGACACTCAAATTTATGTTGAATCAATCCACAGATTTAAAGAATTTGGAATTACATCTTGTATAAATAGAGCTGGATACTTGTGGGCAGAGTTAGGAGTGTGTTTAACCAGCAAGCCACAAGAACCATCACCAAAATGCATATCTTTTAACAACTGTTGGGGGAGACTGAACACCTATGGGTCTTCCCGTGGTGTAGCGATGTCAAACCAATAACCAAAAACCAGCAACTAATCTACCACATTATCTATTACACTTACTTTCGGAGCCAGAAGGTTATGAGTGAGGTAGCAGCCGCCGCATCGTTACTTTATCTATTACACTTACTGGCAGAAGGTTATGAGTGAGGTAGCTACGCGCATTTACTTATCTATACACTTACTGTCTAAGCCAGAAGGTTATGAGTGAGGTAGCAGCCGCTGCATCGTTACTTGGTACTTTATTCTGACTGTGAGATATCCAGTATGACAACCACCAATCACTGCTGTTTCTCGATGCTGATAGATACAAGAAAATATTCAACTAGTAAACATCAATATACATAGACACAGAAAGGGGACAAACAAAGATGTCAAGATAAGAATATAAAAAGCAAGGAGAAACTTTACTGCAGTGAGTAAGATATGGAAGTCAAAGGAAATCAAAACAAATACAAAGCTAAGAATCTTTCAATCAAATGTGAAGTCAGTGCTGTTCTATGACTCGGAAACATGGAAGACAACAAAAGAAACCATCAGAAAATGACAGACCTTCATAAATGGATGTTTACGTAGAATAGAGGGACTGAGATGGTATGATAAGATTACGAACGAGGAACTCAGAACAAAGAACTAAGCAGATACCAGTGGAGAAAGAACTAAGGAAGAAACGCTGGCGATGGATAGGACACACACTGAGAAGACTGACCGGAAAGCATTGCAAGACAGGCACTGTTTTGGAACCCGAAGGGAAAGAGAAGTAGGGGAAAGCCTAGACACACATGGGGAAAAGAGCTGAAGACTGATATTAAAGGGATTGGTAAAACATGGAAAGAATTGGAAGGGATGGCAGGAGAGAGGCAGAGCTGGAAGAATGTTGAAGACTTGTGCTCCGTTGGGAGTTGAAAAGTGAAAAAGAAGAAACATCATTAGAAATATTTCATTAGAAATTATAAATATTGATGGGAAAGATCTGAGACGTATGTACTGGCTTCTTCTTCTTCTTCAAAGCTCCACATCGACCACTTGTTAACCACTCTTTGTGATTTGTATGTGATCGGAGCTCAAGAACGATTGTACATTGTGCCAGTTATGCACCTACAAATAGGCCAGCACATCCGATTTCTGCTATGCTTTTTATTCACCAGGGTAGCTTCATTTGGCCCTTACCTCAGTCGTCTCTTATGACATGCTTTGTAGGTTATACTCTTACTATTCTTTTCTCCCCTTGCTGGCCCCAGCAACACACGGGAGTATGTACTGGCAACAAAGTGCAACAATAAGATTAGAGAACCAAAGTGGAATCTATCAGGAGATACAATTAGGAGTAAGACAGGAATGTGTACTCTCATCAGACCTGTTCAATCTATACAATGAAAACATCATGCGACATACAAAAGAAAAGGCAGAAATAACAGTTGGCAGACAAAACATGAACAAACAATGATACGCTGATGACACAATTCTTAATATGACAAATGAACAAGATCTACAAGACTTGATAGACATAGTGAGAGAAAATGAAAAGAAAGGATTAAGCATAAATATAAAGAAAACAGAGGTAATGGTTATCTCCAAGAAACAGGAAATACCACAACGCAATATCTAAATAAACAACACAACACTGAAACAAGTCCATCAATTAAGCTTTCCAGTCTGCTATTCTCGGTTTTTTAACTACCAAAGGGTTCGACCTCTGACAAGAATGCCCTGGTGTTGCCTACCACAGAGAGCCACACAGAAAAAGTATAACGAGTACAGAGCAAGAGGAAGACCATGCAAAAGTTGGAGCGATGGCATCAAGAACAGCCTTACGAAAATGAATATCAGCTTACAAAGTGCCTTAAAACAGGCACACACAAGATCATTACGCTTCCCCAACACTTCTATAAAGAAGTCAATGGTGGAAGAGAAGAAGGAGAAGAGTTCTTTGACATGCTCAACTTGAACAAGGGATCTAAGTTTTATCCTCTGTCTCCAACAGAACTAGGAACTCGATCTCACCTACACTTAGATCAGGGATGAAAATGTATGATGAAAACAAAAAGATATCAAAGATGAAGAAATAATTGACCAAGTCTGTCTATATCTGACCTTGCATAAGAAATAGAGCTATGATAACAAGGGAAGACAAGCATGCTCCTACTGCTTTCCAGTAAGTCTTGTACACATCTGCTTTAACTGCCCCTGTCTGTCGCTCCTCTTCCTGCATTAAATTGTCTACTGTTTCTTCTGTCCTCTCCCCATCTCCTTCACCATCTTCCCCATTGTGTTGATTTGGTGAATGTTGATCATCAAACTGTACACTGGAAAGAATGTCACTTGGAGGACCTGACGAGAACAAGAACAATTGAATAATCATGTGTTACTTAGACAAGTCACTCAAAATATCCAGTACATCAGAGGTATGATAACAAGTTCTAATAGTACCTAGTCCTGTCTGTGTGTTGTCAGGGCCCACAAGGGGAGCAAAGAATAGTAATACTGCAATCTACAAGGTATGTCGTAAGAGGCAACTACGGTATGGGAAGCTACACTGGTAAATAAAAAGTGAATAACAACATTTAGTCACATGATCAGGACAACATTTAGTCACATAAGCAGGACAACATTTAGTCACATAATCAGGACAACATTTAGTCACATAATCAAGACAACATTTAGTCACATAATCAGGACAACATTTAGTCACATAATCAGGACACCATTTAGTCCACATAATCAGGACAACATTTAGTCACATAATCAGGACACCATTTAGTCCACATAATTAGGACATTTAGTCACATAATCAAGACAGCGTTTAGTCACATAATCTGGATAGCATTTAGTCACATAATCTGGACAGCATTTAGTCAGATAATCAGGACAACATTTAGTCACATAATCAGGACAACATTTAGTCACATAATCAGGACAACATTTAGTCAGATACCCAAAACAACATTTAGTCCCATAATCAGGACAACATTTGGTCACATAATCAGGACAACATTTAGTCAAATGCCCAAGACAACATTTAGTCACATAATCAGTACAACATTTTGTCACATAATCAGGACAACATTTGGTCACATAATCAAGACAACATTTAGTCAGATACCCAAGACAACATTTAGTCACATATTGCAGATAACATTTAGTCACATAATCAGGACAATATTTAGTCACATAATAAAGACAATATTTAGTCAGATACCCAAGACAACATTTAGTCACATATTGCAGATAACATTTAGTCACATAATCAAGACAACATTTAGTCAAATACCCAGGACAACATTTAATCACATACACAAGACAACATTTAATCACACACACAAGACAACATTTAATCACATAACCAAGACAACATTTAGTCACATACCTGACCGGACAATTTTACCATCCTCCATAACAACAACCCAATCTGCCATCTGAAGGTACTTAACGTGATGAGTACAGAGTATACGTGTTTTCAATCGTAAAAGCCCCATAATGCAATTGGTATAAATATGTTTTGCCACATGTGCATCTACCTAGAAAGTGGGTCATCCAATAGATACAAAGATTTGTCCTGTTATTAACAAAACAAGATTGCATGTAGCCATATTTGATTGATTGATGGGACCATCATCATTGCACTTTGGTGAATAACCATGTGTGCTCCTATCTCTTTCTTACACACAAAGATCTCAGCGACAGTGCACCAACTTTGTTGCATCAGCGAGAGTCCCTGATGTGATATTTGCAGCTGATAATATGAAGAGCATCTGGTAGAATGGATCAGAGTGTTGGCTCTCATTCGGGAGACCTCGGTTCGATTCTCGATAATGTCCAGCAGATTTTCCTGTTGGGGGCATAAAGAAAGAATCCTAACCTGAACAGTTTTGCTGTGACTGCACTAGCCATGCGGTCATTAAACTCCTCATGTCCACCCTGTACTACACCGCCCTAAAAAAGCGGTGTTAAACAGGCAGTCAAAACAGGCAATATGATAAATATAAGTCTTGTGGGTCCAAGGGTCCAGTACTAAAGAGCATATAAATATATCACACTACACTATAAAATAGTGTATATTTTGAAGAGGACAGATATATTGAGGAGAACGGAGCACTTATGAAATAATTGGCTCAAAGTGTAGTATGATGATCTGACGACTAAATTAAACTGACATTCTTAATGATTTGTGAGAGTTTTTCCAAACAGAGGAGTTTCAGGGTTGTGAATCCCAGTCACTGACCAGATTGAGAGAGATGAGTGTTGATATTGGTACAGCCTCAAAAGAATGACATACCAAATATTCAAAAGATTGATTAATCAACATCGAACTGATGTGTTGGCAGCTGGAAGTTGTTGGATTTTTTCTTGTGGCAGAGATCGGAGCACCTATGGGCATGTCAGGAGTGCTATGATGATAGTCCTCATATAACTGAATCTATTTATCAACATTTTGGCCCTAAAACTATTTATATAGACAATATAGCAAAGAAGTTATTGACTAGGTATAACCAACAACGGAAACAAGTGAAATATTTGGGAAGTAGCAAGCACTTCGTACAAGAGGTCAGCACATCTGATTTCTGCTATGTTTTGTTATTTACTAGGGAAGCTTACCTAGGCCCTTAACCTCAGTCTCCTCTTACGACATTCATTGTAGATCGCAGTGTTACTATTCTTTACTCCCCTCGCGGACACCGGCAACAAACTAGCGATTGTTGGTAGCAGCAGCTAAGATTCTACACCAAATGTTTTTCCTTATATCATTCTTAGCCTGTACAGCATTTCTATCAGGATGTCTTCTTCTAACCACAGACATAGGTTATCTGAATATATGTTTCTATTTTATAATCAAATAATTCGAATAAATATAAAATGATGTTTACAATACCAGTATACATAGTATTCTCTCTCTCTCTCTCTCTAGCTTGTGATGCCTTTGGTTCTTAGGACAGCAACAAATACACACTATTCTTCTCTGTTCTTGGCAAACCTCTATATTGTGTTTCAGCTGTGATTCATTTCTTTCAGTTTTTGTTCTACTGTTGTCCTCCGGGTTGTTTTGGGTCTTCCATGTTTTCAATATTTAGTACAGATGTTTATTGATTGAGTGATAGGACCATTATCATTGCACTTCGGTGAGTAACCAAGTGTGCTCCTATCTTTTTCTTACACAGGAAGATCTCAACTGCAGCGCACGAACTCTGTAGCACCGACAAGGGTCTCCGATGTAATTTTTGAAGATGGTGAAGATATTTTTGTAGGAATTTTTTTAAAAAGAATCTTTTCTAATAAATTTTGCTCAGTCACAGGCTTTCCAGCCTGCTCTTCTTGATTTGAACTGACAAGGGTTCTTTTACTTGCTCAAATTGAACACGGAACCTATGTTCTATCGCCCGTCTCTGATAGGACTTCGAAACTCAAACTCACCTACACTTAGATCAGGGATCTCTGGAAAAATATCCAGATGGCTCCATGAGGGAGTGAACCTGGTACCTTTGATACGAGAGACGAGCACCTAACCTCTACGCCACAGAGACTCCAATAGAATAAAAACATGTAAGGAAATGAAACTACTATAAACGGAAATAGTACCTGATACACTGCTCTTGCTAGCGCTATCCTTGATCTCTGACCTCCGCTCAAGGTGATCCCGTTTTCTCCAATCTCTGTCATGTCCCCTGATGGCATCATCTGGGGGAAATAACATTTAAAATTTCATTCCTATTTTGAAAACAACAAAACATGTTACAGTGTATGTATGTGTACTTATGCTCGGGGATCTCTGTGGCTAAGTGGTTATGCTGTTGCTTTGTGTTCCAAAAGTCGTGGATTCAAATCAATTTTTGCCTTATGTGTCTTTGGGCATGATGATGATTGATAATGATTAAGATAGTGGTGGTGATAGTGATGGTGTCATAATGATGACTAAGATAGTGGTGGTGATAGTGTCATAATGATGATTGAGATGGTGGTGGTGATAGTGTCATAATGATGTTGTAATGATGATTAAGATAGTGGTGGTGATGGTGGTGATAGTGATGGTGTCATAATGATGATTAAGATGGTGGTGGTGATAGTGATGGTGTCATAATGATGATTAAGATGGTGGTGGTGATAGTGATGATGTCATGATGCTGATTGAGATGGTGGTGGTGGTGATGACTATTGCTATCAACAAAGAAGCACATAGCTATACAACCTTCAATAAAAAAAATAACATAACACACCTTCAAATCATCTACCAAAGCACAGGCTTTGAGTACTCGCTCATATCTCTGGCTATCATAATGATAGCCAAATAGGATGTTGTTTCGTACAGTGGCATGCTGAATCCACGGTTCTTGTGCAACAAGAGCAAATCCTTCATCAAGATCCTCCACAACAATCTCTCCCTGTGTTCTATTCATTTCTCCAATGATGGCACTTAACAGGAGCTCTTCCTGACCCAACCTTGCCAATAATGCCAATAAACTGACCCTATAGAGAAAAAAAAGAATAAATTAATTTGAGGATGTTCTTAGTGGACACTTTCTTCCTGAGAATTAATTAATTGATTGATAGGACCATAATTGATTGATAAGACCATCATCATTGCACTTTGGTAAGTAACCATGTGTGCTCTGATCTCTTTCTTACACAGGAAGATCTCAGCTGCAGTGCACAAACTCTGTAGCACCGGGAGGTCCCTGATATAATTTTGAAGACGGTGAAGATATTTTGTAGGAATTTTATTTAGATTCTTTTCTAAAGAATTTTCCATGAGCAGCGCCTTCCAGCCTGCTCTTTTCAATTTTCAACTGCCAAGGTTTTTTTTTTACGTGCTCAAATTCAACACAGGGGCCTACGTTTGATCATCCATCTCCAATAGGACTAGGAACTTGATCTTACCTACACTGAGATCAGGGATCTCTGGAAAAATATCCCAATGGCTCCACGAGGACCGAGCGAGGTACCTTTATCACAAATGGCAAGCATCTACCTCTATGCCACAGAGACGACCCGTCTTGCTGCAGAATATATAGGTCTCGTATTATGTCCCTACATTACGATCAGAGATCTCTGGACAAAATATCATGCTTGTTCCATGCGAGGAACGAAACAAGTACACTTCGAACGAAAGGCGAGCGCCTTACCTCCGCGCCTAAGAAACCCATCCCTTCTCATGAGACAATAGATTTAGTATCCATCGGGGGAATTCTGTAAATTTGTTGATGTTTTTATTTTTTCCTGGTCAAGTTGTTCAATGTCTGCCTTGTATCACTGTATGCACATTTCCTCTTGATTACATCTGTTGAGCAGTTCTTAGTTGGTAATTTCTTTTGGCAAAATGTATTTCTCAGGTAAGTTGTATGACAGTCTAGATTAGTGTTTTCCAAAGTGGGCTGTACCGCCCCCAGTGGGCGCTGGAGCGTTCTAAGGGGGCATTTGCTGGTTCAGAAGAATTTGGGGGATTTTTCAGGCGATTAGGTTCGGTGGCTCCTTAAAGAAGAAATTAATAATAAATATTTTTAAACAAATCATTTTCGTGATTTTGCGATTGAATAATCATTTAAAATTTGAACTCTGCATTTTAATTCATCTTATGCCGTCTTACACGATCCATTTTTTTCATCAATTTTCTATTTCATGTATAATAATCATTTGAAATTGACCTTGTATGACACATATATATATATCAATTTGCTATGTCAAAGAGAAAATAGAGCATGTATGTGTATATATATATATATATATATGGAGGGGGAAAGGAGGTTGGCACACTGTAATAATGTGGAGAGGAGGGGGTGTTACAAAGTTTATGTTGTGTAAAGTGGGCGGTGGACCGAAAAAGTTTGGGAATCTATGGTCTAGATGTTTCCTTTTGCTTTTGCTCTCCAGTATCCAGATACATACAAAATTAGTGAAAGTATGCAGCTACAATATACCCATAGACTAATAGGGATGCAACGTTCTCACCGAAACATGCGCACCTTTTTGTTACAACATACTTGCGTTCTCGCCCCATCATACATTCATTTTTATTGCAACATATGCACATTTTTGTCGACTCATACATTGTCTGCACAAACGACACAGTTTACACAGTAAATGATTAACTTGGTGGATAAGAGCGAATGCAAACAAACAAATTGTATACCCCAATACAACACATGGTATGAAAATCGGTTTCTCACTTTTTTACTTTACTTCCTCCAGACACCCACATGTGGCTTTGAAATGGAATCTGGGAGGCAAGGAGGTAGTGGTGACCTAGCGAGACGAACTGTAGATAGAGAAATAGAAAAGGCGGAAATACCTAGAATAAACTAAGCTGGCTTGCTCAAGACAGATCTGGTTGGAGGAAATTTGTTGATGCCTTATGCTTCAAGGGGAGTTAAGAGAAGACTTTACATGTATATGTCTGCATTTCTCTCTCTCGTGATCACCTACCAGACCGATGTACCAGTCCTCCCCATAAATTCTATTCCTTCGGCGATGTGTCTGGTTTCAGCCAGCGTTTACTCAGTTCGCTCTCCGTTCTGTAGCCATCTAGTGTTTTTTTACAGTGTGAAGTAGCTAGCCCCACATCCATCCTCTTAGTCGCCTCTTACGATATGCGTAGCAGGTAACAGTGGTTCTATTCTTTACATCCCAATTTGGACCCCTGGTAACCACTCCGGCAATGTCTGCATTTACAAACATATAACTCTTTGTGGACCAAATGCCACACTACATGGCTTTGGTATGAATGCCTTTTTTACAAGGAGCGACACTAAAGGGCAGTTTTTATTATAAAATCAAATGGCTTGTAAAAATATGGCTTTTGCCCTGGTTCATTAAGAGTAAATACTATTTCATGGATAACCTTTAAAACTCTCAAACATATATTCTGAAGATCTTGTGTCTGAGCCCTCAATACATCGCTAGATTCCTGGGAAGAACTCTCTCTCTCATTGTTTGCTTCCAAATTAGGGTTCTGGACAGAATGCAGGTCCTCATAGTTGGCACTCCTCCAAGTAAAACTAGCATTCCTTAGGTAGACAGAAGGATCAGCATCAGTTTCTAGAAAAACAAGGAATGCTGGAAATTAGATGACCTTGTATAAGTGTTTAATTATAACTTAATAAAGAAATAAAATTCCCTACTAATGTTTAGTTTTAGACCAGAGCAAACCTGCTGCCTTGCAGGTTGGCTGGGGACAGTCAAAGGCTAGCGGAGAGCGAACCCAGTAAACGCTGGTTGAAATCGGGAACGTCGCCAAAGGACAAGCACCAAAGCTCCAAATGGTACTGAAGATGTGATATAAAAATACGATCTTGGCAAAGGCTGTTTATATATCACAATAAGAATGATAAAAGCGGGGAAAAGAACGAGAGAGAGAGAGAGACCAGAGCTGTCCAATGCATGTCCATGACAACCATGACACCCCTGAGATGCATCCTTGGTTCCCTATTTTACTTCGTCAACTTTAACGTTGATTAGAATTTCAAGAAAAGATATTATTTATCAATAACAGTATGTTTCAATTTTTTTCTCAGCAAAATATTTTTTTAAGTTAAACATTTAATCAGTTTTACGTTTACATCTGTTGTTCTTTTTTATTAATGTTACCATTAATAGTATTTTATTATTATTAATGTTAGTATTATTTTTATTGCAATTGTCACATGGCGCCCTCATCTCCACAGTCATTGGTCAGTTGCATCCCAATATATATAAAAATGGACAGCACTGTTTTAGACCTATCAATGACCTAAGAATGGCCATTGAGTTATTCGTATGTGTTGATTCTCTCCACCAATAATGGATGACACATTCTGTTTTTTTCTCTAGACAGTTACAGTCCCCTGCTGTCAAGATCTGTCTTCCTGTGTTTGTCTGGAGTCATCGCGCTCATCAACGCTGGCTTTTGTGTGGGGTGTGCTTCCTAGACACTATAGTTTAATCTCCATATACTTGGTGAAAGTGTCATAGAAGTACAAGACAAGATGTCCTAAATATGGAGAGAAGACTACTATTTGTCACATAGATGGGGGATGGGTTGGTTGCAGCCAGAGCATTTCTGACATGTGATGGTTTCTGAGCTGTCACCTTATGATGCCCCATCCTGCTCCTTGCAATGACATACAGTTCCTAACTAATGTTTAAGTTACACCAAGAAAACAATAACAGAAATACATTGAAGAAAGGCATTAGAAGAAAGATCTCATTGATAATGATTATTATAATGCCATTGCCTCACGAGATTAATAAAAATATCATTATATCCCTACTTTCTTCTTCTTCTTACGCTCCACTTGTTAAACCACTCTTTGTGATTTGTATGTGATCTGTGCCTAAGAGTGATTATACGTTGTGCCAGTTATGTACTTACAAGTAGGCCAGAAAATCTGATTTCTGCAACACTTTTTACTTACTAGGTAGTTTCCCTAAGCCCCTACTTCAGTCGCCTCTTATGACATGATTTGTAGATCACAGAGTTACTATCTTTGCTCCCCTTGCGAGCCCTGGCAACACACAGGATTATATCCTTACAACATACATTATCAAATGTACAACAGATATCCAACAATAGTTACCTCTGTTAGAAGAATAGTATTTCTCCAGATCACTATCTCTCAAACATACAAACTTATGCACCCTCTTGAGAGACACCCATGCTTCCACAAGGCCATTGATAACCCATGGGAAGGCATTTAGTGGACTAATGAGCATCAGAAACAGAGACAACGACGTGAACACCTGTAGAGAAAACAATATATTACATTAATAATATATTTAATCAATTATGTGTCATGTCTGCAGGTGTAGGTGATAATGTCTCTCCACAACTCTCTCCCAGTGGTGCAGTTTATCAGTTTTAAGGGGATTCTGGTCTTGAAACTTTTTTCGTTGCTTTGGTATTTTATGTAGAATTTGTATAACAATTTTGAAAGATTATGACTTAGAATAGTAGTAAAAATTAGAAAAAAAAAAATGTCAACGTGTTGCCATGGAAAAAATAAAAATGGCCGCTAAACACAAAATTTCAAATCCCTAAGGCTCTGAAGTTAATGAATATAAATGAATTCTGTTTTCACTCTAAGGTGAGCAATTGTAATATCTAAAAAATTACACATGATTTTTAGGACGTATTAAATATTACATTTTCATGAGTTTTTGGGTAAACACCCTCCAAAAACAGCTTTTTTTTGGACCGAATTTTGAGGAAATTTTTACCCAAAAATTTATAAAAAATTAAATTTTGTGTAATATTTTAGATATTACAATTTCGCACATTAGAGTGAAAACAGAATTCATTTACATTCATTAGATTCAAAGCCTTAGGGATTTGAAATTTTGTTTTTGTGGCCATTTTGTATTGTTTCCATGGCAACGCTATGACATTTTTTTTTAATATTTTTTCTAATTTTCTAAGTCATAATCTTTCAAAATGGTTATACAAATTTTACATTAATGTGAAAACAACGAAAATAGCTTCATGATCCCCATACCACCGAATTCCCCTTACGCTGATCTTTAGACCCTACCTGAGTAGGAGTTTCCATAGCACTAAACCTAGCACTAAACACCTAGAGATGTTGGTGGCTTCTGGGTCTGCAAGAAAACCGGTACTCTCCCCATGCACTATAGAAACAAGGGTGAAAACTTATACTTCCTGGGGATTCAACAACAACAACGCTGATCTTTTGTTGAACCACGATGTCAGATCATGCAACATCTTCTTCCTCTGTCTTCCACAATCTTTTCTTCCCTGAATTTTACACATTGTCACCAATTGTTCTAAACCTTCTCTTCACATTATATGCTAGAATAACCTTGATTGTTTGATTCTTATTCTTTTCATCGGGTTTCTTTGTGAGCTGGCCATTTTTAAAACCTCATTGTTTGTTTTCTTTGCTGTCCACTGAATTTTACCCATTCTTCTGTAAAACCAAATCTCTGTAGCTTCCAGCAATCTTATTGATTGTTTGTTCATTGTCCATGACTCACAATATGTTTAAAGTCATATAAAGTTGACTTCTAAAAAAACTGTCGTCGTTACTGCCTGTAGTACCGCTTTTTAGGGCAGTGTAGGACAGGTGGGACGAGAACTTAAGAAAGTTAATGGCTGCATGGCTAATGCAGTCGCCACGAAACTGTTCAGGTTAGGATCTTTCATTTATGCACACAACAGAAAAAAACCTTGGATTGATTTGAACACGGGTCTCTCGCATGGAAGTCGCACTATAATCCATTCGACCAGACTCTCCTCAAGTTGACTTCTATATTGATAAAATCCTATCAGTAACCTACCTGTATAAATGTATTGTACAATATTAACTCAAGTTATCAAAGGTTGGGTTAGGGCTAACAATTCAAATCTATCAAAATGACTTTGCTACAGATAGTGCAATGAAAAACTGATGTAGTGTTAGAAGCAATTTCAACGTTAAGTGCCAAGTTCAACTAGAAAAACTGAATTGTAAAACTAATAAAAATTGATATTTACAAGTTGTGGGTCTATACTGAATGAATGCTTAATTGAAAATGATCATTCCCCAACCTAGAACCTACATTTGTTGCAGTGAGCTTATTCCCCAACCTAGAACATACATTTGTTGCAGTGAGCTTATTCCCCAACCTAGAACATACATTTGTTGCAGTGAGCTTATTCCCCAACCTAGAACATACATTTGTTGCAGTGAGCTTATTCCCCAACCTAGAACATACCTTTGCTGCAGTGAGTTTATTCCCCAACCTAGAACATACATTTGTTGCAGTGAGTTTATTCCTCAACCTAGAATATACCTTTGTTGCAGTGAGTTTATTCTCCAACCTAGAACATACCTTTGCTACAGAGAGCTTATTCCCAACCTAGAACATACCTTTGCTGCAGTGAGTTTATTCCCCAACATAGAATATACCTTTGTTGCAGTGAGTTTATTCTCCAACCTAGAACATACCTTTACTGCAGTGAGTTTAGTCCTCAACCTAGAACATACTTTTGTGCAGTGAGTTTATTCTCCAACCTGACACATACCTTTGCTGCAGTGTGTTTATTCCCCAACCTAGAACATACCTTAGCTGCAGTGAACTTATTCCCCAACATAGAACATACCTTAGCTGCAGTGAGTTTATTCCCCAACATGACACATACCTTAGCTGCAGTGAGTGTATTCCCCATTAGAACATGAGTAGTGAATGTCAGTATTGATATCAGCACCGGTGTAGTGGCCCAGAAGTACACACAAAGTGCATCCAGGTACTTGCGACTCTTCAAGTACTTGAGCTCCTTATCTCTCATGTCATTGATACGGCTTGTAAAGTGATGTTCCCAAGAGTAAAACTTCACCACACGGATACCACACAGAAGTTCATTCATCAGCTGGAACAATCACAAGAGATAGTTTTCATACATATGTACACACATATATAGGGGGTCTCAATGGTGTTTGCCTGTTGTTCTGAAGGTTGTGGGTTCGAATCCGGATCGAGTAACAATTGTAATTTTGTCCGAAGATCTCTAGGATTGGTAATGGAGCTACAGAGTTCACGCTTTAACTCCTTGTGCACCAAACGCCACTCTATGTGGTTTTGGATTGGACACCATTTACCAGTAGCCACACTAAAGGGTGTTTTTATTCTAAAACAAATGGCTTGTAAAAACATGGCTTTTGCTCTGGTCCACTAAGAGCTAAGAAACACTCTCAGCAAGTGAAGTGCCATTTCTGCCGAGAAGGACAGAGCCATATGGAGAAACCCAGTTTCAATGAAGTCAATCCTTCGTCTTTAGACCCTTTTTAGATGTACACACAAATACTTTTCAAATCTGAGTGCAAACAAAATCAGAGAGGACAGGTTGGTAGGACAGGAGGATTGTGTATGGGATAGTACCTCACTGCAAGAGGAAGTCACATCCATTATTTTACAACAGAACTTATTATTTGGTTCCCCGACTTCTGTTCAGCTCCTGTGTGGCACCTAGAGTCTGCTTGTGTACAGGAGCACCATCCGCTTCCCGAAAATGGTTTTGAACTGACTGACTCAGCTATATATATATGTATTTCTCATACACTTATAAATTACATAAAACCTGCAAGAAATGCATCCATACCGCTCTATCCTGAATAACTCCTTAAATCTCTTCTATGGAATCGAGTCTGATAATTCTTGCCTCTCTCAGTAAAGTTACACAATGCTGAGAAAGTTACGAAAGAGTCCCACTTAAATAGCACATACAGCTGTTGGCAGAAGGGACAGAAGATTGATGTAAACAACATTGACTTTAGTGGCAGGAGTTGGTCTGACCTGGTATGGGACCCAAGAGTGCACCAGGGACCACAGCGATGTAGCGGCTAGAAATTTTCAAACGAAATGAAAACTATTGCATGAACAATGATAAAAGATCACTAGAAGAATAGCCGATCACTCAACGCAGGATGTGAACCGAGCCCTTATGGAGCAAGAGAGCACTGTCCCTCCAGCCTTAGAGACCCCCTCACCATAGCTTTTATCTATACACCTCACTTCATCTTTTTTACACTTATCTTTACTCTTTCATCTTCAAGCTTATCATCTTTACACTTACTGTAACTCTGTCATCTTCAAACTCACCTTAACTCGCTCATCTTTGCACATCATCATCTTTCCACTGAGCTGACCAATCTTCACAGCAATCCACCTGTTGATTGGTATCAACAAAACAGCAAACACAACTCCAGCTAAGAAAGCCAGACCAAGCTGCTGGTATAAGAGATATAATGCTACCCCAACCTGTTATAAGAAAAATACATAGCTGGTATTAATCACCGATCCCAAACATGTACCAGTCTCAGATCACATAAGGAAAAACTACATCTTATCCAGTTATTTGTTACTGAACTGACATCACAGCACTCAGGGCAGACCCACAGGTAATCTAAAATAGGACATCCCCCAACAGATGTCAAAGGACATACATAATGATGGTTCCTGTGGCTCACTGGTTAAACACCCTCCTAACTCTGCAACTCAAGCATTCAGCTCTACTTGTAGGTGTAATTTCAAACTCCTTAAACTGCTGGATTAATTCACCGTCAACTTTAGTGTCCTCATCCAATTGTAGGCTACCAAGAGACCATCCCCCTTATTCATCCTAAACTTCCAGACAATCGATGATTTCAATGCAAGCCTGTCCACTCTCTCATTGCCGTGAACACCCACATGCAGAGGAAAGTAGATCCATGTGAGATTCTCTGGAGGTTGGAAAACTATGGACAACATGTACTCATACAACAT
Organism: Arion vulgaris; assembly: GCA_020796225.1. NCBI lineage: Eukaryota > Metazoa > Mollusca > Gastropoda > Stylommatophora > Arionidae > Arion > Arion vulgaris. The sequence continues at coordinate 42,415,468 of CM036754.1, forward strand.
CCTGCCATTCTGGATCTTCCGAAACATCGACTGAGAGTAAGAAACAATAATGGCTCCAGTAAACGGAGTACCAAAGAGCCAATGGAAGGCATTAGTAATGACCTCAACCTCCTAAAATCATACTGGAAGTAGTCCTGTTAAAGTTAGTTAAAACAAAATGACTAAACCAAGTGTGTTCCATCATAAGTTAAGACCATATTGTACATATTAGTAAAAGTAATAAAACCATTTCTTCTATATGTTTTCATATTCCCCACATATGGCTTCCATAGGTAGCAAAGAATAGAGCCATTGTCTCCTCTTGCACATCATAAAAGGTAACTAAGAGAGGATGATAAAAGACCACCGAGGTTTGGAAAGTACCCTTTCCCCTTTGCTTTCTGGGTCAGAGTGTTTAACAGTGTTTCAGAATATTCTAATTTTTGTCTCATATTTAGACAAGTTAGGACAATTTCTTCTTCTTCTTCAGCGATCTCTGGTCATGCGCTTAGTTCACTGTGGACCACAAACTGGGCAGTCAGCTTCAGGTCTGTCAGGTTTCTCCAAAGCGTAGTTTTTAGGTCGATTGGGTGTGGCCACATGCTGCTTCTTCATTCACACAGGAGAAGACAGTCTTGCATGATATGATGCCTGTTCCGTCTGCTGGCATGGACAGAGAGTTATTTGACTTATTCCTAGCCTATGTAAGTGCCTGTTTAGTCTGCAGTGTTGGGTATGTATGTAAAATATAATCTAATAATAAAATAGGACATTCTACATTATTGTCTCATATTGTGACAAATTATAATAATAATCTACATTAACAAAAACAATAAATAATGAGAAAAACATTAAACACAAGAAATGGAGGAGAACGTAAGATTACTGCAACAACTAAATACAGACAACATACTCTTTGACTGAAAGCAGTCCTTACCTGAAAAGGCAGACTCCAAAAAGCATGAAAACTAGAGCAGAAGTTAAGTATCCGGTCTGTGTCAGTACTCATAAAGTTCACAATTTCTCCTGATGTAAATTTGGCTTGTAGAACGCTGTTAACAGTCAATGACTTTCGATAGACCGTAGTAACAAGTGCGCATCGTATCTTATAAGCAACCACCTGAACATTATAGTCGAATTGAGTTGAACAAATTGTGGATAGTAATGTGGACAAGGAGAGACCTCCTGCATATAGATAACCTTCATAAGGATGATCAGACTTACTTTCAATGAAGCTTACTAAATAGTTCAACAGGATAGGTCCAGCAAATCCAAGACAATCAGCAAGGAATTTTAAAATCCCCAATAAGAAATATTTCAATCCAAATGCTGTTAATAAAGCTTTGAAGAGACTAGGGCTGCCTCTAGAAGTATCAATAATATTTGGATCAGAATTCTGTAGATCATGTTCAAAACTCTGTTCATTACCAAGATCATTTGAAGAGTTCTGGTAACTGCCGCTATATCCGGGGCATGTAACAGATGCTATGCTGTCATTATGTGGTAGCTCTGCATAGTTTCTCATGCTTTCTGTGAAATCATTCAGCACAGTTACAAGTTTTGAGTCATAATCTGCTTCCAGTTTCTTCATAACTTTTTCAAAATCGGAATCTAGACGACGTGTGTTGAGCCTTTCCGGTAGTAAATATAAATCATCTACACTAGAGATTTTCATCTTAGCCCCTTTTGTCATCAACTTTTGTACCCACTGAAATGTAAGCCAAGACAGACAGCCAACACCTTGTTCTGCAATTACAGAAGTACTTTCATCGGCTGTATTAGTTGTGTTATAAGACTGAATCCTATCCCATGTTAACGGCTCGGATTCTCCATCAGCCTCATTGATCTGGAACACTGAGCTGGACCGATAAATTCTTTTCTTGTTTGGTACAACACTTACAATATAGATCAAACAGAGTGCTGCATTGATATACGTGAAGTACTCCTCAGCATCTTCCTGATGTTTGGGTTCAGATATATGTTTTACAATTACTGTGTGGACATGGACAGCATTTGCAGCTACTACTATCAAGAAAGCAACAAGAGCACTTAAAGGACCTCTTAAACTGTCTGTGTGTAGGTATCGCAAGTTCCATACATAGAAAGAATGTAACAACCAAGCTAGACAAGACATCCCTATAACTACACCCTCAGAAATACTTATCAGTTTCTGGTTAACAGTCACTGAGAAAATGACCTGAAGGACTGGAGTTGATAACAAAAGTAATGCCGTTATCTGTCGCAGAACTAAAAACCATGTCCAGTTTACATACACGATGTTTCCTCCCAGATTGGTTCTGCGACGGCCAATGTGGTATGTGCTAACAATAGCCAGCAAAGCATGAGCTGGTGCAAGAATGGCAACTTGTTCAAAACAGTGTCCAAAATCATTTGCGGTCCAAGAGTCAATGTTCTCCCCATGTCCGCAAAATGTGGACCAGTTCCAAGCATTTGTGGCTGATACAACAGACATTCTGGGACCAAGCGTTTTACATCACATTTGTAAACATCTGTTCAAAAGAAAATATAAATATACAATATATACATGATTGGTTATTGAACTGACATCATAGCACATTCTAGCAGACCCGTAGGTGCTCAGTCTACCCCAAAAGATGTTGAAGGGTATGCATTCTGATGATTCCAGTACCTCGCAGGTTAAACCCACTCCTCTCTCTGCCTCTCAAACATCCTGCGCTACTTGTACAATGTGTAATTCCAAACTACTTAAATTGCTGGATAGATTCAACATCAATTGTAGTATTCTCATCCGACAGTAGGTCGCCAAGAGACCAAAGAATATCCTCCTTCTCCATAATAAACTTCCTGACAATCAATGCTTTTGATGTAAGCGTGTCCGCTCTCTCACTTCTGTGAACATCAGAATGCCTATGACAGTAGATCCATATGAGCCTCTGGAGGTTGGAAACCTCTATAGACCACATACACTTATAAACAAAATACAATAGCAAATGAAGAGCTTTTAAAACTCTGTTCAATGATGTATGTCAGTTGTGGTTGAGGTGTGTAGTATTGCACTCCATTTCATCGTAGAGGTTGAACAAGTTGCCTAGGATAGAGTGGTATCAAGAAATTGCTTAACACCCTATGTAACGTTAAAAAATGAAAGGAATACATTAGGGACACTTGTATCCTATTGTTCACTCTTTTTGGTCATCCTATTGTTCACTCTTTATGGTCAGAAATTGGTAATTTCTGTGGAGGTTCTCACATGGGCTAGGAAGTCAACTGGGTTTTTCAATTTGTTTTTAGAAATGTTTCGTTGCAGCTACTAAGTGTAACTTTTTGATGTACTTTCAATTGCAGTCACTCCTAAATAATTTTATCTGCGTAGCTATTAACTAATACTACAAATGTAGGTAACACATTGTAGTACTATAGTTCGTTCCCAAATTCGTGATCATCTTTACCGACCGATATAAAATCATCCACTTGACAGAAATTCTTGATTTTTTCATTTTTATATAGGTAACAGTGACGACGTTCCAAAAGTATTTTTGCCCACCCAAACCTTTAGTTATGTAAGATTTGAATTATATGTTATTACTAATTTAACAGCGATGTTGATTTGGTATGATTTTAGAATGTTACGATGCAAGTGAAGTATTGACGTCAAGATGCCAATGTACAATTCAGCAGTAGTTACAATCGGGAATCCCGTGAAATTAATAATTTCCCACTCTGTGAAAGATTGTCATTGGCGTGTCACAAACCATTTATTTGCATTACTTGAAGCGGAAAGTACTATTTTATTATCAGTATTAGAAATGAGTTTGAAGTGTAAATTCACTACCATGCAGAAGGTGACTGCACAACTGTATAGCTACTTCTGCAGAGAAGCCAGACTGGTGGTTTATATCACAACTTACAAGACCGAAGAGGAGAACACAACATGCTCTTGGTATAAGTAGCATGTCCTTTTGCCGTTGGATAGAACAGGACTGTAGTGATGAACGTAAGGAACACAGAAAAGGCCGGAAATTGGAAAACTGACGATTTCGATAAAGATGTTATTGTGAGAGAGATTCATAAAATGTTTACGGCAAATGATGTGGTTACACTATGTAAATTGAAATCACGTCTCGAATTCAATGTGATATTGATATATCTAAAACCGCCTTATGGAGAGTTGTTAGGTGCAGCGGCTTCACTTTTTGGAAATCTAGTACAGGTCGGAATATAGTTTGTGAGAAAACGCATCTGATAGCTGCACGATGCAAATATCTGCGGGAGATACGGAGCGTGGACGGAAGGTTACGATATTGTATATCTGGACGAATCGTGGAAAAATGCTCACTATACGTTTGATAAAGAATGGCAATCACTAGACGGAACTAAGAAAAGGAAATTCCAAGCAGCAACACATTGTGATAGGTCATGCAGGCAGCAAAGCAAATGGTCTTGTCAGTGGCGCAGAACTTCTTTTCAAGCACTGTCTACAGATGGTAGGGACTACCACACCGAAATGAACGGACTTATTTTCAGGGATTGGTTAGCGAACACATTCTGCCTGCTCTGGATAGGCCGTCGTGTATTGTAATGGACAATGCCTCCTATCATAATGTAGTGGCGCATGCAGACAAAATTCCCACCTCATCAAGCACAAAACAAGACATCATGGCGTGGCTTGCAAAAGAAAATATATTGTTTTGTTGCAACAATTTCAAAACTGAGTTGTTGCAACCGGTGAGACAGACTAAGAAGTCAAAGATTTTTACAATCGACAGTCATTGCTGAGCACGGCCACACTTCTCTTCGATTACCACCTTACCATTCACATCTCAATCCCATTGAACTTGTGTGGGCTGCAGTCAAAGGTCAAGTTGCAGCAGTAAACAAGACTTTCAAACTTCGTGATGTAAAAGTCCTAACACGTGATGCCCTCGCAAAAATAGATATAGAATACTGGAACAAATGTGAAGAGCATGTGTTCCGAAAAGAAGAGGCATATTGGCAACAAGATGGTTTGTATTTTCTCCAGCCCGCAGCAGTAGTTAATCTCTTCGACTCTTCAGACTCCGAATCTAATAGCTAACATCCCATTTGCTTTCACCTTCACCAATTGCCTCACAATACCAGGGACTGACAACAACTACCAAAGGTACGTCAATTTGATCGCCAAAGATAATATCAACATAAAAACACTCATGAAGAAAAAGTTAACCATGTCACATTGCTTTTATAATATGTAATAGGGTTACGCCTTTGCAAACATTCACCACCATTTTGTGTATTACTGTAAATTCTAAACTTTGATTATCATTTTGTTGTGCTTATGCAAAATTATATAACAAAAAACGTTTTTTTTGCATAAACTAAGCTACCTACCAATTAGTTAAACATGGATTCGTAACGTCGTGAGGTATATAATATTATAAGACTGCATGCAAAAAATTACTTGTATCCATCAGATAGATTTCGTACAAATTAAACCTTAGTGTGATCACGAATTTTGGAACGAACTATAGTTAATACTCTATAGAATATTCTGCCAACTAGAGAGGTTACATCTCCTTCCACCCACCCTTGGAGGGTACCGTCCATATAGAGTTAATACTATAGACACTATAGTAGCAGTAGTAAGGTACTGTACCCGCCACTGTGTAGTAGTAATCACCAGAGTCCAGCTTTTCAGCCCACTTTTCTGTGTTTGTCTCGATCTTGATTAGTTGATACTAACCTTTCGGTAAAAACGTCGACTTAGTCTATCTTTGTTCATTGAAGAACTTCATTTCAACGCCCTTTTGACGTGTTTTTTTAAAAAACTATTCTTTCCCTTTTCACTGGTATAGTTTTACAGCAGACGACACAGTGTTAGCTTTGTTGGTCAACTGATGTCGTCATCGAACTCCGTTGCATTCGTCTAGGATAATAACTTACTTACTTACTAGTTTAGGAGTATGGATACCTACTTCGTGTTTTATCTTTCTCCTACTATTGCTGAAACAATCTGTGTAATTCCATGGGAAATGTTCAAAATATTGTATGATGTACCGCTGCTTTGTAAATCCGACAGCGAAGTGACAACCAGCGAGCGATACACAAACAATTATACCGGAACAGACGATGAAGAGACAAGAGTATCCTCCCTTGACAAAACCACGACCTACTCTATATAATATAGTAAATCGTGGACAAAATACAGTATAGTGTTGCGCATTTAAGCTACTTTAAAGTATTTCTTGCTATTCTTGCTCTACCAACAAATATTCATTAGAGGTTACGTGGATTTGATAGAAGCGGATCTCTCTTTCTCTCTCTCTACCTTTTTAATCCGGAATGGGGCATAAGCGCTCTACCAAATCATGACAAATCTTCTTATCTAGATTGTTGATCTTCTTCTTTTGTCGTCACACTACTACCGGGTTGTTGCCCAATGTCGTGATTTTCTGTTTTTGTCTTGCGCTGTTCTGGTGGCTTGGGTGATTGTTATTTTTGCTCTTTCACAGGATTCTGCTATGCCATCTAACCATATTTTTCGTGGTCTTTCGCCTTCTTTCCGGATGTTCTGTTGTAGAAGACCGTATACTGTGGAGTTTGGATGCATTCTTATTAAGTGGCCAAACCACTTTATTTTTTGTTTCGTAATGTAATTCAAGCAAGGTTGTGTGCCAACTTTCGTTCTTATGCTGATGTTGGTGACTGTCTTCTGGTTTTGTTGGTAACTTTTCACAGGCAACGCATTTCACGTGTAGTTATTTTTTGTGACCACGCTTGCTCATTGTCCATGTTTGGCTCTGATAACACAAAGTAGGTATGAAAATGCTGTTGATCATCTGTTACTTAGCTGCCAGTGAAATTTGTGGGTGCCTTAACAATGGGGCTAGCTGGTAGGTTACAGCATTTGCTTTTGCACTCTAGCCTCTATCTCTCTATCTTGTCTTCTGTGAATATGCTTCCTAAGTATTTGAATTATTTCACTTGGTTTATTGTAGTGCCATTGACAAATCCATTCCATTCTCCAAATCCATTCTCCGTGTATTTCTTGACCTTCCCTTTCGCTGTCTCTATGGGTTCCAGGAAATAACCCTTCTTGCTATATTCCTATCAGGTTTTCGCAAAGTGTCTTTCCAGCGCCAGCTTCATTTTTTTAACCTCCTGGTTCACTGGAATTCGTCTCGTTCTCTCCATAAGTTCCCCATCCTTGACCCTATCACAGTATCTCCGTCCCTCTATTCTGCGCAGACACCAGTTGATGAATGTTTAAATGATCCATGATTTATCATTTAAGTAGTTCTCCATGTTTCTGACCCATACAGCAGAACTGCCCTAACATTGAAGTTAAATATCCAAATTTGTGTTCTAGATTTGATTTCTTTAGACTTTCCATATATTTCCCAGTGCAATGAAGTGCCTCTTGCCTTCTGTATTCTTATTTTAACATCTCTATCTGTTCAACCCTCTTTGTCTACATTGCTGCCTAAATATGTGTATGATTCTACCTCTTGATGTGGTATTTCACCCAGGGAGATCGGATTGTCATTTGCTTGGTTAATTTTCATTATTCTTGTCTTTCCCTTATGAATGTTTAGCCCTAGTTGCTGGGACCTTTGATCAAGTGTGTTTAGCTTATCCTGCATCTGATTGCGTGATGGGACAGAAGGGCTATATCATCAGCAAAGTCCAGATCTAGTTGCTCTGTCAGAGTCCATTGAATTCCATTTCTGGTGGTAGTTACTGCTGTCTTCAGAATCCAGTATATTGTCAGTAAGAACAACAAAGGTGATAGAAGGCATCCCTGTCGCACTCCTGTTTCTATTACAAGTGCCTGCTACTTTACAGAGATAATAGAAGAATACTTGGGTCTACCTGGAAGGATAAGATTAACAATATCTGACTTCAAGAACTAACTTGTTTGGAAGATATAAATAAAAAGATACAAATTAAAATGGTATAATGACGAAGGATTGACTTCATTGCACCGGGTTTACCCCATATGGCTCAGACCCTCTCCGCAGAAATGGCATGCTACTTGCGATACATAAAGAGATATGGTGATGGATTGGACATGTCCTAAGGATAAGAACACAAGCTACCATGCAATGCAATGAGGTGGACACCACTGGGACAGCAGAATAAAATGGTGTCCTAGGGGCATATGGAGGAGTTTTGAAGCAGAGTTCTTTGAATGCTCCACATCGATCACTTGTTAACCACTCTTTGTGATTTGTATGTGATCTAAGCCTAAGAGCGATTGTACATTGTGAGAGTTATGTGCCTACAAGTAGACCAGCATATCTGATTTTTGCTATGCTTTTTATTTACTAGGGTAGCTTTCCTAGGCCCCTACCTCAGTCACCTATTATGACATGCTTTGTAGGTCACAGTGGTACTATCCTTTGCTCCCCTTTTGGACTTGGCAACACACAGGCGGGAAGCAGCAGAATTCAAAGACATGCATGACTAAGTTTGAGGTACAAAGAAAGGCATACGATCGAATTGAGTGGACAATTTTTTTGTCTCTGCTTTATATACCCTTGTGATCAACGAGAACTGACGATGTCAACTATACAAGTCAGAAATATAAATATTATGTAGAACTGTCTATGGTATTTCAAGATAAATGTCTTCAGTGGACTTTCAGACTGAGATGGTGTGACAAACACAGATCTGTGGATAAGAGTAAGACATAGGCTAGCATATCTGATTTCTGCATACTTTCTTCAATTTAGACTCAAGTCCTTACATAGGACTTAAAAAATGACCTAAGAGTCCATTCCCCAAGGCGAGCCAGAACCTCATTAGTTTTTGACCTGATGGTCAAAGTTTTTTGGTCTACACAACACAGAGGTGTGATTGGCTTGAGTGTTCTACAGGTCATCGACAGGCTACTAATTTTCACTTTTCACCTTCCTAAGAAATACTAGCTGACCCCAACTCTGCTAAATGTAGAGCCATACACACAACACAACTTGTAGACCAAGCAGGACAACAATACATAATCAACATCTGTTTTATTTTTTCAATGTTTATTCTTGTAAAAGCACACACAAAATTCACATAATACATCTGGTATGTCACACGAATGCTAACTGCACTGTCATTTGTTACTTGTCTGTTTATGAACTATAATTCACCTGGTGACAAATTATACTTTGTCTCACAAAACTTTCACAAGTTATCAATTTTGCTGAGGATGTTTTGGTCTATGCAAAATATAAAACAACGCAAAAAATGAAAAAGAAAAAGCCACTGATTATTTGCTCTGATTCATGAGTGATGTTATCCTGCACATTTTTTACCATACAATAAGATCTTGGGGAAAAAAGACTAGACAAAGAAATGAGTAATATAGACAGTATATTATACTATCTTCTGCTAAAAGGGGCATAAGCATACATATACACATATATATACTTACTTTCTTACTTGACTGAGAGATAAACATTCATACTAAAAGGGGCATAAGTGTGTAATATATATAAAATATATATATAGTTTTTGTTTTGCTTGTCCGCTATGAATTCATGCATAGTCAAGGCTTCAAATATGACACCTCCGACTGATTTTTGTGTGAAGGCTAGCTTTCCTTAATATCAGTGTCACATAAGATTCAGGCAAGCCTTACTCTGACTTATGGGGTACTTGTAATTTAGATCCCCAAGTAAAGGTGTAGTCCAACCGTTTATCAGGAAACCTATAGTCCATCCATGTGCTCAACAACATTTTTTAATGATCTAAATTGGCAGTGAACCCCGGCACATGTCTACTAGCGCTGCACGTTATCGACTTCACTAACGGTTCCATGGATATCTATATATGAATGAAAATCATGGCATATCTTTTACAGGATGTCTCCATCAACCACAGTAAACAAGTTGTTGATTTTCTAGGCACCACTTATACGTTCAGTAGTTTGCCATTGCTTTCTGAATGGTGAGGTCTATTTTTACTGTCCGTAAAAATTCACAGGAATGAATTTGCTTCCAAACTGTCCACTGCAAGAGTTTGAACCAGGTACACTTGGGTTGTGATCGAGCTCACTACCGCTTAAGCTACTGACGCCCACCATATATACATATAGTTTCTCACTTGAAAAAGGTATAAACATTCTTAAACAAAACCATCCACACACGTGTAGTTTTCACACAATCAATCCATATTTGCAGCAAAATGACATATTATTTCAAAATAATTGTTTTTCTCATATCGGAATATACAAAATGATTCACAACACACAATCACTGCAAGGACTGAGACAGTGATGAGAGAATAGGTACATGTTGCACAGCAAATAAAAATGAGAACAAAGCTTGTACAAGACTGATTAAGTTTATTTCATCAAGGAACTGGAAATTGTGTACACATGACGCACTCTGCCTTTTGGCTAAGAACAAAATGTAGGGCCCACTTGATCGCTGCCAAAGTGTGGGATCTTTCATTAAACTCCAAATGGCAAGATAAAATCACTTTAACAAATTCGAGCACTCTCATTCGAAAGATTGATGACGCTTGGAGTTTTAAACGTTTTCACATTCACTAGTAATGGGTCCACCTGTTGTGGTACTTCCAAGGTGGGACCTAAATAAAAAAAATTGATACAAAAACTCTCAACATTCATATTCAAGTCAATACTGTACACACACAGGATCTTCATCTCTCTCAACATTCATACACAAGTCAACACTGTATACACACACATGTGATCTATAATCAGCACAGCACCAAATGCTGATGTGGTATAAAGAATATGTATGGTTCTACAATCTCTATGCTAAATTTTTTTAAATAATAATATTACAACTTGGACAGAATCTGGCCAAGTTCCATTTCAGAAATTGATCAATTTTTAAAGTTAACTCTATACATGGACAGAGGAAAGAACAAATGCTTCTGTTCTGTAACAGCTTGATATTAAAGAGGGTTTGCTATTAAAGAGCATAACATCGAGAACAATTAAATACACATCAAACGACATGAGTGCCTCGAGAAGATAATTTTGGAGGAATGGTACCTGGAAGAAGAATGAGAGGAAGACCTAGAAGATGATGGGTGCAAGATGTCATTAACGATCTGAGAATGACTGCTGCTGATGCCGGTCAACTTGTACAGAATAGAGAGTTTTTCAGGATTGCTGTCATGGGAGCTACGTTCTGGAAGGGACAAACTACTTGATGATGATGAACTCTATACAGACTGACTTGCCAGAAAAGCATTTTAGATGTGTATATTTACAGCTGCAGACCTAATCACATAAACTAGCCAAAAAGAAGGATCAAAAGGTGAAAGAATGATGACTGAACTGGGGTTCCTAATATGGCTCTTGTCACTCTCTGTACAAATGGCATGCGACCTGCTTAGAGTATTGCACAAAGCACCAGTGAGTTTGCCTTAGTATATCATAATCGGGGCCAGGTTGTCATTTTTCGGCAACAAACAGGGTACAATAGGCTGAGGAACCATCTGTTTAACAAGTACAAAATAGGCCCTTCTGACATATGCACATGTTTCACCAGCAAGATGACAGAGACACCTATATTGAAAGAATATCCAATGCACACTGAACAGAGAGAAAATACATATCAATCCCCATATACCAATCCCCATATCAGTTCAAGACAAGCTATATGGAGATGTACATGGAATCCAGTTGATCACTTATTACTTTAGAAGTATACAAATCGATGTCTGAAAATGTTAGAAGATAATTGGGGCAGTTTTGAAGTATGTGCTCTGTGCATGTCCCATGTATTCATGGCTGAATTGCTACAGTGTAATTACAGATGTGGTACTTAAAAGTGAAGTTTTTCTATTTGTAAAATCCTACAGTTAGCTTAGCGTCATAAAACAACGTACTCATGTTCTCAGTGTAAGCTACACAGATCACAAAGAATGGTTAACTTGCTTAATAAATACAAAGAAACTTGCCCATAGATTGTATTGGAAACAGATGTCTATTACTAACAAAGCAAAGATTGCCAGGCAATAGACTGAATCACTACAAGCATCAACAATTTGCAGAATTACACTCATCTTCGTTTGGGGTGCATGGGTGTCGATGGCAATGAGAGAGCAGACAGAATAATGAGAACAATGGAGGCTCTGACACCCTATCAGGGGTCAGCCAATGGACAGAGCTGACATTCTGAACACCCTCATAGGGTGTGGCCTCAAAGAGGATTTTCATCAATCCATGTCAACTGCTAGATTGCAAGAGCTTGGATTGAAGATTGGAGTGGCTAGATAATAAAAGCATAACAAGTATATCACCTGGTATAGGCTCATCAATCAACATAGAACTGGTATGTTAGATGCTGGACGCTGTTGGAGATATTGCAAATTAGATCGGATCACCTATAGACATGTCTGGAGTGCAATGAAGATATTCCAAACTGAAAAAGATTGGCAGGATCACAGTGATGAAGTTTTGTTATATATCTGTTGGATGGGAATCCATTGTTTCACTTTCTGCATGTCAAATGTAGACAATGTTCAATCAACTGTTGTGATGCTTCGCTTTTCTATAGAACTTTCCCAGATAAAACAGCTGACTGTGCGGCACCGAGATTGTTTTGGTAATCTTACCTTGTGATTGACAGATATAGGAACACAAAAATTAGATCTGTACGTTGATGAGAACACTTTTACAGGGTGTTCAACTTAAAAGCAGCCTGTGAATGGAACTAATCTGGCATATATGTATGGAAATGAGAAGGTTCAGTTAATGCGTATATAGGTCAAGGTTGTGTGATGGTGTGTAATTATAGTGCAGGAAGGGACAATGAACAAATGTGACTGGACAAGCTAGTCAAACGGTTTAAATAGTAAATAGTCTAGATGCAATGCGTACCTGGCAAATTTCTATTTATCACTGGGGCTGCTTTTAAGTTGAACACCCTGTAGTATTAAAAGACTTGGCTAAAAAGTAGTCATGGAACCCTTCATTTATTATTTTTTTCTGATCTAGCAGTCAACTGAGCAATTGCCCTTCGACTTGAGGCCATGGCAGTGAATTTACAGGTCTGAGTTGTGGTGTGTTCGCATAAAGTGTGTTTTCAATATCTGGATATAGAGGTAGGTACTTGTGGTATAGGTCACTGAGTACAGGGCACTGGAAGAGATGGTGTGCAAAAGTGAACCCTTTATCATACCATCACATATATTGGAGAATGCTGTGTTAGGCATATATTTTTTCATCTGCCTGCTATGAATTCAAGTGGTTGTGGCAACTAATATGACATCTTGGACTTATTTTGCGCGAAGGCTTGCTTTCCTTATCATCAGTGTTCCTCGCCATTCAGGCGATCCTTACTCCGACTTATGAGGTACTTGTAATTTTAGATTCCAAAGTAAATGATCAGGAAACCTGTAGTCCAACCGTGTGCTGTATGCACACCAAAATAATTAATTAAGCCCAAGTGGGATCTAGAACCCAGAGTTAGCACTGCATTGCGGTTACTAGCGAAGCGTGTTTATCAACTATGCCATCAGCGTCCATAGTTTTGATTGACCATCTGCACACAATGGATCATGTGGTCAACATCACACAGGCTGCCATTCTTTCCCACTGCTTGTCTGGTACACAAATGAGGCTGGGTGGACCTGAGAGCCGATAAGGTCCAAAAAAAAATCCACTCCCACTGTGGAATTTAACTGGACCACACATGTAAGAAACAAGGGAATTATAACCACTACGCTATCCCAGCTCTCAGTCTACTTTTGTGGTGACCCCTAATCTGGAAAACATTTTCCAGAAATAACAGTTCAGTGCCTGGAATAACAGAAAACCAGACAGATCCCAGTGAACTATGAGGTAAAGAAAAGACATTGCTGAAGGAAATATAACAAGAATACTTCCCTGGAAGCGCAAGGAAAGGAAAAGGGAGGGATACTTAGAAATACATGAAGAAGAGATTTGGAGGTAGACATTAATGATATATACAAAAGAGCTGGATGAAACTGCAAGAAATAGCTAATGGTAGGAAGATTTGGAAAGAGTTGGATGAGGGTCTATGCCCCAATCAGGGCTAAAAAAGCACAAGATAGAGAGCATGGGATAATGCAGTAACTAATCATAGACTCATTTGGAAAGAGTCCACACACCTCATGGTATTACACATCTCACTGAGAGGAGCTTTCTTTCCTTTCTTCTTCTTTCTTTTCGGAAGAGAAAGAAAGAGAACGACTGAAAGGAGCAGTCTCGTGGGTATTAAAATGCTTTGGAAATATGTCCCATAGAAGAATGAGTGCAAACTCACAATTTCTTGCAGTTTGAATAGCAATCTTCAACATAACCTCCTTGAAGGTTGTAGAAGAGTTACCATGGCAAAGTTTCTTTCTGGAGTAGAAGAACGGACAGCTTATTGTACCCACTGCCACTTTAAGAATCAAGTGACATTTTAGGATTTCAAGAAAACAAATCTAGGATTTGTCCTGTTCAAATGTGTCATCACAGAAATATCTGCATGGAATCAAAAGTACATAGTCCAGTTTTTGCACAAGCGGAGGGAACGCACATCTGTACTCTCTCAGGATACTAAACTAACATGGTAGACTGCACAGGGTAAAATAACGCATATCTGTACTCTCTCAGGATAGCAAACCAACATGGTAGACTGCACATGGGAAAATAATGCATATCTGTACTCTCTCAGGATACCAAACAGGGTAGACTGCACAGGAAAAAGGAACACATATCTGTACTCTCTCAGGATAGCAAACCAACATGGTAGACTGCACATGGGAAAATAATGCATATCTGTACTCTCTCAGGATAGCAAACCAACATGGTAGACTGCACAGGAAAAAAGCAATATCTGTACTCTCTCAGGATAGCAAACCAACATGGTAGACTGCACATGGAAAATAATCATATCTGTACTCTCTCAGGATAGCCAACATGGTAGACTGCACAGGGAAAGGAACACTCTGTACTCTCTCAGGATACCAAACATGGTAGACTGCACAGAGAAAAGGAACACATGTCTGTACTCTCTCAGGATACCAAACATGGTGACTGCACAGGGGAAAGAACGCATACGTCTGTACTCTCTCAGGATACCAAACAAATGGTAGACTGCACAAGGAAAAGGAACACAGTCTGTATCTCTCAGGATACCAAACATGGTAGACTGCACAGGAAAGGAACACATGTCTGTATCTCTCAGGATACCAAACATGGTAGACTGCACAGGAAAGGAACGCACGTCTGTACTCTCTCCAGGATACCAAACATGGTAGACTGCACAGGGAAAGACGCACGTCTGTACTCTCTCCG
Source organism: Arion vulgaris (assembly GCA_020796225.1). Taxonomy (NCBI): domain Eukaryota; kingdom Metazoa; phylum Mollusca; class Gastropoda; order Stylommatophora; family Arionidae; genus Arion; species Arion vulgaris. Next base: position 42,430,685 of record CM036754.1, read on the forward strand.
GATACCAACATATTAGGAACAATGACTAAGCTTGAATAAAAAAAATCAGAAAATACACACATAAAAAAACTGATACATAAAGCCAGAATTGCTTTTGCTAATCTAAACTACTTGTGGAGATCTTTCCAGTATAATATCATCATCATCACAAAGCTTGCCCTGGGCAGAACTTTGCCACCATAACAGCCCTTCTGAATTTCTATCTCTCATAGGCCAGATCCTGGGCATGCAGATGTTTGTGGTAATGAGAGAGCGGGAGTTGAAGATGGATAAGGGCGATGTTCTTCAGTCTCTTCGTGACTGTCTGTTGTATGAGGACACTAAAATAGATGTTGAATCAATTCAGCGATTTAAGCAGTTTGGAGTTATTCATTGTACAAGTAGAACTGGATTCTTAGGGGCAGAGTGAGGAGTGTGTTTAGTCAGCGAACCATTAGTATGCATACTCTTTGATATCTGTTGGGGGAGATTGAGCACCTATGGGTCTGCCCGGGGTGCAATGACGTCAGTTTAGTAACCAATAACTAATAGGCCAGATGTCCTCGCCTCTGAAGTCATGAATTACCATGAATTACATCCTGAATCTATGAACTTCTCTATTAGTTAGTTAGTTTGTTCCTTTCGTGCCAAAGGCGGCACATAGGGCAGAGGTTTTAGATCTCCATGTGATGCGGTTCGTTGCTAGCAGTTGGAGATCTTGTATGGTTTTACATCCCAATAGTTTACTTTCTTGTTGGATGGTTCTTCAAGAGTGGTCTTAGGTCTTCCACGTTTTTTCCCAACTGGTGACCACATAAGGACTTGTCGATTTAGTCTCTTTTCGTCTGATCTAAGAACATGACCTAAATATTTCCTCCTTCGTTTTCTTATAATATTTGATACGGGTTGTTGGTGTGTTCTATCTCTCACTGTGTTGTTAGAAAGAAATCACTCCATTTTACTTTTAATAATTTTCGTAGACATTTATTCTCAAAGCTGTCCAGTTTCTTATCAATTTTCTTTGTTGATTTCCAACTTTCACAACCGTAGGTCAGTACAGGAATCACACATGACCTCAATAATTTAACTTTTGTGCATATACTAAGGTCTTGAGATTGCCAGATATTCGCTAATTTAGTGAAGGCACTAGCTGCTATAGCAATATGAGTTTATTTCTTTCATCGTGTCTCCGTTGTTTGACACTTTACTACCCAAATATGTAAAATGGTCAACTTTCTCCAGTGTTTGGCCATTTATTAAGATGTCTGTTGAGTTTGTGAGGTCCATAATTTTGGTCTTGGCAGAATTAATCTGGAGACCAACCTGTTCTGCAAGTGTGCAAAGATTGCTCGTTAGTTTGTGTAGAACTTCTCTATGGTCTTCCTCTTTTTTTTTGCCGGATGCCTCCTTCCATGATGGTCTTCTCCAACCCTTTATGTCTCTTTATAAGACTACTCTCTGGAAGCATTCATCAGTTATCCATATCGGCTCCGATCTCCTTTGCAATATCTCCCCAACATGATGTACAATTATCATCCAACAGTACACCACAACGAGCACTATTATTCAGATACAATGGTTTCACGACCAAAGGATGACCATGGAAATGATGGACCTCAGAAATATCAGAGGTGATAGGAAACACCACATTCGAGACACACTCAAGGACACTTGCTAGAACTCTTTGCATACCTTGAACACTGAAAGGCTTGACAGAAATAGACACTATATAGAAACTAGTGACTTACCCCAATCTTGAAATATCCAGCAATTCCAGTAGAGACTAAAAGACAGATTGTAAATGCAATCTTCATACCACCACTGTGCTACCAGTGCCAAACTTAGGCACTGACAAAAGAACAAGAAGGGAAATTACCAACTGTGAAATGAGATACTTGAGGAAAGCAGTAAATAAAACAAGAAGAGACCACATAAGAAATGAGAAAATTAGAAGAATAGTCGGACCAACACCTGTTGTTAGACATTGAAAAACAGAGACTCAAATGATTTGGCCACTTGGTGAGAATTAACTCGAATACACCAGTTGCAAGAGCATACAACCTGAAAATGAAATCATAAAGTGGAAGGGGCAGACCAAGAAAAGATGGATTGATGGAGTTACAGACATCTTAAAACGCCACAATACCACAGCATATCAAGCGACAAGCGTGCACTCTCAGAAACCGATCATCAGTTAAACCTGCTACGCCTAACGGCAAAAATACACAGAAGGACAACAGAAAAAAAACAAAGAAAGAAGAATGAGTTGGTCATACCCAGAATTAAATATTGTATGTTTAGTCTGATCATATGTTATTTGAAATACCTCAACTCTTAGTGGACCAGGGCAAAAACCATGTTTTTTTACAAGCCATTTTTTAAATCATACATTTGTAAACAGACAGCTGTTATTAGTTTTGTCTTAACACTTATATCTTTTACATATAGAACATCTACTATATTTCAAAGTGTTTAGCATTGAGTTCTTTATTTTCATTTGTGAAATATTTCTGAATATGAAAAGCAAAACAAAAATGATCTTTAGTAAGAAGGGAAAACAAATTAATAAAAGGAGAACAAAATTGTCACTTGCCACTCAATTTAAATATATCCTATACATTTGCAAGCAAATAAAATGTCTTTCTGTTCATACTACATTCATATTTACAACATCCATGCAAAATTCATCAATTTTAATGAATAAATAACACAATTTTAGTTTTTATATCAGAAGAAACAGCCATTATTTTAAGTTGAAATTATGAGTAAAATAAAAAAGCTGTTGAATTTGTTGCCGGTTTTATCCTAATTTACTTTACTAAAATTAAAAAACAGCTATGTACACATGTGAAGCCAGAAATTATGAAGACCTAAGGTTAAATTAATAATGGTGAACTGGAATATAAATCTACTACAATTGTTTAACTCTTAAGAGTAAAACCCATCCTGTAGTGTGGTGCCTGTGACCACGGACAACATGGAGCGCATGATGGAAGAGGAACTGGACACCGCATCTCTGACGTGGGGATCTGCGCTGAAGGTTGCACAGGACAGAGACATAAATGTCTTCTCTAAGCCATGTAAACCAGGCATAGGGTTAAGTAGAGTAGCCTGTAGAAAGGTGCCCAATACAAAGTCCACCAAGAGTTAAAGAAAATGTAACCATCCAGATGAATTTTTTACGCTGGCTGACGTTACAATCCCTGTGTGGTTTCCGGAGTAGCAAAGAATAGAACCAGTGTCTCCTGTCACATATTGGAAAATACAAATAAGAGAGGTTGATTGTGATGCCAAGGACCCAACATTGGCAGCTCAAAATGATAGGAGTAAGCTGAAAAACCACTATAAGGACAGAATTCATAAAATTCCATTGGGGACCCTTGCCAGTGCTACAGAGTTTATGCTAAGAATGAGATCTTTCTGTGTAAGAAATACATCAGAGTACACATGTTTTTCACCAAAGTGCAATAATGATGGTCCTATCAATAAATTTGTTCCCCTTTCTATTTACTATGAATATCCCCAACCAGTATTATCAGGCAATCACTATCATGGCAACCTCCAAGCAACGACAGTAGTAGGTCGGTCTAAGGACATGCAGAGAACCAGTTTATTTTTCTGCCAGGTTATGCAGGGCAAGTGTAATCGGAAATGAACACTCCGATAGGCTTGCAGGCATAGCTGCTGTAAAGAGCGGGTGAGCAATGGACCAGGCTGATATTCTAAATTCCATAAAGGAAAGAGAACATGTAAATGATTCAAGTAATAGTGGTGAATCTACAATACTAATCAGACTGCAAGAATTCCAAGTCAAATGGGGTGTAGCTAGAAAAGAGCACTATACTGGTGAAAAGAATAATAATAAACCAACAAAGAACTGGTGTCATTAGTCGTCATACGCTGAGAGATATACTGAGCATTAGATCAGAACATTTATGGACTAATTGGTTTGAGGTGCAGTGATGATGATTCAGCGACTAAACTAAAGAAAAAAAAATGCTTACAAAGAGTGTTGCTTCCCATTTCTGAGAGAGGAAGAGTCCATTTTTCTAATATATCAATTAACATTGAGCACTCATTTTTTAGATCTGTATATAAATACAGAAAATTATTGAAAATTTGTCTTCTACTGTTTCATAAAATCAACATCATGCATGCAAGGTGTCCCATAGGTGTCTCGTACCTTACAGAAGCTGAAACTATCCCCATCTGAGCGCTTATACAGTAATTCTGGACATGATTCAGTCAAACTTGACTGTACAAGGAAACAAACATATCTCCCTGGTGTCCAACTCTTAACTGACTGTAAATGATCCATTTGTTTGTTTGCAATCATCTTCTCAACTAGTTTAATCACTCTTTGTGACATGTTTGGTATTTGTCAAGAATGATGAAATGCTGCACTTCGGTTCATAGGGCCCCTATTCGTATAGTATAGGACAGGTGCATCCAAAATTTTCGGTCTAGTAAATGAACTAAGTTAAAACCCTTTAAAAAATACAGTTTCAGTTTGGAATATCTTCATTGCATTCCGGACATGTCCATAGGTACTCCGATCTTCTTCACAATATCTCCAGCAGCATCCAGTGACTGACTATACCAGTTTGATGCTGATTGATGAACCTACATTTGTTGCCCTGCTCTTTTCTGGCCACTCAAATCTTTAATCCAAGATCTTGCAATCTAGCTGTTGAGGTTAATTGGTTTAGATGAAAGTCTTCTTTGCGGCCACACCCTAAGAGGGCATTCATAGTGTCAGTTCTACCCATTGGCTGACCCCCCTCCCACTGGGACAGGCTTATGAAATAAGCGCACCAGCAAAAGCACTATGTTCTCATTTCTTCTTCTTATTTGTGTCATTCTTATCAACCAAGTTAATAACTCTTTGTGTACATCTGAAGTAGGAGAAGGCCTGCCTGTATTGTGAGGGACACCAATAAAAATGACAGTAGGCCTTCACACAAAAATCAGAAGCGCCATACAAGGTGTCCTGACTATGACTGAATTCATAGCGGGCGAACACAAGAAGCAGAACCACTTTTTGTGATCTGTGCGGTTTGCAGCGAGAGCATGTGAGCATTGCACCCATAACGTAAAAAAAAGAGAGCTGCAGTAGCGTAGTTGTTTAGTGAACTTGCATTTGAGACGCATGGTCCTGGTTTAATTCCACAGTAGTCGTGGAATATTTTTCCAACTGCAACGGCTCTCAGGTCAACCCAGCCACAACTGGGTATCAGAAAAAGCACTGGGAAGTAAAGGCAGCAGACATGATATTGACCACATCACCCATCATGTGAAAAATATGGGACTAACACTGTATTACTCAATATACCCGAGGTATAAAAAGGGTTCTTAATAGCGGAAATACATTGTACCCCAATTCATAGGCACCTACAGCAGCTAATTCTCGTTTCATTACAGTACTGATCTTCAGGTTCATTCTTTACAACCAATTTTAATCACTCTTTGTGATATGTTTGATCTTTGCCAAGAACGTGTATCGTTGCACATTGGTTTAGTAGGCCCCTAAACGCATAGACTTCTACACGTTTAGGACATGTGCATCCGATTTCAGCCAAACCTCCTTAGTCACCTCTTATGACATTCATGACAGGTAACAGTGGTTCTATTCTTTACACCCCAAATTTGGGCCCGGTAACCACCCGGGCGATAGTACTGATACTACTCATGATGATGATACAGGCAGAAACGACAACTGATACTACATTCTCAACATCTCAGAATTATCCGAGAGCAACGATGAACGTCAACAGAATGTGCTGTAAAATAACAAACAAGAACGGAACAAAAAAAAGTAGCAAGGATTATATTTAAATTTCAAAATATAATGATACAAATATTTATGAGAGATTGAAGTCTCTAACTGCAAATGTCCAGCCTTGATGTAACAATGTATGTAACGCAACAGTCATTAACCGACGGTCTGGTTATCTTCATATACCAAACCCACCACATATATAATATTTATAAAAAAATGATTTTGATTGACTTTTCAAACAGTTGACAGCAGAAATGAATGTATATTTTGTGAATACATTTACGACAGATATGCAAATTAGCTTTGATTACTGTCATACAGTCTCGACAAGAGAGCCAAAACTGCTTCCGCGCTTTTCACAACCTTATCATAGACGTCTGCTCCTTGTGATCGAATAAACGGTCCCACTCCGTCACCTATTCTCTGAACCGTTCCAGAAGTACTGGAAGCGTGGGATGTGGAAGGTCGCATGTTAACAGAGCTTGAGACTGTAGTTTGATCTGCAGATAAATTCTCAAAGGAATTAACACCGTCTTCAGACTGTCCTTCAGTACTTGAAGATACTTCTGCGTTATTGAAATGTAATATTGTTGGATCTGTGTCTTTGGTCCCAGTTTCACTGCCCGAGTTATCCTGGGTAGTGTTGTCATCCTGATCTATTGATGATGATGTACATGGTTGAGGCGAGACAGGTTGTCCAGCTGCGACAATTCTACTCCTGGTCGGGCTAACTAGAGTTTTTGATGACGATGATGGTGGGGATGATGATGACAGCACAGATGATGATGATGATGGTAAAGCAGTTATATCTGAAGTTGACTGGATCTGAGATTCATGTATCTCATCTGTACTGCTGCCTTGTTCTTTAGGTTGTTCTTCTGAGAGTCTGTCCCCAAATGAAGCATCCCCTATAGTCCTATCTGTAGTTAGTGAACAGATAAATTCCTTATCGACTGCTGTTGAAGAATCCACAAGATTTTCTTCTATTTCTTCACTTCTGCGAGCTTTCTTTATAGGGATATCTGAAAATTAGAATTTGTAACATATGATTAAACAAGACAGCAAGTTAAATAGATCTAAAACATATGGATTAAAACTTGTACAAGACAACATATTAAACAGATCTTCTTCAAACGCTCAATATCAACCCCTTGTTACACCTCTTTTGTGATTGGGATGTTTTCTGAGCCTAAGAGCAAAAGTATGTTGTGCCAGTTATACGCTACAAGTAGGCCAGCACGTCCGATTTCTGTTACTTTTATTTACTAGGTAGCTTCCTAGGCACCTATCTCAGTTGCCTCTTACGGCATGCCTTGTAGGTTGCAGTGTTACTATTCTTTGCTCCCTTGAGAGCCCCAGCAACACACGGGTGAAACATCTGCGTTCTCACTAGATTGGGATTTTGAATTCTCTAATAAAGGCAGCCTTCTGCCTCAGATTATCAGCCACGCCGCACAGTTTATCTTGGACGCTAGTGTAAGTGGGTCACCTCTTTCTTCTCAAGTCTGCATACTGGGGGCAGTTCGTAGGATATAATTCCTATGATTTCTGCTTCCCCGTTTGTGCCAACCTCTTTCCGCAGTGAGTTTTGGCCACCCTCGTGATGATAGGTCTGACATTCTTACTGTGTGGCTAAATCTCTGAGGCAGATTGGCGACTGTAGAATCCGTCATCCCATTCCTCATTGTGAGAGGGTCGTTGCACCATGTTATGCGCCTTACGGCCTGGTGCATCCATTTTCTGCAAGCATTTGTTTGGATTAGCATCCCTAGCGGACACATGCATCCGATTTCAGCCAAACCTCCTTAGTCGTCTCTTACGACATGTGTGGCAGGTAACAGTGGTTCTATTCTTTAAACCCCAAATTTAGACCCCGGTAACCACTAGTGCGAAACAGATCTAAAAATATGAGTAGAACTCGTACATTTTTACAACATACCAAATGTGAACAAAAACCGAGTAATACATTTGACATGTTTGCCCTTACTATTCAATCGGTCCCTTTCATTGTTTACTTCTCCTCTCTATTGTCTACTAGTTACTTCTACTTTTCACTTTCTCCCTATACTATTTACAAACTGCCTATACTTTTCTCCTCTACGTTAACAAGATACACATTATGTTAACATAAGTAAATAACCAAGTCCTAATGCATGACAACATTATAAAGCATATGTGACAACCAAAAATGTCTGTAAAAATCATACTCTCTTCATCTTTAAACTGCCAACGGAGCATAGTTCTTCAACAAACTTCTCCACAGCTCTTCCTCTCTCTTTCCATCCAATTTTTCCATGTTTTATCTATCCTTTAATATCAGTCTCCAGCTCTCTTCTCCAAGTATAGGCCTTCCTCTACTCCTTTTTCCCTGCTGGTTCCAAAACAGTGCCTGTCTTGCACTGCTTCCGGTCAGTCTCAATGTCGCCCGAGTGGTTACCAGGGCCCAAATTTGGGATGTAAAGAATAGAACCACTGTTACCTGCCATGCATGTCGTAGAGGCGACTAAGGAGGTTTGGCTGAAATCGGATGCATGTATCCTAAACGCGTAGAAGTCTATGCGTTTAGGGGCCTACTAAACCAATGTGCAATGTATACATGTTCTTGGCAAAGATCAAACATATCACAAAAAGTGATTAAAATTGGTCGTAAAAAACGAACGCAAAGAAGATGAAGAAGTCTCAATGTGTGTCCTATCCATCGCCAGTGTCTCTTCCTTAGCTCTTTCTCCACTGGTATCTGCTGAATTCTTTCTTGGAGTTCCTCGTTCGTAATCTTATCATACCATCTCAGCCCTTCTATTCTACGTAAACATCCATTTATGAAGGTCTTAGTTTTTTGGTGGTTTCTTTTGTTGTCCTCCATGTTTCTGAGCCATAGAGCAACACTGACTTCACATTTGATCAAAAATCATACACTTGTCTGTAACAATCATACATATGATTAAAACAATCACACATCTGCCTGTAAACAATCATACATTTTCTCAATCCTATTATTAATGTCTTTAATCTGACCTGTTATCTCTGGACTCAACGATTTTCGTCTTCGAATAACAAGACTAGCCTTCTCCTCCTCACTCTGTTGTACAGCTGGCTCAGTAACCTCAGATGTATCTTCCATCTTTTCCTGCTTCTGCCTTTTCTCTGCTTCTTCAACCTTCTTCCTTTCCTCTCTCTCCCTCCTGGCAGCCTCAGCATCAGATCTGGCTTGGGCGGCGGCTTGCATATCCGCACGCTGCTGTTGGTGCAACCGGTAAGTTCTCACAATAGATTTGAGCGCACGATGAAGTAGCTGACTAGGATGCTGTTCTGGGTGGACTGTCAATATCAACTGAATGGCTCGCAGTTCCTGCACAATGAATGTTGATTAGCATTACACAAGAAACAAACTTTTGCCAAATAGAATTGAGAAACAAAACATTTACCACCAAAAAAAAGAAAATTAACTGGAATAGATGTATCTTGTGTTCATGGTTTCTCTCTAGATTCTCATCTTCTTTAACGAGCATGATACAGATGTTCAAGACTGGTTATGTGCGAAGACAATAGATCCATCCAGACTCTCATTATCTTTGTCCCAGGCCATGCTGGGGCGAAGAGAGTGGATGCACTGGTAGGTAATGCTACAATCGAGAATGGGCCTTTTATGGACAAAATCGACATCATCAATGCTCTAAGAGAGAACATATGATCTAAGAATATTCTATATCTTGTTTGCGCAAATTAGGCAGACCAATCGGTGCGGCAAGACAGGAAAACCAAGAGAGAAACTCCAGCAGATAAATCAGCTAGCACAGTACAGGAATTATTAGTCTAAACACACTAAAAGACACGTTTAGTGGGAAACCAGAGACATTTTGTACATGTCCAATATGCAATGAAGATAATCCTTAAATAAACACAAGTTGAGCTATTGTTTTGGTTTTTAAAAAATAAGATTTGATGCCACATACTTTTGTAGATAGATGCCACATACTTTTGTAGATAAATGCCATGTACTTTGTCGATAATCGTACTTGCGATAAATGCCACATACTTTTTGTAGATAAATGCCACATACTTTTGTCGATAAATGTCACGTACTATTGTAGATAAATGTCATGTAATTTTGTAGATAAATGCCACATACCTTGGTAGATAAATGCCACATACTTTTGCCGATAAATGTCATGTACTACGGTAGATAAATGTCACATACTTTTGTAGATAAATGTCACATACTTTTGTAGATAAATGTTGCATACTTTTGTAGATAAATGACACATACTTTTATTGATAAATGTCACATACTATTGTAGATAAATGTCATGTACTTTTATCACTAGCAAATGGAATGTGACAGAATACATTACAATTACTAAAATTAATAACATACATATGGATGGGAAGAAAATACCTAGGACTAACACCATGAAGTATCTAAGAGTACAATTTGACAGAAGTCTAAACTATAAAGCACACGTGGACACCATGATCACCAAGGCCAGAAAGGGACTAGCGGCCATGAGGTTCACATCGGAGGAAGATGCCGTTGTCTTCACTGATGGTTCTGTTATTCGGCACAGTCGGAGTGCGTGGGCCTTCACGGCTAGAGCGAAAGGAAAAGTCATCAAAGAGGCAAGTGACGCATATACGACAACAACCAGCAGCATGACTATGGAGGTCATAGCGGTGACAAAATCCCTGGAGTGGCTACAGACGCATACATTCACTCACGCATGCATGCTCAGTGACTCTATGAGCACAATACAGAAGATCAAGGCTGGTTATGTACGAAGGCAGTGGATGCAATTAATACAAAACTCGACAATCCAGATAATTACTTTCATCTTTGTCCCAGGTCAAGCTGAGGTAAAGGCAATAAGAGAGCAGATGCACTGGCGGGCAATGCTACGATTGAGAATGGGTATTCTATGGACACAAGCAACATCATCAACGCTCTCAGAGACAACACACGCTCTGAAGATTTCAACGATGAATATAAAGGGTATTCTCTATCTCGGCTGCGCAAGTTGTGGATACCAAAAGGTGCGGCAAGATGGGAAAACCACGAGATAAAACCCAGTAGATACATCAATCACACAGAACGGGAGTTGTTAGCCTAAACAAAACTGAGATATATGCTTGGGAGGAGATCGGAGCAATTATGGACATGTCCGATGAAGATGATCCTCAAAAGAACAATGAAATTAATAACATAAATTTACAGCTAATGTGACAATGAAATAAATCATGGTGCAGTCCACAGCACGTCCAAACAGAGTAGACCAACGAGCGCAGGCTGTGGCATATGGTATTTTATGTATTGTCTTCTTCTTCAAATGCTCAACACTGACAACCACTCTTTGTGATTTGTATGTGATCTGCGCCTAAGAGCGATTGTACATTGTGCCAGTTAGGCGCCTACAAGTAGGTCAGCACATCCGATTTCTGCGACGCTTTTTATTTACTAGGTAGCTTCCCTAGGCCCTACCTCAGTCACCTCTTACGACATGCTTTGTAGGTCACAGTGTTACTATTCTTTACTCCCCTTGAGAGTCCTGACAAAAACATGGGCGGTTAATGTAGTGAACCAAAAGTGGAAAAAAAAACACATTGGTTACTGAACTGACGTCGCAGTACTCCGGGCAGACCCATAGATGCTCAGTCTCCCCCAAAAGATGTCAAAGGGTGTGCATACTGATGGTTCCTGTGGCTCGCTGGTTAAACACACTCCTCTCTCAAGAAAATAATTAATATTAGAACAAAATGTGTGCAAAAGATGAAAGTTCTGTAAAAAAAAAAAAAGTTTTTAATGGCACATGCTTCCGATGAAGCCGAGTATCAAGGTTACTTACCCCAAGAAGTCTGTTCAGTACTGGTACAGCATCTTTCTCCACCTCATTTCTTCTCAAAGAGTCAGTCTCTGCCAGGATTGATGCCACCAAGTTCATTATGATATTCTGTCCTCCATCAGTGATTACATGTTCATGGACCTATTGAACACAAGAGTGTGAATACTTTCACTCAATCATACGTACACACTAGTACATATAGATATTCAAACAATAGAAACTATAGAACAATTCTCATATGACTCAACAAAGTGGAACAGAGGCTGATATTACATATAAGGAATAGAGAATCATCTTCTACCAAGATGAAGCTAAAATCTGGAAACTGAGGATCTATAGCAAAGAAACCAAAATTAAACTATCTTTAAGAAAGGGTCTAAAGGACAAGGATTTACTTCATTGCACTGAGATTCCCCTTATAGCTCAGTCCCTGTTGGCAGAAATGGCAAGACAGCTGCAGAGTGTGTTGCAAGCACACCCCATAGCTCTAGCAATAATCCTAGGGATCTCATGAAAATACTGCATGTGACTCGGTGCAGATTTGAACACACAACCTTCAGGCAAACATCTTAACCACTTCGTCATAGAGACCCACAAACTCTATAAAAGTATCAAAGTCCTGCTGTATAGATCAGAGTGTTCAAGATTGACAATATAATATGAAGAGAGACTGTCTGCCTTCAATCACTCATGAACGCAGAAAATCATGAAAATATTCTGGCCAGAAAGAATAGATTTACCCAAACACCTCAACAAAGAACAAATGAATAACATAAAAAAAACCAGATGGGAGATTGCTTAGTCATATTATGCAAATGAACACAGCTATATCAGTGAAAATAGTCCTCACATGGACATCATAAGGGAGAAGAATGAGAGGAAGACTAAGAACAACATAGAGATGAAGGATGGAAGGACAACTATCTGCAGTATCTGTAAACGTGGAATACTGAAATGAAAGTAACAAGAGAGCATGGAAAGCCTTTACTGAAGCCTCATGTACCCCCAGGCATGAAAAGGATCAGTAGGTTAGTAACTAAATACATACACACATTTAAATAGAATGAAAATATCTGATAGGAATAGCTTGATATGTTTATATATATATATAACATATCAAGCTATTATCAGATATATATATATATATATATATATATATATATATATATATATATATATATATATATATAACATATACATATACATATATATATATATATATATATATATATATATATATATATATATATATATATATATATATATATATATATATATATATATATATATTGGTTATTGAACTGACGTCACAGCACTCCAGGCAGTCTACCCTATTGGAGGTATTGAAGGGTATGCATACTGATTGTTCCTGCATCTCGCTGGTTAAACACACTCCTACCTTTGCCCCTCAAGCATCCAGCTCTACTTGTCATCATCAAATAGCTTGTGCTGAGCAGAAATTTGTCACCTTAACAGTCCTCCGAATTTCTCTCTCTCATAGGCCAGATGTCCCGCCTCTGCAGCCGCCATGCTCAAACCATCAGTTACATCATGAAACCCTGTGGTCCTCCTCTTCCACGATGGTTCTCCCCATTGGAGTTCCCTCTGGATAGATATATCCGTTCACCCCTCTGTTCATGACACACGGAGGACCCTTCTGCAACACAGTCTACTTGTACAAAGTGTAATTCCAAGCTCCTTAAATAGCTAGATTGATTCAACGCCAATTCTAGTGTCCTAATCCAACAGTAGATCGCCAGGAGACCAAAGAATAAAAAATATTATTTTAATGTTTATATTTAGTCATGGCAGAGATCTCTGATGCCATGTAGTTTTTCAGTGTAGTGTTGTAGAGCCAGCATCCATTTCTAGGGAGGTCAGTCTGGCAGGACATGTTCTGTGGTTTGATCAAAGATGCCACAGGGACACAGTGGAGATGGAGACAATTATAGCGTATGCAAGTGTTTCTTGAGTCTGTTATGCCCTGTTCTGAGATGGAAGATGATGGTCTGTCCTTGTCTGTCGAGTGTGTGATAGTCGTAACTGGATAGCTTGTGTTTGTTTTTTTTAATGCTTGTGATTTCATTATCTATTTGTTCATATTCTCCTCCCTTCTTTGCAAGTTTGTCCGTCTTCTCATTACCTGGTACTCTACAGCGTGATGGTACCCACTGAAGTCTAACTTTCTTGTTGACAGAAACCTTACTGAGCTCACTTCTCAGGGATAGAAGTTTACTCTAGAGGACTTCCAAACCGATAGTGCATCTATGAAAAAGATCACTTGTAGATAAGCAGAGTTAGTGCTACTGATCATGATTGCAGACTGTAGAGTAGTGTTTGAACCTCTACTGTGTAATTTGAACAGAATTTACTATAGTAATGAACTTTTAAAGACTTACCTTAGGGAAGAAATTCCTGAAGAACTGATAAATATGATCATTGTTGAGAGATCGTCTCTCATCCATCAGAACTGTTTCAATATAATCAATGAAAGAGTTGCACTTGCACAAAGTATTCACTAAAGCATGGTCTGGATCTGCAGTCTGTGAATAGTAAAAATCTAGTTTACAAAACCAAACAGGATTCAGGGTCTATGTATAGATGTATTGGTATCACTCAGCAGGAAGCAAAGGTTATATAAAAGTATGGGAAGGATTAGTGTAATGCATAAAAGAACAACAGATAAAATGGTTTGGACATCTGACAAGAATGCCCTGGTATCGCCTACCACAGAGAACCACGCTGAAAAAGTATAATGAGTGAAGAGCAAGAGGAAGACCACACAAAATATGGAGCGACGGCACCAAGAACAGCCTTAAGAAAATGAATAGCAGCTTACAAAGTGCATTAGAACACCTACACACAAGATCTCTACACCCCCATACCTCTATAAAGATGTAAATGGTGGAGAGAAAGCAGTAATGATGAAACAAACATGGATGGGTTTACATAAAAGAATTGATTGTTTCTGAGATAAACACAAATAAATGATTACCTGAGAAGTCTCCATAATCTCATTCCACAATTTAGCAAAATATGGTGAATGTACGTACACCTTCATATGCAACCATGGCATCTGTCAGACAATGAAAACAATATATATGTAATATTTCAATACAAACCACATTTATATATTATCTTAACTCTTTTTTCCGTTCAAGTTTACGATTTTATACATCAGGATGGGTTCTATGTAGTCTTGATAAATGTTCTTCCTTACTTCAAATTAGAATTGGTTATATGGAGCACTGAAGAAATCTTTTACTTTTTCTATATTAGTACTTGGAGTAGTGGTATCCCCTATCAAAGGAAATGTAAGGTGCCTCCTTCCCTCCGCTAGCCTACAGGACACCCTTGGGCAAGATGGGAGTGCTATTCGCCTGTATGTTGCCGGGGTTCGCAAGGGGAGCAATGAATAGTAACACTGTGACCTACAAGGCATGTCGTAAGAGACGACTGAGGTAGGGGCCTAGGAAGCTACCCTAGTAAATAAAAAGCGTTGCAGAAACCGGATGTGCTGGACTACTTTTAGGCGCATAACTGGCACACTGTACAATCGCTCTTATGATTGGATCACGTACAAATCACAAAGAGTGGGTAACCAGTGGTCGATATGGAGCGTTCAAAGAAGAAGTGCTATTATTTTTAATGATATGGGTTCGAATCTGGACTCCATTGTTTGGTTTACCAGTGCATTTTCTCCAGAGATTCCTAGGATTGTTGCTGGAACTATAGTTTGTGCTATGTGCAATACTCTAGCAGGTAGCATGCCATTTATGCAGAGAGAGGCTAAGCCATGTGGAGAAACCTAGTGCGATGAAGTCAATCATCCTGCCTTTAAACAATTTAAAAAAACCATAATTGTGAATTGAGCTGATGTGCTGTATTTTGTAGTTAAACTGCTACATTTACAAATTTTGAACCAGCTTATCCAATTTCAGCATTAGGGGCATTAGCTAAGACTGATTGATTTAATCGATGAGTAACCATGTGTGCTACATTCTCTTTCTTACACAGGAAGATCTCACCAGCAGAACATGAACTCTGTAGCACCGCGAGGATCCCAATGTAATTTTGAAGAGGGTGAAGATATTTTTGTAGGAATTATATTTTTTTCTTTTTAATGAATTTGGCCAGTGCAGCGGCTTTCCGGTCTGCTCTTCTCAATTTTGAACTGCCAAGGGTTCTTTTACATGCTCAAATTGAACACGGGACCTACATTTTATCATCCATCTCCGATAGGAGTAGGAACTCGATCTTCCCTACACTGAGATCAGGGATCTCTGGAAAAATATCTCGGTTTGATGTACTTTTTAAAATGACACAAGGCACTGTCTAATTCAGTATCATCATCAACAAGTAGCTTGTCACTTCCGGAATTTGGCTACCATGACAGCAGTCCTGAACAACTCTATTCTGTTAAGTTGACCAGCATCTAAAGCAATAATTCTCAGATCATCAATGACATCATGCACCCATCATCTTCTAGGTCTTCCTCTCATTCTTCTTATAGACACCATTTTCTCCAAAATTAACTTCTCTAGGCGCTCATATCGTTTGATGTGTCCTAAATATTTAATTTTCCTTGTTTTTTTATTCAGTATACATTGAAAGATAAAGGCATCTGGAGTTTGAAAAATATTACGTAATGAAAGGGTTAATTAGATGGGAACCCCCAATAAATACAAACTTAAATAACGCTGAAACGTAACAGAATGGAAAGAAATGATTTACATACACAGATTAATAAGGTCAGCATTCAAGATCTTGAGATTAATTGCCATCCTGCACATTTTGTCGATGAGTCGATGATATGGCTCATAGTAGTTACATAAAGCTTTGTCGTAATCCTCATCCATGCCCTGTTAGAGAAATGAACAAAACCATTCTTTTAGCAACAATGCCTATGGTAAAAAGGATACATCAGTTTCAGAACTATCAACAGGAAAAAGAAATGTTATTGTAAGCAAAATTAAATAAACTATTAAAACATAGTTAGTCTTTCCTCTTGGGCCTGTGGGCGCGCATGAGGCAGAGGTCATAGTTCTCCATGTCTCGCGGTTCGTTGCTATCTGTTTTAGGTCTTTAATGTTTACTAGGCCCATCGTTGAGCCTTCTCTGGTGATGGTTCTCGAGAGTCTCTCTTGGTCTTCCTCGTTTTCTTTTTCCCTCTGGTGTCCATATGAGGGATTGGTAAGGAGTCTTCTCTCATCCATTCTAAGTGTGTGGCCGATGTAGTTCCAGCGGCGCTTTCTTATAAAATTTGATACATTTTCTTGCTTGGTCTCTTGTCTTATTTGTGTATTGGGTCTGAAATCTGACCATTTGAGGTTCAATATTCTTCTAAGACATTTATTCTCAAAGTTATCTAATTTTCTTTCTAGAGCTTTTGTTGCTTTCCAACTCTCACATCCATAAGTTAATACTGGAATCACACAAGAGTTAAAGATCTTTAAGATTAAAACACAGGACACTAATAAATGTGTAGCCAATATTTATGTTATAATAGAATTCAAATTTATTATCAACAACAGAACACATCTATTATTTTTAGCTATGTTTTTCATTGATTTTGAATCCTGTCGACTAACGATATCTCTCTTTCTCTGGTCAGTACATGCTAGGCGCTAAGAAAAGCAAACAATTGCACACCATTCTTCTCTGTTATTGGACATTTTCTGTATTGTATTATAACTGTGATTCATTACTTTCAGTTCTTGTTTTACTGTTCTCCATGTTGTTTCACGTATTCCATGTTTTCGCTTACTCTCTGGTGTCCATGTAGTACAGGATTTGTGATAGAGTTAGTCTCCATGTGTATCACATGTCTGGTCCATCTCCAGCCTCGCTTTTGGATGATAGTGTTCATATTCTCTTGCTGACACTGTGCAAACAGTTCTTGGTTACAGATAGTTTTTAGGCAGAACATGCGTAAGATCTTTCGCAGATAAATTGTATAGAAAGCAGTAAGTTTTAACATATTTTGTTTCGTCATTCTCCAGCATTATATTCTGTATAGTAAAGATGATAGTAGGCAGCTGCAGTATATATTAATCTTGGTAGTCTTCGCTGCTGTTTCCGTAGCATAGAAATTGTAACAGGATGGGATTAATCAAAATCTGCATCAATATTCAAGTTTACTCTACATTCTGAGCACTTGGTTAATTTTTTCAGTGTGAGATATTTTAATGTGCAATAAGGGATCAAATAAATGCACTACGGTAACTTCCATTTTTTTACATCCTTTTTAAAATATAAACAAAACAATCTAGTTGCTGGTAAGTGAACTCTATTATAATGAAGTGATGATGACTTCAAATATCTAAATCACAAGAATCATTCACAACATTTCTAGAAGAATTAAAGAGAGCAATAGCAGTCAAACTTGGAGGTGGGGTTCCATGCAGAAACAAAATGTCTGATATTGTGCGAAAAATGCAGGAACATTAAAACACACAAAAAGATGTGTGACTGCAAGACATCATCAATTATATAAAATGTACCCAATGTTTTGTTTGGAGACGTTTATATGGGGGTTGGAGAGGAGAAAAGTAGGGATTGTAGCTTTAAATAAAAGAGATAGTAAATAGAATAAATATAGTAAATAGAATATAGTAAATAGAATAACTATGACACTGACTATGAAATACTATGAGGTTGGAGAGGAGAAAAGTGGGGATTGTAGCTTTAAATAAAAGAGATATAGTAAATAGAATAAATATAGTAAATAGAATAAATAAATAAATATAGTAAATAGAATAAATATAGTAAATAAAATAAATATAAATACAATAAATATAGTAAATAGATAAATATAGTAATAGAATAAATACAATAAATATAGTAAATAGATAAATATAGTAATGAAGAAATACAATAAATATGTAAATAGAATAATATAGTAAATAGAATAAGTACAGTAAATAGAATAAGTACAGTAAATAGAATAAGTACAGTAAATAGAATAAGTACAGTAAATAGAAGAAATATTGTAAATATAAGAAATACAGCAGATTGGAACAAGTTGTCATTCTGCGCCTTAGAACAGGACACAATCGGCTCCCAGCCACATGTATACAAAATTCAAGATTGGCAATTCAGCCATGTGTACATGCACACCAGACTGCAGAGCACATACTCCAAGACTGCCCCGAATATGATACACTGAGGCAAACTCACTGGCCTAATGAAACGTCACTCGATAGAAAACTACACGGACCTCTGTGTGAGCTACAAAAGACAGTGAAGTTCATACAAGAGACAACATTGAATATTTAGACATATTTCAAGCGAACAAAAGAAAGGAAGAAGAAATACAGTAAATAGAAGAAATACATTTACCTTGCTAACTTCCACCTGGCCAGCATGTAAGTACATCTGAAACTGAGGCCTTGATGGTCGTACATCTGCCTTGTTGGGAAGGCCTTGGTAGGATCGGGTTGGGAAGAATGGACCAACAGTCACTGATAAAGAAAGTAAAGAAAAAAAATATTGTAAATCTTGTTTAGACAAACTCACCAATCTCTCAGTACTGAAGACTTCTAACTTCAGAAATACAAGTGTGACTCAAATTTGCTATTACGGTCAAAGTCTGCCATGCCTGAAGTGCAATGAGATTGGTTAAATTAGCCAACAGACTTTCTATGGATATGAAAAACTGTCAACTTCCAGCATTTCTCCTTTCAAACCACTTTTCTGATAGTTATATATATCTAAACAGTTAATGATTGCTTACTGGTTAATACAACCAGTTTTACATAACTCTAGACACACCTACAGGCTCTCAAGGTATATGACAAAGGGAGATGTCAAATGATTCAAAATGTTTACTGTTATACAAACTAAAAATGTTAATCTTGAAGGTGCGATATCTACTTGTGCAAGGTTTAACACTTTACTGACCAAATTCGGTCGTCGAATTTCCGGCTAAAAGTCTTAGAGACCAACTCGAAGATGTCGAATTTCAAACATGTTGAATGCAAACAGACGGCAGTATCGATAACTTTAGCGCTGACGTGTCATCCGGCATTTTATTATTCCAAAATGGCTGCGCCCGTGATATCGAAAGTTAGACCCGTTTAAAGCAATGTTATCGTGAAAAATTCGTTTTTTTGTTACAAGTACACTTCCAGTATTTTTATCATGTCTGATAACATAAACTAGACTTATAACAAAGATTATTCTGACTCTGCCAGCGAATTTTGACACTGTATCAAGTTATACCACACAGTTGAGGATTATCAACGTTACCTGCAAAGACTCCTACAGAGGCACACCGCTACAATATAAACCCCAGTTCATGAAGGAAGCAGATAAGACTATAACTAGAGGTGTAGTTTATTCATTTAACATTCACAAACACTCATTGTGAGATGCCGCATAAACACAATACACTCCAAAGAAAATAAAAATGTTTTCCATTTTATTCAAACTTATGTTTGTTTTTTATGTTGAAATATGTTATCAATCGTTAAACCAGTACTAAAAATTAGCTTGTTTTATTCATTAACAACCATGTTCCAAACATTTTATTGCCTTGAAATTGAACAAACTCACTAAAAACTAGGAAAAGTGGCTGGTTTTAAAACATATTCTATAATTTCTATAAAAAGCCACACAAAATCAAGATGGCCGCCCCATAATTATGCGACTAATTTACATAAAATATTTTTTCGGATGTTACAACCATTCATAATGGTGCTCAGAAAATTTTGAGACTGTATGTCGCTTTTAAAATTTTTTATGAATTTAATTTTAAAAACAGTTATTTTGTAGGAAAACTGCAAACACCCTTGGTAATGGGAGACAGTAATTCTGAATAGCTAATGGATTGATAGTACCTAGTTCAAATTCTCTGGTGGGTAGTTTGGAAGCAAATTTGTACCCATGGATTTTTGCAAACTGTAAAAATAGATCTCACCGTTCAGAAAGCAATGAGAAACTACTGGATGTATAAGTTGTGGCTAGAAAATCAACAACTAGTTTACTGCGGTTGATGACAACATTCTGTAAAGAATGTGTCACAATTTTAGTTCAATAAACTGATACAGAATAGACAAGCAGAATAGCAGAGAACCAATTGTTGACTTACTTGCAGAAGTTGAATTCTGAAAAGCATTGTGGGCATGCAGGAGTGCAGTAGTCAGGAACTGGGTGATGTCCTTCTGGATAACTAAAACCATTTTGTGAAGAACATCTGCATAATAAAGGCATAATTAATTAATCTTATTTGCTTAACCCATTACAAGTAAATTGATTAAATGGATATCATTATTACAATTCAGTGAATCATTCAGTTCTAATAGAGCGTTTCACAAAGTTTTTATGCTGTTTAAATTCAAAATATCTGCAGCTGAGTGACCGTAATTGTTGTAACTTTGCAAATGACCTAATGATCATTATGTCCCAAGGTATGTATTTTTTTTACTCAATAACATATGGTTTTAAATTTTCTTTATTTAAAGTATACAAAAGTGACCATCTCCTAGGTAAACCTTGTAATAAGAGTATCACCCCTTCATATTTGTGAGATGTTTGATTGCACAACTTGACGAATTGAACATGGTTTTCCAATTTTCATCGCGCTATCACGTTTTTTAAAAAGTACATTGATCCTTCTAATGCTTTCAGTTACCGTTTACTGATTGTGTATTTCAGGACACAGGTGTGTCACAATACTTGAGGTATTCTAGATTTGTTATACAATGTGGATGTAAATCAAGTTTCTTACACTGCATACAGTGACAATGAAAATGTAGAAATATTTTGACAGAGAATCTAAGCATGGAAAACTATCGGGGTATCTCAAATTCTGATTAGAGAACAATATAATCTTTGGGTTTCTTCTTTTCAAACATTTTTCAAGGCCAATTTTATCATTCTTTTTGTGATATATAATTGGTCCTTTGACAAACGAGTGATCTACGTCGGGTCGATTGTGCGCCCATGGTGACTAGGCTCGCCCATCCGGTTTCAGTCAGCTTTTGATTTACTAGAGTGAGCTTTCCTAAGTCGATCCTTTCTGTCGACTATGTCGCCCCGGATCTTCGCCTTTTCGATCAGATTTGCCGTATATTTGGGCTTTGTGATCTACGCCAAGACAGTGAGTTACACTGTTATGCCCTTACTGACTGTGAGTCGTTCCGGATTAGGAACATTTCACGGGGCTTATAAGCTTGTCCTCAGACGGTGTCTTACTTGTGTATAAAACACAGTGTAGAGTATCGGCCTTCGCCAATGTTCGGATCCGGACAGCCTGTCAGATCTTTACATTGTCGACCTTACTTACCGTTCACTTTTGAGTTTGTTCCGGAGTAGGAACATTCTCAGCCTCTTATAGATGCGTGTCGGTATGTGGCAATTTGCAGTTAGCCTCGGAAAACACCGGCCTGGACCAAGCACAAATAATGTACAGGGTCGTTTCAATCGGCGCTAGCAACGCAACTGAGATTTTGCGCTCGCCACCCCAGTTCTTCCAGGGATGTTAGTTGTGACTGACTGCAACCATACCTTGCCCGGTTGTCCCAAGGCTGGCAGTTCCGTTAGGCATCACCCACCTCAGTTCTTCCGGGGATGTTAGTAGTTATCGCAACAGTACCTTGCACGGTTTTCCCAGGGAGGGTAGTTTCGTTATGCACTAAAACGCAACTTTATGTTTTGCGCTCGGCAAACCTTGCCCAGTAGATGTATATGCACCAGGCCACCGATGCGGAGTCAGCTGCAATCTTCCCTCATACCGACACGAGGGTACTTTTATTCGTTACGCATCTGATTTATTTATTCTTGCCCCACAGCTGGCAATGTTTGCCCCCTCCTCGGGGCTTCGAGTTTCGCCCTATGTGGGCCCACGTTTTGTCACTGGATGCACCTCTCATTCTTTCCTGTTTACTAATCTCCCCATCGGCAGAGAAACTGGTAATTTGTGGCGGGACTTTTGACTTACACATCGAGCCTGTGTATGGAGTCTCCTGCTCCGGAGATGGCGATTTATGTTCGGCCCTTACTCCGGGGAGTAGGGATTATATCAGAGACGTTTCGCTGCTGTTTCTTTTCGTTCGGGAACTTCAGCTATATTTTGTTGGACGTCGGTCAGGAAATTCGTGCATTTTGATCGTATGGACCTGCATTTCTTTTTCGTACTTACACTGCTACCACTACAGTAGTTCTCCTGATCCCTGCCCCATTAGCCAGACCGGAACCAAAGTCTGTTTCCAGGGTCACCACATGGAGGTAGGGGACAGGATCTTGATTAGTGCAGGCTCACTAATCCTGGCACACCACATCATGCACCTTTGACCCCAGCTTTGGGTTTAAGTAGAGACTATTTTCATCAATTACTCAATGTTAATGGAAGTTTAAGTACAATCAATACTAGGACTCTAGGAAGAAGTAGATAGTTTTATCAGGGATGTCATCAATAGAAAAGAAGAAGACTGTAATCTCCCTTTATCAACTGTGAAATGGAAGAACAGCTGAAATTTCTTCATAACTTGTTACACACCAGCAGAGGTCCACTGATTTAACTTCTTACACACCAGCAGAGGTTCATAGACTAATTTGTTACTTCCTACACACCAGCAGAGGTCCATAGATTAACTTTCTACTTCCTACAAAGCCAGCAGAGGTCCATAGATTAACTTGTTACTTCCTACACACCAGCAGAGGCCCATAGATTAACTTGTTACTTCCTACACACCAGCAGAGGTCCATAGATCAACTTGTTAAGAAGAATATCAACCGGTCTCAACAATATCAAGCAATATCATAAAATCAAATAACTAGTAAAACATGACAAGAGAAATGTGTTATCAAAGATATTTACCTAATGCAATGGATCTCAGGTTATTTGGTACAAATGAATTCAGCAGAGTTAATAACTTCTTGGCCACTTCATTCCTCTCCTTCCACTGACTGATCATACTACGAATCTCCGCTAACAAAATAGATATCAAACATACAAAGACACAATTAGACAGTTGTAGACAAAAGACAACAAATAGGTTGGGGAAAGCAAATTATTTAGCGAACAAAACATCAAATAGATTGGGGGAAGAGAAGAAAGAGTATGCCATTTATAGAACAAAACTTCAAACGTGTGGTGGTGGGGCCGCCACAGAACATCGTTATGAAACAAAGCGTCAAAACATGTTTGAGTGGGGGAAAAGACACAGTAAGCCAGTGATATACTTAGATCAGAGTAGGTCATATTGAGATCATAAAAAGTTATACTTTGATAAGAAAAGAAAATGCAACATTTAGACAAGCATAAAACATCAAGTCTTAATAAACAATATTTTTTTAAAAGGATTATGTCAACATTTTGAATTTGAGCAAACTACACATTTCACAACTAGATAAACACGAACAATGAATTCTTACAAATTAATGACAATAATAATTCCTCTCGTTCCATTATACGTTATATAAGGCCTGCAAGCAATTTCTCCATACCACTCTATCCTGGGCAACTCGCTCAATCTCCTCCATGGAACTGAGACCGATATTTGTTGCCTCTCTAAGTAAAGTTCGTTTTAGGGTTTCCCTAGGGCACCCTTTCTTTCTTGAACCTTTGCCTCCCACTTCAATGCCTGATTTGGTAGTCATCGATAATTTCTTCTCAAAGTATGCTCAACCTATCTCCCTTCTCCCTATTATAACAGTTGTTACTAGTGGTTAACCAGACACTTCTTCTCAAGGTATGTTCAACATATCTCCATCTTCTCCTTCGTATAACAGCTGTTACAAGTGGTTGACCAGACACTTCTGAATTAATACGACATTTCTATATTACTCATCAATTGGGCTCTTTCAGAAAAGTTAAGACAAAAGAACCAACTACTAATATGCCCACCTTTTCTCTCTCCATCTTTAGCAGCAATCAGCAATGAGTTGATAAGCTGAAGTACATCAATGAGATCTGCTGTCATGTGACATGCAGTTGCCTCATGAAACATGGTGTAGATGATGAAAAAGGACTGCAAAAATGTGAAAATAAACCTCAATTAATAATCATTTAATGCTTAACATTTCTTTCTTACAGCTCGAGTTAGTTCGATCAAGTAACCAATCAGATCTGACACTATACAACAGTACAACTGAATAGATGTGGTACTATAAGGTTTGGTTTTATATTTATAATAAAAATTTTATATTTTAAAACTGTCGTTACTGCCTGTAGTACCGCTTTTTAGGGCAGTGTAGGGCAGGTGGGACGAGAACCTGAAGAATTTAATGGCTGCATGGCTAGTGCAGTCGCTGCGAAGCTGTTCAGGTTAGGTTTTTTCATTTATGCCCACAACAGAAAAAAATCCTTGGCCTTACCGTGGATTGAATATAGGTTTCCTGCATAGGAGCCACGCTCCAATCCATTCAGTCAGACCTTATTAATAACAAATCTGCGAAAAATTGGTGTGTTCAAGGGATAAGCACTTGTCTCCAGTCTTATTTAGTTTGTTTATAGTGTACACTTGACTCTCATTTAGTCTGTATATAGTATACCATTGTCTCTCTTATCTACAGGAATCTAGGATGTTGTTTGAACCAAGTGTTTCCTATAATCATAGCATGTGTTTGTTCACTTTATCAAGATGTCACCTCTTTTGTTTATCTCCCAGAACATATCTGACAGTAACAACCCTTTCGACCAATCCCAGCATTGTCTCCAAAGAGCACTGCCATCTCATCATATATTAAATTATACAGCTTATTGTACTTGTTCTTTCATATAGATAAGTCAGTAAAGAACGTGTTTTCATACCATGATGTATGAGAATACAGTGTTAGGGATGTCAAAAACAATTTAACAGACGGCGCGGGATGGGTGATATGGTAAACATCACGCTGACCACCTTTACTTTCCAGTGATTTTTCTGGTACCCAATAGAAGATGGGTGGACCTGAGGTAAGAAAATATATTCTGCTTTACCTGGGGAATATAATACTGGGAGCATATGTCTACGCATTAAGAGTTAACCACTACACATCTTTTATACTCTACATCAATAATTTGTTTAACCACTCATTATCTGTATGTGATTTGCCCCTTAGAACATAAGTCTGAAGTACTAGTTAAGCTCTTATAGACTTGTAGGTTTCTTACAAACTTTATATTCAGGCTCATCTGCCTATGTTTATATACATACAAGTTATTTCATAAATTATCCAACAAATTCCTAACTGTCACATTGTCCCTATGGAATTGAAATTATAAACATACCTGGCTAAGAACTGAAAGTCCATTCTGATACAACAAGGTCATATAATCATCAGGGGTAACCACCAAGATTTTGTAAACTCTGAAAAAGAAGAAGACAAAGAATGTCATTTCAAGCACATGTTGGATGTTTTCTTATGTCTTCTTCATCTTTCAACTCCCAAATGGGCACAGGTCTTCAACAAACTTCTTCCAGCTCTTCCTCTTTCTTGCCATCCCTTTTCAATTCTTTCCATGTTTTACCTATCCTTTTAATATCAGTCTTCAGCTCTCTTCTCCAGGTATGTCTAGGCTTTCCTATGTTCCTCTTTCCCTTTAGGTTTCAAAACAGTGCCCGCCGTGCTATGCTTCCAGCCGGTTTTCTCAATGTGTGTCCTATCCATTGCCAGCGTCTCTTCCTTAGCTCTTTCTCCACTGGTATCTGCTTAGTTCTTTCTCTGAATTCCTTGTTCATTATCATACCATCTCAGTCCCTCATTTTCTTATGTAATTGTTTCATATTTTTTCTTGCAAACATTCTATGGAAGTAGCAAATCCTAACTGCAAGGACACATCAGAACATCTTGAAATGATTCCATTGAGAGACAATGTCATAGACAAATTTACTGAATTCTCTAACAAAACTGACAGCCATCACAATCATACATGATGATATACAGAAAGGTCAGATATTCGACATATGCAGAGCTCATGGGCTTTCACTGCTCAAGTCAGAAAGGATGTTGTGAAGGAAGACAGTGGTGAATTTGCTGTGAATCCACACAATCTCACTACAGAAATCATGGCTGTAACTAAATCAATGGTCTGGCTGTAGTCACAGATTTTTTTTATCCATACGTGTTTTCTCAGTAACTCGATAAGTATGCTCAGAAAGATTGAAACAGGCTGTGCTCTGAGACAATGGTTGGAGTCGATGAGGTCTAGGCTGAGAAAATCAGTTTGTTTTCGTGCCAGGGCATGCAGGGTGTAAGGGAAAATGAATGCGCCGATAGGCTTGCAGGTATGGTTGCTGTAAAAAAAAGTGGACGAGCAATGGACCAGGCTGATGTTATAAATCTCTAATGGAGAGAGAACTTGTAAATGATTCAAGTAATAGTGGTGAATTTACAACACTAACCAAGCTACAAGAATTCCAAGTCAAATGTGGTGTAACTAGAAAAGAGCACTATAATGGTAGCCAAAGAAGAACAGTAAATCAACAAAGAACCGGAGTCATTAGTCGCCATAAACTGAGAGACATACTGTGGAGATTGGAGCACTTATGGACTAATTGGTTCGATAAACAGTGATGATGATCTAACGACTAAACTATAAATAATGATAATAAGTATGATCTTCTGTTGAGAAATCTTTTTTAGCCACCCATCTAAGTGCAAAAACAACATGAAGACTTACGAGCACAATGTTTGCCACATCACCCTTGGATCAAGTCCTTGTGTGCAAAGTATAAGAGTACCCTTGCGGAAGTTTTCCACAGCTACAGTCTCCTCTGGTGAGTGCTCCCTCTTCCTTTCTGCCATCATCTTCATCATACACACCAACTCTTCAGTGGCCTGTAAATAGGATAAGCACACATTTATTTATAGCTTAGAAACACTTATCTAGTTATATAACATTTGCTAAAACCAGTACATTAAATATGCATGGGTAAGCTCTAAACAAAAGTTGGACAGATTAGCGTAATGTATAAGAGATTGCCTATTGACTTGGACACAAGAAGGTTGTGTGTTTAATCCCACACTCAGAGTTCCACACATGAGGAAAGCAATCAGTCCTCCTACCTCCTGCTCACTAGGGTCAAGAAATGTGAAAATACCCGAAGGTCTGAAAATGCTACGGAAATTTTTATTATTTAAAATTTATTATTAAGCTCTAAAAACAGTTTGGAATATGTAACTGATAGAAAAACAAAGATCTGAATACTAATTGCATGCATTTCACGGTGGCAATGTATGGGTGTGAAGCACGGACATTTAACCCTTTCACCCCTTATTTTTGTTTAGCTCTGCACGCATTGATATTCCAATGTATACTGAATTAGGATGGTATTCTGGCTTTGCGTAAAAATAAATCCCACAAGCCAGCATATCGGCTCAGAAAGGCGAAAGTGTTAACACTTTCACTCCGTAATTTTTTTTAAATTCCAGACGCATTTAATTTGCAATATATACAAAATTAGATAGTATACTGGCTTTGCATAATTTAAAACAAAATGTGAGCCAGTATATCAGCTCAGAAGGCTGAAGGGGTTAACAAGGCAGGGAAAAAACATATATGTGCATTTGAATATAAGTGTTAGATAAAAGCCCTCTGTATATCATGGACAGAGAAGACAAACACATCTATAGAGAAGAAACTAAAAAAAAATCAAAGAAAACTGGCTGATGCTACAAATAAGAAAATAGAAGTATTTTTGCCATATAAAAAGTCACCAATAGTCCAAGAAACATCCCTTATCCATCCTAAACTCCCAACAATTAATGTTTTGATGCAGCCCGTTCACTCTCATTGCCCCGAACATCTGCATGTCCATAAAATAGTATAAGTAAAACATCTGCACAAAGCAGCACAATAATCAATGTTGAACTACCTCAGATTTTCACCCCTTCAAACAGACAAAACACTGTTTGAAAAAAATGTGATTTATATATACCAGAATTATAGTTTGTGTTTGAAATGGAAAAAAATGCAAATCGTGGCATATCTTTAATAGGACTCAGCCATCAACCACAGTAAACGAGTCGTTGATTAACATGAAGACATGAAACTATGTAACATTTTGTTGGTGTCATGTTATACATTGATCATATATTATAGTTAAGACACATTCCCCATATCAGCTGCCCAGGCTAGACAACTAGCCGATGACTGAGTTATATGGAAATAAACATTACGCAAAGGTGCAGAATCTTTTGAAAAGAGACTTAGGGATGAGTTGAAAAGCAAGAGAAACAATCACAAACTCAGAAGTAGCCACAGTAAAACATTTGCCAATTGACCTTCTGTAAAGATGAAAAATTCCATACATATTATAGTGTCTGTCATACGCCTGTGTGGTGCGGGCCCATAAGGAAGCAAAGAATAGTACCATCGTAACCTACAAGGCTTGTGAGGCGATTGCTGTAGGACCTACAGAAGCTACCCTAGTAAATAAAAAGCATCACAGAGCTCGAATGTGCTGGCCTACTTGTAGGTATATGACTGGCACAATGTACAATCACTCTTAGGCTCAGATCACATACAAATCACACACATTGGTTAACAAGTGGTCGATATGGAGTGTTTGAAGAAGAAGAATAGTGTCTGTCAAAATTTAGTGAAGACATTTAAATTTGTGATAAAAGTTCAACAATAAAAAAACCGAATAGTCCCTTGCAAGAGTTGGTCGACGACAGTTGCCACACCTCACCTCCTCCACCCAACCCAGCACTCAGAAACAGTTCAAATTATATCTCTATCCGAGTCTACAACTCACCTGCAGGTATTGATGAGGATATGGTAGAATATTCTTGAAAGCCCATTGTAGATTCTGATGGCCAGCCAACTGTCTCATGAAATGGCTAGAGTACTCACAGGCCATCCTGAGTAGCCCATAGTAAGCTGGCAGCATCCCTCGGTTAAACAGGATATTTTGCTCATCCTCATGGTCAGCTCTAAGACACAAATACAAAATCAATATTCATGAAATGACAGTATCACATTTCTCCAATACTGGGATAGTGAGTGGACATTTTTTCAAACTGTAACATCTCTCCGGTAGATCCAGCCTCAATTGGGTACTGTCCCTCAAACATCCAGCTCTGCTTGTGTAGCGTGTAATTCCAAACTACTTCAATTACTGAATAGATTCAATAGCAATGTTAGTATCTTCCTCTAACAAGAATCTTTGAAATTAGTCTGTCTGTTTCCTGCACACTTGGGCTTGTAAATGCTAAATGACAGTCATTTCACAAACTAGTCTGCAAAGGTTATGAAATATTTCATTTCTAAGTTCTCAGATTTCATTTAGGGATTAGCATTTCACAAATGAGGGAGCGAACAGAGTGCCTTTGGAATGAGAGGCGAGCATCTAACCTCTATGTCGCAGAGATATAATAAGCAATATATTATAAAGTCACTGTTGGACAGGAAAATGAAAAAGAATAATAAACCTACAATTTGACTGAAGAAATTTCAAGTCAAGTGGTGCATTAGTAGGTGTAAATACGTAATGTGTTTAACCAGCTTGGTGCAGCAACCACAAGCATGCATACCTTTCAACATCTGCCCCCTCGGGAAGGCTGAGAAAATATGAGTCTGTCAAGTGTGCTACTATAGAAGATAGTATTATCGATAAAGGGAAGACTGCAGTAAAACTATGTATCAATGGCAAAACATGTTAAAAACAAAGTAAAGTACAATATTGTTTTTGTACTTTGTAAAACTACAGTACTTTGTATTTACGGGTTTTGTCCTTGCTACAGCCGATCAAAAACCATTTTTTTTTAAAAAACGAGTTATCTATAGTCTGTAATGTATTTTTGATTTTTTTTATATTTAAAAATGAAGAAATATCAATAATTGTCAAATACTGATGGCTGAATGATGTTTGAGATGTGACTTACAGTATGTAGTTGAGACCAATATTCTTGCATACATGTTGGTTGGAGACCATCTGTTGCAAGTTTTCAGGACAGTCTTGGCTTACATTGTGCCAGAACATCAGGAGTGCCTGTAGATGAGATTAGTTGGATTAATATGGGATAGAAATATAGTCAGGAGTTGACAGGCTAACTTCTAGAGAACAAACATATAGTGTGGTTGTTGGATATGAAATAGTATGTAGTGTGGTGTATAGGTATGTGTGTTTGTGAGATATGAAAAGTATGTAGTGTTGGTGTTGGATATGAAATATTTAGAATAGCACATATATAGGACAGTGTATACCTAAGACAGTACATACCATGGATAGCACATAACATGAATATCACAAACCTTGGATAGCCCATACATATGACTATATATATGTCTTGTGTATGATTTTAATTTGTTTTGTATGTATATATATATTATATATATATATATATATATATATATATATATATATATATATATATATATATATATATATATATATATATATTCATATACAAGACTATATATATATATATATATATATATATATATATATAATATATATTATATATATATATATATATATATATATATATATATATATATATATATATATATATATATATATATAATATACACACATACAAGACATATATATAGAATCATCCATACCTGTTTGTTGTGATTCAGTGGAACTTGTGGTTCAAGCATGAACGGATGAAACAACTGCCACAGGTCCAGAAAGTATGGAGTGAACTGCAAAATGAACATACAAACAATCAAAATAGTTGATTTCTGCTTAGAACATAAGTCTAAGATAACAAATGACATGGCGGTTTGGAGAGAACAGTAATGGAAGGGTGTAGAGGCAGGGGAAGGCTAAGAGGAAGGTGGCAGCAGGATATCAAAGAAATCTTGAACATCAGATTAGAAGAGGTGGGAGAACGTGCTAGAGACAGTATTTCCAGACAGGCTGTTATGAAAGCAAATTTCTGCAAGAGACATGCTACTTGATGATGAACATTACAAGTACAGACGCCCATGTGGTGCCAGGGCCCGCACAGGAAGCAAAGAATAGTACCATTGCAACCTACAAAGCATGTCATAAGAGACTGATGTAGGACCTAGGGAAGCTATCCTAATAAATAAAAAGCATTGCAGAAATCGGATGTGCTGGCCTATTTGTATGTGCATAACTGGCATAACGTACAATCGCTCTTAGGCTCAGATCACATACAAATAAAATAGAATGGTTTACAAGTGGTCGATATGGAGCATTTGAAGAAGTACAGAAACATAGAAATCAATGGGAAGTAGAAATGTTAAAAGAAAATAAACTCTTCAGTGTTGTGGGGTTACAGAAGAGCCAATTAAGCGAACTTACTTCCTCTGGTGTTTGCCAGAGCCCACAAGTGGAGCAAAGAATAGTTAACACTGTGATGGCCTACTTGTAGGCACATAACTCGCACAATGTACAATTGCTCTCAGGCTCAGAAACTGTTCAGGTTATGATTTTTTAAAATTTAAGCCCCCGATAGAAAAGAAATCTCCTTAACTGTACCAGGGATCGAACCTGGGTCTCCCGAATGGGAACTCACTCTCTAATCCATTAGGACAGATGCTCCTCCATAAACTAATTGATATAGCTTATTTCATATTCACAACAGTAGAGTATCAGATCATTCTTACCATTAATTTCTCTCTCCGTGAGTAGAGACAGTAGTTGAGCACAGAGAACAGAGACATCAATTTGGCATGAGAGGGGCCAACCATGTTTGGCTGGTTGCTGTCATAGTGGGCTGTGGATGCAAGACAAATATTGGCACTTGTTCTCACATCTATCTATTTTGCATGTGTTTCATTCCCACAAAATGTATATCAATCTCTTCTTTTACCACTACTAATACCACTACGACTACTGCTAGCACTACTAATACCACTACCACTATTGCTACCACTACTAATACCCCCATTACTACTACTATTAGTACTACCAATACGACTGCAAAAAAAACCATCCTTATAACATGATATACTGAGGAATATGCTGTTAGGCCAGTATTTTTCTTTGACTGATGGCACACGGTGGGTGATTGTCTTTACTTCTCAGTTCTACGATGCATGAGCACTAACCACAGTGCTATCCTGAATCTTTACTATTACTACTAAATCTTTTTGTTCCCAATGGAATATAGGACTGCAACTGTTGCTATCCACCCAACTCTATTCTGGGTCATCTTTTTTAGATGTTCATGATACTCAATCCGAGTCACAGACTTTTATCTATGCATGCTTTCTCGGTGACTCAACGAGTATGCTCAGGAAGATTGCAACAAGCTGGGCTTAAAGACAATCGTAATCCAATCCGGAGTCACATACATTTATCTATGTATGTTTTCTCTGTGACTCAATGAAGATTGAGACGAGCTTGATTCGAAGATGATGGTTGGAGTCTTTGAAGAGATCTAGGCTGACAAAATCAGTTTTATTTTGGTGTCAAGGCATGCGAGATTGGTAATGAACGGGTCGATAGGCTTTGCTACTGTGGACAGCGGACGAGCGATGGACAACGCTGATATTCTGAATGCCCTAAGGGAGGAAGGCATTTATGATTCAATGAATAAGTGTGGAACTAGCAAGTAAACTGGCTTTGCATCAGGTTAAAAAATACCCTGAGCCAGTGTATCAATCAGCACAGAAAAAAGAAAGGGTTAAAGGCAGTGCAAAATATTTTATTTTAAATGATCTATTTCTGACATTCCTTTATGATTATTCAAATTAAACAATTTTTTTGTTGCTATGTATTTTGTAATTGACATAATCATAATTTATTGTTTTATGAGGATGTTGGTTGCAGATGTGTCAAAAATTATCTTGGGAAAACTTCTATACAACAACAAATTGTAGATGAGAAAAATATGAAATAGAATAGGAAACAAAATGATAAAAGAAGATATAGAGTAGACAAGACTTGTACAAAATCTGGATGGAGGGTTAAAGGTCATGTGATGTATATTACCAATGTGAACATGTGCTCGCTTCAATAGCATCAGCATATGTTGATAAATCTGAAAAATACAAAATCTGAATTAGCCAGTTACTGTAGCTGTAAACATTTCCAGAAATAAATGTAAACATTCTCGTAACAAAATGAAAACATTTACATAATAAAGTGTAAACATTTACTTAATAAAATGACACAGATCTGAAGTTAAAGTTTATCAATAATCCTTCCTTTGCACCATATAAACTGATTTTATGAATTTGTTTATATGGAACAGTTGTCCCATTCTTTCATACACAATATATCACTGGCCCATCCACAATATACAACTTGTCCATCCACAATACACCAGTCATCCATCCCCCTCTCAAGATCCACACTGGAAGATTGACACAATCTGGCAGATTTGCTGCTATTGTTTTCATATTATTGTTGGTTTGTGATCCCCAATGGAGTACGGACTTAGAACTTTTTACCCTGTGCCAGAGGCATTTGAGAGAGTACTTTTGGTTTAGCACTTCCTGGAGACATTTTAATAAGGGAATTTTTTGAGATTTCTTTTCTTCTTCTTTGCGTTCACCCGCTGTCAATTCAGACGGAAGTCATGACGTCTGGTATTGCTCTTCTGACTGCGTCTTGCGTGAGGCCTGCTTACCATTTTACTGGTGTCCCTTGCCATGTGGTGGCCTTCGTTGTATTCTAGAGGTAGAATTCTTTTGAAAATATATTCTTTGAAAAATAGCTATCCGGAAAAGAAAAGAATCGAATCTGCTTAAAGATGATTATCTCGCACTCAGCCAGCAAGGAAAGATCCTCACTTGTTCCTTTTAAAAGCTCTTCATTTTCTATTGTATTTGTCCAGAATATACATTTATACACTTAAACATTTATATGTTACATATAATGCATAAGTGTTCATTATTTTCAAAATTGACTACTGTACAAATGAAAAAATAAAACTTACTCTGTGCATGACTGCAAGATCCTCTTTGCCCCACTGAAACAAAGAAATGTACAAGCTTTCATTTATGTGTGCATGCGAGTATTGGGACATGATAAGAACAAGGACAGAGTAGATGGATACAATATGATAAAAGAGTGTGAAGATACTCTGGAGAATAAAAAATAATATAATGGAATGACTGCCACATACCAGTACTTTAATAATACAGAAAAATTCAATCAACAATACGTAGTAATCATTATTGTATTTTACTAAATAGGAGGAATCCTACAAAAGTTGGCCACTGAGCACAATGGAGAGATTTTGCTGCTACCCTACAAACCACCACTGACTACTTTGTTGGTCTGTGTCTAATAGAAAAGAAGACACTTCTCTGAACCTAAGAGAAAAGAAGACATAGGTAACCTACACAAGATAATCATACATCATGCAGTTCAAACTATGCCATCATCAGCTTGTGTCATCTTAACATTAAATTCCTGGACAGAAAATTACTTGGATGTAAACACATGGACATGCTGGAGTGAAGGGTAACGAGTGTGTTGACTTTCTTGCAAACAATGCCCTGATTCAAGCGGGCAGAAGTATGGACAGAGCCGATGTCATAAATGCGATACACTCTCATTATTTGATATGGGAGAGTCTCAGACACTGGAACGAATCCAAGAATTAGGAGTTAAGTTTGGACACGCCAGACCGTGTAGTCTTTGTGGTAGTGAGAGAACATATACTAATCAACTTCTCATGGGTATGGTGAGCAAATGGGCTTTAGGATGGCTGCTGCAGCAGAGGACAGAGCATGCATGGGAATGCCCAATGTGCCATGACGTTGATTGCATAACACAACATTAAATGTTGACTTTGTTCCTAGAACTTATTATATCTTTGTGTGGAACGTCTGGTCAGATGGATTAGAGCGCTGCTCCCATGAGGGAGACTCGGGTTCAATCCACAGTAAAGCCAAAGTTTTTTTCTATCAAGAGCATAAAGAAAACATCCTAACCTAAACAGTTTTGCAGCGACTGCACTAGCCATACGGCCAGTAAATTTCACAGGCTTATATCCTACACTACCCAAAAGGCAGTAACAGTTTTTCCCTGTGCCCTCAACTTTCCCCTTCAATATAGTCTTCAGTAATGTATCACATCTTTTAATGTTTTAATCATTCTGGAATTAGTTCACACAGGAAACTTTTCACAGGTGTTAGCATTTCGTGTGATATTCATTGGCATAGGAACGGAGCAATTATGGGGTGACCCGTTGCAGTGAAGTTGGAACCGTACTTATGAACTATGAACTATCTTTTAATGTAACCAAAACACTGCATTTGTCGTGATGATGATTTTACTATATGTTAACTCCTTATGGACCAAACGCCACACTATGTGGCTTTGAGTTCGATGCCTTTTTACCAGGAGTCACGCTAAAGGGCATTTTGTATTCTAAAAACAAGTGCCCGCCTGCCCAGCGTGTTCGTAGAGCATTGGACGACAGGTGACAAGCTCCATGTGAGTGCGGGTTCAATTCCTTTGTCTGGCAGAAAAGACCACAGGTTCTCCAGATTTATGGTGTTCGTGGCACCAAACTGAAGGGTTAGAAGTGTTCATGGTACCAAGCTGAAGAGCTGCAAGCGCTCAAGTGCTTGTGGATCAGGAAGGTAAAAAAATTCAAAAACAAATGGCTTGTAAAAACATGGTTTGCCTGGGTCACTTAGAGTTAAACCAGAAACATTAAGAATGCTTACCGTAATGGATGTCGGGCATGTTGCAATGACCCTTGGTCTGTAGGAAGACCGGAACATTTCATTTGGCACAAGTGAGACAAGCAGCTGTGCACTAGCTAAAACAAATGAAATGACACAGAATGATCATCCAACAAAACTTATAAAAAAATTTCAAAATAATAAAATAATGTGCAATTCCGAAAGATAATTTAGGATGTATTAATAGTATGAGCAAAGAAACCCACTAATATGATGGATTAGGTGTGGATGTCTGCAAGGGCATTTGCTAAGGCTAGGGTGCATCTTCAATGGACAGCAGATGGGAAAAGAAGATGTGGACTTCCAAAAGAAAGATGGAGAACAACTGTGACAAGAGAGTTGAAAGATTGTGGTGTAACGTTGAAAACAATTAGTAGAAAAACAGTAGACTCGCAACACTGGAAGACTTGTAGAAGCTGTATGTGTCAAATGGGATTTGAAGAAGATATAGATAGAAATTATAACAAATATACATGAGATTGTTAGATTACAAGAGCTTGGATTGAAGATTGGAGTAGCAAGAAAAGAACAGCACAACATGTATATGAGTAGGCTCATCAATCAACATTACACTGGTACTGTCAGTAGCTGGACGCTGTTGGAGATATAGCAGAGGAGATCAGAGCACCTATGGACATGTCAGGAGTGCAATGAAGATATTACTAACTGAAACTGAATCAATGTACATGCAAAAGAAAAGGCTACCTCAAACAATTTCAGGGCAGAAACTGAAACTTATTTTCTGAAATGCTATCTTTGCCTTGACTATTATTTAAAAACAGAATGACTACATGAATGTTGTCACTATTAGCATAAACATCACCTACCCATTCTGACAAGGTTGCTATTGTAAGCAACCATATATAGTTCTACCCAACCCTCCATGCAGTCCAGGGTCCACTGCCGAGCTAGACGGTTGTGTGTTACCTTGTGTGTCAGCCACTCGAGGCATTGTCTTGGAGTTACTTTTGTCAACTGCAAAGACACATTTATAAATATAAGTAAAGTTTCATCAGAAAATAAGAATGGTACTGTATATGTATATATGCTAACCAGACATACAGGCATCAACAATATCAATGAGGAAATAAAAAAGGAGATGGAACTACATTAAGAATGCAGAAGATCAGACATTCACAAGTGGCTGTAAAATGGAATCCTGGCAGAAAGAGGTCTATGGAAAGACCTAGAGAGACATGGAGACGAACTGTAGATAAAGAAAAAGAAGAGGACAGAATGACATGGAATTAACTAAACTGGTTTGCTCAAGACAGATCTGGTTGGCAAAATTTGTTGATGCCTTATGCTTTAAGGGGAGTTGAGAAAAGTAAGAGAAAACAAATATCGAAAAATGTATGTATGTATGTATGTCATCAAGTAGCACGTCCCTACTTATAGGCTCATAACTGGCACAACGTACAATCGCTCTTGGGATCAGATCACATACAAATCACACAGAGTGGTTAACAAGTGGTCAATATGGAGCGTTCAAAGAAGAAATCAATCAAATTTATCATGACAATCAATGATAATACTATATAAATTTATCATTCAATGATAGTTCTATATAAATTGATCATGACAGTCAAATCACTATTCAACAGATCATCTTTGTACTGGCCTTACAGTTCCTGTAAAGATGTGTTTTAAATCTTCTTCTTCTTTGAACTTGGTTAGAAATAAAATAGAAACAAACAAATTATCACTAAATATTGAACTCACATCCCAAAGTCGTGAGACAATAAGCTGAGTATATGGAGGGTAACCAGCCACTCGTCCGCAATATTCTGTCATGTGGGTCAGTAGGTCAAAGAAGGGTTTGGCCAGCTGAAGAAGCAATAGAGAAACAATTTATTTCAGTATCAGAAGTTAAACATAATGTAGTGAACAATTATGGAACTCATCACCATCAAGCTGCGTATCCTTTATAGGACGTTGCTCTCTTTGCAGCGCATCTGAAATGAACTCTAGCCAGTTCACCCACTTTGCCGATGGTCATATTCATGGTTTGTTTAATATCTTGCAGTCATCTTCTTCTTGGTCTGCCTCCTGGGAACCTGCCCTCTAATATATTATGGAACTAAACAAAACATAATAAAGTTAATAATTATCTGTCAACACAAAAACAATGGAATAAACCAGTGCTATCCAACATTTTTATATATTGCGGCACATCTGATTAATGACTGCAGAGTCATGGGCTCCATGCAACAACTACAATTATAGTACTAAAGTGATTTTAATATAGATAATAACTCGTTGAACAAGTAGAACTGGATGTCTTGAGGGGCAGAGTGAGGAGGATGGTTAACTATGGAGCAACGTGAACCATCAGTGTGCATACCCTCGATATCAGTTGAGGAGACTGAACACCTATGGGTCTGTCCGGAGTGCAATGACGTCAGTCTAGTAACCAATAACAAAATTAAACTTAACCCTGACTACAAGTTTCAGTTTGTTTCAAATAATGTGATTACAAAAAACTGAATCATACTGTTATTCAGAAAAACGTTTGTTTTTCTATAAAACCTGATTTTCTATTGATTGATTGATAGGACCATCATCATTGCACTTTGGTGAGTAACAATGTGTGCACCGATTTCTTTCTTACACAGAAAGATCTCAGCGGCAGTGCGAGAGGGTCCCGATGTAATTTAGAAGATGGTTAAAATATTTTGTATGAATTTTATTTTTTTATTTTTCTAATTAATTTTGCCCTGGCACGATTTTGAACTTCCAATGGTTCTTTTACATGCTCAGCTTGAATAAGGGACCTATGTTTTATTGTCCATCTCTGATAGGACTAGGATCTCACCTACACTGAGACATGCACTCCTCTCCCTCAGCCATCAACAGATGTAAGAGAAAACAACTAAACTGGAAACAAATCTCACAACAACTGGGTCTGACTATTCATGGGGAAAAAACAAAGATGAGATTAAATGCTAATTCCAGAGACCCAATCATATTGAGAGGATCACCATTAAAGGAGGTGGACACATTTACATATCTGGGAAATGTTATCAACATTCAAGGTGGCTCAGATGAAGATGTTAGGGTTAGAATACAAAAGACAAGATCAGCATTTGACATTCTGAAGAACATATGGAGTTCAAGAATGATCAGGAATAAAACTAAGATAATGATATTTAACTCAAATGTCAAGGTTGTCCTTCTATATGGAGCGGAGACGTGGAGAACAACTAAGGTGAACACCAAATGTTGCAAACATTTATCAATAGATGCCTGCAGAGGATACTCCATCTGCGATGGTATGACAGGACTACAAACAGGAAACTCTGGGATAGAACAAGACAACGACAGGTGGAACAAGAGATAAGGAGCAGACGGTGGCGATGGATAGCACACACACTGAGGAAACCCCCTAACAGCATCATAAGACAGGCTCTCCAATGGAACCCCCAGGGCAATAGAGGTAGGGGAAGACTAAGGAACACGTGGAGACGGGAGTTGGAGACGGAAAGCAAGAAAATTGGGAGAGAGTGGAGAGATTTGGAAAGGATGGCCTTGGATAGGCAGACTTGGAAGGCTTTGGTTGCGGACCTATGCTTCCCTAGGGGCGAAGGGTGAAGAAGAAGACACTGAGACATGACACACCTTAGACATGGCAGCTTACAACACAAAGACAAACAATCTCCTGTACTTACATCACCCAGTTTCTTGATATTGTTGAAGATGGCTGATACAATCTGTGAAGGAAAAAACAAAACAATTTTCACAAAATGTTAAGACTTTTAATCTCATTTTCTTCTTCTTCGAACGCTCCACATCGACCACTTGTTAAATCACTCTTTGTGATTTGTATGTGATTTGAGCCTAAGAGCGATTGTATGTTGTGCCAGTTACCCACCTACAAGTAGGCCACCACATCCAATTTATGCAACATTTTTATTTCCTAGAATAGTTTCCCCTAAGGCCCTACCTTAGGTGCCTCTTCGACATGCCTTGTAGGTCGTAGTGTTACTACTCTTTGCTCCCCTTGCGAGCCCCGGCAACACACTGGGGAATTTCCATTGCAGAACCAGGTACCACCTATTTTTTCTATCAGACGCAAGCAACATATATATCTTCTTCTTAATCTTGCATTCGTTCTTTACAAATTCAGACGTAGTCGGAGCACCTGATATGGCGCTTCTGCCTGATTTTTGCATGAAGGCCTGCTTTCCTTATTATCAGTGTTCCCTGCCATACAGGCATTCCTTCTCTAACTTCAGAGGTTACATATATATATATATATATATCTGAAAGTCTGTGTTTGTGTCCCACTCAAAGGGAGAGCACATTCCAAGATAAAAATCTCTGTGTCTGGGGTCTGATGCCTGTCAAATTTGGTCTCACAAATAAGTATATTTGACAGTTTGTTGCGGGCAATGTCCTGAACAAATGTGGTGATGGTGATCCACTAATCTAGAACACTTCCCCAGAGATAATGGCTCTGTGTCTGGGATACGGCAATAATCATCCATAGACATACATTAAACATACAAAGGCTATGAGATACTGAGATTAAACATACAAAGGCTGACTATGCGATACTTACTGAGACTGCCAAAGGTTCTTTAAACATACAAAGGCTGACTATGAGATACTGAGATTAAACATACAAAGACTAACTATGAGACACTGAGATTAAACATACAAAGGCTGACAATGGGATACTTACTGAGACTGCCAAAGGTTCATTAAAAATACAAAGACTGACTATGAAATACTAAGATTAAACATACAAAGGTTGACTATGAGATACTGAGATTAAACATACAAAAGCTGACTATGGGATACTTACTGAGACTGCCAAAGGTTCATTAAACATACAAAGGCTGACTATGAGATTGCATGTGTGTTCTATATTGATGTTGTCCCTAACTTGATACATCAGGAACGGATGCCCCTATGAGGAATAACAAATAATGCATAATGGTTAGCTGTGACAAAATGACAACAGCATAATGGTTAGCTGTGACAAAGATGACAACATAAACAACAGTGGTCAAGAGATATACAGAGATACAAAGGAAAGGCTTCAGTAGAACTATGTAACAAAGTCGAAACATGTAAAAACAAAGTAAAGTAGTTTTACAAAGTACAAAAACATGATATGTCAACATTTGTGTTCAGTTTGGAACATCTTCATTACACTCCAGACATTCTTCTACTTCTACTTCTAACCAGGGCTGCGAGTTTTCACTCTTGGGCAGCCAATGCCAATTTTAGAATCTGTATGTGTTCTGTAAAATGTGGAAGACTAGTTAGTGTAAAGGGTGTTATGAACAGATGGGTGTTGTGGGAGGAGTTCTTGTCCTGCTTTATGTTGTCCAGGGCATTCAAGCAAGATATGCGCACTCTGGTCAGTTCAATGTTGATTGATGAGCCTACTCATATACCTGATGTGCTGTTCTTTTCTGGCCACTTCAATCTTCATTCCCAGCTCTTGCAATCTAGCAGTTGACTGGATTGATTTAAATGAAAATACTCTTTGCTGCCACACTTTGAGGGCATTCAGAACGTCAGCTCTATCCATTGGCTGACCCCCCTGATATTGTGGCATAGCCAGCCAGCCTGTCTGCTCTCTCATTGCCATCAACACGCATGTGTCCCGGAACGAAGATGAATGTAATACTGCGAATTGTTGACGCTTGTGGTGATTCAGTGGTGATTTTTAAAATTGTTTGGTAGTTAAGTTAGACCACCGCACAACCCCCAACCTGGATGACCAGGGGGGCCACATTTAGTCTAACCTCTCTCCTTTGAATTTCATACTCGTTTAAACAATTAGAATGCAATAACTTGAATACAAGAAAGATAAAGCAAAATATGAAAAAATACAAAGAAGAAACTAACCCTTCCCCTTATCAAATAGTTCATATCTGTCTCGCTGAGATGCAGGACATGACCATCCCTGGATGTCTCCACCAAAAATGACATAAGAGATACCATTTTGTTGAGAGCTGTAGGTCTGGTCTCATCTGGTGTCATGACTAACACTTCCTCATCATCATCTTCATCAGACAAAATTTCCACCTGTTGATAACCAACAAAATGAAATAAACATTATACAACTTACAAAGTACTGTAGTTTTACAATGTTCAAAAAACAATATACAGCAATGTTTCAGCCAAAAGGTCTTTATCAAGCAAAGGATACACCAGAAGTTAAGAAATTCAGACTTCTTATACGGCAGACATAACCATATACAATCAGACAATAAATCCCTAATGGCCTTATAATGAAAATATTTGACTAAAAATGAAAACTACGAAATATAAACTAAATGACAACAAATAATTGCTACAGTAGCAAATAATAATATCAATGAGAGAAAACTGCAGTAAAACTATACAGCAATGGTGAAACGTAAAACATGTCTCTGTGGCTGAGCATTTGCCTTGCATTTTGAAGGTTGTGGGTTCGGATTCAGTCTGCGCTGTTCGGTTCATGAGTGCATTTTTTTTCAGAGGCCTCTAGGATTGTTGCAGGAGCAGCAGAGTTATTGCTTTGTGCAATACTCTAGGCAGGTGATATTTCTGCTGAGAGGAACTGAGCCATATCTGGTAAAACCCGGTGCTATGAAGTCAATCCTTCAGCTTTAGACCCTTATAGATTATTTTAAGGCAGTCAGAGTTATTTTTTCAAAACATGTTCATCTCTCACACCAAAGTCACCAGTTAGATAGAACTGTCTTCTTCAACTCCTTTATTGTTGTTTGTTGCATATATTTATTTCCAGCCAGTTAAACATATTTGTCTGTAGCATGAAACAGATATACCTGAACATCTTCACTGCGACTGCACTAGTCATGCGGCCATTAAATTCCTCAGGCTCTCATCCCACACTGCTTTAAAAGTGGTACTACGGCAGTTATGTGTTTTTTGTGGTTTTTTTAAACATCTGTTGCAATAATACTGCTACTATTTATATGTGTACATACTGAGACAGATAGTAACTTACATAATCAGGCTGGGAGGACTTGCTTCCCATGTAGAACTTGACAACCATGCTGGTGGTGTTGATTGCATTGAGGAATGACGCAGATGGAAAATCTGCATTGGAATCCTGAAGTTTGGCAAACTCAAACAGGAATGTGAAGTATTCAGTCAGATATTTGTTGGTCGGTCGCATACCACACTCAAGCTGGGGAAGAAATATATCAGACATTTGGTAACAAGCTCAGATAGTTAGAGAACTTTGTGCAATATATTATGTTTAGTTTAAGTTTAGTCGTCAGATCATCATCACTGCACAATATGTTATGTTCAGACATGCAGTAGGAACCAGATCATGCATCAAATAAAACACTTCAAAGGTCTGAGGGCAGTCTCTGTGGCTAAGCCGAATTTCGAATGTCAGGGGTTTGAATCCTTCTTCGAACACTCCATATCGACCACTTGTTAACCACTCTGTGTGATTTGTATCTGATCTGAGCCTAAGAGCGATTATACGGTGTGCCAGGTATGCGCCTACAAGTAGGCCAGTACATCCGATTTCTGCGATGCTTTTTATTTACTAAGGTAGCTTCCCCATGTCCTACATCAGTCACCTCTTACGACAAGCCTTGTAGATCGCAGTGGTACTATTCTTTGCTTCCCTTGCGGGCCCCGGCACCACATGGGCGAGGTTTTAATCCGAACAGCGCTGTTCTGTTCCCAAGTACATTTTTCCCAAAGACCCTTAGGATTGTTGCTAGAATAGATCTAGACCTGGGAGGCTGTCAGAGCTGACTCATTCCACATCATCTGAGCCATTCCTGTACAAACACTATAGAAATATCAGCAGACTTGGACTAACCACTACTTTTGTTAACAATACTCAAACTAATGTCTCTGTGTACATAGAGTTGGTCATTTTCAAACCCCCAGGAATTATGGGTTTTCACAAACCCACAGGAAGTATGGGTTTTAACTATTATGGGGGTGTGAACCTGAATTTCTTGAAGATCCAGAAACTTCCAACAACTCTAGGTGTGTAGTGTTATGCTTAGTGTTATGGAAACTTCTACTCATGTAGAGTCTATTGATGACCAATGCAATATCCCCTCGTTTCTAGCGTGGTAGTCACTTTAGAAACCTCAATAAATGACTACAATGGACAATCTGCATGTGATTATAGTCAGAGACATACTTCCGCGATTGCTCTCAAACAACCACCACTCTATGTGACCTTTGTGTGAG
Source organism: Arion vulgaris (assembly GCA_020796225.1). NCBI lineage: Eukaryota > Metazoa > Mollusca > Gastropoda > Stylommatophora > Arionidae > Arion > Arion vulgaris. Next base: position 42,475,023 of record CM036754.1, read on the forward strand.
TTTCGCCAAAGAGGGTACTGAGCGATCACCTGAACGGACAGATGGATGGTTTGTGTTCACTCAAATGATGAATTTTGTGGCTTTTTAAATTGGTCATTATTTAAAGTATACACAGAGAGAAACTACTCACATTGGACAGCAGCTTTGCAATAAAACGAGTCAGACAACTGTGACCACAGAGCTCTGCAGTGCTCATCCCATCCCTAATAGAAACATAATAATATCATTCATGAAATACTATTGAGAAATGAACATCAAGTACAAGTAGTTCAGTGTAAACTTGGCAAATGGACATTTATTATACTTCATTGTGGTTTTTATGTGTTGCTTCATATAGATATATGCATTAATCTTATCTTGTCTCATACATGAATTAATCTTAACTTGCATGCTGATAGTTTCTGTTGCTTGGTGGTTAAATTACTCCTCATTCTGCCATGCAGTCCTACTTGTGCAACATTTGATTTCAAATTCTCTCAATAATCTCAGAACAGATGTGATATCAACTGTGATGTCTTCTTCATACACTTGTTGGTTGCTAAGCAACTGCTGTATAGACTTGTCATCAACTGTGATGTCTTCTTCATACACTTGTCGGTTGCTAAGCAACTGCAATATAGACAACTGTGATGTCTTCATACACTAGTCAGTTGCTAAGCAACTGCAGTATAGTTATGACATCAACTGTGATGTCTTCTTCATACACTAGTCGGTTGTTAAACAATTGCAATATAGACTTATCAACTGTGATGTCTTCATACACTAGTCGGTTGTTAAACAATTGCAATATAGACTTATCAACTGTGATGTCTTCATACACTAGTCGGTTGTTAAACAATTGCAATATAGACTTATCAACTGTGATGTCTTCATACACTAGTCGGTTGTTAAACAATTGCAATATAGACTTATCAACTGTGATGTCTTCATACACTAGTCGGTTGTTAAACAATTGCAATATAGACTTATCAACTGTGATGTCTTCTTCATACACTAGTCGGTTGTTAAACAATTGCAATATAGACTTATCAACTGTGATTTCTTCATACACTAGTCGGTTGCTAAACTCCAGTATTTCCTTCTTATCCACCTCCAACACCCTGACAACATACACTTTTAATAGTAGTCTTGTCTTATTATTTCTTTGCCATGACTGCCTGCATGTCCAGGCACTTTTAATAACAGTCTGTTTGCTTGTTCCCTTGTCCTGAATATGTGCATGTTCAGAACAATAAATCCTTGTAAGACCCTGGAAGTTGGAAGCATCGGACATGTCCAGATGTGCTCCGATCTCCGCCTAAACAAATCCAGCAGCTCAACACGCCAATTCAATGTTTATTATCAATCTTTTCACATATTAGGTATGTTGTTCCTTTCAGGCTGTACCAATATTGACACCCATCTCTCTCAATCTGGTCAGCGACTGAGATTCCCAACCCTGAAACTCCTGTTCTGAAAGACTCAATGCGTTAAGAATGTCAGTTCACGCTTTGTGCAACACTCTCAGTAGATGGTGTGCTATTTCTGACGACAGGCAAGGAGCCGTATGGGATAACCGGTGCAATGAAGTCAATCATTCACTTTTAGACCAACATTGTATGCACCCAAAAAAAAATAATTCATAAATATAAGTCTTAGAACAAAAAAATTAAGCATGTTTATGATCTTGACAAAAATGGACAATAAAAATTGACCATACCCAAGTGCGATATATTCCTTGGATGCCTTGCTCAACTGTGTGATGACCATAATAAGTAAGCGTTGGAACATCTGTCTGATGGTTGTGTTGGGACACTTGATGAGAATATGCTGGACCCACCAGTCATCTTCAGCCATGTGATCCAGTAGCCACTATCCAAAAGAAACATTTCAACAGTGAAATTTACATCACTAAAGATGAGTTAGACAGAAGAAAAATGTGTCATAAACAAGTTTTTTTGTAAGCACTAGGAACCAACTTAAACAAAACAATATAACAGAGATCAGGTCTAAAGGGTGTGTTGTTGTTGTTTGCGTTCGTTCTTTAGGACCAATTTTATCATTTTCATTGTGAAATATAATTGATCTTTGACAAGAATGACTGTAACGTTGGGCTCTCGCTAGCCTCCTACTAGTGTAGAATAGGCGCATTCGAAAAAAAATTTGGCCTCAAAAAGGGTATAAAGTCAAAGGACTGACATCATTGCGCCGGGTTTTTTACCCCATACAGCTCAGTCCTTTTCCGCAGAAATGACACGCCACCTGTCGAGAGTGTTGCACAGAGCATGAACTCTGTAGCTCTGGCAACAATCCTAGAGGTCTCTGGAAAAAAATGCACTTGTGAACAGAATGGCGCAGTCCAGATTCAAACCACGACCTTCATAACGCAAGGACTTAACTCTTTGTGGACCCGGGCAAAAGAAAAATGCCCTGAGTGTGGTTTCTGGTAAAAAGTCTATTCAACCCAAAGCCTTATAGTGCGATGTTTGGTCTACAATGCGTTAACCACTTAGCCACAGAGACCCCATTTACACAAAATAAAATAACAGAGATTAGGGAACCAGATATATCAAACCAGTGATAAATCTCTGTATCATACGTAAAATCTGATGGAAAATCATAAGTGCATATTTAAAAATGCATGAAGTATAGCAAAATATGTACATACCTCACATGGACTTAAACAACTGCTGAATTTCTTCATAAGATAATCTATCCAATTTGGCATGGACTTCTGAAAAATAGGAGAGACAAACTGGCATCACAAGTCTGATTAGGAGTTAAAGAAGATATATAAATATATACCACCATCAGTACTACTTCTACTTGTTCTTGTTCTGCTTCTTGAACGTTCCATATCGACCACTTGTTAACCACTCTGTGTGATTTGTATGTGATCTGAGCCTAAAAGTGATTGTATGTTGTGCCAGCTATACGCCTACAAGTAGGCCAGCACATCCAATTGCTGTGATTATTTTATTTATCATAGTCCCAGGGTACATACAGGGCTATTTAACTGATTATCATTGAAACAGATTAAATCAGTTTAGAATGAAAGTGAGTTGAAGACGAAAAAAAAAATATTGAATTGAAAAGGTTATTAAATTTAGGTCATATTTTGACATCACAGGTGTCTGTACAAATTCAGCTGCAGTTTTCTTAATTATTAACGGATGTTTATGAGTAATATACCATTTTGTCGGTAAATAAATTGTCCTCAAGATCATTCTAAAACAAATAAATAGTGGCACTACATGCAGCTTATAGAAGCCAATCAGTTACGGATAAGCAAAAAATAATCAGCAATGGCACAGAAAAGCAAGTAAAATAAACCAAACAGACTTGGAGTAAAGAAAGAAAGAGTAAATCAAAAAATGCAAAATGCTAATTATGAAACAAGAAATGTTCAAGTTTGAATCACCGGTAATGGAGACACTTTAAAACTAGCTCACATTAGCAAATGATGATTGGTTAGGATGCGGTTATGAACCCTCTTTCAAACTAATCATTACACACAGTTCACACATCACTTATGCCACCATTTTCATTTCGCAGAAATAGTCACAAGACATTTAATAAAGAATAGAAGAGACCAAAAACACATGGGAGGAGGAGATTATAAGTGCGGCCTATTTCCACAGGGAACAAGATGGACTAAGTATTAAGAAAAATTGAGAAGGATAGAAAAGAAAAACAACAGAGAGAACAAATATTTAGACAGAGAGGTAACAGGCAAACGATAACGATATACATTAGCTGGACCATCTTACTAACCTTCTCTTTAGCATGAATGAAAGACTCCAGGACAAAACAGGAAGCCAGAATAACTGCCTTGTGGTTGGCACTCTCTGTATATTCAATGGGTAGTGTGCCAGGTATATGGGAGCACATCTGCCAAATATGGCTGCAAATTGGTTGGAAACATTATTTCATGACAAAATGTCACACAGTGATGGCATAACAATATACTTGTAAAAATAATTGTAATAATTACAAGGATATGAAAAATAATAATGGTGGTAGAGGTGGGTGTGGTGGGAGTGTCTGTGTGGGCACATGTGTAGTATTTTTTAAGTATAGATTGATTGATAATCATCATTGCATGTCAGTGAGTAACCATATGTGCTCCAATCTCTTCCTTACACAGAACAATCTCAGCGGCAGTGCACAAACTCAGTAGCACCGGCGAGGGTCCCTGTTTAAGCATAGTAGATGCATAAACTTTAAGTCTGAAGTTGGACAGTCTGAGACGCTTTAATATGTCTGATTACGGTTTGAGACGTTGACACAGACTTGAATATGTCTGACGTTGGACACAGACTTAAATGTATTTGTATTATTCTACTAATTTCTATAATTCCCAATGATATTTTCTGAAATAAAGATTATATGAGCACTTACTCAAAGTACATGCGGTCAAAAATGCTTCTGTCTTTCAGAAATTGAGTATTGTCATTCCAGATCCACTGCAAATATAGAGGAAAATATGGTTACAAATATGGAGGAAAATATGGTTACAAATATAGAGGAAAATATGGTTACAAATATTCATACATCAAAATTTAATACACCATACACTTACTACAGCATGCATGTACTAGAGCACTTACATAATACATCATGCACTATTACAGCACGCATGTAATCCAACACACACAATCTACAGCATTCAAGTACTATAGCACATATGTACTGCAACATACACATACTACAGCACGCACATAATTCACATAAAACATACACATACTACAGCCCACACACAAAAAACATAAACAAATAATACAACCCACACACACACACACATAATACAACACACACGTTTTACAACATACACATACCACAGCACGCACATAATCCAACACACACATAATACAACATACACATAATCCAACATGTGTAATACAACACGCATATAAAACACATAATACAGCCCACACACAAAAAAACAACACACATACAACATGCACGTAATACAACACGCATATAAAACACACATAATACAGCCCACACACAAAAAAACAACACACATACTACAATACACACTACAGCACACACATAATACAACACACACTACAGCACACACATAATACAATACACACTACAACATACAAAGACTATAATAATCTACTTACATTTGTCAATTCAGAACTGAGCTCAAAGTGGTATTCCTCCTTAGCATCAACCTGCCTAGGTGACACTCTTTCATAGAATAACATGTATGCACTGTTTGTCTGATAAAAGAACATCGTAGATTTGAGTATAAGACATAAAAGCTCAACAGAATAACACTATATTAAATGTGTCTCATTGCATAGTGTTTCACGTTCTGTGGCACTGTGCATTCAATTTGAATAGGATCGCTGCGGCTAAGTGATTAAGCTATTTGCCTTGCATTCCAAAGTTCGTTGATTCGAATCCAGACCCAGCAGTTCGGTTCCCAAGTGAATTTTTGCGAGAAATTCCTAAGATTTTTGCAGGAGCTACGTCTTGGCAGGTGGTGTATTATTTCAGAAAACCTGTTGCAATGAAGTCAATTCTTCACGAATGGACTCTTTTATTAGATTTGAACATGCTTATCTTTTGGTCTGCTTCCTTGGTCATGAACCTACCTTGATCTTTCTGAAAGGCACAGCTGTTTGTGGTCAGAGAGATCTCTACCCAGGAAACCTGGTTTCTGAACTAGTGAATCTTTTCTATCTGTGTTGGGAGTGAAGTTCTTCCTTCTATTAGATGTCTTAAAAAAGGGTCTAATGCCGATGACTTCATTGCACCAGGATTTACCCCATATAGCTCGGACCCTCTTCGCAGAAATGGCACTTCATCTGCCGAGTATTGCAAAAAGTAAGGAATTCGTAGCTTTGGCAGCAATCCTAGGAGTCTCTGGGAAAAATGCACCATGAGCAGAAAAATGCGGTCCCTTCGTAACGCATGGCCAGGGCCACTTAGCCACAGAGAACACCTCTATATAGATGAATTCCGCCCGAGTGGTTACCGGGCCCAAATTTGGGGTGTAAAGAATAGAACCACTGTTACCTGCCACGCATGTCGTAAGAGGCGACTAAGGAGGCTTGGCTGAAACCGGATGCATGTGTCTGCTAGGGAATGCGAACCCAAAACAAATGCTTGCAGAAAACGGATGCACCATGCCGTAAAGCGCATAACATGGTGCAACGACCCTCACAATGAGGAATAGGATAACGGATTCTACGGTCGCCAATCTGCCTCGAGATTTAGTCACGCAGTAAGATGTCAGACCTACCATCACAAGGGTGGCCAAAACTTACTGCGGGAAGAGGTCGGCACAAACGGGAAGCAGAAATCATAGGAATTATATCCTACAGAACTGCCCTCAGTATGCAGACTTGAGAAGAGGCGGCCCACTTACACTAGCGTTCAAGACAAACTGTATGGTGTGGCTGATAATCTGAGGCAGACGGCTGTCTTTATTAGAGAATCTGAAATCCCAATCTAGTGAGAAGGCAGAAGAAAGATGAATTGCCGGCCAAGACTATCATGTACATACAAAATCATGTCATCAAAGATGGATGCAATAGGTCAGTAGGCAAAAGCAGAGTAAAAGAACCTATTTAAGAAGTGAATGAGGAAGCAGAAAAAAAAGGTTATCAATTACAGCAGCCACAATGCTACAGTATAACACAGTAGATGTGGTACTAGTGAGGTTTTTATGTTCATTAACTCTCTATCAAAGTGTGTCTTACTGGAGAATATTTCTCCAGACTATCAAAGGTTGAGTTAGTGCTAACTACTTATTCTTTTGTCGCCACACTGTTACCGGGTTGTTGTCCAGTGTCATGGTTTTTTTATTGTTGTCTTGACAAGCTCTAGTGTCTTGAATGATAGTCATTTTTGCTTTCTCAGGATTCTGCTATACCATCTAACCATCTTTTTCATGGTCTTCCTCTTGCCTACTTTCCTGACGTTCTGTTGTAGAAGATTCTTTATACAGTGGAGTTTGGTTAAATTCTTATTAAGTGACCAGACCACTTCATTCTTTGTTTCTCAATGTTAATTTGAGAAAGGATCTGTCCCAACTTTATTTCTTATGCTGATGTTAGTGACTGTATTTTCTGGTGTTGTAACTTTTCATAGGCATCGCATTTCCCATATAATTTTTTGCGACATTGCTTTGCTGAGTGTCCATGTTTTGCAATGGTAACACAGAGTAGGCATGGAAATGCTGATCATCTGTTGAAAATGCTGTTGTCAATCACCTACTGAACCAAACAAGAACTAAGGCTACCTAACTATAATCAAATTTGAAAGTTCTGAACAAAAATTTGTAATTTGTTTCAAGACACATATTCAGTGTTTGGTATTGGGTGTGAGATTCTTTAATTTGATCTGATGATGCAGAGAAATAGATACACAATGTGATCATCCTACCTTCTCAATTGGGAAATCCAGGTATTTCTCAGAAACTGTGTCATAGGTTTTGCCCTGAAATTTTCAGATAGACAAAACAAACAGAAGTTAGTTCAGTGAAAAATTGTTTGAATTGGTCAGTTACTGATTATAATCTTCTATTTCATGGTTCATTGGAGGATCATCTTCATTGCACATCGGACATGTCCATAATAGCTCTGATCTCTTCCCAAGCATGTATTTCAGTATGTTTAGACTAACAACTCCGTTCTGTGTTGGTTGATGTATCTACTGGGGTTTCTCTCATGGTTTTCCCATCCTGCCTCACCTATCAGTATGCATAAATTGCGTGAATACCCTTTATCTTCTTTGTTGAAATCTTCAGAGCATATACTTTCTCTAAGAGCATTGCCGATGTCGCTTTTGTCCATAGACCCACAGCCTTCAGAATGCAAGGCAAAGGCGTAACCACTTAGCCACAGAGACCTACAACATGCCTGACAGTCTTGAAAGATGTGTTCCACTGTTTGTCTGTCCTACTCACATGCAAGACAAACTCAATGAAAGACATACAAAAGAAGATAAAACACCTTCAATGAGCCAACATATACTTACATTCATCTCTCCACCAAATGCTTCATGTGGAATGTTGCTGGCATCAAACGGTTTCACATCAGCATCATTAAAGTGGTACCTGTAATAACAAATATCAAATATGTAGAAAACAAAAGTTATGTAAATAAAGGTTATTTCATTAAAATATGAACTGACATTCAGTAGCCATAAGTATTTATTTGAACCTTTGAAGCGAGAGGCGACATCGTTTTTTGTTATGATTTTCTTTCCATAGTTAACACATTCAAACTTATATTTTCATCTCTTGATGTTTTCTTATGGCCAATAACATCAACTAATGAGCGGGAAAATCATAGAGATGGAGATCAGGTGTCTTAGAAGAGCTGCAGGTGTAACAATAAGAGACAAAATTTAAAAAATTAAGAAATCAGAATAAGACCAGTCATGCAATTCATAAAGGAACAACAGAGTAAATGGTTTGGATACCTGACAAGAATGCCCTGGTATTGATTACCACAGAGAGCCCCACACTAAAAAAGTATAATGAGTACAGAGCAATAGGAAGACCACACAAAAGAACAGCCTTAAGAAAATGAATATAAGCTTACAAAGTGCCTTAGAACAAGCACACATAAAATCACTATATGCATATATACCACTTGTTGGTCTGTGTATCCTTGATCAGGTTGTAATAATGTCCTCCCTCTGCACTGCCTACATGAACTGTGACTCCTATCAGCCCGTACTCGTATGACTGGTTCTCTTCCATCTCTGTGTCACCTTCACCTTCAACATCTGGACATAGACATCCAAGAGCAAAAATTAGAAATATTACAGTTAGGGACAAAACAAACAAGAAATCCTACACGAAAGCTGCACAATAATCTAAACAAATAAGGAAATATGATTGCAAGTGGTACTTTGATATCAACAGATAGAAGAATCAATATGGTAATAAAGTAAGCAAAGATGCAACAAAGCAAGCCAAATCATTGAGCAAATGATGCTAAAATATTTAACTACAAACAGGTATCTTTATACATAAAAAAGCAGCATTATACAATAAAATCTTCATCCCAACTTTGTGCTACCAGTCCCAAAAATTGGGTACTAAAAGCAAATGAGAAAAAAAGAAAATTACAAGAGATGAAAAGCATGCAGAAAATAGTGAGAGTACCAAGAAGAGATAGGAAAAGAAACTATTACAAATAACACCAATACTAGATCAAATTAAGAAATAACAAATCAAATAGTGATGGCCATGTAACATAATTACCACACAATAGTACCCCACAACACAATTTGTCAAAAGTCAAACCCTTTGTCAACGGATGCCTTTGGCAGATTCTCAGACTGAGATGGTATGACAGAGTTGCAAACACAGACCTGTGGATAAGAACCAGACAGGAACCCATGATGACCAATGTTAAGAGGAGAAAATGAGGATGGGTCGGGCATACCCTACGGAAGACGCAGTTGAGTATCACTAGATAAGCACTTGAGTGGAACCTGCGAGGAAAATGAAACAGAGGATGCCCTAAACAGACCTGGAGACAAAAGTTTTCTTGAGGAACTGAAGAGCAGTTATCACTCAACTATCCTGGCAGACCATAGAAAAGTGGCAGGATGTTAAGCCGGTTATGCAATTCATAAAAGAACAGATTAAATGGTTTGGACACCTAACAAGAATGCCCTGTATTGACTATCACAGAGAGCCACACCAAAAAAGTATAGCAAGTGAAGAGCAAAAGACCACTCAAAAGATGGAGCGAAGGCATCAAGAACAGCCTTAAGAAAGTTAATAGCAGCTTACAAAATGTCTTAGAACAAGAGCAAACAAGATCACATTTCCCCCCAACACTTCTTTAAAGTAAATGGTGGAAGAGAAGAAGGATACATAAGAAAGGTTATATTGATATCATACCTTGCATTCTATCCTTGCCAATAAGGTTGTGTTCCATGTAGCGAGACATATCCAGCGTATCTGGGAAGCAGAAATGTGTGTTGACTTTCTCTTTCATCATAGTCAGCATGTTGAACGAGTAACGTAGTGTGTTGAAGCACAGGATCTGTGGTAGCTTGCGGAAACATGTTCTGAAGAATAGGAAATCAACAAGAATCATGTTTTAGTACAAACTTGAGTTAAACATGCTGAAGTTTCAGGGTGTGTATTAATATCTACATTGAAGGATTGACTTCACTACACCAGATTTTCCCACATGGCTCCATCCATGTCGGCAGAAATAGCATGCCATCTGTCAATAGCTCTGCAGAAAGCACAAAATCTGTAGCTCCAGCAACAATCCTAGGGATCTCATGAAAATAAAAAAGGATACATGTCCCAATTCAAACCTGCAACCTTCAGAACGACAGGTAAACGTCTCAACCCTTTGAACGTCTAAAACCTTAATCGCTTCTTACGACATGCCATGTAGGTCGCAGTGTTATATTCTTTGCTCCCCTTGAGAACTCGGGCAACAAGCGGGCAACGTTTTGATCAATGTGTCGCTTGCGTGTTATCGGAGCTTGCAAGGGGAGCAAAGAATAGTAACAATACGACCTACAAGACTGGGGTAGGGGACTAGGTAAAAGGTGACTGAGGTAGGGGACTAGGGAAGCTACCATAGTAAATAAAAAGCGTTGCAGAAATCCGCTGTGCTGGCCTACTTGTAGGCACATAACTTGCACAATCGCTCTTAGGCTTAGATCACATTCAAATCACAAGTAGTAGTTTAACAAGTGGTTGATATGGAGCGTTAGAAGATCATTGTGTCATGTCTCTTTGTGTTTCCAAAATATTTTGACTGTTTGATTTTTGTCGTCTTTAGTGATTCTTTCTTCATTACTAGTTTTTTCTAGAACTTCTTTATTTGTCTGTTTCTTTCCATGAAATACAACATATTCACATATCTTAATCTTCATCTTTGCGTTTGGTTTTGTATGCTCGTCTAAATCATGAGATGGGTTGCCTCTATGAAACTGCATGTCAGTTGGAGCTCCTAGTGAATTCTGCATAGCTTGCTCTGTAAGCTTCATTTGTGAGACCATGTTTCGCTTTGTTGGTGTATGTATGATGGACATGACTGCAGGATCCTAAAAGATGTCTTAACAGAAAAGACACATAACAGAAACCACAGATAAGAGAAGACACACTAAAGAAATGTCAAAACCAAAGATCATGATGATGAATGTCTCACAATCCCTCACCTTTTTTCTGCCCTGACTTTTCTGTGACACTGTGAGCATGTATACATATTGTCACCTTCCAACATGTCTTTTACTGTCACTTCATCCAAAGATTCCTGTCAGAAGATTGAAATGATGACAGTCTTTAAGATCAAACAAACATTCCCAACAATCATCTACGATGGTAGACAAGACATAATAATTCCTATCGTACTGTTATACGTTACATAGGGCTGCAAGCAATTTCTCCATACCGCTCTATTCTGGGTGACTTGCCCAATCTTCTCCATGGAACTTAGACTGATATTTCTTGCCTCTTTCAGCAAAGTTTGTTTCAGGGTCTCCTTAAGTCGTCCTCTCTTGAACCCTCTGCATCTTGAATCCAGTCGACCTGAAAACTAAGCTTTGGGGAAACCTGACAGACCTGAAGCTGACTGCCTAGTTTGTGGTCCAAGCGCATGACCAGAGATCGCTGAAGAAGAACCTCTGCATCCCACTTCAATGTCTGCTTTGATATTCTTTGATCATTTCTTCTCAAGGTATGCCCAACATATCTCCATCTTCTTCTTCTTAAAACAGTTGTTACTAGTGGTTAACCAGACATTTCTCTGATTTCATCACTTCTAAATTTATTCCATTTTATTATACAAGACATACAAAATCAATATTTCTGGAATGTTTTTGTGTAGGGATTAAAGCCTCTTTAAGCGAGACCTGCCGTATCAACCTAAGGACAAACTTTGTTTTGGTTATATTAGAGCATGTATGCAACAAACATGAAAAATAAGAATGAAATCCTTGTGAAGAATCCAAGTTAATAATCTGATTTCTATTATGTTCTCAAGTAAAACTACATAACGTGTCTACTACTATATCTGTAACTGTTGGTGAGAGTGAGAGAGAAATATACTTGCCAGGCTTAAGGAGGTCTTCAAAGATGACAGAAAATATATTTTATTCCCACTGGAAATCACAAGTGAAGATATATACAGGATTCAGTTTCAGTTTGGAATATCTTCATTGCACTTCGGACATGTCTATATGTGCTCTGATCTCCTTCGCAATATCTCCAACAGCGTCCGACTGACCGTACCAGTTCGATTTTGATTGATGAGCCTACTCATATACCTGTTATGCTATTCTTTTCTTGCTGCTCCAATCTTCAAACCCAGCTCCTGCAATCTAGTAGTTGACGTGGATTGGTTTAAATGAAAATCTTCTTTGCAGCCCCACTCTATGAGGGCGTTCAAAATATCAGCTCTATCCATTGGCTGGTCAACTGATAAGCCAGCCTGTCTGCTCTCTCATTGCCAACGACACCCATGTGACCCGGAACGAAGATTAATGTGATTCTGCAAATTGTTGACGCTTGTAGTGATTCAGTCCATTGTCTGCGCACCGAACCAGCCTCCTCCTTGCGGATCATACTCAATAAACAGGGATATGAAATAGTGTGTCCCCATTTCTCACTTATCTGACTGGAAACCACAAATGAAGGTATACACAGATGTACGCAATAGTGAGTCAAATTTTCAGCCAAAGTGTGTGCATATTATCCACCAGAACACAAAAGTTGTCTAGAAATATAACTGAGATTTTCATCATCAAGGTGTGTATCCTTTATAGGACGTTGCTCTCTTTGCAGCACATCTGAAATTCACTCTGTCTCTAGCCAGTTCACCCACTTCGTCTATGGTCATATTCATGGTTTCTTTAATATCTTGTAGCCATCTTCTTCTTGGTCAGCCTCTGCGTCCTGGGACCCTGCCCTCTAGTATTTTTCTTTCTGGGTACTGAGATTTTACAAACAGAAAATCCCCACTTGAAAGTACCACATCTAGAATTATACTGTAGCATGGTTGTTGGTAGGATCTACCCTATTCTTGACAGGAATCTTAAACATACTCACATAGAGATCCTTCATATGTGCAACCCCACATCTGACTGTGTAAAACTCCTCAAATGTCCGGCTAACATGGTTACAATCCTGAATGATTACAAAAGAGAATGTTTTTGTGTTTCAATTGATCAACTCTACAACAGAATCTATTGTTTAAATGTCTCACCAAACAATGACATCTTAAAATTTACTCTTGTAATATATGCATCTAATGTAATAATAGATCTATCCAGAAAGAACTCAAAATCAAAGAAAACTGGCTGATGCTACAAATACGAAAGAGAAAATTGAGATATTTTGGACATATAAAAAGACATGAAGGGCTGGAGAAGACAAATCATGAAAAGAGGCATACCGGCAAAGAGAAGAAGAGGAAGACCACGGAGAAGATGGATTCAGGATATAAATGATGGTCTGAATATGATGGATGCAGAGGCAGGACATCTGGCCTATGAGAGAGAAGTTCCGGAGGACTGTTGGGGTGGCAAAGTTCTGCTCAGGACAAGCTAATTGATGATTATGAATATATGCATCTGTGGGCATCTGTAGCTTAAGCAGTAGTGAGCTCGATTACAACCCAAGAGTACCAGGTCTAAACTCTGCGGCGGACAGTTTGGAAGAAAATTCGTTTCTGTGGGATTTTTACGAAAGGTAAAAATAGACCTCACTGTTCAGAAAGCAATGGCAAACTACTGAGCGTATAAGTGGTGCCTAGAATATCAAAGATCCGTTTACTGTGGTTGATGGCTACGTCCTGTAAAGGATATGCATAATATATGAACTTTTGGAAGGGAAAAGGCACCCAGACAGGCCACTGCACAGATATAAGGATGTCTGAAAGGCCTCAATGAAGAACTTTTCTATCTGTCCTAATAAATCTGAAAAACTAGTTATGTGAAAAACAACATTAAGCAAAGGTGCAGAATTTTTTTTAAAGAGACTTAGTGATGAGCTGAAAGTAAAGAGAGACAGCCAAAAACTCAGAAGTTATCACAGTAAAACACTTGCCCAAATTGACCGTCTGTAAAGACGAAAAGGTCAATAATATATATATATATATATATATATATATATATATGTTCTTATCTAAGGATATCAATGAATGATCTGAAGCAAATCAAACAGTTCAATAGCATTATTGGTGATGTGATGCACAGACTGAGTGATCAAAGAATGATGAAGAACATTGTTTTCATGTTTACACAAGTCTATATTCCTTGAATTCTTCTTATCCATCATTGTTTAAATCAGCATGAGAAATATGATCTCTAATTTGTGATGACAAATCTGTGCAGAAATGTGTTTTTATTAGTCTATCATACAGCACATGTGTAGAATTTTGATCTTTACCAGCACAGTTGGATTGAATATGTGACAAGAATCATATTCTGACTTGAGTAACAGAAGTTTATGAGTATAGAAACTAAAGTAGCAGAAGCTTATGAGTATATCAACTAAAGTAACAGAAGTTTACTAGTATATCAATTAAAGTAACACAAGGTTATGAGTATAGTAACTAAAATAACATAAGCTTACTAGTATATCAATTAAAGTAACAAAAGTTTATGAATATAGCATCTATAGCAAACAGACATTTATGAGTATAGCACATACAATAACAAAAGTGTATAAATATAGCAACTAAAGTAACAGCTTTGCTACAAATATTACATTATCAATAAATAAGATTCCGCTATCTACAAATAAAATGGCATACCAAAGACACCACATTGTTTGTGGTCTCCCCTCCAAACATTTCCTTTATTGTAGTTTTCTGAAAGGTAACAGTGAAAAAAAAATGTAATTTAATCTTACATGACAGGCTCAACATCAAACCAGCCAAAAGTAACAAAAAAAAATCCTACTAACAAACCTCTATAACTAGATAGATAATGCTTGAGACAGATTTAGGTATTTGACTATAACTCTTCATATATAATATCTCATCCAATTTACAATTTTCTTTATTCCCAAGACAAATTATCTAATTATTAAATGGTTCTGCCACATAAGCAGATTACCAACATAAAGTGCACCTCAAAGAGCAATGTTACTCTGATACAGTGGATATACAGTAAAAGGATATCTACGCAAAGGTGGATCTCGGAGATAACAGATCGACGAAAAACACTTTTATGAAGTGCACACAATAGCCTGTTCAATAAATCTTTTCTTATCCTGATGCTGTGAAGCAAAGCAAGATTAGAACAAAGAAAAAAAATTATATTGTCTAAACCTTTCACTTTTCCATATTTCATTGTTTCGATTTCTCTCCATTTCTGAGCTTAGTATGCTTGGTCATCATTATTCTTGATTCTAAGTTTATTGTCCCTGTAGTAGTCTTCAAATAGTACTTTAGACTAATCTAATCTGTCAATTTACCAACTACAAGACATAAAACAAGATATAAGACTTAGGTATAGACTGAGAGCAACAGGTACCATTTCTGGAGATGTCTCTTCCAGTTTTGTTATGATGTCTGTGAAGAACTCCTGCATGTCTTTTTGCTCCCCAGTGTTCAGGGGGCACCTGTCCATTGTGTATGTCTTGCAGAAACTCTTAGGATTATATGCTCTACGTTCACTTTCCTGTAATAAATAAAACATCATTGCATTATATATATATCCACTCTCCTATAACAAATAAAATGTATGTGTGTGTGTGTGTGTATATATATATATATATGGAATGAGATTGCCCCTATAATTAATGTTATCCTATAACAAATAAAATGTGTATATTTGTGTGTATATCAGGAATCTCTCTCTCACGATCCCCACCTAGACTGATGAACCAAATTTTATCATGAATTTTACTGTTGGTTTTAGAGACTCCGTCCCTCCATACAGCTTCTCACGAAGCTCTGTGTTAACGGGCCAAGTTTCTTTTCTCAGGGCTGCTAACCACTGGCAGTCTTGCAGTATGTGCTCTGCCGTCATGTCTACCTTTTCACAGTGGCACACGCTAGTTGTGCCATTTTGAAACCTGTTAAACGTGGGCTCGGAGTCTGTTATGGCAGGTACGGAGGCGGAATATGGAAACTTGTTCACTATGGGACAGACCATAGTACCCATCACTGCTGTTGTGTTGTGGGTGGTCTTTCGACCATTTTTATTGTACTGCCAACTGATGGTTGTCCTGGCCTCCTCATAGCCAATCTCGTGATCAGTCTGCGGTAGTCGCCCTCCTTCTTTTGCCAGCCTGTCAGCTTCCTCGTTACCACTTATGTTGCAGTGTGATGGTATCATCAGGAATGAGATTGCCCCTTTAATTAATGCTATCACCTGAGACTGATAGACACAAAATACCAACAGTATCTTAATTACATTCCTACAGGTTATTGGGGATTGGATTGTGGCTAACAATTCAAAGCTACCAAAATGGACTTTGTTAAAGAAATTTCAATGAAAAAAACGTGGCATAGTGTTAGGAACAATTTCATCACTATGTTCCATTGGGAGTGTTGAATTAAAAAGCAAATGTAAATATTAGTGATTCTTCTTGCATTTACCTGCTATAAATTCAGGGGGAGTCATGGTGTTTTGTGTGGCACTTCAGACTGATTTTTGCTTGACTGTCTGCTTTCCTGTTTATCAGTATCCCTTGCCATACAGATGTGCTTTCTCTGACTTCAGATGTAATATTATTGATAAGTATATCATTATCATCAAATAGCTTGTCCCTTTCGGAACTTGGCTCCCATGACAGTAGTCCTGAAAACTCTCTATTCTGTGCAAGATGACTGACGCAACAGCAGTCATTCTCAGATCAGTCAATGACATCTTGCACCCATCGTCTTCTAGGTCTTCCTCTTTCTTCTTCCAGGCACCATTCCCTCCAAAATTATCTTCTCCAGGCATTGTCTTTTGATGTGTTCGAAATATTTAATTTTTCCTTGTTTTTATGTACTTCAATAGCCAACTCTCTTTAATATCAAATTGTTGCAGAACAGAAGCATTTGTTCTTTTCTCTGTCCATGTATTCTAAGTACTCTTCTGTAGCATTTTCATTCAAATGCATTAATAATCTTCTCCGGCACTTTGTCAATGTTCCATGTCTCACAACCATATGTTGTAAAGGGAAAATGCAGGCTCTTAAACACTTGATTTTTGAGTGATAAATTGTAGTCCTTAATTCATTACAAACAGAAATTATTTAGAGGGAGAGAGATCTCACCTGCAGGTAGGCAAACATACGCTGCAGCTCCATCATCATCGGAGCATGGGGCTCAGCATCCTCTGCCTGTAACAAGGATTGTTTTTACATATAAATCTTCACATTAGTTTAATACAATATTACAAAGTGAATTTAACATGACATTATCTAGTGTTACAATGTCACCAAGTAAATATCACATGTCACTATCTAGTATTACAATGTTACCAAGTAAATTTCACATGTCACTATCTAGTGTTACAATGTTGCCAAGTAAATTTCACATGTCACTATCTAGTGTTACAATGTCACCAAGTAAATTTCACATGTCACTATCTAGTGTTACAATGTTGCCAAGTAAATTTCACATGTCACTATCTAGTATTACAATGTCACCAAGTAAATTTCATATGTCACTATCTAGTGTACTTAGACATGCATAACAAAATGGAGATGAAGAATTTCCTATGAAACTAGCACATTAAACACAAAGATATTGAGCATAGCTTGTTATTAAACTAACAGATTTGTACATGCTGCTAATACAAAGGGTATTTTATTGATAAACTGAAAGATATATACATGTTGATATTAATCATCATCATCATTTAGCATCTGTTGGAACATGACTCCTATGACAACAGCTCTAAATGTCTCCCTGTCCTGTGTGAGGTGTCCGGCATCTGCTGCGGTCTTGCTCAACTTGTCTTTGGCAGCCTGCACCCATCTCCTTCAACTATCCAATATCGTGCCATCCCTTATGCTGATATTACAAAGGGTAATTATATGTAATTTTTGTAGGCCCCAGAGAAACCCTGAAACGCACTTTACTGGGAGAGGCAAGAAAGATCAGGTTCAATTCCATAGAGAAGATTAAACAAGTTGCCCAGGACTGAGCGGTATGGAGAAATTACCATTTTCTTCTCCTGACCTGGGTCATTATGGCATCCTGCCCTGCCCTTATCGCAGGTTTGTGTTTGCTTTGTTGACCCTGACAAAATCATCCGAAAGGTACAAGTATGGCAGCTGTTCAGATAACGCTGTAAACTATCAGCATAACGTACTCCCATTCTTCTGCACAAACCCCAAACAAGACACAAAAGAGAGGTGAACAAGTGATGAACAGAATAAATGTAGAAGAAAAAGAAGAATTTGTTACATTGTGTCAAAGGTTATAATGAGACAGCAATATCTGCTTTTTTCAGAAGGAAACATACATTTACTGCATTTTTGGGAACAAGGTTTGTTTCTTCTATTCAATCCCTACTCACTTAACCAGACTGCAGTGATGCAACCTGTTGTTAGCGCCGCCATTTGTAGGTGAAGTGTGAACTTACTTATAATTGTCTCAGTTTGGGCAGTGTTAAAAAGCAATGTCTTTTCTGTAGGTCAAAACCCCAATACTGAGAAAATTTACAGTAGACTAGAAGAAAAACACTGGATATGATTATGGAAGAGACTTCCTCAAAGACCTAAACAGAACAGACCAGGTCATTATATTTCGCCTATGTACCAGACACTGCAGACTCAACAGACATATAAACTAGAAATAATTCAAACAGCTCTCTGCGGGTGTCAGTAAGTGGAACAGACACCGGAGCATATTCTGCAAGATTGTCCTCTCCTTTGTGAGCTGAGAAACAACATGTGGCCACAACCAGTCGACCTACAAACTAAGCTTTGAGGGACCTCATAGACCTGAAGCTGACTGCCCAGTTTGTGGTCCACAGTAAACTAAGCACATGACCAGAGATCGCTGAAGAAGTTCTCTCAGACTGATACTTCTGTCCTCTTAATTCCCATCTTAATCATATATTAAAACTACAACACATTTTTCAATGGAATCTACCTGAAAGTGCAGCACTGCTTGTCTTAGTCTGGGGATCATGAACAATTGTTGGATGGCTGTGGCCATGTAACAGGTGGCACCCAGGTTGGTCAGACCAACATAGCCACACTTGGCTCTGCCATCCTCTTGAGGCCAGTAGTCCCAAGGGTAAGAAGCATGGGCTTCTAGAAAAGAAACAAAATTAAAACACTTTTAGACATCTGAATTAATGGTGTCTTTAGTAATGGCAGAAAAAGTGAAAGAATTACTATATTATTCCTAGTCTTATCGGAGACAGACGATAAAACATAGCTCCCGTGTTCAAGTTGAGCATATTAAAAAACCCTTGGCAGGTTCAAATTGAGAAGAGCAGGCTGGAAAGCCTCGGTCTGGCAAAATTCATTAGAAAGATTAAATAATAAAATTCCTACAAAATACTTTGACCATCGTCTAAGTGACATCGGGGATCCTCTACGGTGATACAGAGTTCATGCACTGCCGCTGAGATCTTCCTGTATAAGAAAAATATTGGAGTACACATGGTTACTCACTGAAGTGCAATGATGATGGCCCTTATCAATCAATCAATCATCAATCATAACAAAAACTACCGTTAAAATGATGTGTGAAACAAGAACTAATAATATACACTTTATACCTCTAGTATTCTGTCTCATAAACTTGTCCACTGCAATGGAATAATTTCTCATGACTCCACTGCACATTTCAGCTATGAGGTCATATGCTGCCTGTCGTGTCTTCTGACTCTTGCATTTCGGAAGATAAGGAAGTCTTGGACTTGGAACTTGAAACAGGAAGTCAAAGAGAGCATCCAAGAACCTCTGGAAATAAGATGAATGTTATTTGTAATGTCCGTTATTTTAAGCTGCAAATTTTCTTTGAACGCTCCATATCAATCACTTGTTAACCACTCTTTGTGATTTGTATGTGATCTGAGCCCAAAAGCAATTGTACATTGTGCCGGTTATGCGCCTACAAGTACACCAGCAGATTCGCTTTCTGTGATGCTTGTTATTTACTAGGGTAGCTTCTCTAGGCCACTACCTCAGGTGCCCCTTATGACATTCTTTGTAGGTAGCAGTGTTACTATTCTTTGCTCCCCCGTGGGCCCCAGCTACTCACGGGCGAAGAGGCAAAAGAATAGTGTACTCCTAATAATTACCCAACCAATTTATTTGTCTACCTTTCCATCTTTGCAAACAAGTGTTAAATAAATAGACAGTGAATAAGTATTAGCAGCCTTGTAGTACACCAAAAGTTACAGATACGGCAGCAAAGTGGTCAACCAAAAGTTGCAGGTATGGCAGCCTTGTAGTACACCAAAAGTTACAGATACGGCAGCAAAGTGGTCAACCAAAAGTTGCAGTATAGCAGCCTTGTAGTGTCATAGTCTGTCAATGCAGCCAGGGGCAGCAGAAAGGACGTTGCAGATAGTTAGTGTATAATTATTATATATAGTTGAGACTATGTGTTGCATCTCTAGTAAGTGCAACACATAATCACAGATGCGTTTTGTAGTGACAGTCATAAGCGATTGTAAACATAAAGAGACAAAATAGGCATTGATCGTGTATGGACGTCCTTTCATGGGTTGTCCACACATGCACTTACGACATCCAATAAATATATATAAATGCAACAAGATCATGGTTGTTCACTATATTACGAACTGTCTTGAAGATGTTCACTGTATTATAAGTATATAAGAATACCATCAACTAACGGCCTCCCCTTGAATACCATCTATGCAAGAACGTGAAAGGGAAACCATATAAAGAAGAAAGGAACTATACAAAAATGAAGGACTACCTGACTACAAATAACAAGGAGGAGTAATTGACTACAAACAACATGAAGCCCTGACTAACTACGGAATAAATGGAATAACTATCGATTACCATCAATCAATAATGAAATAATAATCACAAGCCATCCTGACACACATAAATATGACAGAGATAAGCACTATAGAAGTTTTAAAAACTTGAATAATGTAACAAAAACAACAAAACTTACAGCATTTTCATCTGATTGAACAAATGGTGGACTGTGTCTATATAAAGATGCTGCCACATTTAATAAGCCTATCAGTCCTTCATCTTCTTCATAACCTTTGTATGTTTCATAGTATGGACGGTTCAAGACATCATCTGTGACTTGTTTTAGTAGAACATCCATGTTGATGTTTGTCTAGAATGTAAGAAAATTGAAGAAATAGATTTCCTGTTCTGATTGACAAATTTTCACATGATTAATTACAATAGTTATAAAACAAAATAATGTTGGTCTTTGGTGTGAAACTATAACAGAAGGAGGAATCTCTGAGGGAGACAGAGAGGTAGGCAATGAGAGACTGAGAGAAGCAGGAAAGGAGACAGAGATGGACTGAGAGGTAGGAAAGGGAACAAAGAGAGTTGAGAAAGAGGCAGAAAAGGAGACAAAGTGATTGCAAAAGAGAGGTCTGAAACTGGGAACAGTAGTGGTGAGAAAGAGACAACGAAAGAGAGACAGAGAGAAAGGTGAAAGAGAACAAAGACAGATTGAGAAAGAGAGAGGCAGGAAAAGGACAAAGAGAGAGGTAGAAAAGGAACAAAGGAGAGACAGAGAGTAAAGTGAAAGGAAAGAAAAAGATAGATTGAGAGAGAGGAAAAAGACAACCTGTCTGCTCTCTAATTGCCAAAGACAAACATGTGCCCCAGAACAAAGATAAGTTTAATGCAAGCACTTGCAATCTAGCAGTTGATGTGGATGGTAAAACAATAAAGTAGCAATGACTAGACTAGAACTCAATCAGCTGAGTGAGAGAACTGTGTGTCACTAAGTTAAGTATAAACTAAGTAATGGTTACCTGTTGATGGTCCAATTCATCCAGACACATAGGCAGGAAAATGAAATAGTCATGGCACCCTGCACCATAGATCTCTTTTTCCTCTCTTGTAAAATCCATCTGCGGAACAATTTATCTTTGTTTTAATTTGACTGTGTGTTTAATTATTCTGTTAACTTGGAGAGGCACTTAGACAACTACTGAAAAAAATGTGCAAAAATGGAGACTGTCATTTTTGTCAGAATTTGTCATATATTTGTGCACATGATGCTTTCAGCTAGGTCTTTTGCTCAGTGGTTGTGTGTTCTGTTTTTTCACAGTTTGTTTTCTCTGTGCCCCAACGTCATGACGATTCTCAGTTATGCGAGCACCTCTTGTGTTGTTACAGCGCCACATTTGGTGATCTTGCGCCAGGAATTCCCAGCACATGGTGTCTATATCGAAGCATCTAACAGAAACTTTAAGAATGTCTTTAAGCGTTTTTTCAAAACAAATAATATACCTCATATTTCTTGGGTTTAAACAATTCTGAATCAGAAAGAAAAGTTAGAAGCTGCTCCAAGACTGGTGCCAAGAATGGTGTCCCTTTCTTCTCCTGCTTAGTCTTACCAAGACACAGGCGGTGCAGACCAAGACATGCCTGCTTCCGAACATGAGCCTGTAGAAACAAAGAATCAATCAGATAATTGCAACATTCCTTTCAATCTGTTACTATTAACAAAAGATACCATCTAGAGATGTTACAAATATGTTACTACAGGTCATTATATTCTGACTATGTACCGGACATTGCAGGCTCAACAGACACATAGTCTGAGAATAAGTCAAACTGCTCTCTGCCAGTGTCAGCAGGAGGAACAGATACCGGAGCATGTTCTGCAAGACTGTCATCTCTTAGGTGAACTGAGAATCAACATGTGGCCACACCCAGCCGACCTAAAAATTAAGCTTCGGAAAAGCCTGACAGCCCTGAATCTGACTGCCCAGTTTGCGGTCCACAGTAAACAAAGAGCATGGACAGAGAAGAAGAGAATCGATCTGGACGAAGATGAGCTTTGTTACACACCTTTCAAGGGGCATGGGTTTTGGTAAGAGCAATATCTCTGGCCACTAGTGCAGATCTTCCTGTCTCACATTGTTCATACATTCCATGTTGCACATCTTCTAACAGTCTTTATCAACAGAAGATGTGTCAGTGACCTGGCTTCCATTGGCTAGGTTTCATAAGGATGTGTCATATGTCTCAGTTGTGAGGGTTATTTCAAATTCAGGTCAGTAGCAGTTTCTGTTAAATTTGTTTTCCAAGTTTCGGTTGTTAGTTCTAACCCAAACCCTAAACCTTGGGGAGGTATGCTCACTTTGTCTTCTTCTTCGAACGTTCCATATCGATCACTTGTTAACCATTCTTTGTGATTTGTATGTGATCCAAGCCTAAGAGTGATTTATGTTATGCCAGTTATGCTCCTACAAGTTAGCCAGCACATCTGATTTCTGCGCTGCTTTTTTTTTTTACTAGGGTAGCTTTCCTAGGCCCCTACCTCAGTCGCCTCTTACGACATGCCTTGTAGATCGCAGTCTTACTATTCTTTGCTCCCCTTGTGAGCCCCAGCAACACACTGGCGACACTTTGTCTAACCTCTCCCCAAGGTTTGCTTGTTTGAACCTAACAGAAGTACAAGGTTACAGACCGCATAGCTCTGAGGACCATAAAAGCAAAGAGTATGTCCCACCACATCAAGGTAGAGTAGTTGACATGGATAAGAACAACTACTACACTTTTATTGCAACTCATCCTTTTAATATTGCTATAACTCATCATTGCTATAACTAAACCATGGAAGGCATGGCTCCTGGAGTATGAGGCAGGGCGACCAAGACGAAGGTGGCAGCAAGACATCAAAGAAACCTTGAACATGACGCTGGAAGAAGCAGGAGAACTTGCTAGAGACTAGAGTTTTTCAGACGGGCTGTGATGAAAGCAATGTTCTGCAAGAGACATGATACTACTACTTGAGATAACTCATCAGCATTTCCTATCTGAAACTATTTGAAGATACCCCAGTTTGTTGTGACATTCTATTGCTACTATATCATCTTGTTCTCATTGGAACATGTGTTAGCGGCAGTGCACGAACTCAGTGGAACCAGTGAGGGTCCAGTTTTGAAGATAATAAAAAAATTGTGTACAAATTTTATTTCAACCCTTTTTAATAAATTTTGCCTAGGCAGCAGATTTGCAGATTCTTATCAATTTTCAAAGACCAAATATTCTTTTACATATTCAACGTGAACACTGAACACAGTCTTATCATCCATTTTCAATAGGACTAGGAACTCAATCTCATCTACTTGAGATCTATGATCACTGAAAAGATATCCTAATGGTTCAACACTGACGAATCATTCCTTTGCTGCAAGGTGAGCATGTCACCTCCACAGACACCACCTAACTTCTCTTTCTACTGTGTACGTATATTGATGTAACTTCTCTTTCTACTGTGTACGTATATTGATATAACTTCTCTTTCTACTGTGTACATATATTGATGTAACTTCTAGTTGCCTCGTGTATACCTATACCTATATCTTACCTCTGGAGCCTCCAGGGTAAGTCTCTTCAACCACAGGTGAAAGTTGTCAGCATTACATAGGAACTCTAAAACTTGATCACATGAGAATGCAAGTGACACCAAGAATGACATGGCGTATTGTACAACTAAAAAAAAAGAAAACAATTTTATATTAGGAAAGGTTTCATTGTTATTTATGATCAAATCAAATCAAATAAAACATCGTATTCTTGGATATGTAATCACTAGTGGAAGTTTCTGACAAAATATCCTACAAACAATCAAATCTGATACTATGCTACAGTATAACTCAGTAGATGGGGTACTATATAGTGCTATTCATTACAAAGAGATACTCAAGAGTGACTATTCATTAAACATGTGCTTAAAATGAATACAGAAGACTGGGAGAAGCTCAAGGGACAGGTCCAGCTGGAAACAGGCTTCAAAAACACATTAAAAACACGAATGCATTGGGAAGAGAGAGAGAGAGACAACGACTATAAACATAATTCAGTAAAAAAGAGGTTTAAAAAAACCTCTGTACTAAATCAGTTAATGGCAACAATAGTTGTATAAAAGACATGCTTAATGAATAGTTGCACAAGACAGACAACAATATGGATAACAAACAGAAATAAAGAGGTCCCTATGGTTGATAAATAATATAATGAACCTACCTTCCCTTCTTCCCCAAGTTCCACAGTAGAGCTGGTTCGAATCCCTGGAAACAAAAATAGATATAATTGACAACACTGCATTTGGGACACTAGTATACATGCTAAGTTATTTTCTGCAAGTTGCTATTGCTGGCATTAGAGCACTTACATGGTTGCATTTAAATTTTCTTTAACTCTGAAAGTTGGATACCAATTTTCAGTTCAGAGGGACTGGAGAATTGATTCCACTAGGATTCAAACTCTCTGTGCTTGGTGTGAAAAACTGACATAGTGCTGGGAACAATTTTAGTAATATTTTCCATTAGCAATGCTGAATTTGTTTGTTTGTTTTTTACAACCAGTTAGATCACTTGTTGTGCTATGTCTGATCTTTGCCAAGAACAACTATACACTGCGTCTCAGATCATTGGTCCCTACCTGTGTAGTGCAGATGCATCCGAAATGTTCAGCACAGAATGCTGAATTTAAAACTATTATAAATATTAGTAACAAGATGCAAATCTATATAGACCTCACCGTTCAGAAAGCAATGGCAAACTACTGAACGTATAAGTGGTGCCTAGAAAATCAACGACTAGTTAACTGTGGTTGATGACTACGTCCTTTAGGATATGCCACGATTTTCGATACTAGACAAGGACTCAAGCTAGAGACATTTCAAAATAAAGGAAGAATCCTGCAAATATTCTGGCCAAATATAATAGCAAATGAAAAGCTTTAGAAATGAACAACTGTGTTTCATTGGAGACCATTTACATGCTTTTCTTCTACCTGTTTCCCTCCACCTATTCTCTAGGAGTTTAGTTATGTCATTAAATCATCACTGCAGATTGAACCAATTAGTCCATACGATCTCCTCAGTAAGTCTCTCAGCATTTGGCAACTAACTACACCAATTCTTCTTTGGGTACCAATATAGTGATCTTGACTAGCTACACCACATTTGACTTGGTATTCTTGCAGTCTGGTTAGGGCTGTAGATTCACCCCTATTCTTGAATTATTTACAGCCAGTATGTTGCCAGGGTCCGCAAGGAGAGCATAGAATAGTAACACTGTGACATACAAGGCATGTTGTAAGAAATGATTTGTAGGGGCCTAGGGAAGCTACCTAGTTTTTTAAAAGTCACAGAAATCGGATGTGCTGGTCTACTTGTAAGCGCATAACTGGCTTAACATACAATTGCTCTTAGGCTCAGATCACATACAAATCACAAAGAATGGTTTAACAAGTGATCGCTATGAAGTGTTCAAAGAAGAATCATTTACAGGTTCTCTCTCTTAGGGGATTCAGAATCTAATATATTTTCCATTAATTTCTGTCTATTGACTGTTTCCCATGTGCCTCTGTGTTTATGTCAAGATACTTCAATACGTACTAGCACATCCGTGTTGCTCTGTTAATATGTACATATGTAGTCAATTGTTAATACTTACATTGGCATTGCAGCATCGTACAAGATTTGCATGAGAATTTTCACTACAGCTTGTACATCCAGCTTTTCAAGTATAGACTGCAAGTAGATTATAAAACATTGTAATGGCATCAGACAATATAGAAACAGTATAGACCTGGAACTTGACAAACTAAAAGTAGACAGTAAAACAAACAAAACAATATTAAATCTATTAAAATTGTGTCTGTGTTATCAGCGGAAGTAATCAAAATAATAACATATCCAACAGTCATCAAGCATAGGTGAAATATGTGAAAACAAAGTAATATAGTTTAACAAAGTACAAAAACAATATACAGCAATGTTTCAATCAAAGTGTCTGTATCAAACAAAGTAATAAAGTTTAACAAAGTACAAAAACAATATACAGCAATGTTTCAATCAAAGTGTCTGTATCAAACAAAGTAATATAGTTTAACAAAGTACAAAAACAATATACAGCAATGTTTCAATCAAAGGGTCTGTATCAAACAAAGTAATAAAGTTTAACAAAGTACAAAAACAATATACAGCAATGTTTCAATCAAAGTGTCTGTATCAAACAAAGTAATAAAGTTTAACAAAGTACAAAAACAATATACAGCAATGTTTCAATCAAAGTGTCTGTATCAAACAAAGTAATAAAGTTTAACAAAGTACAAAAACAATATACAGCAATGTTTCAATCAAAGGGTCTGTATCAAACAAAGTAATAAAGTTTAACAAAGTACAAAAACAATATACAGCAATGTTTCAATCAAAGTGTCTGTATCAAACAAAGTAATAAAGTTTAACAAAGTACAAAAACAATATACAGCAATGTTTCAATCAAAGTGTCTGTATCAAACAAAGTAATAAAGTTTAACAAAGTACAAAAACAATATACAGCAATGTTTCAATCAAAGGGTCTGTATCAAACAAAGTAATATAGTTTAACAAAGTACAAAAACAATATACAGCAATGTTTCAATCAAAGTGTCTGTATCAAACAAAGTAATATAGTTTAACAAAGTACAAAAACAATATACAGCAATGTTTCAATCAAAGTGTCTGTATCAAACAAAGTAATATAGTTTAACAAAGTACAAAAACAATATACAGCAATGTTTCAATCAAAGGGTCTGTATCAAACAAAGTAATATAGTTTAACAAAGTACAAAAACAATATACAGCAATGTTTCAATCAAAATGTCTGTATCAAACAAAGTAATAAAGTTTAACAAAGTACAAAAACAATATACAGCAATGTTTCAATCAAAGGGTCTGTATCAAACAAAGTAATAAAGTTTAACAAAGTACAAAAACAATATACAGCAATGTTTCAATCAAAGTGTCTGTATCAAACAAAGTAATAAAGTTTAACAAAGTACAAAAACAATATACAGCAATGTTTCAATCAAAGGGTCTGTATCAAACAAAGTAATATAGTTTAACAAAGTACAAAAACAATATACAGCAATGTTTCAATCAAAGTGTCTGTATCAAACAAAGTAATATAGTTTAACAAAGTACAAAAACAATATACAGCAATGTTTCAATCAAAGTGTCTGTATCAAACAAAGTAATATAGTTTAACAAAGTACAAAAACAATATACAGCAATGTTTCAATCAAAGGGTCTGTATCAAACAAAGTAATATAGTTTAACAAAGTACAAAAACAATATACAGCAATGTTTCAATCAAAGTGTCTGTATAAACAAAGTAATATAGTTTTACAAAGTACAAAAACAATATACAGCAATGTTTCAATCAAAGTGTCTGTATCAAACAAAGTAATATAGTTTAACAAAGTACAAAAACAATATACAGCAATGTTTCAATCAAAATGTCTGTATCAAACAAAGTAATAAAGTTTAACAAAGTACAAAACAATAATACAGCAATGTTTCAATCAAAGGGTCTGTATCAAACAAAGTAATATAGTTTAACAAAGTACAAAAACAATATACAGCAATGTTTCAATCAAAGTGTCTGTATCAACAAGTAATATAGTTTAACAAAGTACAAAACAATATACAGCAAATGTTTCAACAAAGTGTCTGTATCAAACAAAGTAATAAAGTTTAACAAAGTACAAAAACAATATACAGCAATGTTTCAATCAAAGTGTCTGTATCAAACAAAGTAATATAGTTTAACAAAGTACAAAAACAATATACAGCAATGTTTCAATCAAAGTGTCTGTATCAAACAAAGTAATAAAGTTTAACAAAGTACAAAAACAATATACAGCAATGTTTCAATCAAAGTGTCTGTATCAAACAAAGTAATAAAGTTTAACAAAGTACAAAAACAATATACAGCAATGTTTCAATCAAAGTGTCTGTATCAAACAAAGTAATATAGTTTAACAAAGTACAAAAACAATATACAGCAATGTTTCAATCAAAATGTCTGTATCAAACAAAGTAATATAGTTTAACAAAGTACAAAAACAATATACAGCAATGTTTCAATCAAAGTGTCTGTATCAAACAAAGTAATAAAGTTTAACAAAGTACAAAAACAATATACAGCAATGTTTCAATCAAAGGGTCTGTATCAAACAAAGGATACAAAAACAGTGAAGAAATGCAGACTTATTTTACAGCAGAAATAACATTTACAATCAGAAAATAAATACACATAAAATTGTTGAGATTTTTAGGACCATTATGGATTTATTGTCTGCCGTATAGGAAGTCTGAATTTCTTCACTGTTTTTGTGTCCTTTGTTTGATACAGACACTTTGATTGAAACTTGCTGTATATTGTTTTTGTACTTTGTAAAATATATGTGCTATATAGTTTTACTGCAGTCTTCCTTTATATCGATAAGAACAGTCCTCAATCTAGTTAAGTCCTATAAATCTGCTTATGTGTGCTAATACTAATGTTTACCTGCGATATAGTGGAGATAACAAATGCACTGTTTTCTTATTAACAGCCCGCCTGTTCGAGGGCTGCAGCCTTCAGCCTCCCCATGACCTGGATCATCCACGGAGAGTTGAGAAATCAAACGCAACATGTAGCCTAAACACTCCTGGCTCCACTGAGGAGAATAGAAGAACATACATTAAGCTATACTTAAAACAATACAAAATATTATATTTTCTGCATTAACTCTTAGTGGACCAGGGTAGATATGTTTGTAAGCCATAGTGTAGCTTGGTCCAGATTAATACTTGCAACAGTTCAAACCAGCTGTGTAGTATGAGCAGATGGTATCTAGACAGACTTCCAGCCGTCTGCCCAGGTAGCGTTGACTACGGGTGACTACCTCTGTGTGCGGGTTCATTCGCGGATGGCAGAAAGTCACAGATTCCAGATTTGAGGGTTCGTGGCACGAACCGGGTCATGTCCATGGCACCGGCGAAGAGCTGAAAGCTCAGTGCTTCTGGATAAAAAAGACATACTTCCAGCCTCAAGATACTTATATGACTCTCTAGGACTTTGTTACTGGACTGTTGTGTCCAACCCTCGATCATTGCCTTGGAAAGTCCAAACTGGCAAGTTGTGGTATGAGTGGGTACTATCTATCAAGGTTTCCAACCTCGGAGGTTTACATGGATCTACTGTCACTGACATAGAGGTGTTTGTGGAATAAGAGAGCTGACAGGCTTACATCAAAAGCATTGGTTGTCCGAGAGTCCTTCCGATTTTAGTTTCTTTGGGTGAAATTTGTGTATAGCCTGAATGTGACAGACTAGTGCACTGTGCGACTCATTATAAGGATTCTGAAGCCACTGTGACAGTCCTAGCAAGTCGGCAGTGGTTTAATCAATTTATTCTCATAGAATTATGAAAGATTTCAAGGCGGCGTGTGATATTGATATCATCCATTCTGTGTCACTGTTCCAAAGAAAAATATAGGCCAAACACCAT
Organism: Arion vulgaris; assembly: GCA_020796225.1. Lineage (NCBI taxonomy): Eukaryota > Metazoa > Mollusca > Gastropoda > Stylommatophora > Arionidae > Arion > Arion vulgaris. The sequence goes on from CM036754.1 coordinate 42,505,428, forward strand.
ATTTTCAGAATATGCCTCATGGTATACAAACATGTTCTTAATTATTACTTGACTTACTTCATATTGTTATTAAGTGGATTTGCAATCAAATGTTGCATAAGTAGAGCTAAGCATCTGTCAGGCAGAATATGGAGTGTATTGAACCAATAAGTCACAAAAACTATCAGCATGCATACACTGTAACACATGATGGGGGGAATTGTGCACCTATAGTTCTGTCCAATAGACAGTATAAGAATGGGTGTAGTCAGCTATCTTCTATCTTACCACAGTAGCTAAACATTGATCTGAGAAGTAAGGACAAAAAGATGACCAATAAGTTCTCTTACCTGACTCCAGATGTTTCCTTCCCTGCATTGCAAAGATCCATTCATGAATATCTCCATCATGTGACTCAATCCTCCCTTGGAGATGAACTGGATAAGCAGAAAGAAATTAACAATTTATTGGTTGGGCAAAAAGATATGAGAAATTAATTGGTTAAGCAGAAAGATATGAGAAATTAATGATATACTAACTACACATGACAGTCATCATAAAGGTGCAGTGACTCAGAATGTGATAATATTCTTACCGTCAATATTTTGGACACATTGCTCGTGTAGTTTAGAGCTTGGCATAACTAGCAGGCAACATGGTGGTGGAGAATGAGTACAGCAAACCACACCTTGCGTACTGTATCACTGAGCAACACAAAGAGCTCCCTCATCCATTAGTCCTGGAGCAGTCAAACTCTAACTCCTGTCCAAAGTGGTTAGAAAATCGACAGACACTCCAATATTCTATTCTTGTCAGCTCCTCAATTTTATTTTCTTCTCAAATGTAAGCTTTTTTTTTTTAACAAAATAAACAGAAAATAACTGCAAACTAATAACAGGCTCACACATTAAGACCGTCCGGAAGCATTGCAAGACAGGCATTGTTATGGAACCCGAAGGTGAAGGAGTAAAGGGAAACCCTAGAAATTCCTGGAGAAGGGAGCTGGAGACTGATATTAAAACAACAGGCAAAACGTGGAAAGAATTGAAAGAGATGGCAAGAGAGAGGAAGGGCTGGAAGTGTGGTGAAGACCTGTACTCTGTTGGGAGTTGAAAGGTGAAGAAGAATAACAGACTGTGTATTATGGTAACATACCTTAGCACACCATGGTGTCTTGCTAACAGCAGCTGATTTCTTGTCATCAGAAGCATCTCCACTCCCAGAACGCATCTACAATAGACATAGATATTTAATCAACTGATTGTTTATATTTTATGATATTTTAATAAGTAGTTTTGTGTTTTGTATTTTGTGTGTACAGTTCATTCTAATGATATTCTACAAAAATTGGTTTACTTTGTTGATAAGAAATAACACAAACAAACAAAATATTCTAAAAATCCAACGATATATTCTAAAAATCAAACAACATATTCTAAAATCCAACGACATATTCTAAAAATCAAACAACATATTCTAAAATCCACGATATATTCTAAAAATCAAACAACATATTCTAAAAATCCAACGATATATTCTAAAATCCAACGACATATTCTAAAAATCCGACGACATATTCTAAAAATCAAACGACATATTCTAAAAATCAAACAACATATTCTAAAATCCAACGACATATTCTAAAAATCAAACAACATATTCTAAAATCCAACGACATATTCTAAAAATCCAACGACATATTCTAAAATCAAACAACATATTCTAAAATCCAACGCATATTCTAAAAATCAACGACATATTCTAAAATCCAACGACATATTCTAAAAATCCAACGACATATTCTAAAAATCCAACGACATATTCTAAAAATCAAACAACATATTCTAAAAATCCAACGACATATTCTAAAAATCCAACGACATATTATAAAAGGATACATAAAGCAAACAAATCAATCAGTTATGTATTTCTTGATATCAAACAGTGTCAGATCCATTTAATTTAACACTATCATTACCATACCATGTATTTTTGTCCCAATTTTGTCCCATGTGCCAGGAATTCCACAGTCTGCAGAGAGTAGTACAACCTATGAGGACTATTAGGAGGCAGAAGCTGGTTCCATTCATCCTGTGTCACTTCCTGAAAGAGATGATGACCTGGTCAAATCTAGTATAACTCGTATAATAAACTTCAATCAAATTCAATGTTTGTCTTAAATCATAGCATTAAAAAGATTCATTAACAATTAGTCTGGTCATCAGACATACATCAGTCATCTTCTTCTTCAAATGCTTCATATTGACCACTTGTTAAACCACTCTTTGTGATTTTATGTGATCTGAGCCTAAGAGTGATTGTATGTTGTGCAAGTTATGCACCTACAAGTAGGCCAGAACGTCCTATTTCTGGTACGCTTTTTATTTACTAGGTTAGCTTCTCTAGGCCCTACTTTAGTCACCTCTTACGACATGCCTTGTAGGTCGCAGTATTACTAATCTTTGCTTCCTTGCAGCCCCGGCAACATCAATCATCAAAGATGACAAGATTTGTCAACCACACACTAAATTCATCAACCATACATCAGTCATAGATGTTAATCACATCAGTTTCCCAAGCTCAGATATCTAAACAGTGAGATGTCATGAGCAGGATGTCCTCAAGAATGATCAAATTTTCTCATTTAATTTAGTCTACCTGGGACAGGTTTGCATTATCAAGTTTGTGAAATGTGTTCAGAAGTCTGGGGACCATTTTGGCATGTGCATAGAACAATTCAGGCAGAGTTCATTTTGTGGAGATAGGATGTGCAATCTCCATTGACCTGCTCTAGTCTAACAATAATCTTCTATTAACTTCTCTTAAAGTGCTTATTTATTTGATTCTCTAATAATATCTAAAAGGTCTAAAACTGACCTCATTGCACCTGGTTTTACCCCATATAATTCTGTCTTTCTCTGCACAAATGGCATGTACCTGTTGAGTGTATTGCATAAGCATAAACTGTGTAGCTCCTGCAACAATCTTAGGTGTCACTGGAAAAAATGCACTTGTGAACAGAATGGTAGTCCGGATTCAAGCCATTGACCTTCGAAGTGTAAGCCTACGACGTAACCACTTAGCCACAGAGTTCATCCTGTACAACTTTGTGTAATTTAATCTAAACCAGGTTTTTACTATATTTCATATCATCAAATAGCTTGTCCTGAACAGAACTTTGCTATCTAAACAGTCCTTTGGAATGTCTCTCTCTTATAGGCTCTGGTCTACATCTGTTACCTGCCTCTGCAGCCGTCATGTTCAAATCATCAGTTACATCCTGAATCTATCATCTTAATAGCCTTCTCTACTTCTCTTTCGAATTCTCTTTCCGGGAAGCATCCTTTCATAATGCTCTTCTCCAAACCTTCACGTCTCTTTATATATGTCCAAAATACTTCAATATTCTCATTCTTATTTGCAGCATCAGCCAGTTTTTCTTTGATTCTAGAGTCATTTCTGGGTAGATTTATTTGTCTTTATTCCTACCAATCAATAAAAGTCTTTTAACTTTTTTTTTTATATTGACACAGCCCACTAGTAATAAATGAGAACAAACTATGAAAGTATTCCTTGTTTCTATTCTACATTCACAAAGAAATTGAAATGAACAAGCTCAGATGTATTTAATTACCTGGTCAGTGGATATTTTCATAAATCCATTTAGCAGACTTTCATTGGTAGGCAACATCATGAGTAGTTCCCAGACATCTCGAGACAACCGTCGAGCCTCAGTCTGGAAGCTGGCCTTTCTTTCCTTTTCCTGCATTTAGAAACCAATCAAATTTAAATGTTAATACCACAAATTATTTCTCAACTATTTCAACAGAATGTTTGAGAATAGTAAAATACAAACCACAAGATTTGACACTATTTCAACAAATAATATATACCAAGGTGACAAGTTGGAAACTATTTCAACAAATATTTTGTAAATAATATAATAAATACACACCAAGCTGACACGTTGGGAACTATTTCAACACATATTATTGTTCTAATAGAAAAACACATACCACATTGTCAAGCTGTGAGCTAAGATCACTAAGTTGTTCTAGAAGCTTGAACAAGTTGTCAAAGTGAGGCTCTGCAATAAGAAGATTCATTGGCAGCTTCCTTCTTTCTGGACTGGGCAAGCCAGATGATGGTATTGAACCATCACTTTTCCTTTGTTGTCGATTTGCTCCAATTGAGACAAACACATGCTATAAAAATGAAGGGGAAAATATTTTAATCTAAAATATAAATGAATACATTAATGAAGGACAGTGGAAGAGAACGACAAGACAGCTTTTAAATACATCATCATCATCAAGTAGCTTGTCCCTTCTAGAACTTGGCGTCCATGACAGCAGCCCTGAAGAACTATCTATTCTGTGCAAGACGCCCAGCGTCAGCAGCAGTGATTCTCAGCTGAAAGAACCAGAAGAATAAAATAAAGAACAAATAAATAAGGAAGATAAAGAAGAGAAAAATAAAGAACAGGTAGATGAAGAAGAGGTAAAGGATGAAGAACAGGAAAAAAGAGAAAGGAGGAAGAAGGTAAAGAACATGAAGAACAAAATAAAGAACAAAAAGAAGAGGAAGATAAATAATAAGAAGAGAAAGAGGAAAATTAAGAAAAGAATATACTGTACCTGTCCATCACTCATGTGAAGGTCACCTAAGGTTCTCTCATCCATATCCACAAACAGTTCTTGTCCAGAACTGATCATGCGAAGTGGTCCTTCTCCCAACATGTGTCCTAAGAGAGGAGACATTATCCCTGGACTAGATGATGAGGTAGACTGCTTAGGTTGTTGTTTCTGAAGATCTTCCCACCAATGAGTGACTTCTGCACGCAGTTCAGAAACTAGATTTGTTGGATGCATCTCAATCTGAGCCTAGAATATATATAAACAAATCCGTCATGTACCACACGAAATTTGGGAGTTCAATATAAGATTTGTTGATAAGATCTGAGCCTAGAATATAATATAAACAAATCTGTCATGACCACAAGAAAGTTATCAATAAATGGAAAATTATATTTCTCTGCCACAATATCAGGGGTCCAGACAATGGATAGAGCTGACCTTTTGAACGCCCTGATAGATTATAGTCGCAAAGAGGATTTTCATTTAAACAAATCCATGTCAACTGCTAGATTGCAAGAGCTTGGACTGAATATTGGAGTAGCCAGAAAAGAACAGAACAGGTATATGAGAAGTCTCATCCCTAAACATCAAACTGGTATGGTTAGTCGCAGGACTCTGTTGGAGATGTTGCGAAGAGATCGGAGCACCTATGAACATGTCCGGAGTGCAATGAAGATATTCCAAACTGAAATAGGTTCTTTACATATATATTTGACTTACATGACAGAAACATTTGTACAAGCAAACAGAAAATATCTTACCTTATCCGACATGTCTGTGTTCTGTAAATATATATTGATCATCTGAGGTCTGTTAGCAGGCAGATGACTAGATATACCATAGTTCTCCAACTGCCACATATGAAGATGGTATGCATATCGTTGACGAAAAGCACCCAAATGATGTTTGCATAAGAACAATCCCGTTGGATGATGGGTAGTTTACCAGCTGGGTCCTCAGTCAACAATAAAATAAATATTAACATTAAGTAACAAAATGACCTTTCAAAACATTTTTACAATTTAAAATCTTCAATTATAGGATGAACAAAAGATAGACAAAACAGGCTTGGATTTTATATATATATATATATATATATATATTATAAATGCGTGACACAACACATATGAGAATAACAAGTGTAGACAAAGAGAACACAAAACCTGAATACAGGACAGAATTAAAGTTCATACTCTGTAAGAGGTCATAGTCTTCATAAGCCTATTCATGCAACGCTGTACAAACTCCTCCTCTTTATCTAAACAGCCACCACCATAGTTGATGTAGTAGTTGTTGAGGATGTGAATAGCCTCAGTTGAGACTGCCTTGTTGTTTGCTTTCAGAGCTATCTCCCAGAGTTGATCCATACCACATGCCTAAGATGTCATGGAGAAGACTCGGGTTTTTCAATCATTTATCATACTAAGCTTTCAGTAAATAATACAGATTACATGCAGTATAACTATATATGTATCCAAAATATGTGGTATTGGCCAAGCCACAAAACTGAAGGTATATAGAGCTGTTGTGCTCCCAGTCCTTCTTCAAGCATGCGAAACTTGGACTGTATATCAGAGACACGCAAGGAAGTTAAACCCCTTTCACACAGTCTGCCGTAGAAAAATAATGAACATCAAATGGCAGGATATGATCCCAGATACAGAGGTCCTAAAAGAGCTCCCTCTCCCAGCATCTACACAATCTTGATGCAGTCCCAGACAAGATGGGCAGGACATGGGCTCGAATGCCAGATTGCAGAATACCTAAGCGACTTTTTTATGGGGGCTGCATAGCGGTAAACGTCACAGGGGGCCAGAAAAAGCGATTCAAAGATACACTCAAGAATTCGATGAAATCTTTTGGCATAGATGTCAACAACTGGGAGAATGCTGCTCAAGACAGATCAGCCTGGCGCACACTTCCGACACGGTTCCTCGACCTGCGAGGGCAGATGAACAGCACGGATGGAGCAAAAACGTCAAAACAGAAAGGCAGTAAAACTTTCCATAAGTGCAGTATACCTTGCCCACACTGTACACGAACATTTCAAGCCTGTATCGGGCTCACTAGTCATCTACGCACACACAAACATAGCGCAACTACATTCCCTTGGGTGAAAATTTGTGTGGTCATCATCACCCGTGATGGACGAGCATCATCCAAAATATTTGAGTTAAAAATTTTTTAATCAAACAATAATCATTTTTTTGGCATCCAATTTTGCAGGAAGTCTTAACTTGTTTACCTGTTTTTGTGACATTTCCTGTGTCCTGTTTCAAACAAGAACCCGGGCAGAACAGTAGTTTGCACATTTACTTTCTGGATGGATGGGCACTGTTCGATTCAAGCAAGGGATGTTTCTGACCGCAAAAAGGGTCTGAGTTTGGCCCAGCCTCAGTTGGGTATCAGAGAAACAATTGAAAGTAAAAGTGGCCGGCATGATGTTGAACACATCATCCATCATGGTTAGAACAGTCACAGCGAAACTTCAGTTATGATTTTTTTATGCCCAGCATAAAAACTCCTTGGCCACTGAGGATCGAATCAGAGGCGGTCAAATGAGGCCATCACTCTAATCCATTAGTCCTGACCTCTCAATATGGGTCTAACACAACATTTCCTCAAAATACCACATGGTGTGACAACGGGTTCTTTACAAGTCTCAAATGCAATATAATGAATCCTAAGAGTCTGTACTGAGGATATTATACTTGAACTAAACTGATACCTGTTCTTTTGTAAGTGCTGGTTTCCCATGAATAGACATACAGGTAATGTTAGAGAGTTGCTGGAATAAGTTGAGTCCAATCATTGGCATCGTCTCTGCTTCCAGTCTGGGCATCTGCAACAAACAAACAAAAATTATATTATGTCAATAACATACAAGAGCATTTGGGAACAACTGTCACCTCTAACTGTGAATAAGGTTTGAACTATAGCGCTGAAGTGCTTAACAAATGAGGTATCAGCAGGTTTCTTTACCGTTTACCCATTAAGAATTTAGGCACATATGACTGATTTTTGGCAAGATGGCTTGATTTCCTATCACCAGTGTTCCTTGTCTTTCAAGTGATCTATACTCCTGACTTTGAGAGCCGGAGCGTAGTTGTTAGTGAACTTGCTTCTCAAAGCTGGTGGTCTGGGTTCAACTCGCAGTGCGTGGAATTTTCTCGACCGAGGCGGCTCTCAGGTCGACCCAGCTTTAACTGGGTACCAGACATGCTCTGGGAAAGTAAAGACAGCCGGCGTGATACTGACCACATCACCCATCGTGTTCCGACGGTCAATGAAAAATACAGACCTAACACTGTATTGCCCTATATACCACGAGGTATGAAAGGGTTCCTTTCCCTTTTTTTTTTTTTATACTCTTGACTTTAGAGGTAGTTGTGTGGACTGCCTAGTAGTTGATAGTAGTCGGCCTGCTAGCTGTGAGATGCCTCATAGCTCGGGTCGAACCTACTGTCTGGCAGTTCGTAACCTACTGTCTGGCATTTGTTCGAGTCCTGGTCTTACTCAGCGATAACGTGAGTACCCTGAAGTCGGAGAAATCTGCCTGATGGCAGGAATACTAATGAGTACATTGAGCACACGCTGCCAGTGTAAGTAATTTCAATGTACCTTTGCCATTGTAAGAAATTGAAAACATTTTCACGCAAAATCAGTTTCAGAGATGAAACTTGCTGAGTTGAAGCGACGAAAAAAAAAAAAAAGAGGTAGTTGTAATTAGATCCCCAAGTAAGGATCAGGTATCCTGTAGCCCAACTGCATACTGTGTGCAATCCAACATTATTTTGCCAGCTGCTCACACAGAATCTATACAGCATGATGCCTAGGACAGTCTTATCACCTTGTGGATCTACTGTCCTGGGCATGCGGTGTTTCGGTAATGAGAGAGCAGACAGGCTTGCATCTACAGCATCGATTGTTGGGGAGTTGAAGATGGATAAGGGGTATGTTCTTCGGTCTCTTTGCGACTTTCTGTTGCATGAAGACACTAAAATAGATGAATCGATCCAGCAGTTTGGAGTTACCCGCTGTACAAGTAGAATTGGATGCCTGAGGGGCTGAGCGAGGAGTGTGTTTAACCAGCAAGCCACAGAAATCATTAGTATGCATACTCTTCGACATCTATTGGGGGAGACTGAGCATCTATGGGTCTACACGGAGTGCAATGATGTCAGTTCAATAACCAATATCAGCTTTGCTAATGGGAACTCCCACATTGGAAATGAATACATGGAATGCAATGGAATGAAAATAACATGGTTCACCTTATTAATGAAGATGTGCTTCATTGTATCCAAATCAAGTGCATGGTTTTCTTTCCCTCTGGCCTGATCATAAAACCAACTCAGACAATCTTCACAGCTCTCAGAGTTAGTAGCCAGGCATTCCCACAGCTTGTCTGTCTGCTCTTGACTTAATCCTGGAGAGAGACATCACAAAAATTACTAACAAAAACTGCAGTTATAAGACAAAGAAAAGGTTTACAATATTTTTCGAGAAAATAAATTAACTCCAAAAAAAAAGTTCAAAGTCGAAGGATTGACTTCATTGCACCAGGTTTTTATAATATAGCTCTGTCCCTATAGGCAGAGATAGCATGCTACCTGCAAAGAGCATCACACAAATTACAAACCCTGTAGATCCTGCAAAAATCCTAGGGATCTCATGAAAAAGTGCATGTATCTCGGTCCAGATGTGAACCCACAACCTTTGACAGGTACGGCAGACAAACGACGTAATCACTTCGCCATTGAGACCCCCTATATGTACACTGGCATAGATTAATTCACAAAAATCTCTATGGGGAAATGGTTGAGATGTTTGCCTGTCATTCTGAAGGTTGTGCGTTTGAACCTGAAACTAGTTACATGTGCAATTATTTCATGAGATCCTAGGATTGTTGCTGGAGCTACAGAGTTCGTGTTTTGTGCAATACTCTTGGCATATCCCGTGCCATTTCTGTAGATAGGGAAAAGAGCCATATGGGAGGAAATGAGCCATATGGGGAGGAACAGAGCCTTATGGAGAAACCTGGTGCAATGAAGTCACACACAACAGAAAGTAGACCTACACAACGTTCACAAAATCAAAAAAGTTTGTCACACTACATGCACATACACACAATCAATGACTGGCATACACAACACTCACACACACACATTCACAAGTTAAGCTAGGCATCATTCATACTCTTAACAGTTGATTGACAGCCTTTGCCCACAGACAAAAATGTAACCAGGTACAAACCTAGACAATTCTAATACTTACTAAATGTTTCTGGTGAATACTGGCATGAAAACACACACGACAAAAACACCAGTCTGGCCGAGACCTCCTCTTTGAATCCATGACTGTACACAAAGCAAAGAGAAGAGATTTAATAATCAAGTTATATATGGAATAAACTGACCTTTCCTTTCATATTGAGAACAATTAATATACTGGCTCATTTTATAGTTATTTCAAATCAAATAGAAGTTGCAGAGTCACATAATAAACTTTACCAATAAATTTTATAAATAAATCAAGTCAAACTTCACAAATAAAACTGTCATATAAAGAGCTGTGATAGCGTAGTGTTAAGTGCTTTATATTCATAGGTGTATGTTCCAAGGATCACATCACACTATGCAAAAGAGCAAATTCACCAACCAGTCTTTTCAAGAGATCAAAACCCTCATACAGAGAAAATCTGCAGTAGACTGGAAGAAAAACACTGGATATGATTATGGAAAGGACTACCCCAAAGACCTAAGCAGAACAGATCATTATATTTCACCTACGTATCGGACACTGCAGAATCAACAGACACTTATATAGACTGAATAAGTTAAACAGCTCTGTCACTGTCAGCAGGCGAAACAGACATCACAGCATGTCTTGCAAGACTATCCTCTCCTGGGTGAGCTGAGAAGCAACATGTGGTCACAC